>JALIZF010001715.1:27500-632534 GCA_029948255.1 Telmatactis stephensoni | reverse complement strand
ATAATCGATATGATTAGAGTAACTTGGGTTGTGAGTATCGATTTTCATCGATTTCCGATATTAATCAATACTAATCAAGTGATTAATATTGATTAATATCGATTAATTCAATTAGTTTCCGATGATCGATTTTTATCGATTGGTATGGCCGGGCAACCAGACACCTCCAGTAAGCATTCCCATAACATGGGTAAGCGCGAACACCTATTCCTGGTCCAGAGGGTGTTCGTCTACGTGAGGTTCAACTAAAGAATCAGTTTAGTCGACAACATCGTGAAACTTTTCGAATTCACGCAGATTGCGTCGTTTTTGGGCTTCCTGTGTTGGAAATGAAGAGGACTAAAGACAAGGACTTTTCATTCTCGTCGTCAGTTGCTTCACGCTGCCTAACAAAACAATGTTGCGTGATAGTCTCCTACGCTGCAAGAGGCACAAATGCTTGTATCACCACTCCGTGCGCCAATCGAATGGTTGTACACAAAGAATTATTTGTTGAGTAGAAGCCTTTTGTACTTCTCAGTGCAACAAAATTATATTAATTTGTCGCATGCGGAGAGTTGACACGTGCGACATATTTTAGTATTACAATGCATAACACATCTAACGGACGATGTGTCTATTCATCGATTTCTGTTAATTTGGTTACCAATCTAATAAGAAGCAAAATGGCGGAGGAAGAGAGGGCAAGCGTGCGCATTCCTGTATATTTATTCATTCATTCATTCATTCATTCATCATTCATTCATTCATTCATTCATTCATTCATTCATTCATCATTCATTCATTCATCATCATTCATTCATTCATTCATTCATTCATTCATTCATTCATTCATTCATTCATTCATTCATTCCATTCATTCATTCATTCAATCATCCATTTATTTATTTATTTATTTATTTATTTATTTATTAGGAATTAAATTATCAAAATCAAAGAAATAAATAATAAATTAATAATCAAGGTCTACAGTTTGAGCAGCGGCATTTTGTGACCCCAGAAACAAGTCTTAGAGTCTTAGAAGTCTCAAAGGAAGACAAAAAATTGTTAAAATAATGACCATAGAGTAAACGCTTAAACGTCGATACATTAGTAAGTCGCCTGAGCTCAGCTATAAGATCGTTCCACAATTAATGGAACTCACGATTAAAGAAAGAGGAGGCAAATGGTGTCGGTCCTAAAAAAATAGATATGATATATGCATGTATGTTAGGCCTTATCCGAGCCCGAAAACGAGCGAAAACTAAAAAAGTTCATAATATGCCTCTTAAAAAACTGGTCACATGATTAACCACGTGACATTGTTGTTTAAAACTATAATTTGAAACGCGCTCCCGGTTCATGTACACACTGCGTCTGGAAAACTTTATTCCTAATTTCTCTCAACAGAGATATCTGTAAAACAGGTCACGTGACCATTTTGTCGAATACGTTTTTCATTTTTCTTCGTAATAAACTAGGAGACAAGCTTTCCAGACGCTATCTCCTTTCGATGGTGGTCGTTAACACTTTTGCACAGAAATTATTTCAACACAGATAAAACTCGCGAGCGCATTTTGAAAGCATTTCGAAAAAAAACGACATTTAAAACTTCAGGTCACGTGACCACTTGACAATAGGAATTTTTCATTCTAAAATCATCACAAATGTTGAATATCATCTTATGGATAAATACCAAATCTATAGCAAGGAACCAAGAAGTGTAATAAAAATAAATATGATTAATGAACCAGGCCTTAACATACTATATCATTCATATCCTGCAGTCCTTTCAGTAGTTTGTAAAAACAACCCCACCATGCTAATCTTGGTATAGTTCTACCGCATACTGTATTACACGATAATATAGGTGTGGGAAGTAAGGAGAACTTGTAATCCTGTGTGAATTTCTGTTGACGGCTATACAGTGTGGCGAGTGACGCGGTAAATAGAACAAAACAGGATTTTAAATTACGGTACAATTATAGCATGCATGTGATAACCGCTTGGACCCAGTTATTGTTGAGTGATTGATTGAGTGCAAATCTTTAATTTACAAAAGCCGACAAGAGCTCGATCTGTTCGCATGCACTCTCTTCTTAGATAAGTCCTCTTTTCCCTACAGGACGCCCCTTAATGTATTCAACATCCTGAACAGGTTATCAGTACAATAGCTAATCAATTCATTTGAATTCATTTCAAGGGTCGAAACTCAAATTGTGTTCAACAAATGAAACGTGCGTTGAATTTCAAAGCTCTTTTCGTTGCCATGGTAATAACCGCAATGCTAATGGAATGTTCAGCGGATTCTATCATGTGGCGCAGACGCAGAAGAAGACGAGCTGTTGTTACTCCTTCTGGATGGGTGTGTAAACCACGTGATAATATTAACAGATTGCATGATCTAGTGTGCCATTTACCTTACCGTTACTGTTTATAGTGACAACTAAATTGAGCGATTTCTCCGCAGTGAGAGATTTAGCGGCTGATTAATTGAGTGATTTTCGAGGAAAAATTACGGTTTTTACTAAGATTAGAGAGTCATGCAGTACAAAAGTTAGCGATTTTGAAGAACTCGCTATTTAACAAATTGAAGATGGTTTTGAGTTGTCTGTCCTTTTATTGACACACTCTTGACGTCATAAAATGTTCAAAACTCAAGTGGAATCACAAGCGCAGCAAGTGGTTTTACTGCAAAGTTTTCAACATTTTATGGCGTCAAGAGTGTGTCAATAAGAGGACAGACAACTCAAAACCATCTTCAATTCGTTTTTTACAACAATTATTTAAGATAAAAGTTAAAAAATCCTTTTCAAACGGGGCAACAGAACTAGCGCGCGCGCTGAAACGCGTCAGCAGTGTCTGTCCTCTTATTGACACACTCTAATCAACCAATCAGACCGCGAGATTAGTATCAAGTGTTGTAAAAATAAAATTCGCTAACTTATGTTGTCGTTAAAAATAGCAACTTAAGGTGGTGGATAAATCACTATCCAGTGTACATAATGATGGCGCTATCCAAAAAATTGATAAAGAATTACCCAATGGATACTGCCCTGTCCACCATTCCTGCATCCAGGCAAATTACTTATCTTGCAACGTTGCAGGCGTGTGTGATCCGGTGTTCGCTGTACAATGTGTTGTCAGCATTGTTGTACACTGTTGTACATTGGCACTATGATGGCTCGATGAATCCTAATCCCAGGGGGGCGGATCCTGGATTATCTTTTAGAAGGGGGGCTGCGTTATAGAACCGGCGCCCAGATGATATTGCGACACTCCCCTAAACCACTCCTGTACCCTCAGAAATCTTGGACAAGATTTTTAAATAAATATAAATAAATAAATATTTTAATTGACACTCCCCTGAAGGGGCTTTTCAGTGACAATCACTCCACACTCACTACCACTACATTCGATATACTCTACATACATCACTCAACTTTTGATTTTTGCTGAGGGAGGAAAAACCGGAGAACCCGGAGAAAAACCCTCGTGGCAAGGGAGAGAACAACACATCAAACAAACTCAATTCACGTATGGCCCGAGCCGGGAATCGAACCCGGACCACAGCGGTGAAAGGCGAGCGGTGAACCGCTACGCCACCCTTGCCACCCATTTTTTCGGGGAATGGTAGAGTTACATGATACGATGCAACTTTTGCTGCTTGCAATTGGCCTGATAGCGCAGCTAAGCTCTATGTTCTAACACTCACAAAGTTAAGTTAAACTGACTTACGGCCAAATTACACGACATCGTTTTTATGGCCCTGAATCTGGGTGGGCTGGCCGATTATTTTTGGAATTGCAGATAAATTGGAACGGTTATAATGAACGTCGAACCTCCGCTGACGAACACTTCACGTAAGCAAAACAAGGAGTAAGCGGACAGCGACCTTCGGTCCCTTCTCCTGACACTGAATGAACTCGGGCCTACATTTTTAACTTGCACTAATCAGCGGACACCTCTCGTAAGCGAACACCAATTCCTGGTCCCGGGGATGTCCGCTTTGTATGACGATGATGACTACCGGAGCTGTGCCAAAAATGATTAGGTCCGCGTCCCAGGGTTCAGTAGGGGTGCTATAAAAAGGTTGTCGTACAAACCTTTGGGGATTCAGAAGACAATAGAGCGGTAGCCATGTTGGATGAACAAACAAGGAACGCTAATGAGAAATCTTTTGTTGAAGTTCATCCAAGATGGCTGCCGTTACGTCACATGCAACCCAATTGCTGTGGTGCAATTTGCTGAGCGTAACGAAAACCTGATAATATACGAGTTCGTTGAGTAGAATAATGTTATTGTTTTGTTGTAGTGTGGTGCTTGTAAAGGAGTTCTTTGTCGCGTGGTACTTCCAGGTGTCCAAGACCAGACATTGAACGACTGTGACTGTGGTGTTGATTGCTACTGTTTTTACAGTGAGACAATTCAGTCTAGTGGTCTGGAACTCTACAGATGTAGACCTAGTAGATGAACCTTGCCTTAACGCTCCTATCAATTTTAGGCCCAAGATGGAGGGTGTGTCTTGAGCATTTGATTACTGATCTGCCTGGGCTGGGGATATTTGACCAATTCGAATGACGTTTTGACGAATTTTGACAGAAAATGTATGATTCATTCATTAGATCAACATATTTATCACCGCCTGAGTTCGCCGCGCGTGCCCACTCCTGTGGGTTTACACAGGTAACCGGGAGGTGCGAAGGCTTTTTGGGGTTCGAAATTTGACTTTTTTAGGTCGCTTTTTGGGTAGCAAATGTCCACCAAGGATTTTTTTAGAGAGTTATAAGCCTGTAGAGTACCTTGTTTGTTAGGAAAAATATTAATTAGTTTTCGTTTTTTGGCCTTTTTGGGTGGTGTGGGTTAGTCCTACCAGGACTCTTTGGGCGTTTATCATTTTAATTTCATCTCCCCATCACCGTCATAGCTAAGTACGCCAATGGACCCACCCCCTCCCCCTCGAGCTTATCATGATAGGTGCATTATGTAGGAGTTTAGATGCTTAAGACAATATGAAAACACTTTTGTATTATCTATTAAAATATTATTGTTATTGTTACCCTCGATGTCATTGTTGTTTTTGTCTATGATATGTTGGGATGACCCCCGTGTCCTCTGTAAGAAGTGTGCATGGCAGTAAATACAAACAAGACAAAAATGTCATTTTGACTGGTTCAAAATATTATCTTTTAAAGTGATTTTTTCTTTGAAAAAATGTTAGACAACTATATTGTTTTCCCTTTCCTACCGGATATGACGTTTTTGTTGTACGTAGCTTCTGTGCTTTGTTTTTAATCCTTCTTTTCCAACCTCTGAAATTGTCTACCACTCCACCGCCAATCTCTGAATTAACCAATTATCTATATATATATAGATCAGCATTAAATTAAGGGTTGAAGGTGAAATATTTCTGCCAGTGAAGCCGGGTTAGCGCGAAAAATGCAGTTCGGCTTGGCGAGTTGCGTGGTTACCTAGTGTTCTGACGTCACGTGTCCAGTTGGGTTAGTTTGTTGTCGGCAGAGGAATGTCGCCGTGATTTCGGCTTCTTAAACCCAAAATTACTTGTTTTTACACCTACAACTGTACTCTCTCAAGATCCTACTTAATATTACTTATGTTCGATGTCATATGAAGCGACGTGAAAGGCTAAAACATCGTCAAGTTGTACTCTTTTGGTAATCTCAAAATGGTGGATTTGCGGCATTTCGTTTAAACTTTTTACAAGGTTTCCTTTTGGTTTGAATTATATCAAGTATAAGCGTCAAGATTGCTGAGTGCTGGTGGACGTGACAATAAGTCGATCGCGTGAATTATCAACATCTAGCCGTCTGGCTGACGATCGACTGTACAAGATGAACTCTGTAGATGAAGGGTCTTCGAGTAAACCAGGTTTGATCTTTATCATGTAGGATTTCTTCATAAACAAATGAAAAACTATCGTTAAAGCACCACATAATCGTTCCATTCGGGTCTTCTAATTTCTTATTATGAAACCTCACAACGCTATTGTTTAGAAAAGTTTAGTTAGAGGTGGTCACTCGTTAGAAAAAATATCATACTTAATATTCTTCTATTATTCGAATGATAAAAGAGTTCTGGTCCTGTTTATGGTTTAGTTGTTTTACAGTCGTCCATTTAGAAGATATACTTTTGTGGGGTTTCTTTTTTGTTCGTGGTATTTGGAGTTCTACGGAAGTCATTTATAATTTGTAGTATGTGTATCCTGGATTTTGTAAAACTAGGTTAGCGACGTGGATGTAGTATTTATAATCAAGAGGGTGACGAATTTTCTTGGCGTAGTTTAAATCTAGTTCTTTATGAATGGAATTGATTTGTGTAAAAAGTATTTATTTTTCTGCCTTGTCCCTATATATACCGCTATTATATCGCCAGGATTTACAAACTTCTAGTTTATTTAAAAAAAGAAAACTATGATTAGCATTAGAATAGGATTTGTTTACGGCCGCCTACATAATCTGTCATCGTTAACTCTATTACTCCCAGAGGATCAGTTCGTCGAAGTGTCTCTAAACTAACTGTTCTTGTCTGTTTTTCGATTTAGAGGGATGTTGTATGGCGTTCACACCACAAAGCTGCCCTACTAAGGTATGATCAAGTCTTTTTTTGTTGCTTTATTCTTGTAACTATGGCTAAGCGATAATGTTCCCACATGGAGTCTTTGGAATTTTCTTCATTCGAACCAGCAGTGAGATGGTAGCCATAGGGAAATCCAATCAACAATATCAGCTTAAAGCCAAATGATTTCTACACCACTCTTTAATGGCAAAAGTTTATATTATTTGTTGCTCTAGTGGCTAGTACTTAAGTGTTTTGGAGGCCATCGATGCATGGTTCGATCTATTTACTTAGTTGTTGGTATTTCTTCTCAAATACTTTATCAATCTTAACTTCAGCCTTAAGTCACTAATACCTTGCATCGAAAAAAAACTTTTTTTGGGACCCACGAAAAGCTGTGTAAATGTAACATTTACTATATTAGGTCAGTCTCGGACTGGTTCTTCTAAACAAGTATTCTACCAAGCCAACTGTATTGTAAATAAAGCTGCTTTTAACTTTGCAACATGACATAATTTGTGGCAATTATAGAAACCAATAGGTGATATAGGAAATGTTTAGCAATATTTACTGGATCTACCTGACTAGCATTGTTACTGATCTTATTAACTTATATCTCATCATTCTAGGCTTAGTTTTATCTTATTAAAGATGCTGGTGAAGCAATCATTCAACGTGTTGTCTCTCAAAGTTTTTTTGTACAAAATATAACTATTTTTACTATATAATAAGGTTTAGAACTATTATATAACCACTCTTAAGAGGGTTGGTAGTTTCTTAATGAGATGTCAAATTTTTAGACAATCAAATAAAAAGTATTCTTTTAGTATGAATGTAACGAGTTTCTGAACTTGGCTTATTGCACAAGGTATAAGGAAAGCATATTTTCAAATAATATTGTAAGATGATTTTTTGTTATGGCCTAAAAACTTTTGTAGTTCCAGATAATATTTTATATTGGTATAAATGGATGTTTCAAAACTGCCCATGTTCTTGAGACTGTCTATATATATATGTCAAAAAACATGTTGCAAGTATCTGTAAGGCATGTTTTTTTCCATCTGTGAAACATCTCAAGAATAAGGAATTGTCTGTCAAAATCAGACAAAACTTGACAGCTGCAACTCTTTACTATATGGACTGCCAAAGTTCCTTATCGACCACCTCCAGAATGTTCAGAACTCGTCAGCCAGGTGGGTAACCAGAAAGAAGAAATTCCAGCACATCACTCCAATTCTCAAGCAGATGCATTGGTTGCCCATCAACAAACGTTTTGCATACAAGATACTTTTAATCACGTTCAAGGCCCTATATGGTCCAGCTCCCTAATATGTAACAGATATGCTACGACCCTACCTACCATCAAGAAGTCTGCACTCATCTATAAAGAATCTACTCAAGATACCATTACCAACTTGGTGAAGTATGGCCAACAGTCCTTTTCGTACGATGCCCCCAAACTGTGGAATGAACTTCCCAACTATATAATATACAAGTGCAAAGACTTAACAACTTTTAAATCAAGTTTAAAGACTTTTTACTTCAAGACAGTTTTTGTTAATTTTCATTTTAAGTTTGGATGCAGTATTGTAAAGCACTATTGAGCTACAGGAAGTAGCTCTCTATAGTTGCATATGATGATGATGATTATTATATGCAGTACTAAATAGTTTATCACAATTGACAGATTTTATGTTGTAACTGTATAAATAATAATGATAACAGTGATGATAATTTATAATACAACACAAATTGTTTTAATATGATTACAATGAATGGGCTTCTTCTACATCTTTGAGCTTTTAATTAAGGAATGTAAAATGTGCATGCATGTCTCTGTACTGTGATATGAACATGCTGGGAGATGTAGAGGACAAGAGAAAAGCAAGCTTAGGAACATGAGGTGTAGTTGAGTGTTTCTCTTGCTTTCTGAGTGATGTACATCTTTCAGAGTGTATAATTCACAGTATGGAGATATAAGCAGTTGTTTGAATGATATTGCTTTTATAAAATATATTCAATGTTTTTTTTGTGCAAGCCACATTGCTGTCCTGTAATGTTAACATGGTAACCAGTCAATCATCACACACGTTATTTCTCAAATATTTTATAAATTAGTTGTACATCATGAGGAAATAGTGTGTATAACAATGTTGACAACAACATTCCCTGATGATGAATTGATAAACCAAAAGCTTGGATACATGAAATATTTCATAGAAATAGCCTCCCATGCAGGTGTTTTTAGTCGCAATCCAATGTACTGGATCAAGACTTAAAATGGCTGCAGTCATGAGGCTAAGAAGATAGAGGGACATTCATAAAAATATAGTGCCACATATTATAAAGCATAACATATAAATTATTTGATTTATCGGAAAAGGAATTCACTATCAAATTTGTCACATCGATAGTAATAAAAATGCAAATTTTCGGGGAGATTGCTCTTAAACTGATGAAAATGTGAATTTTTAAAAGTTAGTATTTTTACAAAGAAATGTATGGTGTATGCACGACCAGCCTCGTTATCATGCTAAACACGTACATTTCTTTATAAAAATATCTAGCTTCAAAAATTCATAACTTCGTCAGTTTAAGAGCAATCTTTACGAAACTCTGCAATTTTACTAATATCGATATGATAAATCTCCTTTTATCCATACATCAAAGATCTTATAATGTCACACTAACGTGATAAGGGTCTATAGCACAAAGAAACCTTGCATATTAGGATATAATCAATGCACTTTATAATATTTAAACCTAATTAATAATGTCTTGCTAACCAGCATATAGTCATGATATGTGGATTTATTTCTAGGGTGGGGAAGTGCTCTTTATCACATACTCTGATGACTTTCCTCTACCAAGTCCCGCAGAGTTCTTCCTGGTATTTGAAGGCAGCAGCCAACGACATGTTACTACAGCTATACAAACTAATCCATACACCCTCCAAGCTGTTGTACCAGGTAACAGAGCTGTTTCTATATGACTGTGAAAACAGCACAGAACAGTTATGAAAGGAATTTCTAATATTTTACTGACATTGTGGTACAGCACAATATGTTTCGCACTCATAGAAAAACGTCGTTACTGCATTTGTTATCAGCAAAATTCCTGGAAAATTATTTTGAAATTAGCAAAATCACAAGTAATCAGTTGCTCTGATTGATGTCTTTGAAAGTAGCAAAAACTATTTAGCAGCTCAGTTGAGACTTTGGAAAATTTTACAGATAGTATATTTTGTGACCATTATTATTGCTGCGAGCGATAGCGAGCAGCAACACTATTCTACACGAAAAACTTCACCTGTGGGAACCCTGTGTCGCATGATAATATCTGAAGCCAAAGTAAATCTCGTCAAGCCTTGTTGCCGGTTTATGGCGATGGATGATTTTGCGCCTGCAGTATACCTACATTATCTAATCAGCAGCGGTAGTTAACTACTGACATGAGCTGTGTCAGCCACGTGGGCTCTCTTCGTTTCTGAACGTCTTTTACAAAAGTAGGTTGCGAAGTTTATCATGTTAAATTCTGCTTTTTTTCGCTCGTGGGAGTATTCATCAAGGTCATAATCGTTTCATCGATGTTTCTAGAGAGACAGTGTGCGTTTATGAGTCTTTCAGCTTTGTTATGTGCCAATTCGTGCGATATTTTGACGTGGACAACCGAAACTATAGATGGAATTCTAATCGAAGGAGATGCTATGTACCTAAAAGCTTTTGAAGAACACTCTATACCCGATGAAGAGACGATTTAATTGAACTATCTGCCTGATCAAATCGTTTCTTCAACAATAAAACGTTCTTTTTAATAAACTGTATATATACATTCTAAAATGCAGGACTCTTTTACTTACACATTTTATGGCTATTTACATATAATAGAATGTTAAGACATCATGGGATCAGTCTTGAAAAGTCTATACAGCTGTTAGTTTCCCTAGCTCAGCTATCATTGGTAGTTTTTCAAATTTGACAACATGACGCCTAGGAAAAACCGGAAATGATTTTACTTTATCCTTAAACAACACAGCTTATTAGAGACCCATTTGCGCATTGTGTGGATGATTCAAAAACTCGTACAAAAGTTGAGATTTTACTAAAAACAAAAAATAATTTGGCTAATGTTATTCAAAACATTCTAATTTAGGCAAAAAAGGAAATTTAAACGTACGTGTACTGACTAGCACTTTACATCGATTTATTTCAATCAAAACATTTTACGATTCAGATTTTGCAGCACTTCACTTTCGATAGAAACAGCTAGTCTTATCTATAGTTCGAGGGTCATTTCTAAAGTATGCAACCAAAAAATGGCAATCAATTGTTCTAGTCTTCTGGGCATGCTGTGCTGCCCCAGGCAGTCAGATAGCACTTTTGTCAGGCCATGTTTTAACAGCATTTCATAGTGTGTATGTGTTATATTGGTTACCATGGCAAATTCGAATTAATTTAGTAACTAAATTTGCAAACAAAATAATTAGAAGTAATGTAGAAAAAGGAAATAAATAATTAAAAGCTTGGAGTTTTATTTGCAAATGTCACTCACAAACTCAGTATTTTGATAACAATATTTCAAAAATAGTTCTAACAATGACAGATGATTGTAGAACAGAATGGGAACTTGATATGTTTTGATGGTTGTTCATGTCAGTTGACAACATGATGATAACCTAGTGCCCCACAATTTGGTTGGTATCAGACCAACATTGAAGAGCTATTATTATTGATCTCTTGTTAAAAGGTTCCATTAGTATTTTCTACATACATGTAGGTAACAGCAGACTTTAACTAATGACATGCAGATTCCCAGCTTCCTCCTGTAGGAGTTTAACGAATATCTCCTTTCAATGGAGTGTGTACTGTTTAATTTATCAAGAATAGGCAAAAAATACCTATATTCTTCTCACTATTTCCATTATGAGAAGGCTGATAGGAATGATCATTATAATACTGAATTTGTGGTTTGAAATTATTTTTGGTTTGATAATTTTCAAGCCACTTTGACTTTTATTATCTAATGTCTTGGATTATGATATAACCATGTGTGAGCTTCCCTGAGGTGTGCAGCAACAACTAAGAGTTAATATCCCTGATGATGGACATGTGAAACTTTCAAGTTTGTTATCTGAAATAAAAGTTTGCATTTGAAAATATGCTTTGTGGTGCCTTTGAACTTGTTGCTTTGCAGACTAACAGGCCTTGACTTAAAATTGCATTGAATACCAGCCTTCTTAACTCAGGAAAGATAAGCAAAGTTTCAAAAATATAAATTTTTGCCTAAACTGTTAACTGGCTCAAGTTGTGCTTCCCAAACTTTCACATGCAAACTTTTGTTTCAGATATAAAACTTGCCAGTTTCACAAGTCAAACGTCTGGGAGCTAAACTTTTTAAAACCTATTTATCGCTGCATGCCTGGAAGCTCACAAATGGTTGAAATGATTAAAAATCAAACTGGTTTAAAGATTTGATACCAAAAATATTTTCAAACCACAAGATATCCACAAAACATTCTATATTCCGCATCACAGTCACGTACTCAAGTATGGGATTCATTTTTTTTCCAGGCCATGACAGTGCAGAAAAGGTTTCATTAGCTGTGTATTGTCACAAGGATGGCACAGTTGGTCTCTTGTCATCTCACAGGTTCTTATATCATCTAGAGACAGACCAGATCTTAGCTGATGTTCTTGCACAACATGCATCAGACCCACAATTTCTAGAATCCTGTATTTCATTATGTTCAGCATCCAATATCATATCTAGTGAGTTTAGGGATACATTGGACTCTAGGATAACAAAAGGTTTTGAACTGCTAAAGTTATCACCATCTTGGACGTTACTGGATGATGACAGGCAAAGAAATGGTATTGACAAAGGTAAAACTAACCACATGTTAAGTATTATATCTATTCAACATAATAGGATGCACTAATAATAGTAATAATAATATTATCATAAAATTCATGATTGAATATAATACATCTGTATGTCTATAATTAAAGATTTATTTTATTAATAAATTGGATAGATCTATTTTAGATAGGTGGTTTATTACAAAAACTTTCAAGTTTGTTAGAGTGCTTACAATATATCTGTGAAAAAGTTTGCAAATTAAATTGTACTAAATAGTGCGAAATCCTTAATTATTTTCTATTGTTTAATTAGTGCAAATTAGTGCAATTTACAAAGTTTTTCACAGATATATTGTAAGCACTCTATCTGAAATAATAGTAAATTGGTTTTGATTCTTCAACATTGTATCTTTTATAATACAAGTAGATCAGCTTTAGGGTCATTGAACCATCAGAGGAAGTGTAAAGAAGATTGTTTGATGACCCAAAAGCTTGGATTGACATGCACTGAAAATTTCTGGATATTATAACATTGAAGAAAAAAACATCAATAACAACAAATAAAGTCAGTGTAGAACAAGTGTTTTTTATTCTCTAATTTTTCCAAGGTTATCAAATATTTGTTTTTAGGGCTTTTTTTAATCAGGCCACTGCGTAGGCTCAGATTTCAGCTGTCAGGGATTCCTGTGCCCACGATACTCATCCCCGTGATGGCTGGGCATGTGAGCTGAAAGTAGACAGTGTCTGTGATGTAACACATTATCTGTCAAATCAAGGGCAAGAGGTCAAAGAAGTTGTCTGTGTAAATCTATAAATGTGGTGGTGAATTTATGAACTTTTTTGACCTTCATTGTCCGTTAAAAAGCATGCACTTGTGTACGAGAGAAAGTCAAGTTATTTCTGTGACTTTGTATAGTTCAGCTGTTTGGTGAAAACATTGGGAGCAACTCAGTGGTTGACATTTTGATTATTGATCAACTGGGAGTATCAAATTCTCGACTGTTGAAATAAATTTCTTCAGTCTAGCTTTTCAAACAGGCATTTTGAATTCCCGGTTTGACTTATCATCTTTCCCAGTCTTACCTTTGTTTATATCTCCATGTGAAAAAGTACTTCAGACTCAAAGAAGTAATTCAAAATCACAAAGAAAGCATTTGGTTGTTATAATGGAATTTTATTTTATGCCCTTAAAAATCGAGGGATAGATTGCTGATTGGTCTAGCCAAACAATGCTTAGTCCACACGCCCAGCTGTCATGGGGAAGAGTGTTGCAGGCACACAAATCCCTGATGGCTGAAATCTGAGCTAGGGAGATTAAACTTGCTGAATACAATACCAACTCACCCCTTATTTGTCAGTTATATCGGACTTCAAAACCTAATGACTGCCCTGTGTATTTAGTGTACATGTTGATTGTTGTGATTATTGTGTAGGTTTTGAAACTCTGCTTCATCTGTCAGCACATCTTGGGTTCAGTCAACTTGCAACATTTTTACTAGACAAACCAGGTGCCAGTAATGCTTTAGAAATACAAGATAGAAATGGCAAGTCACCAATTGATATTGCTAATGATAAAGGATTAAAGAAATTAGCTGATGCTTTTTCAAGGTAATTGCAATGCAGTACTAAAGTCTGTTTTTCACAAGCAACAGAAGCAACATATGCAGACTCAGTGTAGCATTTCTCACTGAGGTATGAGAGAATACAGAGAACAGTGTATTGTTGAGTCAGCACTTTTGCTTCTGTCAGTTGTGAAAACCAGGTATTAGAAAAACTTCTACTTAATAAGGGCCAAGTACATAAGTTGATGTATGTTTTGACTTTCATCTCATTGATCATTAAAATGTGGTACTTGCACCAACTGACAAGCACTTTGAATGTAAAGTTGTTTGCCCTACTGTATGTATGATGTTTTCCAAAAGGTTTGTACAAAACAAGATGCAAGCTTGCATAGGTCACACTGATCTTGGATGAAACCTATTCTTTCATGGCAGATGAAGGTCGTCAGTAAAAGTTCTAAATTTTGTTGAGGATCAAACCTTAAGTTTTTATTTTGTCAAAAGCTTTTTCCTTATTGACTCAAAAGAGGGCCATGAATTACTGGGTGAAAAGGGCTACAACCATTTTAAAGAACCCCCCAGGTCTCTTCCCTTATTTGCAACAGTGTAGTTTGCTGCATTGAGTCATGAGTGGATAATGGCCTGATAGTTGATATATAGAAATTTATGTCCCCTCCCTCTCTCTAATTATCTACACCTCCCCACTCCTTCAACATGTGTTCACAGGGGGAGGGGAGGGATAATCAATTCATGACAATCTGTTTTTATTCAGGGAAAATGTTATGTAAAATGAATTATCTCATAATTTGTTAACATTTATCTAATACAGAGGAGTTGATAAAAGTAATGAAAACAGTCTGACCAATGATAAACCTCGTGCAACAAAAACTGCTATTGGTACAACTACAATTTCCAGCTATAAAAAGCAAAACCAAAACTCAATAGGTAAGTGTGTGATTACAATCTGCACCATGCCATAGGTGGTTGTGAAGTGTTCAGTAAGTGGTTGGTAGGTGTTCATTTAGTGGTTGATAAGTGGTTGGTAAGTGGTTGGTCAATGGTCAGTAAGATAATGGTGCAGTGTAGATGGGTGGCATAGAGGTTAAGCCACTTGCCTCTCACCACTGTGGTCCAGTGTTCGAGTCCCAGCTTGGACGTTGGATCATATGTGAGTTGAGTTTGTTTGATGTGTTGTTCTCTCCAATGTCACAAGGGTTTTTTCTCTGGGTTCTTCGGTTTTACTTCCCTCAGCAAAAATCAACATGTGAGTTGAGTGTTGTACAGTATGTATATCAAATGTAGTGGTAGCAAGTGTCAATGAGTCTCGGAGATATTAGCAGCAATGCTACTCTAAAATCTGAGAATAAACCAAAAGATTTGATTTTTTTTAGATATAAATGTTAAATAACAGTAAGTGCATGTGATCAACAAAATCAGTTATTGACCACTTACTGTACAGTGCAAATTGTTCATTATAACTGATTACTTTTAGTTTAAGTTATTGTTATTGATTTTTTTATCTATTATATTCAATTGGATTTATTGGATATTTTTCTTTTTCATACAGAGAAAGATATTGATATGTTAAAAGAAATGCACAATTTAGTCAAGGACGAAGTAAGTGCTAGATGTTAGTTTGTGATGAATGGTACTGTGTAGTGACTATGTCATTGTTTTGATTTCTATAAAAACATTTAAAATTCCTACCATGACTGAGCTGACGTGGTATAACTATGTTGTTTTTGCATATGAATTCTGGCATATGTACTGTCAATATTCCTTAAAGGAACTGTCACAAGACATATATATTGTGATGTATTTTATGTAGAAAAGAGTTTCCATTTTGAAAATAAAGTTTTAGTTAACAATGGATAAAAACTGAAGCCACAGACTGAAGAAATTGCATTTCTACACAGAAAGGCATTGGGTTTC
The DNA here is from genome assembly GCA_029948255.1 of Telmatactis stephensoni. Lineage (NCBI taxonomy): Eukaryota > Metazoa > Cnidaria > Anthozoa > Actiniaria > Isophelliidae > Telmatactis > Telmatactis stephensoni. The sequence goes on along the minus strand of JALIZF010001715.1, from coordinate 616,630 downwards.
CTGTGATAACATTAAAAAAGAATTGATAAAAAAAACCAACCAAATTCTTGTCCAAATCTATAGACTGAAATTAATGTGTAAACAAACAACAGGGATCGACAGGCTCCACCTCTTGATGTTATCACCACAGGAAACCCAGTGCATTTCAGTAGATATAAATATAACTTCTATTTTATTGGCCTTAGTATTTTTGCTTCATAAATTTAAGTTCAATTTTCAAAATTAGAAGGCTTTTCTGCATAGAATACATTTTGATGTATATCTAATAGTCCCTTTAAACCAGCAGGACTCAGGAGTTGTTTTTATGTGTGATAAGACACTCATTCAAGTATTTTTTTTTTCTTTTGTTGACAGTTAAATAGGAAAACACCTGTTTTCAAGCATGCTTGGCCTGTAGCAAAACCCTCTATTAGACCAACAGGTAAAGTAATATAATGTGGTTTGCTATGGAGTCTAGAATGATGTATCTGAATTGATCTTTACCAGAAGACAAGAGCTCTACCAGCGACTTTCATGAGCAGCTTGGAAGAAGAGAAGATATGAGATTAAAGACGTCAGGCTCCAACAGACAGTTACTAGGTAGGTTGTCATGCAAACAGCATTATTGTATATTGGCAATAGAGATCTTAATGTCTGTACAGTTTGTTTCCCAGGGTGTTAGCTGCAAAGGATTATAATTTACTGTTTGTGTTTTTATTTAGAGCAAAACCTGAAAAGACTTCGTGATATTAATGAAGAGATTCAAAGACTTCGTGTGTCTTCACAAAGAAATTATAGAGAGGTTAGTATTGTAAGCAATAATATTGTGCAGTTTGTAAAATAGACATGTCGAAGCACTGTTTTGATGTTACCCGTTTAGAATTTTACTATTTAAATGTCATGCTATTATCTTAGCATTGAGTTCCAGATTGTTATAATATTGCACCATTAGTTTTCTTATGAAAAATCTTTGCTTTGCCAAACTATGTCTCAGTGTTTTGACTGGATAAGACACCAAGGTCTCCAAATGCTGAGTCATGGTATGGCACAATGCCAAAGACTTTTTCATCATGTTCTTAAATTGGAATTATTTGCAGTAGTAACAATTTGTGGATTTATTTTAGTCCCCAAGAGGACCTGCAGACAAGCGCCAAATGAGGCGGTTATCATGTCCATCATTTCGTGGTCAGGATATCATAGAAGCTCACATGATGATAGGTTAGTTATACTTGATTTATAAATGAGCTAGAACAGCTTACATGTGACTATGCAAAACCACTCAGTCATGGCACGGCAGGGATACATCAGGAATTTAGAATGTTTTTTTTTCTTCAGTGGGTTTATAAAATGGGTTTTCCTGTCTGTTTTTCTTCATCTGTTACAAAATGCAGATAGGTTCCAATAGTTCAGCATAGGGACCATGGGAAGGCTGCAAAGGAACTTGCTGTTTGCCCAGCAGAGTGAATGGTCCATTTGGCATCATGTTGACAACATAGTCATGGCACCTTGTGGTCTGTTCAACATTCCAAATGTGCTCTATTATTAAAAGTTGATACTATCATATCTGTGATTTAGTAAACTATTTAAATGTTTGGTTGTCTTTAGGAAAGACACCTCTAAGTGAAGAGAAACCACCATTATCTGATATTCCTGTTGAAAAGCCATCAGCTGAAGAATCACCAAAAAATGATGTTAAACATCTAGAAGTGAATGATACACAGGACACTAGACGAAGAAGTTGGGGTGATAGAAATGATGCTGATACTGATAATAGGCCAGGATTTCAGCGTAGAGTTAGCTCAAGTCTTGATGATTTAAGTGCATCTGAACCAATAAAGAAGACAAAAGATCCAGCACGAAGTAGAACACAAGTAATTGACCTCCCTAAACATTTGACAAAGGAAGAGGAAGACAACAAACTGGCTGATATCTTAGACTCTATCACAAGTGAAGGAAAACAAAACAACAAGGGGCAAAGAAATAGATTAAGTACACCAAACAGAAATGCTAACTCCGTCAGTATGCAAGGAAAATCCTACTCATATACATGTTTAGCAACTCTTCCATTAGATGATGGTAAGGAAAGCAGTGATATCATATCAGTGATACAAGCTATAATATATTTACATACTTTTATCTGGGCTATTGTCCAATCATTATCCAAGGATTGTTTTATTATTGATTTTAATGACAATTTAAGGATGGTATACATATGCAAATGTATTAAAGAAGGCCACAATTTCTTTGCTGTAAACATGTTCAGTACATTAGCAAAACTGACCAATATTATTACTGACACAGCATTTCCTAGACAGTGTTACAATCTTATTCTATATTATCATGGTGTGGCTGGGTGTCATGGCATGATAGCTTCCTGCTAAAAGCCATCTTTCTTTTGTACATGATCTTTGTTGAAGCATAAGGCTTGTAGGCCGGGTTGTCTCTATTTTCCCTACCTCTACATATAATATTTTGTAAATATACACACCTCAGCTCACTGTTGATTTTTGTGGAGAGAGGAAAAGCAGAGAACCTGTTAAAGAAGAAAAAATGCATTAAACAAATTCAACTCACAAATACAGTGATTGAACCACTATAATATCACTCTCATTAAAACTCCTGTAAGATATCCACTAATCTGTTTATCGAAGTAACTATATTTGTTGAAGTAACAATATTTGTAATGTGATCATCCAGGTGGATGTAGTCCTGTGAAGGACTGTTTGGTGTGACTGACATTTGACAACCTGAGCAAAAGTCATCTTCAGAGTCAAGTGAAGAATAAAGTCAGATAGGTCATATTTATACTGCCACGTGCTAATTACCTGGAGTTGCATAATTAGCGGTATCGGTCTAATTAGCGGTATTGGTCTAATTAGGGCGTGTCGGTGCGCTGGCGGCAGTGCAGGAGTTGGATCAGAGACTCAATAAGAAACTGTTAGAACTCGAAAAGGGAAACTATCTTAGTTGCTATCAATACAAACATATACCTGATAATTATAAGCTAGACAAGTGTCTTTCGATGTGAAATCTTTATTCACCAGCATTCCACTCCAGATGGCCCTAGATTGTACCGAGGCTCTATTGGGAAACACAAACGCTGATACAATACTGCCAATGCCGACATGTGAGATTATAGCCCTGTTGAAGTTATGTCTCGAATCTACATTCTTCCAGTTCAATGACAAATACTATAAACAGCTTCATGGCACGGCTATGGGTTCCCCTGTCTCTGTGGTTGTCGCAGAAATCGTAATGCAGAAGATTGAGAAACAGGCCCTAGCATATTATGCCAACGCATTGCCATTCTGGTTCCGTTATGTAGATGACACCATAACCACGTTACCCTTAGACCACATTAACATGTTTCACGAACACTTGAACCAACAGAATCTTCATATCCAGTTTACAAGAGAGCTCGAGGAAGACGGTAAAATACCATTCTTAGATTGCTTAGTGAGCCACCATAACAATACTTTGCAGACAACCGTGTATCAAAAACCTACGAATACTGACAGGTTACTCGATCAGTTGTCGTATAATCCGACCTCTCATAAGGCTACGACCATCAAAACTCTTACCAGGCGTGCCCAGATTGTATGTGACTCTCCTGATAGTCTATCGCAAGAGACCGATAGACTTAGAAGTATTTTCCTCAAGACAATTACAGCACAAATTTATTGATAGCAACACGCATAAACCAAGAAGACCTAACAATGCCGAAACGATTGATCCACCAAAACCTTTATCTCACTACCATACATTAAAGGTACATCAGAGACCATATCACGCATTTTACAACCACATGGGATTCGTGTCGCTCATCGACCTATATCCACACTGCGTAAGGTCCTGACCAAGGTCAAAGATCGTGATAGCCAAACGATCGAGTCGGTGCTATTTATAAAATTTCATGCAGTGATTGTGAGGCTACGTATATCGGAGAAACTGTAGATCGTTTAATACTAGACGTGAGGAACATCAAAAAGCAGTTGTGAAACAAGATAATCATAACAACATAGCCATGCATACTACTAAGACCGACCACACAATTGATTGGGAATCTGGTAAATGTCTTTCTTATTGTAACAATAGAAAGCAACGCCTCGTGCTGGAGAGTTGGTTTACAAAACTTGAGCGAAATCCACTCAACCGCTCAATTAAACTACCCACGCCATACAACAGGCTTGTAAACAAAAAGGTGAAGCGACGCCGAGTCAGCGACGCAAACAACTACACCACTCCATTGTTATCTTGATCCACCGTTGTTTACTGTGGCAGTATAAGTAAGACCCACACCTGACTTTTTTCTTTAGTCACTTGACTCACTTGCCTCTGAAGATGACTTCCGCTCAGGTTGTCGAAACGTCAGTCACACCAAACAGTCCTTCTCAGGACTACATCCACCCGGATGATCAAACAAATATTGTTGCCTCGATAAATATGTATCCACTCTAGGGTTCAGCACACGTCGAAATACAGATGGGATTAAATTTCAATTCTTTAGTTTATTCGATCATACAGTTATGCTTTCAAAATACCACAATAATTATTAATACTGGTTTTATCACAGCTAGCCCAAATGGAGCATCAATGGATCATGACAACATGTTTTCGATGGTACCCTTTCGATTAATCTTTGAATTTTCATATGGTATCAGGAATGTGCTTCCAGTATCACTTCAAAGTTAAGATATCTCCATAACAGTAGTCTAATACTTAAAGAACACTTTGGTGTAGAAATATTGTCAAAAATTTGAGTTTTTGTGAGATTTTGGCATTTCTAATTTTCACTTGCTGCCTACCATACATAATTTTTAGTAAAGGTATGCAACTCGAGCCACCAAATTGTTTCGACTGCTCAAATCCTCCTAATTACAAGGGTACAGAAATAGTTCTTCTGTTAGACTTTCCCAGAAGATTTTCTTTGAAATGTCAGAACTTTAGTTTACAATGTTTCATCTCTGACTTTCAAGAAAGTTTGTCATGACTATCCACAGTCATCCACTCTCCAACAAAAATCTAACTTGGGTTAGGGGGAGATACATTTTATGTGGTCAACCCCCTACCCTTTAGTCATGTTTTTGCTATACAAATGTATCTCCCCAACCCTTAGTCAGGTTTTTGTTGGAGTGTGGATGGCTGCAGATAGTCAAGGCAATCTTTTAACTGACTCAGACAACTTAAAAAAATATTTCTCCAAAATCTAGATATGAAAAGAGAATTTGGATTTCAGTCTGTACTACCCTTTATAAAGATTTGAATTTTTTAGTGAGAGCCGTCAAAACAGTTTGGTGGCTTCAATTGCATACCTTTATACCTTTCCTAAAATTATGTACAGTGTATGGTAGGCATCACTCAAAAACTAGAATTTTTGACAGTACATGTATTTCTACACCAAAGAGTTATATCTGACTACTGGTATGAAGATATCTTAGATGGTATAAACTCTGAAGTGATCCATTCCCAATACCATATGAAAATTAATTGAGAAACCATGATGTCATGATCCACTGATGCTAAGTTTGGGCTACCTGTGGTTTTATGTTAAGTATTTTATTATAGATGACTTTCAAAAATGGTGGGCTCCTTGTTCCTGAGAACGAGGCCAGAAAGGCCTCCAAAATTATTATGACATCAAATGAGTCTAATATATCCTGTAAGATGCACAGAAAATAGGTATTTGAAAAGGAAGAGGAACACTTGGTCTTTGGTAGCAATAGAAGTGTCACATGTTTATTTATTGGAAACAAGGCCTTTGTGGCCTCGTTCTCATGTACTAGGCCGCCATTTTTGAAAGTCATCTATTGGCCTTGTGTATTGTCTATCAATTTGAACTGACAGTGATGCACACTGTGTCTCAGATCACATCACTGGAAAGATGTAGTTTGACTACTATTAATACATTTTAGGGACTCATGCGGGTGTAAAAAAATTCAGTTCCACATAAAATAAGAGTTGTCTGTTGAAAATCATGATTTTGTTGGTCTTACAGTGGCCAATATATTTATCATAAAACTTTTGTTTTATGTTTATAGACATGGAGTGAAACTTTCAGGGGCCATAACTATAACCATTCATGATGAATTATTGTTAGTACTAATCTTTAATAAACTAACATGTTTCTATATTGTCCGTGTATACGTAACTTAATTATTGTTCTGTTGTATTTCAGTGGAGATTCCAGTGTTGGGTAAGTTTACAAAAATGCTGATACCATTATCATGAATTTTCTTGTGGCACATCATTCTATTTATTTTACTTCAGTCTTTGTGTTGTTATTATTTCTATCCCTAACATGAACTAACATGAATTAATCAAAAAATAACCAATAGTATTCATATAATGAATAAGTTGATCATCTGGTCACAAATAGTTTCATGCATGTATGTCTCTGCATGTCTGACCATTTAACCAATCTAACTAGTCTAACTTATATCGAGGCTGTGTGGCTTTGCTACTAATTCCAGTACAAAACTTGCAATGGTTCCTAACAATACATAATTATATAGATTTACTTTTTATTATCTTAAATATTAGTTCCCTGGAGAAGACTTATTAGGAAGTGTGATTGTTTAGGTGTACTACAAGAAGTACAAACTATACTGGAGGATTGTATAGCTCTAATAGACCCATATCATGCAAGCACAACATTATATTAATTAGATTTATTGGAAAACAACTTACTATCAAATTTGTGACATCAATATTTAAAATTGCAAAGTTTTGGTGACGTAGATTAATGAATTTTAAAAACAGAGCATTTTTACAAAGAAACGTATGGTGGACAGGCATCACATGCCGGGCGAGCCATCATGCTAAACACATACATTTCTTAATAGAAATTCCACAGAAATTCAAGTGGTTGGCAAGGTGTCAGTAAGTGGTTGGCAAGGTGTCAGTAAGTGGTTGATAAGGTATCAGTAACTGGTTGGCAAGGTGTCAGTAGGTGGTTGGTAAGGTGTCATTTAGTGGTTGATAAGGTGTGAGTAAGTGGTTGGTAAGGTGTCAGTAAATGGTTGGTAAGGTGTCAGTAAGTGGTTGATAAGGTGTCAGTAAGTGGTTGTGGTAAGGTGTTACTGGTTGGTAAGGTGTAAGTACGTGGTTGGTAAAGTGTAAGTACGTGGTTGGTAAGGTGTAAGTAAGTGGTTGGTAAGGTGTCAGTAAGTGGTTGGTAAGTGGTTGGTAAGGTGTCAGTAAATGGTTGGTAAGGTGTCAGTAAGTGGTTGATAAGGTGTCAGTAAGTGGTTGTGGTAAGGTGTTACTGGTTGGTAAGGTGTAAGTAAGTGGTTGGTAAGGTGTAAGTACGTGGTTGGTAAGGTGTAAGTAAGTGGTTGGTAAGGTGTAAGTAAGTGGTTGGTAAGGTGTAAGTACGTGGTTGGTAAGGTGTAAGTACGTGGTTGGTAAGGTGTAAGTAAGTGGTTGGTAAGGTGTAAGTGAGTGGTTGGTAAGGTGTCAGTAAGTGGTTGGTAAGGTGTCAGTAAGTGGTTGGTAAGGTGTAATTATAAGTAAGTGGTTGGTAAGGTGTGAATAAGTGGTTGGTAAGGTGTCAGTAAGTGGTTGGTAAGGTGTCAGGAAGTGGTTGGTAAGGTGTCAGTGTTTGCTAAGGTGTAAGTAAGTGATTGGTAAGGTGTTAGTAAGTGATCTCATAATGCAAATGAAATGACGTAAAACAGGGCATCTTTTATTATACAAAATCTAGCCAACAAAATACTGATTTTATCCATTTGTAAATCATTTTCACAGATAAAACCTGACTTAAGCAATGAAATTGGTTTTCTTATCAAAGAACACTGTCTTGTTCTAAAAGCCGTAAAAAGTTAATTCAAATTTCTTGTTTTTATATGTTATCTCATTTGCATTTTTAAGATTTGAAATGTTGATATCTTATTGAGTCAAGTCATAAAACTTAAAATGTTTTGAATTCACTATGCTCTCTAATAAAGATGGATTGAAAATAAAAAAAATACTTATAATTAATAATGGAACACCATTTTATACAGTAGAAATATTAGACATAGTTTACAGGATATTATTCACTGCATCATTGCTAACAGTTAACATGAGGATTAGAATACCAGGAACTAACAGTTGTCTCTAATAACCACTATTGTAAGTGCGCAATATAATATAGGTTGTATTTTATATAGAAAACTCAACGATATAATGCATGGTTTAGATAACTGTTTCTGCTTCATATTTCTGTGTTTTGGTCTATTTATGTTTGTGGTAGTTAAAAGCTGAGGATAGTTACAGACTAATAATCAGTCACTACTTATCAGGGATCAAAGTTCAACAGCAGACAAATCTGGACAGTCAAAGGAGGAAAATATGTCTTGGTTTGATTTCCTTAATGAGTAAGTTAAGGAAGTTTTGTCATTCATTTTAGATTTAGTTTACTGCTGTGAAAGTAGTGTTCACTTTAAATCCAAATGAGCTAAATTATTATGAAATATAAATTCATATCAAGCGCATATAGTTGATAAACCTGAAATGAGGCATCTTATGACAAGTAATGATTACTGTAAGATTGTAATTACCATACCAGAGTGAGTGAGTGTTGTGCCAAGTCTGTCTAAATCAAAACAATGACCTAGGTATTACTAATTCTTCCATTGTGAATATCAAGTACGTTTTAACATAACACTTGATGCTACATAATTCTTTTATAATAAAGTTACAGCTAGTTTCTGAAATTTGTGAATCAAAGTAATTATAGTAGTTTGAAAACATACTAATAAAAACAGCATTTAAAATCCTCTCTTTAACTGAAGAAATTTAATTAGTTAATGATATAAAATTGATGATATAATAACAGTTTCTTAATGTAAATTTAATGATTCAACAGTTGCCCAATAATATAGAGTTTTTTAAAAACATTCAACTATTAAACATTTTGAACTCTAACTACAAGAACACATTTCATCATAAATCATAACTGACAAAAAAACGCCTACATCGTCCTCAGGGACCCAGGTATTGTTGGCTCAAAGAAACAATATTATTTTATTATTGTTTCTTTCCCCAAGAAAACAACTTGAAACACAGTCTGTTAGAACTTATTCTGTACTTCATTATGGTAGCTTTTGTACAGTTGTAGTTTATCTGCATGTACTTGATGCTGATTGGCTGAACTGTATTCTCTCAGCACAACCAATAAGAAACAAGATATACTTTGACTTCTGGGACCCATTTTGTGAAAGACCCAAAATCTTTACTGGGTCCATAACTTACCCAATAAAGTTTTGTGGTGTTTCTTTAAGCCTACATTATTTTCAATTTCTATCATGTTACGGGCACACACTACCATGATAATGTTTTTGAGAAACAGTACCCTTGAACAAGTTCTGACATGTTCCACTGCACTGATTGACAATGTTCTCTGGAAGTGAGCAAGAGAACACAATCCCTGAGATACCTGAGGGATGGGTCAACATTGATTCTTAACCTCTCTTTTGCATCATGCATGTAAATGATTCCTGGCCCTAGTTGCACGATGGATAGTGCTATCTGTTGGATTAATCAGTGGATAAAGTGATCATGGAGTTTTCCAATAATTTATCCACTCTATTTAACAATTAGACCTCGAGGCCGAATGGACTACGAACTCGTAGTCCATGAGGCCGAGAGGTCTAATTGTTTAGTATTCACCAACATATTGGGCCAAAGGTGAATGAGACTAAACAAAACAAAGAGAGAAAAATGTTTTATTGATATTATTACTCGCGCTTCCTCTCAACTCGGGCTATCACCAATAGCCCGAGGTTAGGGAGCCAATCAGAATGCAGGATTTGTAATAGCCCTTATGTTGGTGAATACTAAAAGGATTTATACAGCAGATAGTGCTATCCACCTTTTGTGCAACCACATTGAATAATGCATGTTTTCCTTTTTGTGGTATTCCATGTAAATAGTAAACAAATTCAATATCTTTTTCAGCCCTGATGATAGTGCAGAAGATTCTGAAGAACTTGCTGAAAAGGTTGGGCTAGAACCTTTATTCTTGATTGTAATTCGATCTTTTAATTTAGCTGTGTTTAAACTTTATTATATGGCTAGATAATTTCCTAAATTCTGATTGGCTAACGCATGGTCTGTATTTTGCCATATCAGGACCGCTGTCCCAGATGAAAAGAGAAGTTTGCGTTTGGCAATTGTTTTAGCGGGACTTCTCAAAGCCATATAATAAATAAGTTATTAACCTCGTTTGCTCGGTCTGTATGGAAAAATATCAGACCTTGGTCTTTTCGTATGGACCCTTGCCTATGGCTTGATCCATGCCGTCAAGACCTTGGTCTGATATTTTCCCATACAGACCTCGTGCTCGGCTAATAACCCTTTAATATCAAGCAACTGTGTGAATTCATAGAATATCATTGTTACATACTTTATGCTAACAATGTTTTACTTTGTAGGATAAACCTGAGAAAGGAATCCGACGTTTTAGTATGTTGTTTGGAAACAAGTCTGCAAGGGTGAGTATTATGTGATTCCTGCTTGAAAAATACTGATTGAAGTGTAAATAAAATAAATGGATACTCTTGTCTCTAGCTTGTGCACAGTAGTTATTGTTGTGTGCACGTATGCATTGAATGTTAGAGCTGATAATATGTAATTGGGCAGTTAATTGTAATGCTATGAAAATGGAACATTTAAGGCAGCAGCATAGTTGTGGCAGGAATTTTAATAGACAGCATGACACTGAAATGCACTCATAAAACTGCTTCAATCAACATAATTACTGCTGCACATGAATGTTTGTATTACCAAATACTTGCAAAATTAACATTTTAAGTACTTTGAAGTACTATTAAATTAATAGTACTTTTGATTAGTATTATAAACCATAATTGTGTTGATTTAATGATTGTTGTTCTTTATTGCTTACAGCATTCAAAGAGAGAATTACCCAAGGTCAGTTTATTACAAGTACTTGTTGGTTGCTAGGTGTAAAGTTCTTGTATAAAAAAAATTTCCATGAGACCCGCCCAATCCTTTTATATCAAAGCCCCCAATTCTTTGCCAACTATGTGTGCAGTTCTAAAGTGTCCATGTCCATTGTATGTAGGAACTCAAGCTATGTAACACCATGCTGTTCTCTAACTGTAGTGTTACTTATTGCTTATCATGTTATTAGGCTGGACATCCAAAGTCAAGAGAACGTACCAGCATGCGTAAGGAAAAGGGACAATGTAAGTTACTGACTGTATGACAATTCATTAACATTTAATTGTCATCAACAATTCTTTAACAAGAACATTTTGTTATTAGCAATGATCAACTTGTCTGTCAAAGATGCTGAATTCAAAGATAGGCCAGATAGCAGTAAAGATATGAACACAAAGTCAACAGCACTTGGACGACGTGCATCAGGCTTAAGTCATCGCACTTCCAAATTAGCAGAGGTATTTTTTGTATACTTTGACATAAACACAAAGTGAAGCCATTGACAATGACAGTTTGTCTGTGTTCTGCAGGCTCCAATCTTTCCAAACCCTGGCATGCTGACCAAGATGGGAAATTCAGGAAACAAGCTTACTACTTCTCATTCATTCAAATCAACATCACCTTTGCCTTTTAGAAAGTAAGAATGACTGGAATGTTTTTGTTTGGAATATTAAATAAATGTGATTGTTTGGCTGGAAGGATTTTGTTTAACTAAAACTATTTGTTTAAATGTTTACAGTTTTTCTTTAAATTGTAGACAGTGAAAAATATTAACCTATTATGAGAAGTGGTTGAGATAACAGTTGTTTTGTAAACAGTAATTTTCATATGATTATGAAACAATCTGTGCTGTGCCGTGACCATGTTAGTGCCGTGTTTTATATAAAATTATAAAATAACTATGATATAACGCACGCTCTGATTGGCCAAAGGACGCGTGTCACGCATTCTCTATGAGAACACACAGCACGCGCACACACATTTGCAAACTTTCTCCAACAAAAAAAGAAAATAAAACTTCAATTGTATTTTATAAAAGAAATAGAAAACTTGGCAGCAGTGCTATGTTGAGTTATAGAAGCACTTGGGAATTGTAAGAAGACTCGAGAAGTGTTGAGAAGTGTTGAGTTCTCCTAACACTTCTCTCATCTTCTTGCAATTCCCGTGTGCTTCTATAACTCAACATAGCATGCTGCCTTGTTTTCTAATTTCTACAATATTTGAATTCCTGTTGAAACCATGTCATGCATGCATGCCATTTTCACAGTCTGAAAACTGCTCTAGTGCCAAGTTGTTTTGGTAAAAGTAGCTGCAGAACTAATGAATGATTGTGGAAGTTATTGTGATTACATGAATGTTTTGCTGTAGTGAAGGAAGTTGCAGTAATATGAGAACCAAAGTTAATTAGGGTGATGACAGCAATAACTCAATGAGCACCCTTAGTATCATCATCAGTAACAAGTGTGTTTATTTTGTAGAAGTCTTAATCCAAGCCAAGATGAAGGAGATGACAAAAGCATGTATGTATTTGTTGCTGATGAAATTCTATCGAAAATTGATGTTCAGTAATGAATCTCTGTTATTTGATATCTCTTGGGTGTCTTCTGTAGTAATGCATGTCTTCTTGCAGATCTGGAATGTCACTGGAGGGCTCTGGAGATGAAGAGGATGATGATGGAGGTATGTTCTGTTTCTGAGAGCTGATTACTGAGAACAGAGGCTTTTAGCCTTGTATAAGGCTGTAGGTTTAATGTATATGGATATAAGCTGAGGTTGGCGGTAATATTACCTGACTTATTACATAAAAGAGGTTTTCGTACACAGAGAAAGAAAGAGGTTTTCAGTAAGTTGTGGGTAGGTTGTCATTATGTTGTTGGTAGGGTGTCAGTAGGTTGTTGGTAGGATGTCAGTAGATTGTTGGTAGGGTGTCAGTAGGTTGTTGGTAGGGTGTCAGTAGGTTGTTGGTAGGAAGTCAGTAGATTGTTGGTAGGGTGTCAGTAGGTTGTTGGTAGGGTGTCAGTAGGTTGTTGGTAGGTTGTCAGTAGATTGTTGGTAGGGTGTCAGTGGTTCGTGTCAGTAGATTGTTGGTAGGATGTCAGTATGTTGTTGTTAGGGTGTCAGTAGGTTGTTGGTAGGATGTCAGTAGGTTGTTGGTAGGATGTCAGTAGGTTGTTGGTAGGGTATCAACAGATTAGTGGTAGGTGTTAGTAAGCTGTTGGTAGGTTGAGAATTGTTGTAAGTCATTTGTTGTTGTTGTTGTGAAAGCAGGAGTGACATAGTTGTCTTCACCAAAATGTAGTTGCACCACAACTCAGATTTACTCTTATTAGTGATATGTTGTTTGATAGTGTTATCAAGGGAAGGCTTAGACTCTGACTTGGAATTAAAAGAAGAAGCAGATGCCTGGAGTTTAACAGTTGAGAAAAAGGTAAACAATGAAATGCAATACACCTTGTTTAACAACCTGCAATATATACTGGCATTCTCCTAATACTTACCAATGCAGTAATCTAACAAAGTCAAGCTGCAATACTTTTGATACTGTGCATCACAATGAAACTAATGTATGAGCCACTGTTAGAACACGGCAGAAGGGCTTTTAAAGAAAATCACATAAAAATTTCAAATCACATTTTCTTATATTTGTCAGATCCTCAAGAAAATGACAGCAAAAGACATCAAAAGACAAGATGTTATCCACGGTGAGTAAGTCACACTGGCAAGTACAGTCCTTTTATTATGGACACCCTTGTAATAGTGAGAGTTATTTTTAGTACAATTAACAAAGCAACATTTCATTAAAATGGATATAAAATTGGATTCGTGAGTTGAAACTAATTTTGCTATTCTCCTTCAGAGCTTATACAAACAGAAGAACACTATGTCAGAACTCTGAAGATCATGTTTAAGGTAAATAAGTTTTGCTGTAACTGTACCGTGGTTTCTGTACCATGTGGTGAGTGTGCCATTTTCCCAGTCATACAAAACTGGTTCTGTCAACTTACAGTTTGAGTCCTCTTGAGGTTCTGTGAAGCTGTGGGCTTGTTAAAATTACTTGTTGGTTAACCATTATTTTCTGTTAGATCTTTTACAATGGGATGACAAAGGACCTTCATTTACAAAAAGAAGTAGTCAATGCTATTTTCCCACAAATTGAAGATCTTCTGGACATACACTGTAAGTAAAATAGCATATGGTTTGAAAGCAGGTTCCATGCAGCTGAGTCTCAGCACATAACATTATGACTGTCTTATGTTCTAACCCTTTAGAAGGGATGGATGGAAATCTGTAACACTGCATAAAAAGAGATAACTTACATTGCTGACATTTTGTGGCTAGGCACTCTGACAAAGGCTCTAAGCTCAAAATGTCTGTAATTTAAGTTTTCTTTTTTTATACAGTGTTACAGATTTCCTTTCATCCCTTATTGTATTTTTATACAATGACACATCCCTGACTAGTTTACTTGCTACTTTCTGTCTGTTCTAAGCCACCCTATACTAGTTGCCTCTTAGATCTTTACACAGTGACAAAACATGGTCACTCATTCTATTAACAGCACTATTGGATCATGTATTATTACTGACAGTCTCCTTAATTTCTTTTTTGTAGCCAATTTTTTAAATAACATGAAGTCTAAGGAGGACGATGAAACAATTGTTGAAAGAATAGGTGATGTTTTAGAAAACCAGGTCCGTAACTGACAACTCTATAGTAAGTCGCTCATAATAAGTCAGTATTAATAATCACCATTGTTTCTTTATCATGATTACAGTTCAGTGGTTCTTCAGGCGAGCGTATGAAGCATGCCTATGGAGATTTCTGTAGTCATCACATAGAGGCAGTAGATTTATATAAAGTAAGTTCAGCCTTCAGCAGGTTATGCTAGCAGCAGGGTTGTTGGTAATAGTAGTAGCAGGAGTGATTTATATGTTGTCATTTGACCCATATGGCCCTGCTTGTGTGCTCTTAAAAAACATTCATGTGATGGGGGCCATATGGCTTTGCACATATCAACAGGCTGGAAAAACCTGCTTGTTTCCATGCGTTATGAGTTTTGTACAGGGTCTTTTATATATCACTGTTTTAAACAAAAAGTAGGTAATCATGAACAATCTGCACCGTACGGTAAGTGGTCGGTAAGTGGTCGGTAAGGTAACGGTAAATGGTCGGTAAGTGGTCGGTAAGGTAACGGTAAGTGGTCGGTAAGTGGTCGATAAGTGGTCGGTAAGTGGTCGATAAGTGGTCGGTAAGGTAACGGTAAGTGGTCGGTAAGGTAACGGTAAGGTATTCTGGAACTCTGTCATAACGGGTGCCACTCATTCACATGGCCAATCGAGAAGAAGAAGTTGCTCAAAGAACTAGAACTTTGCCGTAACAATTCCAGACACGTTACAGAGCTCGAAGAAGACAACTTCTTCGCTCTCTGGTCCGTTGAAAAGCGAAAAGCGTCCTTAGTTACGTAGTGTAAACAAACCAAGTTGGAATCAGAACAAATTTTGAGTCAACAACTTAGCCGCTTGAGTGATGCCTGACTTAAATATGTTGAATTAACACTATCTACAAGCGATCAGTTATGATTTCTAGTGAAATCAAATACACTTATTTCTAAGTTGTAAGTTAGAATACAGAATACAGTTTCAAAGTAACTCGTACTTCTTCTTGTCGGCCGCTCTGGAAAAGCGAAAATCGTCCTTTGTACGTAGTGTAAACAAACCGAACCCAGTCGAAATCAGTAACTCGACAAAAACACGATGTTGTTGTTGAATATACTGTCAAATTTGAAATAAAATATACGGAAGCTGATGTGGTCGGTAAGTTAACGGCAAGGTGACGGTAAGGTAACGGTAAGGTAACGGTAAGGTAACGGTAAGGTGACGGTAAGGTGACGGTGAGGTGACGGTAAGGTAACGGTAAGGTAACGGTAAGGTGACGGTAAGGTGACGGTGAGGTGACGGTAAGGTAACGGTAAGGTGACGGTAAGGTAACGGTAAGGTAACGGTAAGGTGACGGTAAGGTGACGGTGAGGTGACGGTAAGGTAACGGTAAGGTGACGGTAAGGTAACGGTAAGGTAACGGTAAGAAAGTATGATATGATAAAATGCTATTTGACTGAGTTAGGTCATGCCAGATGGGAAAATATGACTGTGTGTTTTGGTCATTTGTATGGACTTTGCTGTGCTTGATCCTTATGGCATGGCCTCAAGCCAAATATTTTCCTCCCCTCCTCCCAGACCTCCCACTTAATCAATAAGTACAAGAGATGTATGCACTTACATTCATGTGGCTAGCCAACAGAGGCTATTGCAGATAGCCTGAACCTTCTAGTTTTGACTGTTATTTGTAAAATTACAATGCAATACATCATGCTATTAAATAGAATAATAGGTTAATATGCTATGTTGACACATTTCAATCTGTTTTTTCAGAAAATGCTTAAGAATGATAAAAAGTTTGCAGATTTTGTAAAGGTTAGTTCTACAGAAAGAATGCTTTAAGAATTACTTTGAATGTGTAGCAGTACTAGAATCCTTACAAATTCAAAGTTCAAGATTCCTTAGAGAATATCAAGACAAAAAGTTTGTATTAAAAAAAACTTTAACACTTTATCATAAGATAATTTTTCAAGTGGACCTCAAACTATATATATACTTTACAAATGTGTGAGAAAACTAAAGTGATAAATAAAAGATTTTTACATAGATAAATCAAAGCCAAACTAAAGCTATTTACAGAACAAAAAGCAAAGCAAAGTCAAGGCTTGTTACTAATTGTGTGTACTACATTGCTGTGTGACTTCTGGCTGGTTGTTTACTCGGGTTTTCGGTTGTTTACTCGGGTTCTCGGTTGTTTACTCGGGTTTTCGGTTGTTTACTCGGGTTTTCGGTATTCTGCGAACTCCGACTTTCAAACGCGCGGCCAACCGCTAATTTGCGTTTTTACTTCTGTCAATCAAAAGTAAAAATCACTGATACGAAGAACTATATTAATACCAAAATGATAATATAGCTAATATATACTCTCTAAAGATCATATTTGGTCATTTGGTAGGATTTTAGGAACTTTTAGTATTGATTTTTCGATGTTTTGTTGAGGTGGGCAGAAGCGAATAACCAAATTCCAACGGACTGTTTGAAGGTCAGAGTTCGCAGAATACAGAAAACTGCACTAAATACAGTAATCTAAACCTGTTGGGTTGCATTTTCTGTTTGCAGAAATGTAGTGTGAATAAGATATGCAGGCGTCTGTCTGTCCCTGAATGCATTACACTAGTAACTCAAAGACTAACCAAGTATCCACTGTTATTTGAAGCCATTCTCAAGACTACCAAAGGTACGTTATCAATGCCAGTCTCTAGTAATGATAACTGTAAATTGGCAATCTCAAACCAAGCAGAATTCCTGTGCTTGAAAGTCTAGCCAAATCTTAGGCTCCCTTTCTGGAAATATAAACCCTCATTGTCCTCTACCCATTGTAAAACAATGCGTAACCATGTAACCAACAGCAGTTGATAGAGTAGTACAAAGTACTTCATGCCACTATATGCATGTAATCAAGTCCATATTGTTGTCCATTAATATTGTAGTCTGTGTCGTTATATTATAATTACTTTGTAATGGTTGATCAATTGTTTTTATCAGAAATAAAACCAGATTTTTCATCAATCAAGAAAGCCCTTGGTTTGGTAAAGGTGGGTTTATTGATGGCTTATCTCCATTATCATTTTATAGCAATCTAGTAGTGATGAAAATTTTGTTTTGCCAATAGGGCGTTTTACATTCTGTAGATAATTCAATCAAGAGATACGAAAAAGTGAAGGTACGTTTGAATGTCAGTAATAAGCGTTAGTCTTATCTTGCTTGTTGGTGCACTCATAGTAGTACCAACATGTAGAACAGCTTTTGCATGACTCTGAAAGAAAAAGCCGATGTCATGCTGTTTTACTGTGACTGTGTTTGGATTGATCATTTTTGATGTAGAAGGTTTCATAGTCATATAAAACCTGGTTTAATTGATGATAGTATCCTTTGAGGAATTTTGAAGCTATTTATCATTTGCAACAGAAATTATGCACATATTCAGACATTAACAGTGCTTCGATATTTGTTTCGTTTTTTTTTCTTTTCTTTTGTTTTTGTTTGTTTTTTGTTGTTGTTGTTGTTGTTGTTTTTTCTTTTTCATAAAATGGATTTTGATTGTGGTAGCCCTTCTGTGGCTCCCTTTCTGGAATCGAACCCCAACTTACAATGTTTGGTTTTCTTTGTGTGCTGTTTGAATGGATTCTGTGTACCTATTTGGTATTTACCCTCAATAAATAGAGTTGCTCATTAAATTATGTACAATAACTGAACATAACTACTACAACAACAACATCAACAACAATAAGTGATAATTTGTGTTGTTTTTCAGACTTTACAGGACATTAAAATGAGGATGGACCTCAAAGTTACTATTACATACAAGGGAGGCAAAAAAGTCAAGGTAGCCACAACTAATATGTTGATGCAGGGGCGGATTTAGGGGAGGGGTTGCAGGGAGTGCGCACCCCTCCTGAGACGACTTTGAGTCCGTTTTTCTCAATATTTTTTCAAAACATCCTCGATCTAGGCAATTTCCAATTTGATGGTGCAACCACTCCTGAAGACAATCCTGGATCCGCCCCTGTGATGTGTTGTACAAGTAATTGTGTTATTATCTAATCATTTGTTTATTTGTTTAGAATTTAGACTTTGCTTCCAACTCAAGTATTCTTCTTCATGATGGCATTTTGTTATGGAAAACTGCTCGTGGCAAGTTTGTTGGTAATTAAGCCACAGTGACAATATTGCATAGACAGTGCATAATAGACATAACGGGCAATGTGCACCCAAAGCACTCTTGGAGTTGTAGTCCAGCAAAAAATCTAGCAACGATTTCAAAGGACCTATTAGCATTTTGTAACATTTTAAATTTCTTATGACAAAATACTTGCATTTTCGTAAAGAAAACACAAAAACAGATTTTTTGGTTTGTTCAGCGGGCATAAAATAGTGCAAGGACTCGGTTTCCCAGCATGCTTTGTTCTAGAAAATGGCGCTCGTGCATATTGCCTATTCAATATCAAAAATATCGCCTGTTTAATTAGAAAAACAACATTGAATTATCAAATGGCATGTTATGATGTCAAGAAGAAGCAAGAACAGTTTTTTGCACATTATGGCCTTGTGATTTCAAACCTGTCTTGATTCCCATGTATTTGGGGGTGCTATAAACAATAAGTAAAAACATCACGTGAAATAATAGTATTGTTTATATCATACCAACAGAAAGTTTAGTTCTAGTACTAGAAGACATGCTGGTATTCCTGCAGGAGAAGGATCAAAAGTACAGCTTGCTGTCACTGGATCAAAAGGTACTCTATACTTGACAGCAATCGTCATTCTTTGTCATCTTATTAATTATTGAACTTCTTGGAATTCATAGGCTCCAGTAATTCGACTCAGTAATTTATTTGTACGAGAAGTTGCCACAGACACCAAAGCCATATTTTTAGTGAGTACATCAAAGGATGGACCTGAGATGTACGAGATGGTTTGTAGTACTCCAAGTGAAAAGAGATTGTGAGTAATAACATCTACTTTCATGCATCAATTACTCTGAGCACTGCATTTGACCAAAAGCACAAACGGGTTCACTTTGTCAAACCTTTCGTAATAAACAAAATCGAAAACTTGTCTTCAGGTGACTGGCTACCGAAAAAATACTCATAGTTAAATCTAAAGGTCTCTTATATTTGTACGCTATGACGTTCTTTCAGTGGTAGACAAGTCACTTTCAATCAGTACCCCAATACTGTGACCTAATTTTCATGGGATGAGAAATGTTCTGAGAAACTCTGGCTAAGCCTCATGAATGTTTGAGCATCTTCTGTCATCTTACTACTATTCCCACATGTTTCTATACATTTGATACGTTTCTACATATCTTTCTCAACATAGAATGCAGCTACAATTCTATTCTTTCAATGTTGATTCCTTTGTTGTGCTTTGTAGATGGATTAAAATTATCAAAGAAGCTATTGCAACAGCGCCTAAAGATAAAGGTAAGTTTTTCTGACGTGTTAGTCACACATGGAAGCACTATTAAATCTGTAGATATCTTGATGTCTTAAAACCTCATTATGGTTTTAGTCTCAACCACTAGCCAGTGATAACGGTCGTGATAACTCCTTCAATAAACTTTGATGTAATTATTTCTCACCAGGCACTGGTGAACTTATTACGACTGTTGAAGGAGAGAAACGAAGACATCTTGTTCGTCGTGCAGAAGCATTAATTGGTACGAAGGATTACATAGAAAAAGCCTATTTAAACACTCTAGCAAATAACTAATGCAATGCTTGTTTGTCATGATTAGAACAAGTACAGAGTGTCGAACAAGAAAACCAAGGCAATTTCTTGCCTGAAATGCAAGAACTTATCAATCAATTAGAAGCCGAAGAAGTAAGACAACATCTTTGCCATTTATTGTTATTATGTACTGCCCTGCACACCTAGTCTCCTTGGCAGCCGTTTTTAGGGAGGATTTGCGTGGTGTGACGAGACTAAAAACGGCTGCCAAGGAGACTATGCACACCTTACCTTTTAATCAATCATGTGTCCAACAATTGATACACAATTGTACTGTAGTTACAGAAAAACTGTTTCTCCATACCCGTCTCCTTTTATTCTTTGCATGCCCGATTTGGCTCCACTTTGTGCGGAAATTATGGGTTCTGGCCGGCTAACTGTTACAAACATATCAACCCCTATAGTCTTGAAGTAAGACTATCATTCGACTACATTTACATGTTTACACACACACTGGCCGGCTAACTGTTACTTATCAATTAGACAACAGAAAGCCGCGCGCCCATGGCGTTATAGACGCACGAGAGAAAATATAAAGAACGATTAACAAACGTAAGAGTGGCACGAGGCGTAGTCGTAGGCGTAGTACGTAGTGGCATTGTCGCATGGGGTCACACATATCAATCCACAACAAATCCTCTTTTTATCCTACAAAAAAAAAAGCTATACGCTTAATGCACGATCGTTTCGCGCGGCCATCTAAAGATATTATGTGCCCGCGTTTAGTATTTAAATTCTCAGCGGTATTGCGCGACAGCAGTCATCGTGGGTTTGCAATTCGCTTTTAAAAGAAAGTTTTAACTGAAACAAAACTCTTGCTTTTATATTCTTTACACTTTAACAATATGCCTAAAGCCTGCATTATATGTAAAACGAGAGCTACGCATTATAGAGAATATATTTTGAGGTGTTTTGGGGTTACCGGCGAAATTTGTAACAACGGTCTCCTTTGCGAGGGCTGTAGGAAGGCATTATTTCACCCTCGTGCCAATCGGAAACTGCAATTTTTCTCGAGAGTTAACTCTCAAAAGGTAATTTCAAGAACAAAAAATCCTCCAAAGCCAGTCGTGCCAGAAAAGCCGTGTCGTGTCGTGTTCAAGGATACCATTCAAATGTTCAACTACTTGTGAATTTACCTGGCGAAATCATTCTTCATATTTTGTCGTTTTTGAAACCGAATGACATTCAATCTTTAATTTGGACTTACCTGCAACCTTTTCAACGCTTTTTGTTCTCAAAAACAACTGGAAAAACCTGTGTCAACGTGACTTCGGTGAACTGATTGAGGATATTAGTCTTAACGATTTGTCGAAAAATTGGAAAACAACTCAGTTATCAAGTCCTTAACAAGTTATACAAGTCAGAAAGTTCTTGACGATACGTTTGCAAAGAAAGTAACAGAAGTTGAAAATCTAGAAGCTACACTGGAAAACGTACTGGATGAAAACATTAGCGAGCCAGCAACACTGTTACAAGAACAAATTTTTAGAGCTGTGCTGCACAAGAAACAACATCAATCCAAAGATGGCTTTGTCGTAGTAAAAAACCCATGCACATGGTAGACCTGTTGTTCTATTGCAACTTTTTTACGGCCAGAAGTACCTAGTAGCCAGGCTTCGAAAAGAACATTTAGGAACAAAAGTAGGACACAAGAAAATTTCATGCAGGCTACTAGCACCAAACAAAGTGAGTCAGATAAACAAAAGAGGGAATCTATTAATACACAGAGAACTTCTTTAATTAACAGAGACAAAGAAAGTTATGAATCATGTGCCAAAAAAGCTTGTCTAAAAATTTTTGGGAACTCACAATAGATCAAGCATCTGCACTAAAAAAGGAAATGCCATTTGAAATGTGGAGACTTGTTAAACGTGTTCTCATAGAAGTAGCAAGTAGAGATGTCATGGGCTCAGAGAAACTGAAAGCTTAGAGAACACTTGGAGGAATCAT
The DNA here is from genome assembly GCA_029948255.1 of Telmatactis stephensoni. Classification (NCBI taxonomy): domain Eukaryota; kingdom Metazoa; phylum Cnidaria; class Anthozoa; order Actiniaria; family Isophelliidae; genus Telmatactis; species Telmatactis stephensoni. Next base: position 594,365 of record JALIZF010001715.1, on the reverse strand, counting down.
ACTTTGAATGTGAGAGTGGGACATTTGAAACTGTTGAGAATCATGTTAGTAAAACAGTAACTTTTGTGAGGTGTACTAGTTTATGTCAAGTACTTTTGAAAACTATGAATCAAATAAGAGAAAGCAATGAGTTGATGGAGTATGAATGTATTCCAAAGGACACACTAAAAATACTGTTATGTGGCGATAAAGGAAACAAGCAAACTAAACTTATAATGTCAGTGTTGAACAGCGAGTTACATCATTCAGTCAGACACTCAATACTCCTTGCTATATTTGAAGGTGCTAAAGACAGCCAACACTGCCTTGTGTAATTCCCCCCCTCCCCTCCCCTCCCCTCCATCCCCCAAAACTGCAGGGATGGATTGCCCTTCAAGAAGGGGCCAGGTGATCCATTATGAATTTGAAATTGCCGAATTCTGAGCATGTCCTAGAACAATTATTCAAAAGAAAAGGATTCTTGAAAAGTCATCTAAGGTGGAGCACGTACCCCCTGTACCCACACCCCTCCGTGAGAACCACTTCTTAATGTACATACAATTCACTTTATTCACACCGTTCATTAACATAATGATACAATAGACATTATTTTTCACAATATGTTTTGGTGCTAGGGTGCCTGAAATAGTTTTAACTAATTATCAGAGTCAGGCCCCCTAGTTCATTAAGACCACAGATTTACAAATTCCTAATTGGGTCAGTTTTAATTATTTTTTCTTTTCCTCTCCATTATACAGAAATATATCTGTACATTATGTAATCTGTAGTTACCTACATAATCTGTACAGCTGTAAATTGTTCTGGTCTATTAGTTCATCCTGAAGAGAAACAAAAATGAGGTCAAAATGTGATAGATATAATTACATGTAGAAATCAGTCAATTAATTTACCCTTATTTGTCACTAGATTCTATGTCTGCTGTGTATATTTTATTGTAAATAATTTCAGTTTTGCTTTATTCAAAATATCAAACGGGCATCAATTATTTGTGTGTAAATCTTCTTGAAATCGTAAAGGGTGAACCAGCCGATTACCCTGTGCATTGCAAAGGTAGAAGTTGTCGAAGAGCTCGTTATTTCAGTGTTGTTGATACCATAAAGACGAGGAGATCACATGATAAACACTTTTTCATGTCATTTTATGTTCATCAGATAAAAGATATGTGAAATTTGGGAATGGTGCCACGTGCAAGTTGTAGTGTGATCACCTTTTGAAGAATGTGTTGACTTCTGGCAGGCGATGAATCCCTAAATACATGGATTATATATGACGTTCTTGAACCCCGTAAATATTGATATAATTACAGAGTAAACATTACTGACAGATCGATATCAAGGTGATAAACATGTTCCTTGAAATCGAGGAGAATACATCAAATTGTAGTTATATAAGAGCTATTTTTAACGAAATTTCACAATGGAATTGATCTTCTTACCGTAATTTGTGGCTAGTGTTTGGCATTCATTTAACAACGAAGACGAGGTGCCTCAGCCATTACATCCAGTGAAACCACAAGCATTTTCTTTCTTCTATACCATTTCTTACAATCTCGCATGGTGCTACGTGCAGAATTTTGCTCCTGGATGTCGAAACCAACCTTCCTTATGTGTTTCGCGAATCTTTCTGTTGCTCCTCAGAGAAGAGCGATATATTTTTTCCGAATTTCATGAGTCAAGAGGCATATTCTTCCACTCGATTTGAAAGAAGACTATTTCAAAATTCCAAATTTTAAACAAGTATAAAAACTAGAAAGAGTTTTTAGCCTTTTAGGACTCGTAATTCTACTGACCAACACTTTTCAAGACACGAAAACAAAATGGCCGCTAGGTGAAATACACATTCTTATTTGATATACCGCTAAGCATTATTGCGCGGGCTCATATATTTTTAGTTTGTAAAGGGAGCATTGCCATGAAACGATCGTGAATGACCTTCAACAGTTTTCAAGCTCATACGAACCCAATTTTTCTTGAATTAAAAATTCTGAAATTCCCAGAACGATCTCGTCTTTCTTTACACTTCATTATTCATGTATGATTTCCATTCCAACAATCTGCCTATCTCCTTCAAATCTTATTTTACCAATGTAAATAAAAAACATAATTACAATACTCGTTTAGCCTCAAAGTTCAGCTACTCTTTGCCAAAAATTAGAACTAACTATGGCAAATACAATATTAAATTTTCTGGCGTCAAAGTATGGAATTCAATCAGTGAGTGATCCCACAAAGAAACTCTGTAAAGAAAAATTTAAAGAAAAATTATGTAATGATATTCTCGCCTCCTATAACTCCTAGTGTGGTGGTGTTTTTGACTTCAGTGTTTATGTTCATATTTCTCAAGAACCTTTTTTATTGTATATATTACCTATCTACGTTTTCCATTTCCTTGTAAATATCTCATCATTATCGACCTTGATCCTCTGATTTAAGTACTTGTTCAATTTCAGTGTTATTTTCTGTACATGTCTTTTTTAGTATTATATTAATTGACCATATCTTGTAAATGTAAACATTAACTAGTCGGCTACCTATCTTTGTTTAACCCCGTGGTGATTATAGGTAACCTGTACCTAATTTCCTGTTTTAATTTTAATTGTAAATAATATATTTCATTGTGATACTAAATAAAGACATTGTATTGTACTAGGCTACTCTAAAAGGCGACAAAAAGGAGAAGTTGACCAAGACAAGGTAACTAACTGACTGAATGTATACTCTCAAAACTCACATGGCTTTTATGGTAAACGGGTTTTTGTCGACAAGGTATTCTGATTGTTTTTATCAGTGCACTCGACACTACTGTAAGCCACCATCCAAAATGTCCGGACTAAGTGGTCGCTTACGATAGGTGGTCGCCTACATGCAAGAGATTTGACGGGGAACCTCTGGTGGCTTAGAAGAGTTGGTTGTTTACCAAAGGCTTTTGCAGGAGTGCATCTAAGATAGATAGTGCGCGGCCTTGTGACTTAGAGGTCCCGAGTTCGATTCCCAGTCCCCTCGCACTTGTTTCCACTTCTTTCCATTCTCTGTAGCTTCAATTAACTTAACTGCCCTTAAAACGGAGCACTGATGTAGACAGGGGGGGTTAAAAACTCGACGTTGACTTCCAGGGAGACCAATTATTGCCTTTTGACCTTTTTACGAGAGTTGGTCGCAAAAGGATCTTCAAATGTACATACCTGATATTGTTAGTAATTATATCTTTTTGTCTCTTTTCAGGGAGTCTTTATTCCAGGTTATGTCTCAAATACAGGCAACAGCAGCAGAAGATGAGAAACCAGATCAGTTCTCAGAAGAGTCAATTAAACGAGCCGAGACTTTTAGTGGCTTTGATAACAAACAAAAACTTGGTAATTTTGACCAGCCTGTCACTAGGGCGTGGTCAATGAAAACAGAGAGGGCAGGGAAAAATTACAGTCGTCAGTTACCAGAAACTGCAGAGTCTACGCCAGACCTACTAGGAAGTCCTTCTGCCAAACACAAAAAGTGGTCATTCCGTAGCAAGAACAAAGATGATCCTGCTGACCTAAAAGGTAAATAAGTGTTCAACGTTGTATCCTAGTCCCAGGAAGCGAAGAAAGGATGGTCGGGATGTTATCCATGGCTCCGGTTCCTTGCAGGCCGATTAGTGTTAAAATGGGTTCTTTAGGCTTGAATCCTGAATGAGCTATAGTCTTAGTGGGCTGTCAGGCCTGGGCTCTCGACGATCACATTATAGTTTAGACAATGGTAATCCTGCAAAGCTTATTTACTTTTCTCATTAGCATGTGCTAACACATCTCTCCCTCTGTCAGCTTGTCCTTCTAAATATTTACGTTTTCACTATGTTTTAGGTGATCGTGTCTCGCCAGCATCTTCGTCTCCAGTCAACACACCAGACCAAGAACAAACGGTGAGGTGTCTCCTAGTAAAACACTTTGAATGTACTAGTAGACATTGGTTTGTAGTTGTGTCGTTGAATTTCTCGGTGATGTCCTTTGAGATCCTTTAAAACACAACAGGCCAAGTGGAAGGGGGAGGTCCATCATATCAAAGAAGTTGAAATCACGTCAAAGAATCTTGTTCCATGTTATAGGAATGACCTTTCGGTAAAGAGTGTTTGATATGAAGGGAAGAATGCCCAGGAGTTAGTGACAGCAAATTAAACTATAGTGGGAATGGAAAGGCATGCAACACGTCATTTACCGTCACCCTTATTTGTCGTTGTCGTCTCCCTGCACCAAATAATTGACCATTACTTAATATGTCATTAGTATAGAATGTTTCTTTACTCGTTGATTGTTTTTTCCAGGAAACTGAAGATAAAAACGAATGGTTAGTACTAATAACCTTACACATATGCGGTCATACTGACTATAGACTCTAATAGCATTATTATTTACAGTGTCACAGAGAATGCAGACAACAAACCATCGCAGGATGTTATTTATTTCTAACCATCACTTAGGTGAGTTCGAAAACATGTATAGTATTGTACGGAAACATACTGAATACATTGATCTTATCTATGAATGGGTGTTTTAAATGACGTGCAACTTCGTTCCAGGGTCAGTCCCCTTCCCTCCAGCCCCACCCCTAAATGAAAGTAAAGGACCCTAGGAATGAATTTGTGTTGTAACTTAAGTTGGAAGTGAAAGTTTTAATGTTGTTAGAGGAGTTCTTTGTTAAGCCACATTTTTTCTTGTTAGGTGAGGACATACTCCAAGTATTTTTTAAAATCCTTACACATTGACGTTGTTTGCCGTTGGTCAGCAAGTAAAACAGACAAATAGAACGATAAATTAAAGAAATTAGTGCTTATCATAAACTCAATGGATTGTCAAATTAAATTCCAATTAGAAACAAGAGGTTATTATAATAAAGATGATTGTAGTAGTAGCAGTTAATGGTAAACCTGGCTTGTATTAACTGTAAAATGGAGAATTAGTTTGTAAAGATTGAACGTCGAAAACCTCGTGGATCTATGATCGAAAACTGTTGTAGGTGCTACCCACCCGTTGTAATACTTAATGAACCTTTAAAATCATCTAATCGACAAATCTCCCTAGCTTCCTCTGCAGGCGTCTCTGTAATCTAGAATTTGAATTTTTATATATCTTGGGTTTCCTGTGTTGCTGATAGAGAGGGACGAGAAGCATGACGAGGCTAAAATCTCCCGATGTTTCCACAGGCAGCCCAAGCTCATTATCTATCAACATTAAACAGTTAAATACACGTAAATCGTGTGTTTCTTACTGTTGACAGATAATGAGCTTGGGCTGCCTGTGATGTTTCTAAGTTTGTGTGTACACTGATTAGGTTAGCTATTGGTTCGAGGACATGCATACCCGGCGAGCAGAGACTTTTTTAGTCCCCTGTTAATGAGCTAGCGAGGAAAGAACCTCTGCCTGCCTTCGCGACCATTTCTGTTGCAATTGAGCATGTACGACTATCACAGGCAGCCCAAGCTCATTATCTTTATTTACAATTATAATAACTTTACAAGGCCCATAGAATGTCATCTTAATGTATTCTGTAATTTTATTCGCCAAAAGTCGTATTTTCGACTCTATGCATTTACGTGTATTTAACTGTTTAATGTTGACAGATAATGAGCTTGGGCTGCCTGTGCGACTATGAGATGAAAACGTCATTTTCATAAGCCAGCGATACCTTGCGAGTGAAACTGCCATGCGCTTCATCACGTATTCATACATAACCGGTTTGAAACACTTTTAGACCATAATTTTTACATCCGGAAATCACGAGGGCCGTCGGGGGTTACTTTTTCCCTTTACTGCGCGAAGGGATTTGAAAAGTAACCCTTGGTCGCAGGGTACATGCTGTTGAATGATTGTGCCAGGAAGGTACTTCAACCTCCCCTTATTTTCTTATTGGCTTAGCCTCAGTCTCCCAAGGCAATAGACATTTTATCATGACGGGCCGCGACGAAAAGTTCTTCTGTCTTTGAGTGTTAATTTCTTTACAGTGTGAAGCTCAAAACTGTGACCAGTGTTAATGTATTCACATACTTATGTCACACCATCCTCCAATTAGTGCTTAGATAAGAGATAAGAGAATCCTTGGATGCTGCTTGGAAGATTGCTCTTTCAAAGAATGTGAAGACATTATAGCTGGTCATACTTTTGGGCTTTGCGCAAATCTTTTTAACTCGATCTTTTAGAGATTTGCTGTTCGCACAAATTCCTACTATTTTGAACTACGCCTCGTCAAAGTTTGATAGTTTTGCTTTGAAGCGAGGCTAACGTTCAAATGTGTAGACAACCCAATAAAGGGCTTTTCTTCTATTCTACTTTTTTACAATTGGGATTCCTTTGGAAATAGGTTTCTTTAGGATCCTTCATTGCTCAAATCCCCTATATCACCAATTTGTCACTTCTTATGAGAGAGAATAGTTAATATTAATAGTTTCAAAAGTCCAGTTTCCAAAAATAACACGCGTTAATAAAGGAAAGTCCCCTTAGCCAGATTATCCTTTACACTTCCTCTCCTTTATACTACAATGATGCCTCATTGTATTAATTTGATGACGTCAATTGATCTTAAAATTTGCAGGCATAATGGCGGTGGCATTAGATTATCGAATAAATAAAATATTCTGGACATCAGATTTTTCTCAATTTAGAAAAACCGAAATTTGACAATATCTCAAATTCTGATGTCCAGAATATTTTTAAAATCGATCATACAATCACAAATTAAGCTAAGTTTTATATTATTTTAAAAAAATCAACTTTTACCGTGGAAACATCGAGCAATTAAAATTTAATTGGTAAAAAGGGACCTTTTTATGGAAGCTGTAGCGTTGCTATGGTAACATCCATGGGATCATGGCCCTTACAACAAATCCTAAAACTCATAATCTTCAATATAATTGGTCTATAAGCTGTCAATATGCAAACAAACTTGATTTTAAACATGACTTTTTCATTTAGTATCAGTATCCACTATATCTATAGGGAGCCTCCTTAAGTTGGTACGAATGATCAAAGAAAGTCTAAATGAACGGCCAATAGAGAAAGTAATTTGAATGGTCAAAGAAAGTCTGAACGGAATGGCCGACGAATGTTCTAGATTTTTGTTGTCGTTTTGTTATGTTTTTCAGTGTTTGGTTTTGTTTGTTTGCAGGCACGGGCTTGCAGGCCTATTTGCTCGCTATAATAGTTTAGGGGGTGTTCACATGGCACTGGGATCATCCTAGCACTAGGATCATCCTAGCAGGCGAATCATCCTACCTGCTATACGTTTACTGCATTCTGTTTAGTAGGATGATCCTAGTAGCCGAAGCGAAGACACAGATTTCCCCCGGGGGGGGGGGGGGGTACTCCCTATAATTGACTATACGGGGATGCTCCGCCCGAAAGGGGTACCTTTTTCAGGCCGCAGCTATGGGAAAGGGGTGCCTTTTTAGGGAAAGATATGTGAAAGGGGTACCTTTTTCGGGAAAAATGTATGAATTTTCGAAATTTGGTATGTGAAAGGGGCGATTTTTTGAAAATTTGCATGTGAAAGGGGTGCGATTTTCCGAAATTTACTATGTGAAAGGGGTACGATTTTCCGAAATTTACTATGTGAAAGGGTAGGGGGTCGGGAGTCCGGGCGGAGCATACCTGTATAAAAAGTTTCGGAGTACCCCCCCCGGGAGATTTCCATGTAAACAGAATGCAGTAAATGTACAGCAGGTAGGATGATTCCCTTGCTAGGATGATCCGCCTAGTGAGGCCTACTCCGAGCCCTAAAATCGCCGTATTTTTGGGCGATCGTAGGCGATTTTAGGCGATTTAAGCAAAATTATCCCTAAAGATGCTCAAAACGTAAGGCGATTTTGGGCGATTTTAGGGCCCGGAATAGGCCTCTAGTGCCATGTAAACATCCCCTAAGTCTTAAACGTAAAGCCGGCACGGTTGCACCATTTCTTCCGTGAAGTGTTTTAGTCAAGTAAAACGGGAAAGGGAAATCTTTCCAATTTTGTGTGCGCAATTTACATCAGACATTTTATGGATTCAGGTGGGTAAATGAAATCAGTGATATAATGGTCATAATGTGTTTTCGCAAAGTTAAAAAAGAAAGTATGAGACACTAGCGTTCATATTCAGACAAATTCAAGGGTTTATATTTTTTTTAAAACACATTTAAAGCACACTGATTTGATGTAGTTATTTGCACAAATCAATAGTACTATACAATTACAACTTAAATCCTGATATTTCTAAAAAATTAAAGTTGTTACGGACCTTCTATACATTTCTTTATACAAATTCACAACCTTCAGTAATTTTTTGGCGTACTCCGATGACGTATTGCGGGCTCCTTGACCGGAGCAGTTGGCGACGTACACTTTGTAACTAGAGCAATTCTACTGTATGTTCAGCGGAACGGTGCAAGGAAACGTTGCACCGCAGGGTCTTTAGCATTTACGAAGAGGCGATTTCTTCATTATTTTGGTGTAGTGCGACAAGCCGTTCAAGAGAGAGAGAGTATTCCCGGCATTATCCTGCCTTCCCAAAATGTGTCTGGAGATCAAACTCAAGATGAATGACCAGATCAAGTGTATGACCCACAACGGCGGGTAGAGCCACGAACACCATAGAGACCACAGACGATCATAGAATCTGACAACCCGAGACCACTACAGATAATCATGTAAAAAGCGTAAGCTCTGGACTGGCTCTGGAAATAATCAAAAGATATCTTACAAGATCCTCGTAAACAGAAAATTTCTTAGAAAAACTGAAAAAAAAAGAAAGAAAGAAGTGAACAACGTGCTTCCACCTCCACCTCCCCCTCCCCTCCCCTCCCCTCCCCTCCCCTCCCCTCCCCTCCCCTCCCCTCCCCCTCCCCCTCCCCTCCTTTTCCCCGAAAGCTAGAAGTATGTCGACCACAGTTACGCCGGAGACAACTGACATAAACCCTTGTGTTTCAACGATGTAAACCCAGGAAAAAAGAGGACTTAAATCTTGGTGGGGGTATAACAAACTATAATCACAAAGCTATTGGAAGAGCATATACTTTAAAAATTCACTTGAGAATTTAGTATTAATATGGCAATAGCTGCAATAACCTGCAGTGTCGTTCGTTGTTAATAAATTAGAGAATCCCATTCGTTTACTCAGGGACGATTATGAGTAATATGGTCCCTAGATGTTTCCTTTTGTTTCTTAGTCTATCTGTAGTGACCTGTAGTCCCCGACAGTTCAGACCTAAGACATATGACACCGGCAACATGATTTCTTATCTCCGACCTTCCTTAAGTGATCCACTTGATCTGTTATTACCATCAATGCTAAGGCTTGTGCGGTCGTGTATTTTCCACACTCGCTACCTTTTCATTCGATATTTTGAAAATACGCACACCTCGCTCACAACCTCAGCTTATACACCTCAGCTCATATGTTGATATTTACTGAGGGACAAAAACCTGAAGATCAGGAGAAAAAGCAACGTTATAAGGGAGACTGAACAATGCATCACTGACTCAATTCACATATCATATTGAGCGTCAGCCACTACTTGCCACTTGATCAGGTTCTTACTCATCCATGATATTGCTCATGCGCATACTGCCATGTTCTAGAGAATGCACACACGATGCTCGTCATCAAAGACTAATTTGTAGGGAAATAAAAAGAACAGATCAATTCCTTTCACTTTGTTGGTTGTATGTGATATTACACTGAGTGATCTACAACACGATCCTCCCTCCGCCACCATAGCGAAGAGGCCATGGGACGCGTGACGCCAAGACAAACACTAACGATGTCTAGACTGGATCTCCAGCAGTTATAATTAAGCCTTGGTTATTTTCATACAACGGAAATTTCGCGTCACTATTACATTGCAAATTTATACTTACGTCTTATCGTGTTGACATTCAACTTCAGCTTTTTCCTTGTAAAGCATGTTAACTGATGAACGCATCAGTTGTTGCTGTTGAAAATGTTAAAAATGTTTTGGAGACCAAAAACATTACATCCCTCATATTAGTTTTCTATTTTTGAGTTGCAACTCGGGCTACTGCAATCGTATTTTTCCATTTTTAAAAAGCTCCACAATGCAAAATATATTTTTTGTGGTTTAGATAGCAGATTTTTGTCTGAATATTTGTCTCATTTCCTCTTTCCAGCTTTGCACAAAACAAGCATCTTTTAGTTCCAGATTTGAGAAGACATTGATGTTTCTCTGTTCAGTCCATGACCTCAGACATATGGAATTTGTACAACCACCGAATTTCTTTGTCGAAATCGGAAATACTAAAGCTCATTCAGTACTCCTACGTAAATGGGCAGGGGAGGGGAGAGTAAAGGCATTTTGCCAAACGGTCTTTTTGAAGATCATGCAAAATAGATATTATTTGTCAACTTGTTGTCAAAATAAAAAAGTCTGAAAATTATCTGAAGATTCTGTACTTGACATTGAAAGCCTTATTTCCATTCTATATGTAATGCATGTTTCACATTTTTCTGGAAACAACCGGTTTCTTAGCAAAGCATGTAAATAAAATTAGCAATGATGTTGTGACAATCCACTTGTATCGATTATCTTACCATTGAACCGTGAACCCACTTAGAAGAGCAGCAAAGCTATTGGTCCATGCTGACAAGAATTGTGAGTGCCTCCTGGGGGTTGGGGTATGTTTACACATTCAAAGAAGAACAAGCACATATCACAAGAATAGTTCTCGCTACTTTACATGGTTGTTTGAGAGAATGTTCACAGAGTGTTAGTAAACACTGATGTTTATTCATGGCAGCGTGCTACCGTGAAATGATCATTACTAGTCTTCGTAGGCCGCGTCTTGACAAGAAATTACAAGTAACCATTGGTTCTACATGAAGAAGCTCAAATTAGAAGCTTGCTACTGGAAAGAGAATTCAAATTAACCTACAGGAATGTGAAGCCAGTATTCTATAGCCATGGAGCAATATACTGACTCTTCTACGGAGGTAACGATTAACGTAACTCCAAGAAACAGAGCCAACTTAAGAAGACTTAAAACTAGCAGCATTCAAAGTTTTCAACGTTGGGAGAAAGAGAATGAGCTGCTGTACGCTATGATAGAGGACGAGAGCACTTGGCTATCAGATTTATTCCCCAATGAATTTATTACTCCAGAGCTGTTCTTTTATGCCTTGGAAGATGGGACAATTCTGTGTCTCCTAGCAAATTATATTCAAAATATGGCTGAAAAATTCAGTGAAAGAAGTGGTACGCTTGTACCAGGAAAAAAGTTTACATTTCATAAATCTAAGAAGGGAATTAGAGAGTCCAAGTTATTCCACTCGCGGGACAATGTCGAGAAGTTTCTCTCTTGGTGTCGCTTGCATAGCATTCCAGAAGCCATACTATTTGAATCAAATGATGTCGTTCTGGTTGAAGAGTGCAGGACAGGGGGTCGAGAAATCGTGATTTGTTTGATGGAGATAGCACGTCGTTTTGCTGGCTACGAAATACACCATTTACCTCAGTTAATTAACTTAGAGCGAGAAATAGACCAAGAGGAAATTAATGATAGTGGAGACTCTACAGCACAACCAGTTGAATTACAGACTAGCAGCGGTGAAAATCGCGAGGATAGAAGCCCGATAGATTCCGACTCTGGAGTGGAATCAGTGTTTGACGAAGGGATGGAAACAACCACCCCACAAGTCATGGATTACACTGACGGGAATTTTAAAAACGATTCAAACAACATGAAAGACAAACAAAAAGATGAAACAAAAGAACAAAAAGCGCCTCCTTCACTTCTTGAAAGTAACTGTCCTAAAACAGAACTTGACGAAAAGGTAGGGAATATGTGTCAAACTGCTGAGAAAGTTATTATCGATACTCGTGATATAAGGTATTAGCCCCATCCTAACGTGACAATTTTGACCGGAAGCAATATCGACTTGTTGTCGAAGTTGAATAAGGCCCCGGTCGCATATGGTCCGTGTAAGTTTTACATTCATATAAAATTTTGAAACCAAAACCGGAAGTCCAAAAATTTCTTAGGATCCGTTCGAGTCGCATATACAAAATGAAAAGAAATTGATTGTAAACATCTGTCAACAAGTACATCTTTGCTCTCTAGGCGATCAAACCGATCAGCCCAGAGGCTTACGAGATACGACTGCTCATTTTGATTCCACTTATTGTACTGCTTGGTTTTTTTAGCAGCTTCTTCTACAGGAGCCTCTCCATTTTGCGCTGACTCCATTCGGCTGAGTTGATCACTTGATGTATTTATACTACCACTAGAAGGACCGGTAAAAGGACCGTAGCCATTTATCGTAGAAGGAACGCTGCCATTTATCGTAGAAGGACCAGGGACGTTGTGGTATATGCCACTATATCTACTTGGCCCAGGCTGAAAGAAACTATAGGCAAAACGAGGATCAAAGTACTCGCTCATGTTTTACCCGGCGTTGCTCGTTCTTTGAACACTCGTGGAAGGAAAATTTTGTAAAACTTTCGAAACTGTATTTGTAAAACGGGAAAGGTGATTTTATTTTAATGATCTGGTATTGTTCCACACAACTCGATACTAATTCATTGTTCTTTGACTGTCCGACCAACACAGTTTAACATTTAGGCTATCCAAAGATCTATATCGACAATAGACATCAAAATCTTCAAGGGTCACGAAAGACAATTTCTATTTGCCCCAAAACGATAATTTGCGTTGACATATAGAAAACGTTTTCCAACAAAAAGCAGACACAACTCGATTGCGAAAGGTTATTGTAAACACTTAAGATATTTCCATGTAACTATTGCATTGCTCATTCAAAGACCTGAAAAATAAATTATGCAGGGCTATAATAGTCGGCTCACCTGGCTGCTAGGAAATTCTAATACAAACATACAAAAATACTATTTACTTTGCACACCATAAATTAATAAAACAGTTCAGATTACAAAAATGTATTTGCAAGAAAGGACATTTTAAGTCGTAATTATTTTTCAATTAGTTTTCAATTAGCCTTTTGAAAGCTCCGCTATTGAAAATGACTTTGTCTCTAAAACAAGACAAGATTTAATCGCTCAACCGCAACATTGTCGTGATAACGGAACATTACGTATAGAAATGACATTACAACAGTTTAAAATGCTGATTATTTTATGAAAATTTTCCCTTATATGACGATATTTTCCCTTTATAATACTTTTCAGGCAAAATAAAATAAATTTTCGCGGCGCAAATAAACCATTATCTTTTACAGTTTGATTTAGTTCAATGAACATGTTACCCCAATAATTGTATGGCTTTGTATCTATTAGGTGTGCAAGATAGCCAAGGATTATAACATCAAAATTGTACACAGACTTAAAGAGGGAAAATATATCATTCTTGGAAAAATTATGTTTGTCAGGGTAAGCATGAAACATATCCAACTTATTTATTGTAATATTGGTTAATATGTGGACTTTAACATTAAATGAAGGTTTGTATGTTTAAAGATAAATTTGATGAAATAGCAGGCTGGTATTAATTAGAAGCTGCTGGTGATTATTTTATGTTCAGATTATTTGTATGCCAAGAAAAATAAAACGTTTCATTTAATTAATGCAAATCTTGCTTTTCATCTACAGTGTAATAATACCCTAATTAACAGCTCTCCCATGGATGACTATTAACTCTTACTGTTACTGTATTCTTTAGATGCTAAATGATCATTTACTGGTGCGTATTGGTGGAGGATGGGATACTTTAGAGCATTATATCATGACACATACTCCAAAGCCATCTACAGGTACATAAATATACATCCATATACTCTCATGAAAACTTTGGAATGGCTCCAAATATACTGCTTATGACTCATCAACATGTGTGACTATATTTTAATACTTTTGAAAATAGTATTGTTCCATGCCCCCTAACTAGACCTGCATTGATCATGCCTAGAGCTTTTCCTGAATACTGCTATGAGATCTCTACAGTCCACTGACTTGTTACAATGTGTCTGTTGGTAAAAGCTAATGTTTTTGTTTTCGTATTATGCACTCCATATCTATGGCTATAAATAGCATTACAAGAAAGGATCAACACATAAAAAAGAGACAAATTGCCTTCTATTAAAGCCTTGATTTGTATGAAAATCTCTTGATTCTTCACTACCAGTCAACATAAGCTCTTTTTGTTTCTTTTCTAATTGTTAAGAAGAAAAGTCAAGTTTTGATCCTGACAGGGCTTTGATACAAATTATAAAATATTAAAATTATTATAATCCCTAATTAATTTATTAATATTTTAATGTTTTCAAAAATGATTTCAAACTTGTTTTGCTATATCCCAGCTCAAGGAATTATTTGACATAGAATAAACTACCTCAAAGCAGCAAATACTCCTATAAGATGGTTTTAGCCCCCTCCCTTCCCCACCCTTGTGCAGTCAACATTTTACCCTTAGCAATGACCGCTGTCAATTTTAGTGAGGTGTACACAAGGCAAAAGTTAATTTGTTAATTTTAGCAGCAGCTTTGGCCAGTATATCCTACTTCAATCTGCACTCTCTACCTTAGCCTCTGTTAGCCCTGTTACACTAAGTCATGTGATAAAGATGCAGTGGTTGTTTATCTAGTACAATGCTTTTAGTGGAATCATCCTAGTTATTAAAAATCTCTTGATTCATCAATAGCAGTGAACATATTAAGCTCTTTTTGCTTCTTCTTATTCTTATGAAGGAAAGTCACAAGTTTTTTGTTGTAACAAGCCTTTAATGCAAATTAGAATAATATGATAATTACTGAATGCATGCTTAGTTTATGTGGTATTATCCAATATTGTTTCATTATCCACCAGGCAATGTCATTCTGCATGCAGGCAGTGCAGTTACTTTTTCTTTCTCTGACATACATTTACTGAGTAACTTGGATTCTTGGTATTTATTTTAATGTATGCATACAAATATACCTGCATATCTGTATTTATGGTACATTTATAAAGCTCACTAACATGACACTTTCTGCTCCAAAGTCATGTAACGCAATATCTGTAAAGAGAATAAAAGTAGTTTTTGACAAGTTTACTTTAAATTAAGTGGCTTGATCACTAAATAACTTGATGTGTAATGGATCTCTAGATATGACAGACACTAGACCTCTCCTACCATCTCCTTATAACTATCATTCCAATATTTATTCCACTTCATGTAATATATTAAATTATCTGTAACAATTCCAACATACTGTTATGCAAATATTTGGCTCATTAGATATTTTAAGTATAAATGAAGTATTCTACATGTACCTGCTGCCCCTCTAAGTGCTAAATGAAATTTCGTTTCCAAATAAAATAACAAGGATTTGGAAAAATGGAATAGAAAATGAAGATCTATTTCTCTGTGACCCTTTGTCTTATTGTTCACGATGTGTGTGTTGTATTATTTATAACAAACCTATTCTTCCTTTTTAAATCGACTGGACCACAAGACAGACGTGAAACAAAACAAAGGATTTTCATACAATAGATTTAAGTACAGCAAACCATTTTGCACCTGGTAATTAAGGCGTGCATCATTTTCACCTGCCAAAAAGACTGAAATTTTTCTTGAAATCACTAGGGATTTGAATTGTATTTTCGCCAATTAACGATATTCCTTGAACTCTAAAGGAAAGTAACGTTTAAGGTTCAACTTTGAGTATTATTCAGTCAGCTTACCGCTTGACTAGTTTGACGAGTATGTCAATAGTCTAAGAAAGTCGCAATCTGATTGGCTAATCACACCCGATGTTATTTGAGTGTTCCTGGGCTCGTTCGAAGGAGTGATCAAAAACCCTTAGTTCGACGATTCTTTTGCTGTACTAAAGGACCTCAAGGAGAAAGGCTAAGGGATATCTGGGTGAGTTTCAAATAGTAATCGATATTTGTAGGTTCAATCGTCGTGTGTAAGATAGTCCATCCAAAGAATAGATCAGTTTGACAGCCGTGCCTTGTGGCGTGCGTTGGTGGCCGTCGTTTTGCACTTTGATGAATAGTGAAAGAGTCTGTTGTAGAGGAAAAGGTCAAATCGCTAAGCCAAAATATTGATCTTCTATTTACTGACAGTAATTTTCTCTTACCGATGAGTTGATGGGGAGAAGTGTTGCCGTGTTCCTTCAATACAGATTTATAATCAAAAATGTTCCAATAAAATACTGTAACATCGTGATGAAATAGTTTCCCTATGGGCGTGTAGAAACAAAAAATATTTGACTTATACTTCTGCGTGGATTCAAAACGTTTCGAATTCCCATTTTGTTCTTGTATTATTTAGCTCAAATAACACTAGAATTCTAAAGAATATCTATAGAATAAATACCTTATGCGGCATGCTAGTGATCTCGACCCCTAAGTGAGTGGATTTTCATTTTCTCTATCGATTGTTAATATATTGCGTCTTTTAACCGGCTCTTTATTTTATTTTTCATAGAAAGAAATTATAATTCTATTCATTCTGAGCGGCCTGGATTTCTCATTTGACATTTGTTTATTGATGAAGTAAATCATTATGACTATGTAAGGGTCTACATATAGCCATGACACCAGACAAATATCAAATATTAGCCATATTTTCATTCTTCAAGCGTAAATCGAGCAGAACTCTGGTATATTCATTACGTCACGCTTAGTTTATACCATGCACGAATATATCGGAATGATGCCGTTAATAAAAATAAAATATTGATGTTTATGTAAATAAAATTTGACATGTTTATTTGTGTTTAACTTAATTGGTGTGTTTCAATGTTGTATTCCATCAAAGTAGGATTACTTTTACTCTAATACACTGTATAGTTTTATATTGCCTGGTATGTTGTTTTTCACTAATTGATTTGTATTGTTTTAATGATATCATAATTATGGTCAATTTAAATTGGTTCTAGATTTGATGTGAACAATGCTTACTCTTTAGTGTGACATGACTACTGAAAAATTTACAACTGATCAAAATCAATATATCAATAACTAATTGACAGCTGCCTGAAATAAGTAAACAGCGGTTAGGTTGGACTAGTAGATCATTACTGCTCCTGATGTGCGAATATCCTTATTTTCTTGGAATTTGTTCTGACTTGTGTTTTCAGCATTGGTTATCTGTTTGTACATTAATTTTTGCCAGAGATTTGATTACTGGAAAGTTACGTTTGTTAGGGTTTACTACATCCTATTTACTGTCAACTGAACCTTTCCACAAACCCATTTACTCTAGTTTCCTTTCCATAATTGATTTGTCAAGGTACCAAGAAATCCACATGATTGGAATAGTCAATTTTTAGATTAACATTTTTGAGAGATGAGACCAGGAATGGTGCAAATTATGCATAATAAACACATTATCAAAGTTTAATACAGTGGTATATTGTTTGGAGTAAGAATAATCAAACTGATGCTGTGTTTTTCTCTTCTAAAGGTGACAGCTCAAATCCCACAACACAACTATCAGAGCCACGAAGTCGTAAAGGTTCAGGTGTTTGGAGTAAACTTGTTGATAAGGTGAAAAAGAGAGATAGCCAGCCTAGTATTCCAGGTGAGAATAAGCTAACTATGGTTGATATCAAGAAGGCTGGCAGCTTTTTTCAAAGTATAGCTCATCAGTCACACGTACAACCAATACAATGTTACAGTGTAGAAAACTATTTCTCTTGTCTTTTAATTAATTGAGAAATATTCTGGACACAATTTCCAGGGTCAATTGTTTTTCCTCCTCCATTGCAAACTATTTGACTCAATTGACAGCTACTACATACATATTGTAAACACATATCAAAAAACGTCTGTATTGATAAATATGTATGCATCACATGACAGCACATGACAGATATATACTCTGTAAAAGTATATTAGAGATTGGCTGTATACACTTGTTTCAGAAAAGGTTGTGCAATATAGCAGACTTCGTATGAGTGTGTAATGGACCACACCGTACCATAACAGTGCAGTTTTGTCTATAAAAACAATTCTTGCCATAAACATGCTGTGCCCTCAGACCATAGTCATACATAATCCACTCTAAACAAGGACATGAAAAGGCACATTTATTTAACAATCAGCCCCTTAAGAAACAAATTTGCATCTTTTTATTAGATTTTGTCTTGCAATGGCTTGGTAACTAGTACATGTATATTAACTGACTATGTCTCTCAATCTCCTTGGAAATAAAAAACTTCATTTGTGTCAGATTTCTTGCAATAGTGTTTTGTTCATTGAGACTGGTACTGCAAAATTTAGCTTATGAGGTCAAATGTAAACAAGAGCAACAATGCTAATATCTTATGTAGAGGAGTAAAATAGGGAAGTAGGAGTTAGGAGTTTTGTTTTGTTTTTAATTTGGCGGCCACCAGGTTGCCGTCTTCCGGGGTTGCTATGAAAAATGGATGATCACGAAATTAGCTCCAGTCTAGCACACAGAACGTAAAACCTAAACTCTGTTGTGAAAAGTTTAACTGTATTTACCTCGAGGAATATCTTCTTTTGGCTTCATTGTTTTTTGAATATATTTCCTTTTCGCCTTTTTCGCCTTCTCTTAGCTCTTCCAGTGAGCCAACGTGGATCGTCTTCGCAAATAAACTTTTGCTGGAGTCACGTGACCGCTACCCTGGGGACGAGACGCTTTGACTCACTCTAGGGATTTATTCTGTCATATTTTTTGTCTGTCTTTTATTTTTCCATGTCCAAGAGTTCATAAACTTAACAAACTCTTAGGCCTAAAAATAGAAATATCAACAAACAAACAAAAAGGCCAAGATAACTCCTAGAGTGAGTCAAAACCTCTGGTCTCCAGGATACGTGATCGACCGCAAAGGGCGGGAAAAATTTACATATTGTTAGGGTTAGCGCTGCTGAGGGCGGCTTGAAATACAAAGGGAGGGAGCCAAACCGAGGTTTAGGTTTAGGTTTTCGCTTTGTTTCCAAATCTTGTGATATTTTTGAACATTAAAAATCTTTTTGCGTTCGCGTCGGCTTTCTTCCGACTTTCTCCGCATAGACTGATCCGACTGCATCAACCACTCGGATTCGGTAGTGGTGAAATAAATAATTGAGAAAGTGCACAAGTTGTTTCTTCTCGTGAAATGTTTACTATATTGACAAGTGAAAAAGAGCATAAGTTTAGTTTACCTGAGTTATAATATTGGCGGCCCGTTTTTATTTTGGAATGACAGAAGATAGACGTGATTGTCGTCATACGTCATATAAATTAAGTCAAACCTTTTGCTTCGAAACGACACACAAAACAGAACGTCGTCTCTACTGATTATGCGTCTTGCATTTATTCTATCGGAATTTATCGTCCGTGATAACAACAGCTGTTGTTGCGGTCACTCAAGTTGTAGCTTTGAAAATAGACGTTTGCGTGCATACTTCGATTAGTGGCGTTGAAAGCCGAAAGTTAACAATTTCTTTTCTATTTCAGTCTCACCTGTTGTCATTTCTAAGACTCCGAGACCAGACAGTTCACCTGCGTCATACAAGCTTCGCGATCGCTTCAAGAAGAAGTTGTCAGTCGAAGAAAAAGACGGCAAAGACATTTCTGAAGCCATCCAAAAAATCGAATCGTCCTTGTTACAAACTGCGTCAAGTTCACCCTCTTTCACATCAAAGACATTTTTCCAATTGAAGAGTCGTTTTGATCGAGGAAGAAAGAATTCGCGTGAACACCCACCTGGCAAGAAACTCAAAAGAATGGAAGAAGTAAACGTAGAGCTTAATGGAGACACCAAGGAGAAAATGGAACAAGAACAAGGTGGAAATGATTTGCTGATGGCAGGGAATGGAGAAACTACAACTACAACACTTATTGACTTTCAAGAAAGCGCCTTTGCTAGTAGTTTGAACTCAAACATTGCACCTGTAGGAGATGAGCCACATCCCACAACAGACGAGCTCCTCTTTGGTGTCGGTCAACCCTCTGAACAAAGTTACACGTATTCCTCGTTCCAGTCTTCAGAGATGTCGTCGGGTACCGAATCTGGAATGGTGTATTCAAGTACCGTATTAGAAACTGAACAATCAGAGGTACTTAGACATAGTGAAAGTGAGACCATGATATTTAGTACCAGTGAGGAAGAAAAGCCTTTTGAAGGAGAGACATCAGAAGAAGGTGGGTTAACGGTGGAAACTACTGAACCACAAGAGCCTCAACCCTTTGATCAAGGATCAGCTGATGACCACCAGTTGATTGACTCGCAGCATTTTGTCATGACAGAACGAGTAGAAACACAGCCAGAGGAACCCCAGGTGTCAGACACTTCAATGGACAATGTTGAACAAATCACGGGTGACCTAGGTGAATTACAAACTCCAGAATCGGAAGTCCACGATATTGAAACTGAACGCAGTGCTGAAGTGGAAACGCAACAAGAAACGTTAGTTGATGTTGATGCTGAATGCAGTACTGAAGATGAAACGCAACCAGAAACGTTAATTGATGTTGATGCTGAACGCAGTACTGAAGATGAAACGCAACCAGAAACGTTAATTGATGTTGAGGCTGAACGCAGCGCTGAAGATGAAACGCAACAAGAAACGTTAGTTGATGTTGAGACTGAACGCAGCGCTGAAGATGAAACGCAACAAGAAACGTTAGTTGATGTTGAGGCTGAACGCAGCGCTGAAGATGAAACGCAACAAGAAACGTTAGTTGATGTTGAGGCTGAACGCAGCGCTGAAGATGAAACGCAACCAGAAACGTTAATTGATGTTGAGGCTGAACGCAGCGCTGAAGATGAAACGGACCCAGAAACGTTAATTGATGTTGAAGCTGAACGCAGCGCTGAAGTGGAAACGCACCCAGAAACGTTAGTTGATGCTGAACGCAGTACTGAAGTGGAAACGCAACCAGAAACGTTAACTGTTGAATCTGAACGCAGCGCTGATGTGGAAACGCAACCAGAAGTTAAAGTAGAACCACAGCCCAGTGAGCTGGTTAGGGACGATGTTGAAAGCGTAGAACAAATAAATGAACCATTCACAGACCAGTTTGAACCACAACCAGCTGTTCCAGAACAACCAGAAACCTTAGAAACTATATGCAAGCCTGATGAGCACTCGCTAGTTGAGTCTCCGCCACCATTAGACGAGCCACAAACTCAAGATACATCAGTAGAAGACGATGTAGCTAAGAAACAGTTTACTGAGCAGGTTGAAAGCCAACCCGTTGCTCAAGAAGAGCCACAAATCCAGGATGCAGGAATAGATAATTTAGAAAGTATTTACAAGGCCGATGAACACTCCACAGAGGAAGTTGAATCGGCTCAGCCAGCAGCTCTAGACGAACCACAAACTCAAGAACACGAACCCGCTGCTCACGAACAGCCACAAGCTCAAGAAATGACACTGCTTAATGCTGGAGATTTAGACGTGACAGAAAGAACGTCCGCTGAGCGCGTTGAGGTGCAACCGGCAGTTCCAGTAGAAAATGGTGTTACTGAAGCCAAACCAAGTGAACCTGAGCAAGAAACTGTGGAAAGCACTTCATCAGATCAACAAGTAGAGAAAAGCCCTGAAGTTGGCAAAGAACCTTCGGACATTGCGCCCCAAGTAGCGGCAGCAACAGCAGCAGCAGTTCCTGCTGATTCTAAACCTGTGGAATCTACGGTCCCCCAAACTGCGACCGCAAAACACAAGGCTGACGCAAAATCAAAGACGTCTAAAACAACTTCCTCTGCATCTAAAACAACTTCCACTGCGAAGCAAACTAAACCACAAAGTACTTCAAGGCCTCAGTCATCGAGAGCTTCAAAACCAAAACCAGCTACAGCAAGTTCAACAGCATCAGCTGCTACGAAAAAGCCACCCAGTGCGAAAACTGCGCCCTTAAAGACTGCACCTGCAAAACCCCAAGGTGCTAGTAAGCCTGCTTCAAGTAAACCTGGCGTTACGGCTAAGAAGCCTGGTGCTGTCAGTAATAAACCAGCTGCAGCCAATAAACCAACCACAACTAGACCTGCAAGTTCGAAATCTGCGGTGGCTTCCGCAAAATCCAAACCTCCAGCTTCGAAACCTGCTACGACGAGCTCCAGACCAGCCACAGGGAACCACAAAAGATAAACCCACAAGACCTCCTTCAGCACCTGCTGCCAAGTACAAAAGCCACCGCTCCTAAAGCACGACCTCAAAGTGCAAAGCCCTCAGCAGCAAAACCTACTGATAAGACAAATGGGAAAGCAGCCAACACGCTGGGGAAAGTCGGTGGAAAGACTACAGCATCGGGGGCAACCAAGACTACTGTCAAGCAAACAACAGTTACGTCGACTCAAGGCCCAAAAACCACAACTAAAACCACCAGGACTGCAACATCAAAAACCACGACTAAAACACCAACTCAACAACCTAAAGCAGGTGGGGCTACTAAACCAGGAAGTGCCACAGGCACCAAACCCAAAGCTCCAGGTGCTACGAGACCTAAAAGCCCTACGAAACAGCCATCCAAGAAATCCACAACCACAAAGACTGAAAAAAAAACCTGCTGATGCTGCTAAATCTCCAACCAAGGCTCCAGAAACTTCACCCACTGAAGAAGTTACTACTACATCTGAAGTTATTACAACAACTCCTGAAGAAGTTACTACAAAATCTGAAGTTACCACAACGGTTGTTGAACGTACTTACACTGAAGATGGAGATGTCACCACGGTCAGTGAAGTAACTGAAACTGTGTCAACAAATGGAGAGCAGCAACTGATTAATAGTGAATAAATGACAGAGCACGTCAAGCTCAAGAAAAAGTAACTTGTAAGCTGATAGGATATTTTCTAAATAGAGTAAGTTTATTATATTTGCACGAACGTTGAAATGAAGGCCAGATATAGAATACATAGTAAACTTTATAATTTAATTCCACGGCCACTTCTATAAAAGACTGTAAAACTAAAAGCATGCATGTGATGCCATGTAAAGCCTAATCTTATAGAGTACATAGTTTCTATGGTGACAAGATAATTATTAGAATATCACATGAAAAAGATACGTATCTTTTTAACGCAAGGAAAAATAAAGTTTGTAGGTACCAGTACTCGTGTCTTCTATGTTGTTGGTATGCTGTTTAAAGTGCCTATAACGTCAAGCCACAAATGATTTCTCTAAAAAGAACTTGGCCTCTTAAACAAAAGTCTTTTGAAAAGTGAGTCCTTCAATTCCTTTTGGCCGGGAAAAAACGTTGCAAAGTTGGAGAAAAGCACATTTTGGATATCCGGTGGAAAAAATTGTGAGAACTCTCGGGGAACTGAGACCCAGTATCAGATTGTCGATACTGATCGTTGATGCTTTCGAGTCTAAATGCCGCGACTAGACGTTTGTCCTTTAAATTACGTCACAATGTTGCCTTAAATTGTCACAATGTCATAGTTTATTCAGTATTAACCAAATGGTTTATTAACTAAATTCGTCCCAGTCTTCTAAAGAACGCGGATTTTAGTCTGGAGCGAAAGTTTTCAATGGGCGGGTACACTGGAAAAAGTCCCCTCGTAGTTGACTTCGCTTTAATTATATTTTCCCAAGATACTCGGCTTTTAAAAAATGTACATTTTCGCTAGGGGTTCTGATAGGGACTTTCTATATGTCTGCACTCTAAGGGGGTAACAGAATGCAGTAAATGTATAGCAAGTGCTAGGATGATCCTAGTGTCATGTAAACACCCCCCTAATAATAGATTCACAGATGACGTCAAAATGTGGAAAAACAAAGTAGTACGTCACGAGACGACGTTGAGTAGCGTGACTGTTGTTCTCTCACCACAGTTTTAATGTCATTTGTGCACAATTAGAGTACCAATCCACCCACAGAAAAATGGAATCTGTTAAGTTTTATATAATATTCATTAGGACATTTCACCAATCAGAGAGCGTGTAAGGGCCGCTAGCTTATTAGTTTTTACAACTGTCACCCTCATTGAATATACATTATATTAAGATTCAATAACATCATCTATGCTGCATATGTCTGCAATCACACATGGCTCTCGACCAATCAGAGCGCACGCAATATACCGATTATTGTATAAGACAAAAGTGATCCAGATGCCGAACTTTCTGTGTATTTATACTGTAATGACTAAGAGAAAGTGCGACGTCAGACCTAGGCCTAAGATGCTGATTGCAGTCATCAAGATTACAAACGAGTGTCAAAAATCCAAACCATTACACCTTGGGGAGTTAATAGTAATTCATGTGCTTGGAACAAAAACGAGCAACCGACACATCAAAATGGCATGTGATTTATTAATGGTGTATCCTGTATCAAAGAATTTAATAAAGCAAGCAAAGTACCCTCATGCCCGTCAAACTACAATGCCGGACAAAAAGGTTAAGACAAAACGAAAAAAAAATTGCTTTTTGAGTAAACCCATCACTTTCAGTTAGTTGTTCTCCCCTCTCCCCCCCCCCCCCCCCCCCCCCCTCACCCAATGTTGAGGTAGGTGCACAATGTCGTCCATAGAATGGGCTATCGTCTGGTACAACATTGACCCGGGGGGGGAGGGGGATTCAACAAATAACTTGCAAGGAAGAGGCGACCTAATCAAGTAACAGCTGAAATGTATGGATTTCATAACTGTCTCAAGGATTTTTGTCCGTGATTGTAGCAGCAAGGGTTTTATATGCTTGCACACTGTTCGTTGATACAAAAAGCCATAAACGTTCTGACACATTGACAAGTATTCTGGACACATGTATAGTACTATTTCCCTTTCTCTTCTCAATCCTCTCCATACGGGGCTGGAGAGTACGAGTCGTTTTTAGGCTTAAATTCAAGGATCACAGGTTTTCGAAAAGGTATTATTTTTGGCTCTGCATGTTTTGGCATACGAACACGGTTAATGTTTTGAAAAAGTTCAAGTGCCCGCTCTAGGAGACGGAAAAAAAACGTTTTGGTGTTTCACCAGTTTGAACTAAAGGCTTCTCGTAATGGATCGAAACAACTTATATGCTTTCGAGAAGGTGGTATTCAGCTTGTTTTACAAGCGGTATACGTATTTTTCATTTATTCTTAGAAAACATATCATCAACAAAAACCGCGTTCCTTAGAATATTAAGAATAGAATTCACATTTCGGCAGCCAATCAGAAACGAGTATCTTTTGTAGTGTGTTGTTATTAGTGACATTTTACCCGTTACACCGGTATTTAGACTTGTGTTTAGAAATCAATACTATGGTTACTTACACTCAATCTAATCGGATCACAGAAAGGGAAATTTAGGCTACCTCAACACCAATTCGAATAAATTTGGAAACGCATCTTTTTTTGTCTCTGCGCTTTCGCACCACTCGGTTTTGCTTAGACAAAAAAGTAGTGCTGCGAATTTCAAATTTATACGGATTAGTAAGAACATTTATTTTACAAAACTACTTTTCGTCTTTATTTTATACACAACTTTGTAATGATCTCTTCTGGATGCTAGCGTACATTGAAATCTTCTGTAATAAAGTCTTCTTGTAGGCCTTTGTTTTCCTCTTCAATTGTCCCTAAGGACGTGTTTGGTATTCCTGTGGATATTGTCGTAGTCTCTGGATTGTCGTCTGGATCTGGTCCAAGCGACTCTCCCTCAAGTAGTTGCTCTAAAACAACAAACACATGAACAGATTTGAATTTTTACGCAACGTGTATTTTGCAATTCCGCGGCTGAAGACAATTTTACTTGCAAACGTACGTTGCGCGCGTTGGTTCACAAGTATTAGGACGGGTGTCACACAACACAGTTTTCCGTGTAACGTTGCGAGCAACTGAAATGAGAATGGTGTCAAGCTTTATGTCTACACAAGTTAATTTGATGACATGGAATCTACAGCAGTCACTATGATACAATTGATGTGCACAACATTACAGAAGTAGAACTCAATTATTCTTTTTATGCAACTATTATGTGAAGACATGTTTTTTTCACCCAGGAAAAATACTCCTGTGAATTTAACTTGTTGGAGAAGTAAAGATTTTTCTTGCTTTTGATCAGTTAACCAATCAACATCCAGTATAGACAAAGTACAACAACCGTTAAAATCCCACAATAATCAATTCTGATTTCCAGAACAAGTTTTCACACAACATTCCAAAGGGTATTTTTTCAAGGAGTGAGAAAGAATAACATTCCCGGTTTTGTGAGAATGACTGCTGTTTTTCACAACATTTTATGGTGGATATGGTACTAGCATAGCTGCCAACCCTCCCGGATAATCCGGGAGTCTCCAGAATTTGGGCCTCGTCTCCCGGTCTCCCGGATAAAGACCTAAATCTCCCGGATAATCGCTCGAATCCTAAAATCGCGGCCATTTTAACTGAAATATCGCAGCACAGTGCAGCCTCAAGTACGTTTTGTCCCACTTTGATCCCCCCCCCCACTGAGCGTGAAAATCGACCCAATTCAAGGGGAAAATGTTGATCTCCAGATACGAAAGCCTTGGGGGTTGGCAGCTATGTACTAGTTTAAAAGGCTGTTACAATAATCATATTATTTATTTTACTGACCTTTTTTGATCAGAAAAGTGTCATTGTGATATTGCTGTAGCTGCATGGTTTCATTGTCAAAGTCAGATGAACCACCATAGAGAACAAGATAATCACTGACAATGGTGAGACTATGGACACCTCTTGCTAATGGAATGGCACCACTTACTGATGGTTGGAACCACTCTTTCTTATCTAAAAAAAGATTATCGTATTAATGATAATTAAAACTATTAGTCTTTTGAAAGTACAGTACCACCAAGAGACCATAATACTAAGAGAGCGAAACTCAGTATTGATGTCTTTGTGATGTTTGTGGCAGCTAAGGGTATTTTTAGTAACTTTGCCATTGCGCACACAAGGCTCTCAAACAGAGAATTTGATTTTTGACATGCACAGATGGGACCGTTTGCTTTCGGTTTCATAATTCTATTGTTTAAGAGCCTTGTGCACATTATGAAGAAATTACTAAAAATAGCCTTAGCCGCCACCAACATCACACAGACATCAACACTGAGTTTCACTCTCTTAGTATTATGGTCTCTTGGTTCCACCCACAAATACATACATGAGAACACTGTACCTCATTAGTTGACATTAAGGTTTCAACATGATGCGACATTTCCTGAAACATTTTCAGCCTAATTGGGCCCAACACAGTGTTGCATCATGGGTCCACCCCTGCAAATGTTACACACAATGTTGTGCACAACAGTTGCAGGTTTAGGATCAAGTTCTACTTCTGCAACATAATTTGTTCTGTAACATTGGAAACAAGGTTGCAAGGATTGGACACATGTGTTGTTACAGGAAACCAGAGGAGGAGCGCACACCTTCCCAAGATACATTGCGCCTTCGAAACGTGGATTTGTACAAAATTTATGGTGGAAACGGAGCTAATTTTTGGTCGTTGTATTGAGATGCAGAAATGAATTCCTTTACGAATAAGAAGAAGTGAAAAAGAGCTTTCAAACTATTACAAATTTAGCTAATTTTGACATTTCTAAAGGTTTGTAATTTAGATTTGAACTTGAAGTACATTGGGGCCTGAAGAAAATACCCAATATTCAAACATCGCTTTCTTTAAAACGAATCAACATAAACTGGTTCTGATTATAGTGTCTTATAGAGCGATCTTTCCCCTTTTTTGTGGTCTCAAAGTGACCCTTAGTGACCCAGGATTTCAATTCGAAATTTTAGAATTTATGCGGGATGTTTTGACGTCAAACACAAGCAGCGTGTAGCCGTTGCTGATAAACCACTGGCTCAGTGTCTGGGTTTAAAATCGCGTCAATATGCATCATAGTAAAATAACACTTTGCTCTTTGGATTGTGATAGTAATTCAGGCATCATATGAAAGGCGTAATGATAAAAATACGACATGTTCTTAGAGCATAACGACTATAACGCTCGGGAAAAAAAATAATTTCAGTCCGTGACCTTTGGCGTTATCCGATCCTTGCTTCGGTGTTATTTATATTCTCACTCTAAAGTTTCATTGAAGTTTGTTCTTGAATGGCTAGCAATCCAAAATTAATTAAAGATTTAGTTTTACAAGTTTAAATTTATTTTACATGTTAATTGTATCACATATTTCGAGAATTAACTGCTCACGAACTTGGACAATGCAGTTCAATCACAGGATTCAACATAAAGCGTCGCTTCATCCAGCCTATTAATCTTACATTAATTATTTTTATCACAAAGAATTTATACTTCAAGCTACACCATATGAGAGTTTCGTTTTTCACAAGCAATAGAGGACAAATTCGAAAGAACTAGCTTTCCTACATCGTTATCGATGCTCTCGCTTCGGTGACTTCAACACAATGATGAATGTGCGAAAAAATTGATAATATACTTCATTTTGCAATGCATCTCGGGAAGGTGTGCGTTCCTCCTCTGACAGGAAACTTTGCATCATGTGTGTAGCCAGTTGTAGTTCTATAGATATTGTTGTGAACATATATTAGTTTATATAGCTTACTCTAAGTATTAATTGAGAGACAGAATGGATTGGTGATAGAAGCACCTGATTGACGATTGTGTCTTGTCCTCAGATTCTGTATAATGTTAATTCTTGGAGATTGTTACAATCATTAGTTATTCTTACCGGAAGTCAAGCTAACTACACCCTGTGTAAACAGTTATGTGATACGCTACTCTCCAAATAAGGTGGGAGCATGTGGTTGTAAATTACGTTTGGTTTTGTAATAAACCAGTTAAATAAACCAGTTTCGTAAACAAACCATCTTCCCAAGAGTGTGTAGTTCTATACTCTCCACGCATTATGTCATTACTGTTTTCCTCCTATCCATCCAAGAAGGACCTGATCACACCTGGTCACGTGTTCGGGCCCTTAGGTTCATGTCGCATTTTCAAAATAATGTGTAGTGGATCTGTTCAGCTTACCTATGTCACAGATATGTAAATCATTGTAGTGCTCATTCTGTAGTCCTCTTCCTCCAAATACAATCATTCTCTTGCCAACAGAAACACAAGCATGAAATGATCTTGGCTCAGGTTGTCTTCCTGTTGTAGTAACACTTTCCCAGGCTAAGGTTTCTGTAAAAAGAAAAAAAAGTTAATTCAAAAATCTCCTATACTGTAATATCACTGATGATCTACAAGCGTTGTGGTATTTACAAGATTAGAATATTCAAGTGTTTTTTGTACATATATGCATGTCAATAATGGTGAGTAACATGACCTAACTACTGTTCCAAACAAATGGCAATAATACAGACTTCAGACTTCTACAACTGCGTGTCTCCAACCAATGAAATGGAATGTGGAAAGTGAAATGAAAGCATTACCTAAGTTAAGAATGTAAATATCATGTTGTCTAGAAATGCTGTCTTTTCCTCCAAATATAACAAGTTTGTTGTCAATGGCACACATGCTGTGAGCAGCACGTGGAGTTGGACTTCCATCTAAACTTGGAAATAACTTCTTCCAGATGGATGTTTCTGAAAAAATAGTTATAACATCATCATTATTTCCTTTTATTTCACACCCCTGTTCCACAACTTCTCTTGGCCACACAAAGACCAACCAAAGTCATATACAACAAGCCTATATTGCCTCAAAGCAATGATGTCTCAGGCCCATTAAAACCCTTTACGAAACTTGGAGTTCCATAATTTATGTCTGAAAACTCCACCTATCAGCATGGCTGCTGTCTTTGTGTTGGATTTATTGTAGCCTATCAAAATAGACTTGCATCTGATGTAACATGGAATTTTGCAAATGGCAGTGGACTCATCAAAGGCTATAGGCACCAGACAAATAATCAATTATTGAGCATCTGTGAACAAGACTTTGCTGGTCTTTTTACTTTTTACTTTTTACTTTTTGCTGTCTTTTTACTGTCTTGACAGACTCAAACCAACTTTTGATAATAAACATCTGTTGCCTGGCTGTCACAGCTAGATGCCCACCAGCATGGTAAAATATGATTTTATACTGTAGTTACATGTACCTGTATCAAATGAATACAAATCATTGAACCACTGAAACTCAGCTTCCTCAGAAGAAACTTCACTGTCTGTCTTAGGACCAAACCCTCCAAATATATACATCTTTGATCCCACTGACGCTGAGGACAGTTTATCCCTCGGTGATGGAGGTTTTCCTGATACTTGAACTTGATTCCACTTCAATGTATCTGCAATGGTCATTGAAAGTATTTGACATTTCATTATGAATAAAATAATAATAAAAGTGATATGCAGTCCTGTCAAAATGTGATGGCAGATCTTGTCTCACCAGCTGATCTGAAATAGTGACGTAAAATGATGTCACTGTTAAACTGAGGTGTCCTATTGCCTGCGAGTGAAGAAGAAAAACATTGCAACAAAAACGTGAAATCCACTGCAATGCATATTATTAACACTGTTTTCAAGTGCCTATTAGTATTTCTTTTTATTAGTTCATTTGGGAGCCTTAGAATATAAAAAGAGTAGTGCTTTCAGTGGATTGGTTGGACACTTTAGTTTTGCAAATTTTCTCTATTCTGATTGGCTGATAATTTTTCTGAGATCAGCTGGTGTTGGCTAACAGAATATTTGCCACCAACTTCACACTAAATTCATAAATGCAACTAGGTGTACTACATTCCCAAACAAAACCTCTTGGAATGATCTCTGTTCTTTTGGAGAATACAACATTTCTCCAAGAATGTATCACCTGATCCTCTTTCCCCTTTTCACTGTTGAGCCTGAAAGGTTGCTGTTGTTTGCAAGCCCTTTAACAACCTTTACAACATTGTATGGAAAGGGGAAGTTAAGGGGTGGGGCCCGGGGAGCATACCCAGGAACTCAAAAAAGGATATTCTAACTGGCCCAAAAAGTCCTTTAGGGTTTTGTCTGTGAGTGTAGTTATATATAAATTATTATAAGTTATTATAAATTGCAGAATACTTCAGTTATCCTGTCTGCTTCTTAAAACAGATTGACAGGGTTGAATAAGAGAAGGTAGTATAAAAACAAACCTGTATTTAAGACATACATGTCATCCAGCCATCCACTTTGTCTACTTAGACCACCAAACACATAAAGGTTTTTACCCACAGCACTCATGGTAGCAGCAGACCTTGGCGATGGGACACACCCACTTACAGTAGCAACAATCCATTTCTGATTATCTGTAAGTCAAGTTGTACCACATTATTACATACACAGTTGGGTTTAAGGAACAGACCCCCCCCCCCCCCCCCCCCCCTTTGAAAAACCCTTGATTCATGTCTACTGCAACAACAAGTTAACAAGCTAAAAACAATGCATTTCCCATTTAGTTGAACCAGACACACAGAATGAGTAATTCTTATACAGTGAACTATGCTTCAAGCTGTGCACCACTACCAATGTACAAACTCCGCCTATCAAGACATCAGAGTGAAGCGCCGATACATCTAATTGGTTAGCAGTATTCAAAGTTGTCAAAAATATGTCAAAAAGTAATCACAAACTTTGAGGTAGTGGCCACGGTTACACCTCGTTTCTTATGAATGGTTCCAACCGATGCTTAGAACTGACATGTTGTATTTAAACTAAGCCGTTCTGGTCGACTAGTTCAGCTAAATAGAAAATATCACACATTAGTGGATCCCGTTTGTAAAACACCTTAGGGTGAAGTTGTTATTATCAAAGGTTCATCTACGTACTGGTATCAAATATGAGTGTTTCACTGGATTCAGAAACCTCTTCGATCGCTTCATCCCAGCTGAGAACACCACCAAATACAAAGAGCTTCGAGCCTACACTAGCCGAACAGTGTCCATCACGAGCCGCTAAAACATTATCATCTACTTTGATCCATTCTACTTTAGCATTGTTTAAAAGCTTTCTCCCATATGAAACTGGGATTGAACCTTCGTTGCCCATCTTGAATAAGAAAGGAAATAAAAAACGCAGTGAAATTTTGCACGACTAAATGTTTATCAAGCCTCAAGCTTTTTGGCGGGAAATTGATTACCAACTTCTTCCCTTCCCCTCCCTAGTTCTTTCAAGTATTTGACAGTGTATATTTGTACCAACATCACTCCTTAGTTAACTTAGAAAGTGAAATACATTAGCAATTATGACAATGAAGAAAAGGTATTTGGTATTAGATTGAAAATGATAATTAAGTGAGAAATTGAAAACACGTTTTTGATAAGTTGGAGTGGGGGAGGGGGTGGGGGTAACCGTTGCCAGCGGCAACGATTGCGGACTCAGTTTACAAGATGGCGGATGTTAACGTTCAAGAAGCTGGAATTAGCGAGTTTTGTAGAAAAATCCCTAAAATAGTGAGTAAATGATCGTAAAATACGTTTTTAAACTCCTGTTTGCAACATCATAATTCATAGCAGCCCATTCTAGTCTACTTTCATGTTTCATATATATTTGATGGGGGATTATTTGTTTTTTTTCAGGAACTCCATGCACATTTAAATGGTTCAATTAGTTTGAAAACCCTGGATAATCTTCGACAAAAACGACTACATAATAATCACGCTTTTGCTCTACGATGGCCAGAATTTGCACAATTCAACATAGAAAACTTTAGCAAGTGAGGTTTTTTTTTCTAGAGCTACAACATTTGGAGCATTAGTCTTATTACAACAAAGATGATTATGAACAATCTTTATGTTCATTTTCCTTTAGAGGATTTCAAATATTTGATGTCATCCATAAACTTGTAGACAATACGGAAGCTGTAAAACAGGTACTTACTGGGTATGTTTTATGCTGTGATTTATACAGAGAAACTGTCAAAATAGAACCAGTTCAAGGTTACATGCAATTTATTTGGTATGTAGGTTACTGAGGATGTGATAAAAGAGTTTGCAGAAGATAACGTCAAGTATCTTGAACTGAGAACTACTCCTAAGATATATCCAGGTTGGAATTTTAGGATTGTTGTTTATTAAAGTCTGAATTAAACCTCACTACTATTCTATCTAACCCCACCCCATCAAACTCTTTTGTATTACATTGTATGATTTCTGCCACTTTGTCTACATCTTGTGTTCCAATATCAACCTTATTATACTACCTTCCTTATTATACCTACCTTTCTTCTCCTTATACATCTGCTGTTACTGTTGGCTCGTGATTCTGCAACTTCTTCCATACATGTATATAAGTCTACTGCCTCACTTTTTCTTACTTCTTCTGTACACACTATTCCACTGGCTTCTACTGTTACTGTACTTCCTAGTATTTCACTGCCATCTGTTTTATGTGAAGGGATGACAAAACATTGCTATTTGAATGAAGTTATATCTGCTATCAAAGAAGCTGAAACAACAGTTCCTGAAATCACTGTTAGGTACAACATCTTGAATTTTGACTTTTATTTGAATATGCTTAAAACAATGTACAAACATATATCTAATGGAGAGACTACCTACCTACCCACTGACAATCTACCAACAACCTACTGACACCCTACCAACAACCTACTGACACCCTACCAACAACCTACTGACACCCTACCAACAACCTACTGACACCCTACCAACAACCTACTGACACCCTACCAACAACCTACTGACACCCTACCAACAACCTACTGACACCTTACCAACAACCTACTGACACCCTACCAACAACCTACTGACGCCCTACCAACAACCTACTGACACCATACTGACAACTTAAGAGCTCAAGATCCTACTTAGCATAATGTTACATAGTTGAGTACATGACTTCTAAATTGCTTTTTTTTCAGGCTGCTGATATCAATTGACAGAAAGAGAGGAGCAGAGGAAGCAATGGAGAATGTTCAGCTTGCTTATGACTACCAGAAATTGACCAATGGCATTGTGTGTGGTGTGGACTTGAGTGGTGACCCTAGTGTAAGTCTACATTTGAAGGAATCCGAGATTTGTTTGTTTATAATCAATTTGCAACTACAATGCAGCCCCAATATAACAAAGAGCTGATTACTGCCTGCTTGCTATAAACGTCATAATTATCTGCTATCAGCTGAATGACAAAATATTCAGTAGTATACTGTATGGTTGAGAGCACATAAAGGGCAATGTTTGCCCAACATTTGGAGTTAGATAATAAGATTCAAGGACTCTTATCAGCAGATTGAAAATAAGCAATATAGGAGGGGGTATATGCAAGTTAAAATCTATAAACCTTTGTCAAATATATTAAAATCAATAACTCGATCTTCTCTGACGGTGCAAAAAGGGGTTCATTAAAACAGGAATAGCATTATCTCAGGGTTCATTATGTCACAGTTTTGCTGTACAGTAGCTGAATATATTAATTTTCTTCCTATTACTAAAGTGAGTGAGGTATTTTAATCTGGTATTATCCTTAGGCAAATCCTGCAAGTGTTTTTTCACCAGCTTTAACTAGGGCTAGAGAATATGGGCTAAAGTTATCATTACATGTAGCTGAGGTAAGTATATCAGAACAATTTAATGTTCAGATGATGTGTTATTACTGACAGTCCATACATTTTTTTGTGTTATCTTCTTCCATTTTTGGAATCATGTCAAATGACACTGGTATCACACTGGGAAGCAAGGGTAGTTGTGTGGTGAGAGCACCAGTCTGTCATCTCTGTGTTTCATGGGTTTGATTCCTGGATGGGCCATCACATGTGACTTGAGTTTGGTACACAGTTATAGTTCTTGCTTCAACAGTATTTCTCCTGGTGCTCCAGTTTTCCTCCCTCAGTAAAATTGAACTAGTGAGCTAAAGAGTTGTATGCATAGAATATTAGATGTCATAAGTACAGTGTACCCCATTAATGCCCATCACAAGAACACATTGGACACTTAAATAAACAGTTAATATTATTACTTTTTGCAACTTAACCTCTTTGAGGTTGCAGATGTAAATGATGCACAGGCATTACTGGACATGGTTCCTGATAGAATAGGACATGGAACTTGTTTACAACCTGAAAGAGGTGGCTCTCAACAACTTATAGATAATGTAGTACAAAGAAGAATTCCTGTAGGTAAGTGTAAAGGTGCTTGATAGTGTTTTACTAGACAGCACTCTACTTCATCCCTTTATCCACTAGATGGAGCTGAAAACATTTGATTTTCTTTGTTTGCTTGTTTTCAGTGTTTATATGTTTACAATTAGATGTTTATTTTTATAACATCAACCAGTTGTCATCAGAATTTGATATAACTATCGTCATTATCAAGAAGTACACTGTATACATCTTTCAGGGGGAATTCCATTCTGAGGGTGATAAACAACAAATCCCTTTGAAAAGACTTGTTGCAGTGAACTGTTAAGAAAGTTTTTGTCTACAGATGTTTACTGTACATCTGCTAGTGCTAGGATAACAGCTTGATATTTTAATTTGTCTGAAGAGCTTTGTTTAACATCCAATGTAAAGTGTGGTGTTGTATCGTCATACAAGGATCATCATGTCAGCTATTGGTACAAACGAGGTCATCCATTGACACTGGCTGTAAGTATTGAATTATCAATGTACCTTACATCTTACCTTACAATACCAAAGTATTGAATCATCAACCACAAGGCAAATACAGTACATTTTAATTAACCTTAAATTGACAACTTGCTTAAGCAAACGAATCATATTTCATACACGTGTAGTCTTAGTCCAGTCGATCGAGTGCTCAACATGATTTGAAGAAACCTTGAAATTTGTTAATAAAATTTGAACTAAATACGTCTCTCACCGGTAGCATGGGACAGTTATGTAAGTATAATATTTGATTATTTTATAATTAAGCTTTAGATCAGTCAAAATGTTCATGTTATCGTGTGAATTAAGTCCTTCAGAGTTAAATTGTCTGCATTCTGTGATTGATTACGAGTAATTGAACTCTGCATTTAAATACACTGTTATGCCTTTAATAGATTACTGAACCAAAGAATGATTGTAAGAGATATATATTGTTTAGCCCTAATTGTAGCTGTTATTTGTAATTGTATTTCAGTTTACGTCTTGAGTATAATAAACGCCAAAATAATCGAATGCTCGAGTCAGTGAAATATTCCCGTACCTAAATCGCCTCAAACTCAGCGCCTGCCGCTACAAAGGGTTTTATATAGAGCTTCTCCGGGATGTATCTGTATAAATCACTTGACTTTATAATTCCCGGGGTTTATCTAGATACATCACTTGAATTTATAATTTTGTTCCATACTTTCTTAGATGATTTATGTGTGGACATAGAAATTAGACTTAGAAATTTTCTTAGACATATACTAAAGTAGCGATTTTTGGTGGAAAAAAAGTCTTTGATAAATGACTGAGATTTGAACCCAATTCCAGACCTTCTGCACTCCTATACCTGCTTTTAACCACTATACTACTGAGCTAACTGATGGATTCTTCTCAACAAAAAAATCTTTTGTGTGTTATCATGAAGTTCGTTAGTGTTTCTTTGAATAGAATTGAAAAACAATTATTTAAGGTTTCCTTCTGAGAATTTGGTAACAATGATCTAATTGGTGATTGTCTTTTTGAATCCCTTTTGTGTGAAAACCTCCTCAATCATACAATAAGTATGGCCCGAGGGATGTGTATGGCTAAAAGCCTCGCTTCTCGGTATTTATCCCTTCCATAATTACTTGACTGCATGTGACATCATGACAGCCATTTTGGATGAACTCTCAGTAGCACCTTGTTCATTCAACATGGCTACCACTTTGTTTCATCTCAAAGGAATGGATGAAACCAGCGATACTTTGTATTAATCTGTTTTGTTGGAAATTTGTGGTACCTCTTCAGTCAAAAACATGGTCAGTAAAGTACATGAGGTTACCACACCCCAAAAACCTGTCTTTACAAGCCCTATTGATTATTTTATAAAGCCTTATTGTTTATTCTACAATCCCTATTGTTTATTTTACAAGCCCTATTGTTTATTCTACAATCCCTATTGGTTATTTTACAAGCCCTATTGTTTATTCTACAATCCCTATTGGTTATTTTACAAGCCCTATTGTTTATTCTACAATCCCTATTGGTTATTTTACAAGCCCTATTGTTTATTCTACAATCCCTATTGGTTATTTTACAAGCCCTATTGTTTATTCTACAATCCCTATTGGTTATTTTACAAGCCCTATTGTTTATTCTACAATCCCTATTGGTTATTTTACAAGCCCTATTGTTTATTCTACAATCCCTATTGGTTATCTTACAAGCCCTATTATTATTTCACCAACCCTGTTTTTCATTTTGCAAACCCTGTTGTTTATTTTACAATCCCTATTGTTTATTTTACAATCCCTATTGTTTATTTTACAATCCCTATTGTTTATTCTACAAGCCCTATTGTTTATTTTAAAACCCCATTGTTTATTTTGCAGACTGATGACAAAGGTGTATTTTCTACAACGTTATCACAGGAATACGAGATTATGATGAAAACTTTCTCACTGTCACGTCAACAAGTGTGGAGCCTTTCATACAATAGTATTGATATGGTGTTTGCTGATGATTCTATCAAAACGAACTTGAGAAACATTTGGGAGAAAGAAAAACAGTCTCTAGGTCTTTAGTCATCTAAAAACGTCTGTTTTATCAGTTTTATTGTTGGGGTCAGGAAAATAAACACTTCTTTGTATACAGGTTGTCTCGCCTGCCAATAGAAGTGTTGTGTGCAGATTTAGAGTACACTGGGATGATCAGAATACGAGAGATTTGTTCACAGAGACACAAGGCGAAGCCAATGACCAAGTGCTCTAAAATCTGCACACAGCACATCAGGCAAGTTTTTACCATTACCATTTTATGATTTGATTGGTTACAAAATGTGCGTTTGCTGGTCACGCACCCTCGGGCGAATCAGAGCGCTATATCAGTTATGAGTAGCAATAGGTACGGTATGATTTTTGTAACCGTAGCCTTCAAAGGGCTGATAATTGGTATATTACACGCACTCTGATTTTATCGTAAATATGTTTATCTTGATCTCGTGGCCCTTGTACGCACGAATGAAAATCAAAATGAAAACACAGTGAGTTGCTAACCTTATAGACGACTTTCAAAAATGGCGGGCTCATTGTTCACGATAACGAGGCCTGAAAGGCCTCCAAATTCAACATCGCATCAAATGATTCTAAATATATAAAAATTATCCTGTAAAATGCACATAAAATAGGTATTTTAAAAGGAAAAGGAACACATCGTCTTTGATAGCAATAGAAGTGTCGCCACGCTTATTTTCTGGTAACAAGGCCTTTGTGGCCTCGTTCTCATGTACTAGGCCGCCATTTTTGAAAGTGGTCTATGATCACTGTAGCATATGACTCGCCGTTCTTTCTTGAAAGTTTCTCAGCTAGATTCAAGAACGTATGACATTCAGCTCCCATCCGCCATTTACACCAAAGACGAATTGTGTAAACCTCCCCATTTCGATATCCAGTACTGGCTGTTGAGATTTCCTCTTCTTTTTATTCTCGTCTTCTTTGAAGATCCTTGACGTTGGCTCGTTCTGGTTACAATTGGAATTAACACGTGTCACTCTAACATAAAAAATGCAGTAACTCTTGCCTTCATATCTAGTGACCTGCCTTAATTGTCTAGTCTAGCTTCGGGGCTTGTGACCGCGGTTCTTAGATATTAAATCTTTCGTTATCAAGTAGTTGCAGGTGTGGTTCAGCCTAGACGTTCTTGCACACTTTGCTGATTAGTGAGGTTAATAGATCGCCAATACCATCATGCCTCTAGGGTACAACGCCTCTTTTTGCTCGAAAGGGCGTGACTGATTGTAAATTTGTCGCAGCATGCATTTGGTAAACCAGGCAAAGGCAGGTTGTAGCGTAATCAACAGTCCCTGAATTTTATTTAGAGCCTGGCCTTGCTGTTCTAGGGGTTTGACGTTGGTCGTCTGTCTCTCGCCTGATTTATTAATGATATTATAGGTCTGGTGGAAAGTGATGCATCGATCTTGCATGACTGTTGGTGTCTTTTCAGCCCGGGGGGGGGGGGACTCGGGGAAGACTCCATTGTAAAAGGATCGGTTATGCTCCTCGTATCTCTCGATCAGGGGTAAAAATCAGCGATTCGGTATATTTTAGTAGAGTGTTAAAATTTAAGTTTAGGGTTTTAGCATTTCCTGGTACCTTTTAGGGTATAAAAAGAGACCATCGCTTATAATATCTTGTTCTCAAATTAGCCTGTGAACAGGCTCCCCTCCCCTCCCCTTCTCCTTTCCCTTCCCTTCCCCTCCCCCACCCCCAGAGAGCCTGTTCACAGGCTATCTCAAATGGAAGAAATTTGCCCAACAAAAGCATGTCGACCATCCAATTTTGTGTTCATAATAATAATGTTCATTAGCTTGTTATCGCTGGTATCTCTTAGGGGTTAAAAAATCGTCCGGACACTCCCTTTTTAAAAGACTTCCGGTATCTTTTATGGGTATTTTTGAAAATTTAATCCGACGAGCATACCCGATCCTTTTACAATGGAGTCCCCCCCCCTCCCCCGGGCTTTTCAGATCCACTTTGGATTGCTCACTAGTTATCATGAATGTGCTTTGCGTTGTATCTCATATATCAATCATCGGGACGATCGGGACAACTTTGCACGCTGTCCCGAAACTCTATAACTTTGTAACGCACCGATACCTCTTACCACTGCACACTCTTACGCGTGTGGGATGTATGCATTCTATTTTGCGCATAGGCATAACGAAGCAAAGAAAGCATTATGAAAAACAATTTAGCTTTCGAATTGATTAACAACCTATAAATACTTGTTCATTGTAAGTATATAACAAAGAAATATATTTTCGAAAGTCCCCAGAGAACAGGGTTACGCACAATTGGTAAAAGAATTGTATAATATTTTCAAGTTTTGGATGAACAAACAGTGAAGTATATTTTCGTTTATTTCCTCGGTGATCATGGTATTATAAGTAATACCATGACTTCTTCGGGATATTAGTGATTAAATGTCCCCTCAGCCTCGGGAGGTTTAGTAAAAGTCCCTCGGCCTACGGCCTCGGGACTTCCACTAAACCTCCCTCGGCTTCGGGGACATTTAATCACTAATATCCCTCAGGGTCATAGTATTACTTATAATAATAGACGCCGTGTGGGATGTCGTTATTGACGTTGTTGCAGCAAATTGTTGCAGAGCTTCAACTGTCAAGAATAATATGCCCACTAACCCCTTGTGCCGGTGTTCAAGTGAAAAGCTCGCATAATAGCGCAACAGTGACGTCACAACTTCAGACAAACAAACCAAACTCATCTCCTTGAGCCCGATTTCGGTACTTTGGATTTTAATGCCCATTTTTTAAACATAACTGCAACGTTTTCATAATAAAATGTAGGTTTCTTGTGTTCTATTCAGTACGATTTGAGATTCATAATGTTTGTCTGAGTCATGTAACTTACGCGGGCTAATTTTAGTACCGCTGCGCAACGCTATTCATCAGGGAGAGGTTCCATTTGTCCAAAAATTGTTGGAAGAAAACATTTCACTATTTATTTCATGAATAGGATCCACATAATCTTCAAATGATTCAAATGTTCGCATGAAGTATGTAAATTTGGACGTGTATCCCTGATTGGTCGAGAACTGTGCATGTGTGTGTGTGATTATCGCAGAATGGATGTAATCAAAGCAACTCGTGAAAAGTCATTATCACATTATTATCATTACAGTGTGTTTTGAACCCAGCCGTCCAGGAATTAGAGAAGTGTCAGTGTTTAAGAGTAATTAACCAAGCGCAGATGAAATTAAGTTACTTTACGTTGTTTTTCAGTCGAGGTTATCAGACTATGGAAATTTACCAGCCAATTGGACCAATAAGAGCTGTGCAGTCGATACCATGGGTAGACCTTTATACCACGATCTAAAAATGATGGATAACACATGTTCTAAATCATGCACACCGACTACACTTGCACAAGACTTCACCAATTACTGTTAAATCTTTGACCTCTCGCTCGGCGGTATCCACAAAAAGGTTTGAAGTCTCTACTAATTTTTTCTTTTCTTCTTTTTCTAATCTTTTTTCTAATTATATTACCATCACTATTTATTTATCCAATATTGTACCGGCACGTTTTATCGTTATCCATTGTTTCCTATACAATTTATATATTTGTATTTATGTCATTTGTTTGTATGTAAAAAAAAACATATTTAGGGCCATCTGCTCGATTAGTTAACCTATTCAGATGAGCTCAGATGGCCCATATCCTTTCTCGTGTTTATAGATAATTATATATAAAAATGATGTATGTAAATTATAATTAATGGTACAAACTGGAAATCATTGTATTGTATTGCATTTTACGTATAGTCTGACAAGCGTAAATTGGAAAGGATACAAGAGAAGGCTTTAAGTAAAAGCTGTTGAAGAAAGCAAACCTACCAACATTATATAATAAAAGACTGCAAGATTTGGCAAGTCTGATATTTAAGGTCAAAAAATGGAATAATGTCTCCAAAGTACATTACAGAGTTATTTGAAAGGCCGGACACTAACTATATAATTTACGTAATTCAGACTTTGTGATCCCAAGATACGATACTGTTACTTAGGGACGGACCATTAGGAAAGTGTTTTTTTTGGGGGGGGAAAGGGGGGCAAATTTATGCCATGGAAAAAGAAAGAAAGCAATCGTGCAAAGAAGAAAGCAAAGAAAAAATCCATGCGGAGGGGAAAGTCCTAGCCCAGTATTAAAGGCACTCTTGGGAGAGGAGAGGGGCAGGACGGGACGGAAGAGGAGTGAACAGGGAAAGATCAGAATCATCCCCCTTTATCACCCTCCCCGTCCTGTCCCTCTCCTCCCCTCTCCCATAAGGGGCCAAATGCTCAGGCTAGAAAAGCCCTTCTGCAGTCATTCATATTTATAAAATTTGCAAGTCAAAAATTCAAAATATATATAATCAATAGAGTAGATTTCGTATGACTGTGAAAACGGCACCGCACGGTCACGGCACGGTTACGGCAGGAATTGCAAATGATATTATAGTCATCACACTGCCAGGCACAATATGAAAAACAAAACAAAACAAAACAAAATAACACTTTCTTTTCTATACTATCTTATATCAGATATGCTCTTTCTCTTCTTTTTCTTTGCAATAAATATGTCGCAAATGCCCCTCAAAACGCTGGATATCGCATTTCCGAGGGTTTGAATTTCAAAATTTTTCGGAGGAGCATATGCTCCGATCCCGAACACCCTAGTTGCTTCCGTCTTCGGAAGATTGTTTCGGTAAACATTTCAGTCTGGCTATGATATGGCCCTGAAGTAAGCTATCAACATTTCAGTGAGCTAATGATACTTGTGCTTAAATGATGGCAGGAGAGTGTCTAGTGAAAGAGTGCACATATAAATTAATATTCAATGTTAACATAAAGATTAAGAATTTCACCATCAAATTTTAAGTACATTGTGACGAAATACAATCTCTCGTGTTTTCCGTGTACAGGATATTTTCTAAAACATTCTCAGTTCTCAAACGTTGAATTGCTGATCAAAAGTGTTTAGTGAAAAGTAAACAGTACTTGACATTTGATCGACTTTAATCACTTTTATTTGTTGACAATATAATTATCAAGATGGTCTTTTAAGTAGTATTTAATAAGGCTGCAAAGTACATTTTTTGTGATAGTTCTTTTCGATTTCGGAATGATAAACAATGGGATGTTTGTCTTTAAAAAATCGTGCAGAGGGTTTCACCTGAAAAGAAAATCCTTCACAAGCAGAAGGCAAAAATATTCAGATCTGTATTTATGGCGACGATTACCTGAAAACGTAAGATCGTTATGTGAAATTAACAGTTTTGAACTAATGGATGCCGACAAATGTGGATCAGAATGCATAGAGAGTCCGCGGAGCACCCTAAAAGTGGTGGGGCTATGTAAGAAACTAGTATGGAAAAAGTGATGGGCTAAGGTTAGAAAATATAAAAGACTCGACTAGTATGGGAAAAGGGAAAAACTACAGTCCCTCCCCCTCCACAGGCCCTGGCATATCACGTAGTTCTTAAATTTTACTCATTTTAAATTGTACATATATTGAGATTTTAGATGTTATTTTTTATATTGGAGTTTTATTTCTTTCTATTATTATTTTTTTACAGTGTCCCTAATTAGTGTTAAAGGCTAAAGTAATAATACGACACTTGAATAAAGTTTATTACTATTATTATCTACTCAAAAGACGCCCTTTTTCGATATGTTTGGAGAGTAAAATGTAAGTGATGGTCGTTCATAAAACCGATCAGGCCTTGGAAAGGTGAGTAGCGCTATCCATTTGAATAAATCCTTATACAGTGGATAATATGCAAATAACTTTAAACATGGATAAGGATTGGTCCTTTATGCAACCCAAACCCTCAGTTGATAGCGTGTTAACGTTAACTTATTCACTCAGGTCTGTAGGCACGAACCGCTGCAGGGAGTCGATATATCGATTCAAAGCAGACATGAGCTTTATTAATTCACATAACTGAGTTTTATTAATTCGCCAGCAAGCAATGCCAGAAGGTCGACTTATGGCCGACATTGGTTACATTGATACGCTGTGATAATCGGCTACAAGCACGGGTTTAGTCCAGACTCAGGCCTCTTTTTACCCCGCTCCGCTTCGGTAAAACAGAGTCCAGAAGAACTTGCACGCGCATGCGTTACATGAACCAATCAGACAACGTATTTAATTTTGGTGTGACCTGGTTGCAAGGCCTTTTGACAAGTCATACAGGGCTTGGATTTGCGTAAATTTGGGCAAAAACGTGTGCTTCGTAAAAGTGAAGGCATGCTTAACTCCATATAGCTGATTTAATTCAGATAAATTTCAACGATAGCTTTGTAACCTGGTTACACCAAAATTTTACGGTGTCTGATTGGTTCATGTAACGCATGCGCATGCAAGTTCTTCTGGACTCTGTTTTACCGAAGCGGAGCGGGATAAAAAGAGGCCTGGCACTGGACAATTTTCGACGAGCATACCCGATCCTTTTACAATGGAGCTCCCCGGGATACGCTGTGGCGTTCTTCAGGGTTGAAGTTGCAAAAGAGCGTCCTGTGGGAAACAGTGGTAGAAAAGCATAACTTTCGGGAGCCAAAAAAACTAGTATTGTTGCTTCTCTATAATTTTAAGCAATGTAAAACAAGCGTGCATTCATGTAGAGAGCAAGAAAAGCAGGAACATGAGGTGTGCCCTGATTGGCTGGCTACCATGTCGTTGAAATCAGAAGACAGAGACATGGCTGGAACAAGACGTTGAAAGTGTTATAGCAATAAAAGGTGATCACTTATGTCTCCATAGACACGATATTCCAGGT
The DNA here is from genome assembly GCA_029948255.1 of Telmatactis stephensoni. Taxonomy (NCBI): domain Eukaryota; kingdom Metazoa; phylum Cnidaria; class Anthozoa; order Actiniaria; family Isophelliidae; genus Telmatactis; species Telmatactis stephensoni. The sequence continues at coordinate 550,204 of JALIZF010001715.1, read as the reverse complement.
GTTTATATCCCATTTCGTTGTGTTGCTGACAGCTCCGTCCTATTCAAAATGCGATATCTTTATGCATTCTATTGACGTAATCTCTTCGCGATCACATGACGAGCAGTACGATTATTTGCTTGTGCTAAATTTGTGATGTATTAAATTCTAAAACTGATTTTAGTGTTCAAAATCGTAGAACTTAAATTAAGACAGGGCTAATTAGAGTGATGATACTTAACCTGTGAAATAGATATTAGACTAATACACATTAGCAGTCCCTAATTCAATTGTTTTCCTTTGTGTCTATTTGACTACTACAATTTGACTATTAGATTTTGTTTCACGGGTTAAGTGCTATCACTCTAGCACAGGCGTAGTATACATTATAAGATATAACGCGCGCTTTCATTGGGCGAAGGACGCGAATACCGCGAACTCTAAATCTGCACACACAGCACAAAGCACTTGGCGATTAATCAGAACGCTCGACAAGCGTTGATGAGCTTCTCTTAACACTTCTCTCGTGTTGAGATCAATCCCAGCGTGCTCTAAATCTGCACACAGCACGCACGCACGTTTTCTATTTATTGAACAACTTCAAATTTACATTACTTTAATTCACTCAAAACTTAACAAATGAGTAAAATAAATGTAATAGGTAGTATATCAATACAAGGTCATAGCTAATAATAATGATGCACCTGAAGTGGAGCAAAAAGTAAACAATTTTTCATTTCGCGTGATTGCGTTTTTCATTTGAATACACTTGCGGTGGGTCATCAGTTATCGTATTTATTGCTAGCTATCACACGGCTGCGAAGGAGATTGGCATTAATCGACTTGTAATTACGGGACTTGCAATTACGGGACTGACCAATGGAAAATAACTGTAAATGATGGTAGAGTTGATAAATTAAGAACAGCAAAACACTTTATGGCTTGCTGATAGACCAAAAATATGATCCCAAAAAATCGGCCATAAAAAGGTCAACTGCCAATGATTGACAAGCTACAATCGGTTTTTTGTGAGTATTTTTACATTCCTATGCTCGTCGGCTGTGTAGGTTTTACTGACGGGACTGGTAGCGTCCTTGGTGGCTACAATGTGGACTCTAGGCTTGTTCCTAGGCAGGGTTGCCCTCGTCTTGGTAGTAGCTACAAGCCGTGTGGAAGGGAAAGGTAAGTTTTGAAGGAAATAGTAATGTAAACCACATTATGTAAAATACTTAATGCAATCACAATTGAAAGTTTATTTAAATTAAAGTGCATGAAATACTGTAATAGTTTTTGATGATATACATACTGACAGATATATTTGCCGTCAAAAGGACAATTGTTCCTTAATGACTGTCTGTTCATTTGTACGGAATTCAATTATCACGTGAACTGTGGTTATTCTTTATTCTTATAAAACTATTCACAATTCTGGTTTGTATACAGTGCTGCAATATTGTGTTTCTGTAGCGTAAGTTATTTTTCTAACTTTCAAATGTTTCTTTTCAAACCAACTTAATGCCGCGCGGTTCAACGTACAGCCGAGACAGGGAAATGATATGATTACGAGTTGGTGTGACAAACTTTGTTTTGTTTTTATGCAATACAGATTCGCTTCGGATAAGAATCGCATTTGAACAGAGTGGTAAACCAAAAGAAAAAGGAGCTCTCATTAATGTATTATTATTAATCTCCTAATAACTGCCAGTTAAACCGCATAATATTTTTCTCGTTTACGTCACGCTAGTTAAGGTGGAGTCACGGGGCACCGAACAAAGAGTCATAGTATTAGATGTTACTTTGAACCCCCAAAAGCGAAACTGTTTGAATATTTAAGAGAACATGTTAATCTACACAATTACTCATCTGCCTTACTTGCATGGATTCGAATGGTCCGACAAGAAAGGATACGATTTCTATGCTTATTGATTCGTATATTGATCCCTCACACCTGTATTCTGTTGTATAGACATTCCTCTCACCAGCCACAAAAACAATCTACTGATACATATACCACATAGAATGGAGGACTGACACAGGTGTGGGCCAACAGGCAATTTGCGGTGAAAGGGAAATGAATTTACAGCGTGTTGACCTCACTGATTTCTTGACAGTGTCCATACAAACTACTGGTTCTGAAGTCGTGTTTAGATTTGAGATATTTACTTATGTAACATAAGATAGAACTTTTGCGGCAATTCTAAATATTTTGGTCACTACCAAACTCATAGCTACAGTCTAGTTCATCACGTAAGTGTAAACAAGGCCTAGTGACCTTGTTAAGTACGTTGTCTGCTTGACGCATCTTCATGAGTCTTCATGAAGAATGTACCAATTAGCAGATAAATTCTCTATACTTTGTTCAAGTTCAAGTGGCTGCAATATCAATTAAACCAAGATATATATCAACTTACTTTTACGTCGACATCCGTTCAATGGCGAGAAAATTTGCGTGCAATCATATTTACTACTTTATATATAGGATATTCGTTTCGTGAAGGAGTCCGTTCATAAAGGGCCTGGGAACACCATGCAACTTTGTACTCAACAATAGAACGCCAACATTTCAGGAAAATCTTTTTTTCACAGTGCAATTTGTTGCGTGTTATGTGTACATTCCTGCAACACTGTACGTAACATTGCGTGTAATGCAAAAAAACAGAATACTATTTCTGTACGTAACACGCAACAATTTACATGGCGTAAAAAGACGTAACTTTTCCTGTGACGATGGCTCATAGAGTGGTTTTCATTGTGGTTTTCATTGAAACACACTTTAGTGTATCACTCTTTAAGGGGGTGTTTACATGGCACTAGGATCATCCTAGCGAGCGAATCATCCTACCTGCTATACATTTACTGCATTCTGTTTACATGGAAATGTGTGTCTTCACTTCGGGTACTAGAATCATCCTACTTTCTAGGATCATGCTGTCTCGCCGGTAGGAATATCCTAGCATTAGGAGTATGTTTCGGTCATGTAAATTAACGGACAAAGTAGAGATACTTCGCAATATAGGATTAGGAAATGTCGGGACGCTGTGGTAGTTCTGGTGACCTAGGACGAGTAATCACTCATTTATTTGAACTCTGCTTCGGGTTGCTTCAGGCATGTAAACTAAACGTAAAAGCTGGTTCGCCTGCTAGGATGATCCTAGTGCCATGTAAACACCCCCTAATACACCCTAATTCCATTGTGTTCTTTTGTTGTTATTTGACTATCACACTTTAACTAATACACTTTGTTTCACGGGTTAATGAAAACCACTCTAACTGCTTCTCGATCTTTTTGATTACTCTATTGTTTTTATTTTCATTTGTAAATATATTGTCCATCATTTGCATAATCCCTTCCTTCCCCCTCCCCCCTCTCCCAAGACAATCGTTTCACCTGAGAATTGGGCAGTAGCCTACCGTCAACAAAGTTTTCAGACATCGGTGGTGAAAACTCTGCCTTTATCTGAATATTGAATTGGATTTTTGGTAGCCTTTTGAATGTATTGACCAATTTCCAGTCGAGATTTTGGTCTGTCGAGGCGCGTAATTTTATAAACGGTGCATGGCAACCTTGCTGTTGATAGTCTGTTTCATTGAACTTTAGTTGATATTCAAGCATGTCCCAAGATCTACAATTATCTATCGCAAGACCAGTGTCGAGGTCAAATCAACGAGTGTCCTATAGAAGGTTGTCAACCAGGAGAGCTGTGTTGTCCAACAAATGATACATGTGGTGTTAGATGTACAAGGACAGAAACTACAGGTAATGCATTTCATTTACTAAGAAAATCAACTCATTTAACAAATAGATTTTGTTGTTCCATGCGTCTGTACTCTAATAGATAAACACGTTAAGTGTGATGAGAACAAAAAAGTACGTCACGAGTGGCCTGACATTTTGACTTGTTCTGTGTATCTTTTACAGTAAAGACTAACGGAAAAATTGCATCTATTAATTTGTTTTATATGATTTTTATCGAGATATTTCAACCAATCAGAGCGCGCGTAAGATTCTGTGTTGACATCTGTGCGATTGTACTCTATTATCATACAGTTATCAACTAATCAGAGCGCACTTGATACACAAATTATGATGTGACATTGAGACATTCAGTTTTCCGTCATCTGTATAGTTGTGTGTCCCATACCAGCTGATGTAGCTTTGGTCCTGGACGCATCGGACAGTATCAGTGAGAAGGACTGGAAAACACTCCTCTATGCTGTACGGCGATTGGTGGACGTCTATGACGTATCAGAAGAAGGAAGTCACGTGGGTGTAGTGACGTTCAGTACTAATGCTACTTTAAATATTGGTTTTAATGACTTCATGGGAGTACATCGTCATTCTACTAACGTAAAAAGAATAATCAGCACCTTAGAACGTCAAATGTCAGGGGAAACGTACATTGATAAAGGTTTAAAGATGGCAAATGATGAACTGTTTGAGAAAACAAAAGGCATGAGAAATGTTAATAAGGTATATATGCATAGTTCTTGGCTTTTGCACCGATATATGTATTGTTTTAAAACGTTTGGCAATAGAGCTCTAAATATGACGTTAAACCTCGTTTCCAGGAGCCCGTTTCTCAAAAGACCAGTAAATATTTCGAGCAGGACGTTGATTTACAAGAAAACAAATCACGGGAGCGCGCGAGCAGCCGTAAACGTAGAAATAACGTGCGCTTCGAGAAACACCCGCAAACTTTCTCGGGTAAGTTAACGGGTCCAACAAGATATCGGACCTTTCTAGAAACGGGCCCCAGGCCCCTTTCCCCACTTTTGGTCGTAGTGGGCCTCGACCCGAAACGAAGGGACAGAGCCTTAAAAAAGTGGTTCTGTGACGTTTACTGGTCTACAGTAGCCCAAACTAGTTCACTCTCTAGTCTCCTGTTGTTTCTAAGTTGGTTAGTGCGCGGCTTTCTGAGTGAGAGGTCCTGAGTTTGATCTCCGGTCTCCTCTCATGTTTTGACTTCCCTCGAATCCGTTGAGCTTTAATTAGCTTTAAATACCCGTACATGCCCAACAGAGCACTGTTGGAAAGATTGGGTAAACTGAGGACACACCAGCGCCCTAGGAGACCAGCTCCATGCTGAAGAATCTACCAACGTTAGCTGCTTTACCTTTACAATGAAACCCTATGATAATTTATAATGTAGAAAGACCTTTGTCATAGCAGTAAGGAACTAACCTGACTGTTTGATTTTCAGTACTGTATACTTGTCACTGACGGCCTACAGACAACTAACGGCAACTACACTCCACCCCATCAAGTAGCAGAACTCCTGAAAGCCAAAGGTGTTGGTGTGTATGTGATAGCTGTAGGCGACGTTGATGCTGGTGAACTTTATCAAATAGCCAGTAGTGACCAACACATCTTACAAGCTAAAGACTTTGGAGCGGTATATGAGCAACTGAATAAAATAGAAACAATGGAATGTAAAGGTGCGAATACAACTGAATAGATATATGTTTCTGAACGAACCGTGCCGTGTCGTAACTGTGTCATTGCCGCTAAAACATGAAACATTCGATATTACTGCTGTAGCAGTACCGTGCCATAAACACCATACTGTTTTAGCTACGATTATCTTGTAGACCGCAGAGTCCATTGGTACTGGTGAGAGAATAGAATGTGATTTAAAATTGAAGTCCCTTGCGCGCAAAGGTTAATTGACTGATGTAAATGAGTTAGTTGACTGGAAGAGCTGATTGTCGCGAAATACATTTTCATCCCTGCCACGCAAATATTGGTTTATAACGTGAAAAGGAATTCCTTGCTATTGCTAAATGCGGCATTTTTTGTAACGCAAGCTGTACAACTTGTACCCAGACACACGTTGCAATCTTTTCTGCAACGTTTCGCGCATCGGTTGCTGCACCATGGATACGGTATCCACCCTTGCATGCAACAATTGCGCGCAACCTGGCAAAAATAGTTGGAGAAAGGGCTGCATCGTGTGTCGGCGTTAAAGGTGCGTGTAAGACGGCTTTTTCTAAAAAGACATAATGTTTGAGAGAGCTAGGATGTCACTATGAACTTAAATTTTCAGGTTGCAAGGACATCGATCTTGTCCTTGCTATTCCTGACTCTTCCTCTACTTTACCTGGCCTACAAAGAGTTGTCACGGACTTCGTATCGATGTTTAATGTGTCTAAGACATTGACCCACATAGGAGTCATCACTTACAACCAAGATGCTACGCTATATCAACCACTCGATCGTGATTACAGTATTCAGCAGGTTCATCAAACTATTGCTAGCATACAACCATCATCGAGTAATGACGTCAACATTGCTGCTGCTCTGCGACTTGCCGCTGACCATGCATTTAGTATCTATGGTGGCGTCAGACAGTCACGTGCTAAGGTCATGGTCTTATTTGTACCAAGGTATTTTTGTTTTATTACACCATTATTAAAGTTTTATTAAATCGTTTATGAAGAATAAAAGCTTCTAATCGCAGTGGAGTTGTATATTTATACAGCTTTGACTTGCGAATATAAAACATAAGTAGTATAAAGAGTGGGCAGATTAAGCTTCACGTACACAGCAAACAGCAGACGGCAGAGAGGACCACGTGACCTACATTTTTCACTCCTGGCGTTGGGTGTTTGGCACTCAAACGAAAGAGTGACTTTTCACGGTTATGGCAAACGCGAAATCACGCACCCTCGTATGGACAACAACAACGTCAGAGGCGAAAAATCAGGTCACGTGATCGTCTCTGCCGTCTGTCGTGTACGTGATGCTTATAATCTCTCTTGTAGCAAATGATTATGCTCTCCCGATAGAAGAACCTGCTAAACCTTGGGAAGCATTGAGCAAGTGAATACAGTTAACTCTTTTTTTGCCCTGTATCTTGAGCCGGCTCACATCAACGTGAACGAAAACTGATTTCCACTGTGGATCTGCTCTATACATTTGTAGTACTTTTAAGCACTCGATAACTCGAACGTCTCCCCTCCCGCGTTTCGAGTTATCGGAAGTCAACTGTGTTGCAGTCAACTGTGTTGGTAAATCTTAAAGACCCTTGGATATCAACTTACATCAATCTATTCATAGTCAACTTACAATCGATTCTTTTTTCCGCGATAGTCCAAGTACCAGTGATGCAATGCAGACCGTAGCAGCAGCCAATCAGCTTACAGGCATGGGAGTGAGGCTAATGGTGGCGGGCATACAAGGCAGTGTCAACCCTTCAGTCTATTCTTCCATTGTTTCTCAGCCACATTCTGAATTTTTGGTCCTAAAAAGAAATTTGAATGATCTATCTTCAGCTGTCTATCAAATGTCTCGGACAGTTTGCAAAGAACCCCCAGTAAAAAGTAAGCATCCTAAATATTGCTGGTGCAAAAGCCTTCTGTAATTAAAGCTTCACTGTCGCTGATCGATATGTCGCACGGCAGCAAACAATTTACTTTTTATCCACATTTGCAGGACTCGACTCATCCTGCGTGCTCACAGATCTATCGTTAGTGCACTGCTAATGAACAGTACAACTATGAGTTTGTGTATGTTGCCTATGTCGCTATACCAGGCTTTAAGGGGGAAAGAAGGGCCAGAAAGAACCATGCTTTATATAGGTAGAAACAGTGAGCGCTGATAAGGTAATTACCTTTTTACTTGTTGCCCAGAATGCTTCCAACCTTTTGAGATGGTCATTGCTATCGACGCTTCAGAAACTGTCTCCCGGTCTGACTTCAAAGGAATAAAAGAGTTTCTGAAAAAGCTGCTGCTGTCCTACGCAATCTCTGAAAACAACATTCACATTGGACTTCTGACCTTTGCAAGTTTCACCAACAAAATTACCGATGGATTCAGAAATATTAGAAGCGAAGCTGAGTTACAACAGCTGATAGATTCCCTCGTAAAAACTTACGATCCAGAAAAGAGAGTAGATATGGCCCTGCAAACTGCTCAGACTGATTTCTTTAGCATTGAAGGTGGAACGAGACGTGGTCATCCAAGGTATTTAATGTTAATTACATCAGGACCATCATCCCAAGGGTCTGATGACGTGAGGGTAAGTAATCATTCCCTTTTTTCAATCAGCTAAAGCTAATTTATTTTACATATTGAAAGCGCGGAGAGTGGTTGCCCCCGAGCATCGTATATACAGTGCTTGAAGGGTACATCGTCTACCTCCTCTCTCCACCAGTGCTCCATTATACGGGTATTTAAGCAGTCTACATGGAATGGAAAGAAGTCAAAACAAGGATGTGAGATGACTGGGAATCGAACCCGGAACCCTTGTATAGAAGGCCGCGTACTAATCAAGCCATCCTTGCTCCTAGTAAGAAGACAGGCACCCCAGGCTCTGTTTCAGAGAGGGCGTGGCGTTTTAGCGCGATGAAGTAGTTTGGGCTACCTGTGTCGTGTGACAATTTTATTAAAGACCACTGAGGATAAAAACAAACCTCGCAAAAAATCGATAAATTTCACTAAACTTCAACTAAACGTTTCTTTCATATTTAGATTTAGTCTTTGTGATTCTTTAAGTTATTTGTGCGCATCTTGTCCTAGCTAGTCGTACAAGGACTTGATGCACTGGGTGTTCAGCGTATAGCTGTTGGAACTAATACTCAGGACGACACAGTTGAATTCATCCAGACACTAGCCACTGAGAATAAACTCGTGTTTGCATCTAAAGGAGGTGATCACTTGCTGAAGATTGCTAATGACATTGAACCACTGCTATGTCCAGGTAATGGAAATGACACTTAGACATACTGTCATGTGCTAGGCTGTTAACTATCTCTAGTACAAACCTGCGCCCTCCATCGTGACCAAAACTAACCGTCTACCACTGGTATATTTTAGTTACCCAATAAGGACAGGCCAATTGTTTCTGTCAGCTATATACCATCCATTGAAAGAGAATTTGCTAGCTTTTTAAACAAAACGATTCAAAATGGAACGAAACAAAGCGAAACAAAACATCTAAACCATCACAACCAACCATCCAACCTATCAACCAACCGACCGACCAACCAATTGCAACCATCATGCAACCAACCAACCAACTTACCTACCTATCAACCAATTAACCAACCACCTGACCGACCAACTTCAACGACCAACTAAAGAACACCGACAAATCATTCGCCGACTATCCAACTCACGAACCATGTTCGACCTACCCACTGAGCCAACTAACAAAACATTATATATCAGTGAATTAATCAGCAACGCCATTTTAAAATTAATCAATAAGTTATAAAATACACAAGTTTAATGAACAAGACAAAATAGTCAAATACTTTGTTACAGAGAAACAAGGAACTTGTCCGCTTCCTCTGAGCAAAGCAGCGCAAGCCTGTGCCAAGCCGATTCCTCCAGAGCTAATCCCCTGCGGACAGTCTGCTGGCATGCCTTCGCGAAGTCAACAAGAAGATGATTGGGACTGCCCAGGAGAAATGAAATGTTGTTTCTTGGACGACACAGAGTGCCATCAAGTGTGTCGATATCCTCCAATAGGTATGGACTATACAAGACACATGGTCAATAGAGCAGATTTCCTATGACCGGGAAACGGTCAAAGCACGGTACGGTTACGACAGGAATTTCCAATGATTTTTAGACATTATGGTACTGACATGGTCATGGTACGGCGCGGTAAGTTTCCAACTCATTTGAAAACTGCTCTATCGGCCATGCAACCTAGGTATAAGCTACGTGCACTGATTGGATGAATCTTGGAATGACTTCATCAAGATAAGCCTTATCTTTAGAGAGGGAAGTCACAATTTTCAAAGGAATCTTGGGGGATATGATGATTATTGAAGTTATATCGCTTTTGACCGCAAAAATATCGATTATCATTTCACGGTTACATGGTCCTAAATAAAACCAGAGAGCAGCCAAAACTTTGTAACTGTTGAAATTAAGTTTGACTCCGAACGAGTTTTTGTTACAAAGATTTATAAAAAATAAAAAAAAAACAGAAACAGTCCAGATATCCAGAAACAACTTCTTTCAAAAATATATAGAAAATACCAGAGAGCCAGCTTTCAGATATCTATAGTATAGATTTTAGCTTTTTGATGACGTCACGTGAAAAACAAACCGAACAAACAAAAACGATTTAGGTTAATTTGCTTTGAGCAATGAACGTTTCTTGTAGGTCTTTAACAAACCAAACTCATTCTAAGTTGTAATGTCTATCTATCTTGCGCGCAAAATCTGTTATGCTTAAACTACATTATAAAGAAAACAAATAAGCCTATACCATTAATTATACTTTGGTAAAATCCTCAGCCTATTTAAAACACTAGAAAATATATCGAGATATTTTCTATCAGAACTAATATTAAAATTTCTCTTATTTCAGCTTGTGGTGAGAAAAGAGATCTATTAATTCTCTTAGAAAATACTAGTGGTTTGGGCGGGGCGACAGGGTTTGAATTGGCTAAGTCATTTGCACAAGACCTGGTCGGTTCCTTTGATATCTACCCAGGTGTCTCACATGTATCCTTAGCAACGTACTCGGGGTATGCAGCATCGGAAATGACGTTCTCTGACATTGACGTATCACAAAACATGGACAACGCAATGCGAGCAATACAACAAGTCGGGTTGGAAGAAGGACAAATAGCAGACATTAATGAAGCTTTGTATCTTGCTCACAACTTACTGCAACCAACCTCAGGAGCCAGGTATAAAATGAACAAGGTTAGTTGCTATACTTCCTGCAAGACGGCAAGGGACTATGGTAAAATGAATATCCAATTGCTTTTTCGTATTCTAATTGGTGTAGAAGTGGTTTCCCTTGCTCACTGGTTGATTTTCTATGGTAGTCAGATCTCGTTTGACTTTGAAACATCTTAACACGATCACGTCGTTTCGTTGTTGGTTCCGTAACGTTTAAAATTCCGTGCAGTGCGTGACCGTGACCATAACCGTGTCGTTAGCGTGTCGTTAGCGTGTTGTTAGCGTGTCGAGTGCTGCGGTTTTTCCGATATTTAGTATAGAACTTTTTGTATGGGATATGTCAGTAAAAATATTTTTTCCCTTTACACAGACTGTGATATTGATTGGTACAGGACAAGTTCGTAATGAGGAATTAGCAGCTGAATTAGCTTCCAAAGTACGCTCCAATCTCGCTGATGTGTTTGCCGTTACCACAGGCAACAAAGCAAACTATGATTCGTTGATCAGAGACGTGGTTTCTATGCCACAAAGGAAAGCAATCTATACAGTGACGTCAGCGAAAGCGTTGAAGGCACAGCTAAGGAATCTCGTGGAGGCCATTTGTGATGGAGGTAGTCAATTGTATATAATATTGACAAATGTTCTCTTTGTTTTTAAAACAACAGACTAACCACAAAGCCTAAGTGATTTGGTATCTGGAATCTCGATGTTACTGATTGAGGGTGTTTAGCAAGAAATTCTTAAGTAATAATGCATGCTTAAAAACCTTCAGTTGGAAAGGTTAACTAAACTAAGGCAACTAAACGTAAGGCCCCGAGAACTCAAGGAGGCTCAAGTTATCGCAAGTTTTGAACTTGTGGCTCGTTTGATCGCTAACTTGCACTGTGGCTCATGCATTAACTTGCTAAGTTTTGCAAGTTGTTTTTCTTCTTTTGTGGTCCGAATCTCTGCACATGTCCTTTCCTTCAAATAATTCAAGCAACAACAAACCTTGCCCTTCAGCTGCGTGATTTTTGTTGAGAATTTTTGAAAAAGTGCGCTGACTTGCGTGAGACGGTGTTCAAACGAGACGCAAGCTGCACGCTGCAAGATGTTTTATGCAGTAGTCCTACCAGGGGAGTTCCTGAGTTTAACGTATAATAATTTAGAAATCGTGCACATACTGGAACACGACTCACTTGATGTACCAGACAACTGTTATATATGTTTGGAAATGTTTTTCTTTATCAATCAATTGTATCTCCATTCTTTTTCTAGCTTTAAAGGATTATCAAGTAGGTATCAAAACATCTTTTATTATTGTTGTGTTTGTCAATATTACCTGTATATGGAAGGTGTCACATGCTTTGCTAGTTATATTGTTTTATCTATGTATTGAGCCATATTATGACAAGTTTATCCAAAAGCGGCTGAAATAGTCGTCAATGAAGACCGCGCATCAACCATTACGGAAAGGGGCTTAGACCCGCGGCAACTGAACGGTTTCAACATCTGCTTCAACAACCGTTCAACTTTGAATGTCGATTTTGAAACCGTTTGCCATCCTTGTGTTCAGTTCAACACCTCTCAGCATTCGTTCAATCGACGAATCAATTCATTCACTGTTCATTTTCATTGAATCTCATTGAATTCATTGAATTGAATGTTCAATTCGTTGAATCTATGCTGTATGGATAGTGAAACTGTTGCCGGGACTTTTACCATTGTACATTATCCCAAAACTGACATCAGTTTTAATTCACCATGAATAAGACATAGTTTCTTAACGACATACAGTCTGTTAGAAGCTATGTGCTATTACGTACCGGCGGACATGTTGGATGACAGAACAAAAGACTGTTTTTAACATGGCCGTTGTCATGTGATCGTCCAATTGTTTGGGACATACTTAGTTATATGGAGGGGTTGGGTAAAGGCTAATACTTATAAAGGATTCAGATGAGCACAAATTTATCTATCTGAAAACTTTTTAACTCATCAGTAATTTGTCTCATGTTTGTGATGGGAAAGATTCCGAATAGAATTTCCCACATTTTGAACTAATGTTATAGTTGTCATTCAATTCATTCTTTCAGACATTTTGTGTTATAAACTAAATTTCTCATGACTGTTCTGTCTTGTTCATTGAACTTGTGTATTTCTTAACTTATTGATTGTTTAATGGCGTACGTAAGTTGTTGATTAATTCAATGATAATGTTTTGTTAGTTGGCTCAGATATTGGTTGTTCGAACATGGTTCGTTAGTTGGATAGTCGGTGGATGATTTGTCGTTTGTTTCGGTGATTGATGAAATTTGGTTAGTTGATAAGTTGATAGGTAGGTAAGTTGGTTGGTTGGTTGGTTGATACTGAGGTAGGTCGGTGACTGCTTGGTTAGTGGGATGATCAGTTGGCTATAGTCACTTGGCTTCGATGGTCGACAATGCGTAGTTTTCTAGTGCACTTTGTTGTTCTCGCTAGTAGTATTAACAGGTTTGTCGTCGCCGACATGACGTTAAGCAAGATGTTGTTCTAGTTTCATCCTACAAGTTCGTGTAAAGCACAACAATCACTTCATCTACAGCAACAAGATCAAGGCTAGAGGGCCGGGGATTAGTATACAAATAAAAACGATTGCAAATGTACAAGAAATATTGTTATGTTGCATGAGTAAAACGTTCAATCATTCATTTTGACTATGTTAAGACTTGTAATCTCATGAAAAGTTAGTCTCGTCATTTATGAGTCTGCAAGCATTGAAAATACGCGTGCTTTTGAGTGCAAATAAAGGCAAAAATAAGTACAAAGAAATATGTGAGCGCTTTTAAAGGCAAAAAGGCAAAGGTTAATGTTTTACTTCGAAATCGCGGGGAGTGGATGCCCAGATCTCCCGAGCCAGAGGCTCATGTATCAAGTGTGCGAAGGTACACCCTTTACCCCCTCTCTCCGTCAGTTCTCCGTTTTAAGGGAATTTATAGCCAATTAAAGCTACACGGAAAGGAAAGAAGTCGAAACAAGGATGTGAAGTCACTGGGAATCGAACTCGGGACCCCTCGCACCGAAGGCCGCGCACTAACCAACTGTACCATCCTTGCTCCTTTCCCATACCATATCACAGATACACGTACGGTGACGCGCTCAGAGTCGTTTGATAGAAAATACTTTGAAAAGCGAAATGAATATGGCAGTCTTTACCCATGCCATTGTTCTTAGAATGAACCTTTTTCATAAAGTCATGTAGTATATAGTCATAATACATTCTGAATAATTACTGGTGAACTTCATAACCTATTGTTTTCTCTCCACATTATACCAACGAATGTAGACAGAAAAAGTATAAATCAGCTGCATTGCTGCAAACAATGTGTGATGCTGTGATCACATAGAATAGTCGATAATAAACAGCGTGACTTGATTAGAAGAACAAGATTTGTAGGATGATAAAGTAATGTGTGGGAGATATACAATCAACAGAAGTACGCATGCTCACACAGTAATTATACCAGATAGTTACTTCAGCCAGCAGCAGTATTGGATATATTGTAGTCATGTATCTACAAAAATACCCGTGGAGGGGTAGGCCGCTTCATTTCTTACTTTCGGAATGACCTCACCAAACCTCCCCTGTATTACCACAGGTAGCCCGGAACTGAAAAGTGACAAAGATGACTTGACGGGGGAGGGGTAAAGTTAAGTTATTCATCTCCAGACCTTCTCTCGAAACCACGCATAATGTACATACTGATTAACAATGGCCGACTGACGAGGGCGATTTATTTGATAGTAAATTTTAGGCCTTAAATGGCAACAAATTCAATGTTTCTTCTTGACGAACATTTCGTGGACTTCAACCTAAGCAAGGAAATTATCTATTTTCTGTTTTCTGAAACAGGAATCTGAAATGATTTCAAACGATTTTAGATTCCTGATTCGAAAATCGGATTGGCCGCAAAACATCCTGATTAAATAACCTCTTTATTATATATATATATATAGTATACACCTCTTTATTATATATATATAGTATACACCTCTTTATTATATATATATAGTATACACCTCTTTATTATATTATTATTAACCGAGCGCGAGGTCTGTATGGGAAAATATCAGACTGAGGTCTTGACAGTACGGACCGAGCGCAGCGAGGTCTGTACAAAAAGACCGAGGTCTGATATTTTCCCATACAGACTGAGCAAACAAGGTTAATAACTTATTTATTATATGGCTTTGAGAAGGCCCGCGAAAACAATTGCCAAACGCAAACTTTTCTTTTCATCCGGGACAGCGGTCCTGATATGGCAAAATACAGACCATACAGACCACCTCTTTATTATATATATATAGTATACACCTCTTTATTATATATATATAGTATACACCTCTTTATTATATATATAGTATACACCTCTTTATTATATATATATTGTATACACCTCTTTATTATATATATATAGTATACACCTCTTTATTATATATATATATAGTATACACCTCTTTATTATATAGAGCGATAACACTAAAACCGTGAAATAACTTAGCCGAACTAAATAGAGACAAATAGTGGCAAAACCCTTTGTTTTCTATTGTTTCATTAGTACTATTTGTACTTTTTAGTTAGTACTTGTTTCACGGTTTTAGTGTTATCGCTCTATGTATACCACCCATTCTAAATGAAAAATACATAAGTTTTCGTTTTTACTCTGTTCTTCATATACAAGTAATATTCTGTCTTATGACTTTAATATTTTGTTTCTTTCCATAGTTACAGGCGTTGAAATTTTCATCAGTATTTATATGTGATCTATGAAATAAAAGCCAATAGTTATTACCTGCATACTAGGAATATCCTTAGCCTACTTGAAGCAAAGCAATGGTGTTCAGCGTCGTTAGTTCCCTCAGCACAAAGCCTACGCTACGCTGTCTACCCTTCTCTCCATCACTGCTTCATTTTAAGGATATTTAAAACCAATGATTATAACTACGCGGAATGGAAGAAGTCGAAACAACTGGTTTAAGGTGACTGGCAATTGAACTCGTGATCTCTCATTCAGCAGCAGGACGCGCACTAGCCATCTTAGCTAGTACACTTGCTACTATGCTTCCTACGTAGCGATCTTGGTGGGAATCAGGCAAGAGATGGGTAAAACATAGAAAGGTGGGCCTATTCCTCTCCTCCCCCTTCCCATCAGGGTTCAACTACGCGGGCCAAGTAACGCTGTATAAGCATGAGTTTACACATCACATCTTACCTGTGATTTATTACCAGCAATATACGCAGGTTTTGCGACACATTCTAGAAGCTTTGTTACTTCGACACATTCTTAGTATCCGCAATCTATGACACGCGTAACCCTTCCCTATCCGGTCCTGACAACCTGGTGAAAATTAAGATAACACTGTCACCATAGAAAACCTGTCATTTTTCGCAGTCACTCATCACAACATCTTACTGTAGTTATCTCACTCTTAACAATGGTTGTCAATAATGGTTGGTAACTAATGGTGAGTTAACTAAACGTGTCTATTTTAACACAAGGTTTTTATGTGGTGGTTTGAGTCCAGTCCTTCCTTCTGGGTGTGTGTTGCTGCTGCAGAAATTTCGACCTCAGTCCTGGACAAAAATTGTTGTTATATTAGGTGAAGACTATTCTTGGGTTGTATGTGACGTCACGGCAGCCATCTTGGATGAACTTCAACAAAAGATTTCTCATTAGCATCACTTGTTTGTTCATCCAACATGGCTACCACTTCATTGTCTTCTGATTCCCAAAGGAGTGGAAACCCAGTAATTGCAGCAGCAAGTGATAACGTTGCGAGTATGCGCGGTCCGCTGAACGGAATTCATGTGATCGCTGGAGCATGCAATGAAAATGGCGGCTCTATTAAAATTCGCTATCGTTCTTCTGCTTATTCTTTGTTGTTTTCTGTTTGTTGAGGGCAGGAAATACAAATTTTTCTTCTTACTTTCATAAAAGTTATAACCATCTCGCAAAACCGATACTCAACTTTAGTATTTGAATGCAGTAAAGCCGAAAATATTTCGAAAATGTTTGGTTTGCGCAGTACACGTTACAAATATAAAGCTAAACCGAGTTTTATGCCACATTTAATAAATACAAACACGGAAAAGAAACTTCAAGTGATGACTGTTTTAATGCTTTTATCACTTAAAAATGCTTCAGAAGGTCTACACGTACAATTTAAATCAATTTGTATTCATATAAACTGCAATAGTATTTCTTATTACTGTAATACTTGTGTACCTGTTATGATTAACAAATTTTGTTCAAATTGTGGAGCTAAAGAAAAAGAGATTTTCAACAGGTTATCATCTAAAAACAACATAAACTTTAATATTTCAAATGCAACTTCAAACAGCTGCTAGATCAGTACATCAATACACACTAAGCAGACTTGACACCATTAAACTATGCACACCCACTAAATAATCCTACACATGTAAATGATACACACCCAAATATATGTGTACAGATACTACTGAAATAGTTCAAGAACAAAAAATGTTGTGTTTGGCTGTGATCCTTTTACATGTAAGAGGACTACTCAGTAGAGACTTGGACTGTGTCTTGATGGTTTATTGTTATTGCTCTTAACTTCAGTACAACTCCAATACTACTCAACTCTATAATTCACAAGCTTAAGTAAGAAAACTAGTTGATTGACAGGCAAGATTTGACGTCATTTCTACGAGGACCGTGATTGGTTAATGCTCGTAGTAACGAGGACCATTTCTCCCTGTACAGATTGTGAAATAAACATGTTTATCGAAAAACTCTTATCAAAGGAAGGGGTACTGTTCTTAACAAAGAAATACATGAAACTTACAACAATGCAGAGTAAAAATTATTCTGCTACTATTGGTATAAATATTTCCATGGTGAGTTCAGTACTTCTTCCAAAAACTTATGTCCTAAAGTTGAAAAAGGTGTCAAGGCATCGTAGGTGAACAGGGGGAGTGCGTTCTCCAACTAGAGTTTACGCCCACAGCAGGTGCACCCCAGTTCAGTGCTACGAGGATATACGTTCTAGAGGCGTTGCCGAAAATCACCTAAAAGTAAACCGGAACATGTAGAAAGCTTGGAGAGTGCTAAAAAGCAAGTAGCAAAAGCAAATAACTTAGGGGAAAGGGGAAAACCTAAATAGGCTTAACTAACACCAAGACACCTTGATTAATTACCCGATAATAATACAATAATAAAACCTCAGTGAACCATGTTGAATAGATATAGATATAACCTAGGATAGACATATTTCAAAATGTTAAAGATACAAGCGAAATGAGTAAAATATATTCCCAAAAGTGTCGAAGGATAATTCGTATAATTCTGTTGTGTAACAGTTCTCCTTCCTTAGTGTCGAGCTCCGTCGAGATAAAGCCAAGGAGAAAGTAAAATCCCATCACCATATATGAATTCTAGCTGACACAAAGATAAGGGCAATTAAAGGCGATAAACCGTTTAAATTGTCTGTAATTGATGAAGTAATTGCCTTTATCTTTTGATCAACTAATCGTGGATAAAATATTGATGACCGAAGTCTAAATAAGATATACGTACTTGTTGTCGAAACTAACGAGATTATACTAATGATGAAAGCAAAAATGATTAAAATACGTGATTATATTTGAAATAATCTAAAACGACATTGTTTTAGGTGTGTTTCGTTTTGTTTGTCGTCTTCTTTGGTGAGATTATGCGAATTGTCTTTGATTAAATACTGAAATATATAATATAAAGTCAATAATGTAACGTCAATATACCCTTGTAATTGGGATTCCTGTGTATAAGTCTTGTTCTTGGTCTTCCTGTGGTGAAAGTTGTTGTTGTTATTGATCCGCCATGTTGAATGTTCTCGTGGTCAGTGTTGAAGTGTATCATAATCTGTTGGAATCATAGCCATCTGTCAAAACAAAACACCAATATCTCATCTTCGGTGACAAATGCTGTAGAGGAAGATGTTGAAGACACATTTGTGGCGTGAATTGTGGCTAGAGTCAGTAAATATTCAAAGTTCATCGGTGGTTGGCTCTTCGTTGTCAGATGGGTCAAGTGGAGTGCCACAATCGTGACATTGTGGTTCTAAATGGAGAGTTTCTTGTCCCTTGACGTATGTGACAGTTGGTCTTTTTCGGAAATCCGGATTTTTACGTAGAATACGACGAAGGATCCATATAAGGATACACAGCGAGATGAGGTTGAATATGGCCAAGGTAAGTGCAATGTAAGCGATGATCTGAGAGAGCGTAGTGTCAGAAGATTCGTGGATGGAATCGATATCTTTCCTAATCTGGTTGATTTTCTTGTTTAAGGGTCCGTCCAAACGGTTGAACGTCTCATCAAGAGCTTTGATTGTCTTTTTCTTAAACTTGAGTCGCGGTCCAAAACGGAGAGATTGATAGTGGAGGTCTAACGCAGACTGGTTTGTGGACACTATCCATGGAATGTAACGGATATTCCGACGACTGAATATGGGAATGGACATAGTTAACGCAGAAGGGCATTGACCAAAACCTGTTGGTAACAGTGTGGAAGTTTCGTTGCATGGAATATGGTAGACAATTAATGGCATTATGTTCAGTGTTTGTGTCGTGAGCTTAAGACGGTGTTCCATGGTTGACAGGAAAAATCGTCCTCCCAGATGTATCAATGGCTGGAAATTTTGACACTTGGTAGCGACGTGGTTTCGTGGGAAACTGTATTTTGAGCCTGGAGTCCAATTCAAACCAAGCCAAGTACTATCTCGTGTGGTAGCCAGGATCGAATCAGGGCAGAGGTAGGTACCTTCTCTACTATAACATTGTGTTAGTACGTCAGCCTTTATTACAAGTTTTTGCTTAGGACAAGTGATTAGAACAAGATCATTATAAGCAATTGGACTAGTGTAACATTTATTTTTCTGCTGGTATCGAATTGGAGTTAGTGATTCAAGTGTACAGAGCGAATCCTTCGACTTGACTATTGGTAATGTAGTTAAAGTAGTTAATTGAATAGTTTGATCTAGATGTCGATATTCAGTAACTGGTTTGATAAAGAGTGGAAATCCATCCTCTAAAATAGTGGAAGAAAGAGATAGTTGGTCTTGTGCCTTAAAATTAGCAGAGATTGCAGATTTCACAGACTGTGGTAAATCGTTATAGCCAATCATTTGCAAATGAGCAAATTGGGTAATAATATCTTGAATTTCCACAAAACGTAAAATAGAATTAAAAATTTTGTTACTCTCATGCGAAAATTTTGAAAGGAATTCCATGTTGGCATTAAAATGGCACTGGTCCTTTTTCGCAAATTTGTTGAGTTGTTTCTGCCAATCAACCAAAGTAGAGTCAAAATGTTTCATGTCCGTATTCAATTGGTTTACTCGTGAAGTCAATTCATCTGTCATTTTGATAATTTGAACAGTTTTGCCATTGACCGTGCGAATCATTGTTGCTTCATCTTGCATAGTATTTGTAATATCCCGTAGGGTCTTTTTAATAGATGAAACATGATTTGAGTCACAGTTACCACCAAAAACTGAATAAATTGCCCTTACCAAGCCAAAAATTCCTGAATGACACGCCCATGCTGACCGCCTGGTGCGACTCTGAGTTTTAAGCCAAATTCGTTCATTAGGACTGATGTTAGTACATCGCTTTAGAGCCCACCGTTTACACTCGTGGAGTGAAGGGCGATAGGTATTCGGACAAACCATTTGAGCATGGAAACGTGTTTGAGCATTATAGGAATTTCGGAGGTAAAAGTGACATTCAATCAAATGAGAAAAACCCGGTAATGAGGATAATCGCCTAATATTTTCAATGACCTTACGAAATGATTGTAGTAACTTAGACATGAATTGCTGTTGAGCCAGGGAACAGAAAGTTTGGATTTTTTGTTCTCGCCCAAAAGGAACGTTGTTAAGGGTTAAAGCTAAGTTAATTACTTGAGTATCATGATACAAAAATATTGGTCGAGGGTTAGAAGCAAGTGTCAGTGAAGAGGGATAATAGGTTATGGTCTTGCCATTAGCATCAAAATTAGTATTTGCCGTTATGAAAGGGAGAAAGAAGACAATGAGAAGGTACATGTCTTGAGTCTGATTGATCACACTGAAAAGGAAAGAAAATGAGTGTAGGTGTTGTGAAGACTGTGTAAAATGAATGGAATTGTAAGCTTAAAGAGATGTCAATTACCACTTAGCCTGGACGATAGCGAACATTTTCAGGGGTGGGCCGAGGATGTGCAGCATAATACTGGCGAATCCTGTCCATCTCTTCAGCCCAACCAGGGGGTGGAGGAGGGTGTTGGTACTCTGGCAAAATAATTTCTTGTTGCCTTCGAGGCCTATTTTCCCACTCATCCCATTCCTCATCATCAAAGACAAATTCGTCCTCATTGATTTGGATGGGATGGGGCTCCCCAACTGGCTGCCGAAAAATGTGTGGATGGGCAGGCATAAAAGTAATATGCCTGAAACCCAAAGGGATGGCATTTCGAGTAGGTGGTGGCCCAAACGGCTCGTCCACATTGTACGGCGCCAGAGCTTGGCGACAAAATGGGCACTTGTAGTCCCCAGGGATATAGGCATGGTTGAAAGCTTTTTCAAGGCAGCTTTCGTGGATCCTTTTCCGACAGCATGGTGCTGCAATGGAGGGTTCGTCAGTAGGCTCATAGCATACAAAACATTTCCTGCTGAGGAATTCCTCAAGCCATCTTCTGTCTCGGTTATAGTTCTTACGCCTGGTGGGTTTTGACATCTAGTGAAAAGAGAAATGCTATGAATTACTGTTTGCGTTGGCAGTCCAACAAAAGATTTTTTTTTTTTTTCTTTTTCATTTTTTTTTTTTGTTGAAGTGTGATATGGAAGTCCAATCAACACATGAATGTAGTAAAAGTATGAAAATGAAAATGTGAGGGCACAGACTGGCAATCCAATTTCAATGCACGTGAAAATACATGTAGATGTAATTATGTTAAGTGTGAAAGAGATGAGTAAGAAAGAGAGTCTAAGGTAAGATAAATGGGTTATGATGAGTAAAATTCAGTGATCAATCCTTCATCAAGAATGTGCTCTTCAGGCTCCCAGGTAGCATCTTTCATAGGGCAATTGGCCCATTTTACTAAATATTGAGTGACCCCCCGTCGGACACGTTTCTTAAGGAGTTTTTCTGCTCTGTAAACGTCATCATTTTCAAAAATGCTTTCACTATCGTCAATGTCATTGTCACTATCTACATGATTGATTAGGTTTTGGTCGTCCGTTTGTATCGGTGTGTCAGTCTGTACTACTTCAGGTTCTAGGTCAGTAGTGTCAGCAGTAGGCTGAGTGGCGTTAGTATTTTCAAAACTATCATCGGGAATTTCGTCAGCACATAAACATTGATCTTCATCATCTAAGTCACTAGGTGGGTCAATTGGCCGTTCATTTGGATCGTAATACCTTTTAAGTCTGCTTGCATGAATGACTGCAGCAACTCTGCGGTTATCACAGGTTCGAAGCACAAAATGAGCTGGAGATAAAATTTCAACTACGCGATAGGGCCCGTGCCACAAATGCCTAAGTTTCTTTGACAAACCGGTTGGTACAACAGGTGTATAAACCCATACTTTATCACCGACACTGTATCGTGGGTCACGAGCATTTCGATCATGTTGGTCTTTCATTCTCTATTGTGCAAGTTGTATATTATTTCGAGCTACTTCATGTGCAGTTTGTATGTTTCTAACTATACGAGCCCTATGTTCACGAATAGAAGGAGTCATATTCTTAGGTGGCAAAAGTGCAACATCTAATGGTAATCTAGGTTCTCTCCCATACAGCAAATAGAAAGGTGATTCTCCTGTAGCTGCTGATGGTGACGAGCGATAGCCAAATAGCACTGAGGGGATGAAAAGGTCCCAATCCTTCTGATCTTTGCTAACATACATGGACAGTGAATGAGCTAGTACGGCATTAAACTTTTCCACTAAACCGTTACAAGCTGGATGGTACGATGACGTGTTTAGTTTCTTAGAATTGATAAGTCGACAAACTTCCCTAACGAGTTTTGAAATCGAGTGGATCATCACTTAAATGCCTTATATTACCTTGATTAGGAACTTCGATATGGCCATCACTGAAATGTAATTCTTTCTCTAAATATGCTAAAATTCCTCGAGTAAAATTTGTCAAAATATGGGCAACATTTTCCCTCATAACTATTATCTTTGGAAACAAACTCTCAACTGACTTGGAAACAAATTTCCTGAAATATGATACTACTTGCAAAACTATGAAAATGAATAATGCGAAACCAAACGTAATGTTTCGCACAACTTTGTCTACGCCATGTTGAATATTGTGAACTGTTATTGGTGAATTTGATTGAGTGTGAACATCTGTGTTTACATTGGGTCTATACAACTGATTGTTTCCCGATTGACGCTTAAATGTACTAAGCATGGGTTGCTCTAAAATACTGTCATAATTCATGCCAACAGACTTAGGCTTTAATAATGTAGGTGAATTTGTAGTATGTAAAGGAATAACAGTAGTGTCGTTTTCAATAATTTCTTCGTTCATAAATGGTAAATCAGAAATAAATGTCTCACAGTTAGTCGCAGTCAGATTATTAATTGTCGTATTGTTAATTGGATTAGGTGTACCGTGTTCTGTTTGTGTACTAATAGTATTGATTCGCGAATTGTCCGGGAAACCAATTCGTGAGTTATTTTGTGAGCGGCTGTAATTTGCGCGTAAAATATTACGATCCCTACCATTGGAAACTGAGCCTAATTGCGTTGTAGGATCATTATCATTCAAGTCATCAGTAAGTGTCGTATAATCGTATTTGTTCAAATTAAATGGGACCCCGCCAATACCCGAAATTTGGGAGGTCCTTAGTAGTTTGACTGATTGTTATTCCGCTGATAGGTACGTCCCTGAGAGCGAACGAAACCACCCTGGGTTGTTGGAATACGAGGATCATTTTGCCTATAGTTATTTGACCTGAAATTATTTGGTCTAAACCCTTCTTGTCTATAACTTTCTGGTCTATTGTCAGTTTGTCTGAAATTGGGAAACCGACAATTCCAAAAATGGTGGCCAACACGTTTGCAGTTATGACATATTATCTGACCTCCGGTAGTTCGATTGGCTCTGCCTAAGTCACCTCGAGAATTGAAATGAAGACGAGGGGAGGGAGATGACCCACCAGTGTTACCCATAGAACGTAATTCCTCACGAATAATTCGTCTAATGGAATCGTCATTTCTGTCCTCTTTTGATTGACCTTTCTGCTCGTATGCGGCTACGCTAGGCTTATTTAGTAATTTCTTTTGTTCCAATTCCTTTATGAAACTTTGCTGTAAAGCTACAACATCGCTTGCCGTTAAATTATTGCTAGGTTCGGCGAGAGAGTCCTTTATTCTAGCTGCATTTTCAGCTTCCTCTAGTGTTTTAGGCTGTTGTAGGATAACATAATTGCGCAATGGACTTCTCAGGCCGTTAATGAAATGATATACTTGCTCACCGAGTGGAATTCCTAGTCTCTGGCAGCGTTTCCTAATATCAGCTGAATAAACATTTAATGACTCACTAGGGCCTTGTTTGCGCTGTCCCAATTGCTGGCGTAAAACCCAATTTGAAGTGGAGGACAGAAATCGATCCTTAAATAATTTGGACAAATCATCAAAAGATGTAAATTGCGTTTTGTCTAAAGTTGTATACCAAATTTCAGCCGTTCCAGTTAGCGACAGGGGTAAGGCCTGACAAAATTCCTCATCTGTCCATTTGTGAAACTTTCCGTACATTGAAAATTTTTCCAAAAAACTATTGGCGTCTTCGCCATCACCCGAAAATATTGGTACTTTTGATATACCAGGTCCCTTTTTGGGCTGTATTTCCTGTACAGTGTTTCTAAGTGCAGACAGTGATTGTGTGTTTTCCTCATTTATTTCCCTTAAATTCCTACGAATTCCATCTAGCGAGTGCTCTAAAAGCTCTGAAAACCGGTTTGTTAATGTTTCTATTTCTAAATTGTTTGTGTCAGGACTACTAGCTTCTTCGTCTGCCATTGTGTTTGAGTGTGTTAACAAATGAGTGTCTAATTGTGTTTCACTAGAATTACGATGTGTTTGTCTTTTTGACGAGCCTACTTTTAGACTAGCAGATTTTGATTTGGGTCTACAAGATTTGCAAAGTAAATTGGTCTTAAGCGTTTCAGTTTCCGATTCACTGTCAGTGAAAATCTTCGTTCTACGCGTTTCACGAGGCACGGTGACAAATAATCAAATAACAACCTATATCACTAATGAAAGTTCCACGGAAAACTAAGTACTGAATATCAACAGCACGATCATAAAAATTACTTAGAAGTTCGATAAAATCATTCGTAAAAATATTAGATAAAATAGAAAGAACTTAAATGAACATTTAGAATTTTAACATAACATATTAAACATAACTGAAGAACAATTTTTTTTGATTTTTTTTTTTTTTAACATCAATGTGATCATACAATTCTTAAGGCTGACGTACAACAAAATGCTTATAGTTTGAAGGTTTACCTTTTAAACTGCCTGCCGAGGTTAACTCCACCACTGTAAGAGGACTACTCAGTAGAGACTTGGACTGTGTCTTGATGGTTTATTGTTATTGCTCTTAACTTCAGTACAACTCCAATACTACTCAACTCTATAATTCACAAGCTTAAGTAAGAAAACTAGTTGATTGACAGGCAAGATTTGACGTCATTTCTACGAGGACCGTGATTGGTTAATGCTCGTAGTAACGAGGACCATTTCTCCCTGTACAGATTGTGAAATAAACATGTTTATCGAAAAACTCTTATCAAAGGAAGGGGTACTGTTCTTAACAAAGAAATACATGAAACTTACAACAATGCAGAGTAAAAATTATTCTGCTACTATTGGTATAAATATTTCCATGGTGAGTTCAGTACTTCTTCCAAAAACTTATGTCCTAAAGTTGAAAAAGGTGTCAAGGCATCGTAGGTGAACAGGGGGAGTGCGTTCTCCAACTAGAGTTTACGCCCACAGCAGGTGTACCCCAGTTCAGTGCTACGAGGATATACGTTCTAGAGGCGTTGCCGAAAATCACCTAAAAGTAAACCGGAACATGTAGAAAGCTTGGAGAGTGCTAAAAAGCAAGTAGCAAAAGCAAATAACTTAGGGGAAAGGGGAAAACCTAAATAGGCTTAACTAACACCAAGACACCTTGATTAATTACCCGATAATAATACAATAATAAAACCTCAGTGAACCATGTTGAATAGATATAGATATAACCTAGGATAGACATATTTCAAAATGTTAAAGATACAAGCGAAATGAGTAAAATATATTCCCAAAAGTGTCGAAGGATAATTCGTATAATTCTGTTGTGTAACATACATATCATAGCCTGGAAGTTATTGATATCACTTCACTAATAGCATCTAATAAACACCATCTCCAAATACTGGACTATGCATATGAGCTGGCTTAAATTGTTTGAGTTGCTAGGAAACCCTCATGTATAGTGGTTGCAAATCTATGAGAATAATGGAAAAGATGGCAATTTAGTTGACTTTATCACCTCTCATTATAGTGGACACCCTTTGGATTGTCATTTAGTTTCCGTAATAGCAAGGGTCTATAAATATATACAAGAGTGGGGTGCCTGCAACAGACTGTACACTTCTTAACTTACCTAGTAATTAAGTTAGGAAGTGCCCAGTACGTGTGTTGGCAAACAGACATAAACACACAATCCATTTAACTTTTTTCAAAAGTTCTGGCTGTTAAATTTCAGGATAAATATAATTAACATGCTTAGCTAGCATCTTGATGTTAGGTCTGATCCCTCCTTCAATGCAGATCTATCTTATCTTGAAGGTTTTACAATATTATAATTATAAGATTCATTGTTGTATGCATATACATGAGTAAAATTGTTAAGTTGGCATCCAGAAAAAATAGCTCAACTGTAAAGGACACTTAGGACCTCTCTTTTCTGACTGATTTCTCAAACTCCCGAAAATAATTCATGCTCAATGCTCAATAACAGCCTCAAAAGTTGACATCAAGTGATTGAAGATTTATAATTTAGGCTTAATTTTGACCAGCATGAAATTTGCTTGTACATTACACATTGCTAAATACCATCAAAATTCTCAAACTTCCCCCCTAAAAGATAATCGTTTGAAGTCGTTATTCAACTTCACCAACAGTGGCAATATCATTTTTCGAGACTTTAGGTGGGATATATCTTGGGGTGTAACAAATAATCACTGTCAAAATCACACAAAAATGGGATTTCAGAGGAATAACTCCGATCGAGTTTGCTGTTATTTTAAAATAAAAGCTTTTGATCCTTATTTTTAACTACCCACAAGAAATACTGATGCATAAAGACCTACCTTTTTGGTACACTGTCCTAAAATTCATTGTTGATAGCTCCAGGGCCATTCAGAATTTCCATGAACACATGTCAACAAACCACTTCTTCCACACTTCAGTCAACCAAACCAAGTGAGAAATTTAGCAAAATTTAGCAGGAAAAAAGATACCTTTTTTATACCGAAGCTTTAAAAAGACTCCATAAATATTTTGGGTTGATAATAAGTGTTCATGGAAGTACGAATAGCTTGAAATAATCCTTTCAAACTGCCACATTTCACTAGTTTCGTGCCGCCATTACGAGTTTCGCTAGAACGCGCACTGAAGTTTGACGCATGCGCAGATGTTATCACTTGCTGCTAGTAATTGCTGAGTTTCAACTATTCCCTGGAGAACCAAAAGACAAAGAACGCGGATGGCCATGTTCGATGGACAAACAACAGACGCTAATAAAAGTTTATCCAAGATGGCTGCCGTGACGTCATATGCAATGCAGCAATGGTAATCTTTGGGTAGCTCATCACTCACCCCTCCCTAACCAATACAATATTGTATGGTTTGTAACAGTTTGACTGAGGAGAAAAAATTATATTGGTGACGTTTTGTAACTTTTTTTGAACTATTAAAATTTCCATGCCAAACTTTTCATTTCATAAGGATCGCATGTTGCAATACTGCGGGAGCCATTCTTGGAAAAGACTAAGCCTTTCAAAACGCATTCTTTTTGTGACTTCGTTGGATACGTTCGTCTACTGCTTGGGTGTGAAAAATCCCCAAATCTACAATTGTGCGTTACTGAGTCTGCGTGAAGCTTAGTTTCCACGTGATCGCTGCAGCTCGTTAAGACCAGCTTCAAGGCTAATAAGTATTTGTAGGAAGTCATCAATGGATAGATGGATAGACGGCGTCATTTTTGGTCTACTTACTTACCACTAATACAATATCGGCAGTATCTCTTGCAGTACGTTTTCCCATATCGCGCACAGAAATTCTGTTGGAATTTCATTCTCAAATGTGTTTTATAACAACTGGGTAGTTTATCAGTACAACCTGAAATAAACAAGAGTGTTAAGGTGAATTCTCTACAGAGTTTCCCCAGCAACAATAGAAGGTACGTTATCAATGTAATTAGATCTTGAAGTGACATACAATACTCTATCCCCTAGCTCTACTGAGAAGAAATACAGTTGACTCCTGGACTCGAACCTTACGTTAACCGAAATTGAAGATTTGTTCCTCACATTGACTGTGATTGACCCTCGATAATCAAACTCCCTCGGTAACTCGAACCCTGAAAATTTGATCCTGATTGTTGCAGGCTTTCCCTGAAGAAAGGTTCGAGCTATCGAGAGTCAACGGCTGAAGGATTGAAATGATTTCAAGCAGAAGCAAACTCAACATACTAGACTCAGTAATCACTGTATTGCCCAGTCATTCTTTTTAAAATTGTAATGTTATAAATGCAATACTGAGTCTGCGTATGTTGCTTCTTTTAAAATCTTATGTCGTAAGTAAAATCCAGTTCAGTTTTCTGATAATTTTTTAAACCGACCTTATAAGTTACTTTTCACAATTCTCCCCCAAACAATTATAATTTGAATGTGTGTCATACAATTGTTTGAAAAACCTGAATACATTACACCAATATAAGACTAGGAAATATTCAACATGGATTCAATCGAGTGTCTGTAATTATATTGATTTATCCCATGGAAAAAAGATGACTAGTAATTGTTAAACAACACTGAAAAGAAAACAAAAGTTTCAGAGTCTACTACGAACTATTAGTTTGCCAATTTCTTCCCGGGTTAAATAAAACCACTCTACAAGTGATTAACCAACATTGTTCAGCTATGGGATTTCTAATACTCATTACAATTCTAATCATTTGCTACTAATACATACGCATACGGGATCTCTGAACATTACTAGACAAACTGGATGAGCCAACGAGAAAAAACACTATAAGAAAATATCTTTCCATCGTTTCTAGTCAAAGGAACCAGATCTTCCCAAACAAAAAATTGGTTCTACACTACAAATGACTTGGAAACTAGTTGTCACTAGGCACCGGTTTTATTACAAAAGCCTGCCAACTGAAGCTATTCATCAAACCATCCAATTAGATAGTTTCGACAGACAAACAGAATAGCTAGAAACACTGACAATTAAAGTTCATATTCTAATTAAAAATTTATTATATTACTTGGCAATTTATAGGACCGGAGTGCGTAACACAAACTATTTTCACGTTCTCAAAATATTGACTCTTTTAAGTTTTGATATTTCTATTCCAAGCTTTTTAGATGCTAAGTTTTTATATGCGGAACATTGAAAAGAGAACTGCATTAATAGTTTACTTTGTCTCTTTGACGGTGAAAAAGAACACTCGACGATTTGTTTGATGTTCACATCCGATATGGATTCCCACGCCGAGCTCCACTAATTGATAAGAAAAAGATACCATTGGCCAAACAATGAAAAGCCAAACTAGTTTTTGTTTTCTCAAAAAAGGAGCCAGTTTTACATTAAAATCGCGCGTAAACAACTGGTCCAAGTACTGTCTGATTTCTTTGGCTTCTAATTTATAATACTATATATAATACTATATATTTATAATACTGCCAACTCAGTGGCGTCAAATTCTAAGCCAATTCATAGAATGAACAAAACAGCTATGTATTCTTGTATTTTTTCTCATAATTTTGTTTAACACTAATGACGATAATTGTGAAGACAACTAATTCTAAAATCTATTCTACATATTGTTGCTTTGAAGGAAGGAGGAAAAAGACTATACCACCTAAACAACTATAGATGCAGTTACAAGAAGGCACTAAGGAAGATGAAATTAGCATTTATCACAGAAAAGTCAAAAAGACTAAAAGTGGTTACTTAGCAACAAGTTGCATCAACAGGAAGAGTGTTGTATTGGTGTATCTCTCTTAACACACTGTTTAGCTTTGATTAATAAAAACTGAAGTGGATACCAACTAAACAGACTTTACAAAGAGAAGATGAATTCATCACTAGCCCATATGTGTTCACTGGGTGACCAACGAGTTGGTCCCAAGTATTTTTACACAGGGGGTACCCCATGCAGTTTTCCGCCCGAAAACGGTACTTTTAAAAGGATAGGAAATTTCGGTTTGGAATTCTAGTGTGAAAAAGGATAGCAATAATGACCACTCAAGCCCAACTCGCACGTTTGTACATTCGTACGTAGTAGCAGTTCTACTGGAAACCATTATACGTTTATAAAATGGCCACCTTTTGTCGAAATGTGGTACAATGACGTCCTGCGTGCGTAAAACTAAACTTTCACAGTACCACAACCTCTAATAGAGTCTTAAAGATTGTGTTCAAATTCATATTCAATACTGTGCCACAGTTTTAAGCAAAATGCATGTCATATATGTTAAATTACTGTTCGCTCTTCTAGTCTTCCATGTTTACAGTATTAATCGTCAGACAATAAATAAAGTACAAATAATATTTATATTTATGAATGACACTTATATTACATGTATGAATAAAATTTGATTTCATTTGAAAAGTCCCTGTAATGTGGACGTTGAATCATTTTTTTCATATTTGAGAATTTTTTTCTTGTTTTACTCGAGAAAATTTAGTAGAGTGTACAATCTACAGCTAATCAACAATTCTTTGATAGCTGAGAGTGAAAGAAAGATGACTATTTTAGTTAGTATTAGATGATAAAGAACAAAAGAAAACAATGGGTGTAGCATCAGTTCCTAACTGTTACGTGTACTATTCTTTCACGGGTTAAACTCACTCTATGACTTTGCAACTTTAGTGTATTAGGGCCCGTTCACATGAGAGAGGGTGCCCCTATGTAGTAGGGATAACTATTTTGTTTTGTGTCCCCCAGGGAAAAGAAAACAAAAAGTTATCCCTACTACATAGTGGCAGCCTCTCTCATGTGAACGGGCCCTTAGGCATTACTACACTCTAGTTCCTTTGTTTTTTATTGTATTTATGTGACTATTATACCCTAACTAGTACATATACACTTTGTTTCACGGGTTAATGAAAACCATTCTATTTGGTTGCCACTATGTAGTAGGGATAACTTTTTGTTTCGGACTGTGAATTACTAAGCTAATACACACTAGTAGATCCCAATGCCATTGTTTCCTTTTGTTGAATTTTGACTGCTATACACTAGAGTGATTTTCATTTGATCGTGAAAGATTTGTCAAACTAATAGTTGGCAGTAGACTCTAAAGCCATTGTTTTCTTTTGTTCTTATCAACTACTACAACCTAAATGGTCATTTTTCTTTCACGGTCAAATGAAAATCATTCTAATAGCTAGTTAATATTTCACAGTCTGATGAAAATCACTCTAGTTAGTAGACTAATAGACACCAATAGACCTCATTCCCATTTGTTTTCTTTTGTGTCCAACGAACTATTACACACCAACATTCAACATTCAACTTTATTTTGACACGGTAGAAAATAAAGCTATGGGGTTGTGTATCTAATTAACTACTATAAATAAAGACACATAAATAAATAGATAAATAAATAATAACAAAATTTCTAAAATACTAAAAACATATAATATCGTTATTTCTAAATATTTTTTGCAATCACTGTAAATAAAATCACTCTTATAAGTGTTCAGCACTTAGCTACTAGGTCCACTATTTGCTTTTGACCTCAGACCATTGTACTGAAAAGTGAGCTTGTCATTCAGCTAATAGAAGTTTCTATGGCAAGTTACTATATTTAAGATGGATCTAAAGCACTTAGATATCCATTACTACTCAACTACCTTCCATCACACATTGTAGCAGCCTTAAGTCTTTAAAAGCTAAGTTTTCTGTATAGGAAATGAATGAAAAAAAAATTGAAATCATTTCTATATAGGAAATGAATGAAAGTAAAACCAGTTCAAAACAGGAAATAAATGAAGGTAATGCCACGAACTACATTAATACTTGGGCGTGGCATACACGTGCAAGAGGAGCAAGGATGACACAGTTGGTTAGTGCGCGGCCTTCGGTGCAAGAGGTTCCTAGTTCGATCCCAAGATCTCACATCCTTGTTTCGACTTCTTTCCAATCTGTGTAGCTTTAAGTAGCTTTAAATACCCTTAAAACGGAGCACTGATGGAGAGAGGGGAGTAAAATGAGCGCACCGTCGACCTCAAGTTTATCAGTTGAATTACTGTCACGAGTTATCGACGTTAAATATGGTTGCTTTGCTTTGCTTTGCTTTAAGAGTACTTGGAATAGAAAGGACACACGAGGGACACTGCGCATGCGTGCAGATTACGATGTTTTCTTAAGAAATGTGTGAGTTTTAGCTTGAAATGAAATGCTCGTGTTCTCGGTGTATACATAAAATTTATCTTGTATACTTTTGTGAGACAAAGATATTGCATTAATAGAGACATGTGAAAACTGGCCCTAAGTTTCAAGAATTGACCTTAAGTTTGACATTTTGTGAAAACCATTTGTTGAAGGCAAAAAAACGTAAAAGCAAAATTTGCATAAGTTTACAAAAGCACGAAGACGTTTTCACTAGTGTCCACGCGAGGTCCAATATCTTAGTACAAGAGAAAGTAATTTAATGAGACCATGGTTTACAAGCAACAGCCGATTAGTCTTCAGTTTTAGAAACTGTTTTCCTATTGCCATGGGAACAGGAATTTACACATCCATCCATACTACAATCGATGATGATAATAACATGAATAATATGACATGATAATATGTATATGACTAATCAACTTTGATTTTCCTCTAGAAGGGTTGTCGCACGACCACGTTTTTTATCGCGTTTGATTCAGTATTGACAGTCGGTCAAAGAGTTGTCGCATTATTGTTTAATGAACAATCAATCTCCTTTGTGTTTGAGCGGCTCGCTTTGGCGAACCCGATCCCGTTTTAAGTCGGAACCTATGTCGACCTTCTGACGACTTTCCGGCGATCTTGATGCTGAGCATGCAATGTGCTTTAGGAATCTGTCTTCACTTTGTGACATCTGTCGAGTAACAAGGCATGTAGTGAACCACGGACTGGACTGGACTGGACTGGACTGGACTGGACTGGACCCGAAACCTCAGTCCGCGTTTTACAAATCAGTCCGCGTTTTTCATAAAATACAGAAAATAAAAAATCAGTTAGGGGGAGAGTTGTTCACTATCTGCATTTATTTGTGAGACACCCGGGAAATTCCTTTATGTGCACAAATATTAATCTAATTGGCAATGTGTTTACTCAATCAATCCTAATTGATGTTGTGTCGAGTTATTTAGCAAAAACCGAATGCTTTGAAGTTTTCTCTTGGCTTACAAATACTATCCAGTGGTTTCTGATGGAAACTATTTCTATTATCTCTATTTGTGCACATAAAGGAATTTCCCGGGTGTCTTACAAATAAATGTTGATAATGAACAATTCTCCCCCATGCTAATTGATTTTTTTTCTGTGTTTTATGAAAAACGTGGACTGATTTGTAAAACGCGGACTGAGTTTTTGGGTCCATTCCATTCCAGTCCGTGGTTTACAACATGCTGAGTAACAACGGACAGTAAAAAATAAACATCACTT
This sequence comes from Telmatactis stephensoni, assembly GCA_029948255.1. NCBI lineage: Eukaryota > Metazoa > Cnidaria > Anthozoa > Actiniaria > Isophelliidae > Telmatactis > Telmatactis stephensoni. The sequence goes on along the minus strand of JALIZF010001715.1, from coordinate 516,633 downwards.
TATAACTCGAAAGGTTGCGACTGCCGAGCGGTTTATGTAGGTATTCCTTTCTCTCCTCAGTCCTCTTACGGGGGCCGTGCTACACAGGTAATCTTAACCAAAACACCGTTTGGATTATCAAAGGTTATATCTGGACAACAAATAGCGACAGACAAATAGGATCATCCAAGGTGGAATGTCTAATTACCCCGTGGCAAAGCCGTTTTCACCACCAATAGACTCCTGTGTATTTTTAAAAGAGCCAAAGCGAGCTAGCAAGCAAGCAAGAAAGCAAGCGAGCAAGCAAGCCAGCAAGCAAGCAAGAAAGCAAGCAAGCAAGAAAGAAAGAAAGAAGAAAGAAAGAAAGAAAGAAAGAAAGAAAGAAAGAAAGAAAGAAAGAAAGAAAGAAAGAAAGAAAGAAAGAAAGAAAGAAAGAAAGAAGGAAGGAAAGAAAGAAAGAAAGAATAAAAGGTTGATATAATTCGATGAGCGTAAATTACAAAAAATTCGTGTATGTGCTTTAATTAAAATACTAAACAGCGAATGAATTGAAAGCAAGGACTGTAAGCAGCAATGTCAAAACAACTCTCTCTCTCTCTCTCTCTTTCTTGATTCATGTCCTACGACCGAGATATCCGTTCACCAGCACCCCACCCCCACCCCAAGATCATGTATTGTCTACAGAGCTGTGCATTTTGGTGTTCACTCGGTACGATAGGTTTTATAAAGTGAAAAATAAAATTAACAATAAAAATGACATGGTATATGAAGATTCGGTCCAATATCCTTGAGAGCTGTAAGTGTAATGTAATTCTTGAAAACATTTCTTTGCGAGACTCAAGTCGTACCACAAGTAAATATTCAAATGTTTGTCACTTTACAAGGTGCATGTGTGGCTGCTTTGACATGAATTATTCATGTTTTGACACAATCTGATATAAGCATTATAAGCTACAAGAAAGTCTATATTGACGCGCATTGGTTTGTTTTAACCCAGCTAGTCTGAGGGTCATTTGTTGTTGAAGGCTAACCAACAACTATTATTGCAATCACCCATTTCAAAAGTAACTAGACACGTCAGACGTAACAAAAACACATGGTTATCAATATAACGGTTGTGGACCGTTAAACAACAACTTGAAATACCTTTGTAAGCTGATGGCTTGTGGTATTTCCACGTGTAGACTTGTTGCAGCTGGCAAACAGCCAGTAGAACCACTATTGTTAGTATATTCCGTCTTGACAGCATGGCTTCTCTGTAATACAATTCTATCAACATATCAACATAACAACAGTATAAGTAGCCTTTACTGACGAGATAACTTGATGACATCACATCCCGTGATCACACCTCAACTGTGACGCCGTGAAAAATGTATTCTGAGTAACCATTGCTTTGGAATAAAAAGCGCTTTTTCCTGATTAGATATGTCTGAAAATTGTTGGAAAATGGATATCTTTGGTGGGAGGCTAGTATGCCCTTTAAAATGAGTGCCGGAAAAGGGGCCGGATGCCGCCAAATAACATTTAAAATACGTTTCTAGATGAAAGCGTACTAACATGTCAAACCGATTTAATAGAATGTTCCGAGACTAATTTGAAAACAAGAAATGTACTTAGTGAAACTCATCTGATTTGATATGATGAGTCACGACAAAAAACGTCTTTACTATTAAAAGCAACAAAGAAAGGAAATGCTTGCAAACATAAATGATTTATCGCACCTTTAACCCTTAGGGTGACGTAAAAGCCGACCCTCCTACTTCCTTCCTCATATCCAGACATAACCGGCATGGATCAGTGTTCTCACTGTAATATAACACCTTAGTTGATGCGTAACGCTTTATAACGCTTCCGCCTTTTGAGACCAACAGACAAAGTACAAACTAATTTGGATAAGGCGTCTTTTACTACCGTTAAGTCTTTACTAGTCCGCTTTATCTTTCAAGGTTGAAATACGATCGAAGGAAAAACACATGCGGCTTTAAATTTATCCAGCTGAATGGCTGGGCTTTACAAGGGCGGATACAGGATCACCCTTTAGGAGGGGGTACAACGTCAGTAGAACCTGGAAACTGTCCAAAGGATCCAGACGATATTTTAGAAAAGTAACGTGAGGAAAAGGGTTCAATGTCGTCTCAGGAAGCGGTGCGCAACGACTCCCATGAATCCGCCTCTGGTTTGATGTCAGAGAATGGAGACCCGCACGCGCACAAAATTCAAAAGCACATGAAACAGTCGCTCGTACCTGTATTGATTCTAGTAATATTAAGTGCCCTGGACCTTGAAATTGGTCGATTTTTCACTAAACCATGGAACGGAAATCTCATTTTTATGGAGGCAGACACACACAACATTCTTCTTGTCCAATAGTTATTTGTTTTATTAATAAAGAATTATCTAATCTAGCTGGGACATGCCACACCCTGTAAACACTTATAAAACGGGTAAACACTTGAGTGTTAATGTTTTCCCACAGCCCCTACAAATAAAAGGCTCCCAGTTAGATGCCTTTACAGTTAAGTCAGCTCAAGAGAGCACAAATAATCTATGCTCTCTTGGTCAGCTTGATATCGAGATTGAGTTCAATAAAGCTTGTAAAAAACCTGAGCTAGTTCCGGTACTTTTGCATCAAAAGCAACTGAAATAAGGTTCATAAAGAGTTTTGCTCTTGGAGTTTTAAACCCTTTAAATCTCATATTTTCCCAGACAGGAAAGTGAGGGGGAGGGATGGGCGTTCTTCTAAAGGCCTATTCCAGGCGGGGCTATTTATTAAAGAGTGGGCGATTATCCCACGATAAAGAATGTGGGAGACGGAAAAACACTCGTAAAGCAAGGAAAACACTCGGTTATCTCCTGCTCTATTGGTGTCCACACTAAACCAAACCCCTCCCCTCCCCCCCCCCCCCCCATCAAAAAAATGTTGGCTTCTTGGGCCTTTCCGATTTCATTAAAACAGACACTCAGGATCAGTACGTAATTGGTGTTCGCTTACCAGAGGTTAAAAATATAGAGTTTGTTAGTAAAAATGATGTCAGAAACAAAAGAAAATCAAAGTCCCAGCAGGTTTTGTCCAAGTTAAGAGTATCGAAGGATCCTCTAACTGGTCCTGAATCCCAAACTGATACAACTGATCCCTGATGCTCAAATTCGCGTGGTCTCATATACGACCCTATAGCCAGTAATATACACTATGAAGATTTGTTGGTCTGCATGAGACGAGTTGTTCATTTTCTGATAATCAATTTACATGAAATAATTTGACTGTGATAACCATATTGTTTTCATGCAACAACTGGCTATTTTCACATCAGAAAATGAACAACTCGTCTCATACAGACCAACAAATCTTCACAGTGTATAAAAACGGGACGGACGCATTTTGAGAAGCAAAAGTCGTCTGATTTTGAACGTCTATTTGGATGATTTTACTTTGTCGTCTTTTTCGTCTTGACGGACAAATCGTATGCTGAACCCGACTTCACTAATATGACCTAAGATGAACAAATCATCCGACAATCTCTTTGTTTTCTAGTGCGAAAACCGCCATTCACTGAAGGCAGTACGTGAGAAAAACACAGTATATGAATGCAAACTAATTGTCACCACTAGTGCTAGTTTATGATCTTCGTCTAAGCACGCAACAAGCAATGTCTTCCACTCTACCATACTGTGAGAATACCAACTAACCTTACTCAATGTCTTGTCTAACAAGGAAAGATTTTGCCTCCAGCTGAAAGCTTCTTTGAACCAGCTTTAGTATCAAGGCGGAGTTGAGTCGTTTTAAATATGCAAGAAATAATTTATTCTTTGCGGGAAGTCTTTGGTTTTTGACCTTATCTAATGAACATCACACAACAATAGAACAGCCGTTTAAGTGGACTGGTAATTACTACCTTTATACGACTGTTTGGATGAGTAATAAATGGAAACTAGACCAATAACAAACAACACAGCAAGTACATAATATATAATTGAGAAAAAGAAAGTAAAAATAGAATAAGATAATCGGGAAATGAAAAAAAAACAACCTAGAAACCATTGCTTTTCACATTGTAGTGCTGAATCCAGAACGTGGTATCAGGCTAGTTAACAACTGGTAAGATAAGGAGATGAACGACCTTAATATCCCGAATATAGGGCACCAAAATTTCAAACGCAAAACTGAATCCATCCTCAAATAATTGCGTCGGAGGATCTATTCATCTTTTAAAAACGGGCGAAAAGCTGTCATCATAATCTGTTTATTGTGGTTGTGAATGAAATGTACAGCTAGGATTTTACTGTATTTGTATAATGACAATAATCTCCATATGTACAAATTGTCCATTATTTTCACATAAACTTGGCTCTTTGATGAGACTATACTCTTGGTTTACTTGTGAAACCTTCGTTTGTGTATTCACAAATAGTAGTAGAGTGATTTCAGAAAACCCGCGACAAAAATTAATAGCTAGAGTGTAATAGTTCAGTAATAAAAACAAAAGAAAACAATAGAAATAAGGTCTAACAGTGTCTATTAGGCCTAGTTCAAACGTCGCATCTCACATGTGCTGAATTCAATGCAAATGAGATGATAATGAGAAGAAACAAAAGATTTGACTAATTTGCATTAAATTCGGCACATGTGAGATGCGACGTTTGAACTAGGCCTTAGTCTAATAACTATTTTTTTCATCGGACTGTGAAACAATTACTAATAGTCAGTGTTTAATAGTGCCTAATAGTTGTATTGCAACAAAAGAAAACAATGGGTGCAGAGTCTATTAGTGTCTATTAGCTTAGTAACTATTTCACAGTCCGGTGAAAATCACTCTAGCAGCAGCAGCAGCAGCAGCAGCAGCAGCAGTAGTAGTAGTAGTAGTAGTAGTAGTAGTAGTAGTAGTAGTAGTAGTAGTAGTAGTAGTAGTAGTAGTTGTAGTAGTAGTAGTAGTAGTGGTAGTGGTAGTGGTAGTGGTAGTAGTAGTAGTAGTGGTAGTAGTGGTAGTGGTAGTAGTAGTAGTAGTAGTAGTAGTAGTAGTAGTAGTAGTAGTAGTAGTAGTAGTAGTAGTAGTAGTTGTAGTAGTAGTTGTAGTAGTAGTAGTAGTAGTGGTAGTGGTAGTGGTAGTGGTAGTAGTAGTAGTAGTAGTAGTAGTAGTAGTAGTAGTAGTAGTAGTAGTTGTAGTAGTAGTAGTAGTGGTAGTGGTAGTGGTAGTGGTAGTGGTAGTAGGTAGTGTAGTAGGGTAGTGGTTAATGGGTAGTGGTGTAGATGGTAGTTGGGTAGTGGTAGTGGTAGTGATATGGGATAGTGGTAGTGGTAGTGGTAGTGGTAGTGGTAGTGGTAGTGGTAGTGGTAGTGGTAGTGGTAGGTGGTAGTGGTAGTGGTAGTGGTAGTGGTATGTGGTAGTGGTAGTGGTAGTGGTAGTGGTAGTGGTAGTGGTAGTGGTAGTGGTAGTGGTAGTGGTAGTGGTAGTGGTAGTGGTAGTGGTAGTGGTAGTGGTAGTGGTAGTGGTAGTGGTAGTGGTAGTGGTAGTGGTAGTGGTAGTGGTAGTGGTAGTGGTAGTGGTAGTGGTAGTGGTAGTGGTAGTGGTAGTGGTAGTGGTAGTGGTAGTGGTAGTGGTAGTGGTAGTGGTAGTGGTAGTGGTGGTGGTGGGGGTAGTGGTAGTGGTAGTGGTAGTGGCTTCTCCTTATTCGTCTTCCATTTTTTTAGCATTATATCATCATCAATAATCATGATCATCCATCATCATTATCCATTTCTTTATTTTTTCGATTCCATTCACAGTACATCGAGTGCAAGCCAGGGCATAGCTGGGTATTTATTTTTTTGTTTTTCTTTAAATAACTGCCGAATATCTTAATTGACTTGAAAAATCGTACTGTGTCTTTACAGTTAGTGCAATGTGTGTGTCATAACCCAAGAATTTGATGATGAATCAGCCGTATTAAATATAGGTTCAAACGCTAGGGCGAAATTCAAGACCGAGGCCCTCAGTCTTGAATTTCAATGCAAACCCGAGCCCGTGCGTTTGAAGTGGTTTAAAAACTAACCAAACCCTATTTTTATTGTTTCAATGCAAAAATTCTGGAAATAAGAACACAAATCATCGGATTTAAATTATATCGAGTATTTATATGTGCATCAAATTAACGTCGAACAATAGCTGTGTTGAGATAAAGCTTCTTAAAATTCCGTCATGTTCAACGATTTACAGTGAATGGACCGTAAGATGCTAAGCGTTGATGCTCGGTAGGGGCGATTCGTAAGATATCATTTACGATTTTTTAAAGGTTAGAATAGTCAATTTCTTAAATTTTAAGACTTTCTGACTTCTAGTGTGTGTCTAAAATCTCAAATGTGCATTGAAGGTAAAAGCTAGCTCTCAAATGTGTGTATTAATGACTAAAGAACCTAATGCAGGTCTTGAATTCAAAATTCAAAAGCTGTCCCGGGTCTTCCCCCAAAATTCAAAACCTACATTAAACAATGGAAATAGGGTGTGGTTAGTTTTTAAGCCGTGTTATATTTGACCTAGGTAATGGTTTAACAAGGGTTAAGATGTATTACGCATTGTTTCATAATGTTTGACCGAATTAAAGCATTCCAGTCTAAACGAGATGTATTATGTAGCAAAGTCTCAATGGGGTCATGGCTTTTCTACGGTTAACAGTATACGGCTAAATGGAAGCTTAATAATTAGTTTTCTTTTTGTTTTTAAGGTTGAAAATTAATTTCATTGTTGAATAACGCATGTAAGGTCTTGTGGGTCGTCTTGTCGGCGGCAAAGCACAAGCGTCAGCTCTAGTTATCGGTACCAAGCCACCAAATAAGACTCGAAAAAATTGTTCTTGGTAATTTTAAAATGGAAAATCGCCACTAAAAAGTTTTATTCTATCTTTTTTATGGCTAACGGTTAGTTTGTTCTGTTTTTACGCCTAACAACTACATTTTTGGACGTTTTACGACTAACGGTTAACCACACTGAGACCCTTCAGACCACAGTTAAATGGACCTTAAACGTTCCGGTTTGGCCTTACAAATGTTCCCTTTTGGATGTTCTCACTATAGTCGATACAAAAATGTAAACGGGAGTCCTATATTTACAGATGAAGTGCGTATAGAGTGATTTTCCTTCGTCCGTGAAAGAAAAATGATTATTTCAGTTTATAACAGCAGTCGATAAAGAACAAAAGAAACAATAATTTTAGAGTCTGCTACTAACTATTAGTTATAGCCTATTCTTGGCACGGGCGAAGGAAAACCACTCCAGCTACGCAGCTAATTTACAGGACACTCCACTCAAATAGTCACAACTACAAACCACTGAATCACAAACCAGTTGGTTATTTACAAGTACAGTTGAGAAGCCAAATAACAAGAAGCGACCGAGAAACACCTCTAGTATTGGTTGGTGATCAAGGCAGGACCCCAAGACCTCTGGATTGCGACGCGTTGATCACTCGACCAGCCTGCTGTAGTATATAAGATGGCCCTGGCTTGTGTCTCTTGTAAACCACTTTTGTATTTGATTACATTATACATACGTTAACCTTTGAATTCCTTGTGGGAAATAAAATCTAAGTTATTTTATTAAAATACCAATCAAATTCACTAAGGTCGGTAAGTAATAGTTAAAATATATGCGGGAAGCCTGGATAAGTATTTAACAGGCTGACTCGCACGGACGAATATTTGAAATGACTTGTAAAATAGTAATACTATATTTCCTAGAACTATCCCCGCACGATTAGTTAGTGCTAGTTCTGGCAGATTGTTTGCCGGAGATTTGCGGTTATTTCTAATTTTACATATCCTCACACTACTTGAAAATGACTGCTATACTTACATGACAAAAATCAGTTAATACTTCATGGTTATAAATGAGTTGACCAAGAGATTTTCTCGTCTAGGTTAACAATGTTGTGCTGGCAGCGTTTCACCGTCAAGACGCAGACGCCGGTTTTTTAATGACGCAAGAATGAACGCTTTGTGGGAAATAGAACCAAGTATACTCTTTTGTGGGCGATTATTGAGGCGGGGCAATTATTTATTAGTCTTCACATATAAAAGGTGTGATCAACTATTACATTATTCATATAAGGTGATATAATAATATATGTCTGAGAGAGGTGAATTTCGATGTTACTATGGAAACTATTAATTAATGGTCGTGTTATCAGTGATATTTGGATAGGCGCTATATAAATGTTCATTATTATTATTATATGTAAAAGTACATCATAAACTGCAGCTTGCATAGCAACACACAGTAATCAATTACGAACCACTTGTTAGTGAGAGCCACAAGCAACGGTTTTCACTCGTCAGTGATTGATAGTAGAACGGTGGTTACTGCGGTTTTCGATATTCTGCGAACTCTGACCTTCAAACAGTCCGTTGGAATTTGGTTATTTGCTTCCGCCCATCTCAACAAAACATCGAAAAATCAATACTAAAAGTTCCTAAAATCCTACCAAATGACCAAATATACTCTTTAGATCTATATTAGCTATATCATCATTTTGGTATTAAAAGTTCTTCGTATTAGTGATATTTACTTTTGATTGACAGAAGCAAAAACGCAAATTAGCGGTTGGCATTTGAAAGTCAGAGTTCGCAGAATACCGAAAACCGCAGTAAGTCAAAATTAAGTCAAGATAGAATGAATGCTGGTTGGGGTGGGGTGAGATTTTTGTCTAAACATTTCATGAATGTTCTTCAGTAGCTGTATATAGCAATTTGCACAAACATTGGCCCTTTGAAAATGAAGCTGAGACCGAAATGGGTCCTGGGTATACTAGTAATATATGGATATTCATATGTTTTATCTGCATTGTGAATTCGCTACATAATTGTGTCAGAAATACCAAGAATTTGTTTCGATCACTGTTTGAAACGTGCACGTCCACGCTCTTCTATAAAATCATCTAATCAACAAATATCCCAGTGTTTATTTCGGTCTCAGCTTCTATGCTTTGAGAGGGTCAATGTTTGTGCAATTAACTATATTAGTGATATAACAAAATATTAAAAATCGGAATGGAGCCTATAAAGTCTCCACCTGGTCTCAATTGCTTTGATACAGTAGCTCAGCTGACCTTCAAGGTACTTTCAAATACTGTGATTTTGAGCTGAACACCCTTCAAGGTAACGATTCTATTGTTTGTGAATCTAAGGGTGTAGCTGCAGGTGACTAGAAACATTATGCCAAGATTCTATTTGTTATTGATATCAATAACAAATAGAATCTTGGCATAATGTTTCTAGTCACCTGCAGCTACACCCTTAGATTCACAAACAATAGAATCGTTACCTTGAAGGGTGTTCAGCTCAAAATCACAGTATTTGAAAGTACCTTGAAGGGTGAACGTTACGCGTGTTTAACGGACAGTTGCTATACTTTACTGTTACAATTTTTGGTTCTCAAAACAACAACGGCTCCAAACTGATGGAATTTTTCAAAAAACGCTTGATGGATGATATTATCAGAATATCTTGTCTGTTTGTTTGTTTTATTGGGACCTTTTATGAGTAAAATTGAAAATTCCCAACGATTCCCAAAAGTATATATATGGAAGTCTGCCGTCCAGTGTTATTGTAAGACTAAGCAAGCTTGTATCTGCATACGATTATAAGTCCAAAGGGTCTAAGGCTGATTTTGATGTCTTCTTATGATTTTCACGTCATCTCGTTTTGTTTCATCAACGCCCTGAAAAGAAAAGCATTTGTAACATGATTGACGTCATCAATGATATCATTCTTTTTGTTTGTAACGATTTATGACGTCAGGCAACTAGAATCCCAGCAGCTACAAGTTATGAAGCCCAGGCACCTATATCATCTCACCTCTTTTCCATGTGAAAATTGACGTGCTCGTTCCCATTCCACCATGGTAGCGGGTCTATAATTAGTGATGTAGGCCCTACGGAAAGTGCTTGTTGCATTACCCCGTGTATAATGTAGAGTACGACCTGTGTGAAAGGAACACGATCCAGCAGTAAGAGGTTGCGGTACACCTTCAGCCTGCAAAGAAAAAAAGGGGCAATATTAAAAAGGGAATTCAAGTTGGATGAGCTGACAATACTGCCATCACAAAGAAGGTCCTGTTCGCGAGGCCGAGTAAGAAATACTACAAAAACCCGTGGCTAAAGATTGGACAGTTGCTTGGAAACTTCAGTGGGCCAAGAAAAGAGACTAACGCAGTCCAAAACTGAGTTCAGCAGGGTAGTCCATCAATGCTTCACTCTGGCTCTTCATTGACCGAGTCAACATCAGAGAAATATAGGGTACTGTATTGGATGTCATTCATCAGCTCCTTTTTTCCACGATGATCTGTCGGTAAAGGGGAGAGGACCCCATGAGGGGGAGGGATTGGTCATTTTTTAAATGCTTTCTTTAACAAAGCGTTAAATGTTAAAGCGCTACTTGGACGAAAATCGGTCAAAAAAGTGAAAACTAATATATCATTAGTGATCACTACTAGTGGAAATAATTTAACAGTGAATATATACAACTACTCCGTTAAGATTATACATTACAAATGAACCATTACCGAGAAATTGAACTTTAAAAGAAGAAGAAAACAATAGGGTTGAGTGGATGAATTCATCTGCTTCCAATTTCAAATGTGAAAATAATCATTTTAACCATCTCCATCATTTGGATTTGAGAAAACACATTTTGCATGGTAATGAATGGATCCTCGTACTCTATCGATAGACCATGTTTCAACTCGTCTCAAATTTTGAATTCACTCATTTTTATTCAAGTAGTTTTTTTAACAAAACGCTTATCACCACGGAAAACAATCTATTTTATGGTTGTCAGTTGACTATTTGTCTGTGTTGTCTTTCGTTCAGGAAGTAAAACACGGGTCTGGTGGTTACCATGGTGACAGTAAAAAACTATCAGTCAACACAAACCTCAGTACAATCACATTGTAAAACATGTGCTCCTTCAGCTGCAGGGCGATGTTTTCTTAAAGGCTTCTTATTTGATCCAGGAACAAACCACATACAGCCATTATCCACAGTCGAGTTGTCAATGGCAACCTTAATTATGCAAAATATTACATCATTAGTAGATACTCTTAATATATACTCTCAAGGTATTACGAGTCAAATGTCATTACCCAACAAGTAGATGCTCTCTTGTCTGGCATGTCTGGCCAGTACGACTCGTCTTGATGCCAGGGAGTGGTCGTCGATGTTCCAGGAGCCTAACAGCACAACATTATGATTTACATGGATAAAAAGTATTACCTTGTTTTACCATCCCTAACTCGTTAAGACCGGCGGGGAATAGTCGAACTTTTGCATGGGGATGCTCCGCCCGGTTTTTCGACCCTTTACCCTTTAATATACCAAATTTTACAAAAAAAGGTACCCCTTTTGAATGCCTCTGACGAAAAGGTACCCCTGTTGAATACCTCTGACGAAAAAGTACCCCTTTTGAATACCTCTGACGAAAAGGTACCCCTTTTGAATACCTCTGACGAAAAGGTACCCCTTTTAATACCTCTGACGAAAAGAAACCTCTTTTACATGCATTTTCAAAAAAGGACCCCTCTCGGGTAGAGTATTCTAGTCCATTATAGGGGCTACCCACCAACCCACCCACGTCGATCCGACGGATTCTCACGTTCATCCACCCGGCACTCCGTGAAGGAGCGAGCAAAAAGTCGCAGAAATGCCATAGAAACTGCACAAAGAAACTACGTATTAATTGATCCGATGAAAAAGGTTTTATACTTTACTAATATATAGTGGCTCCAGGCTTGTGCTCGCTAAAAGCTTTGTGCATGCGTGGCTCGTTTCTTGCAAGACCTGATAAATTTGACAGGCCGTTAATTAACAGCAACAATTACTGGAATGCGCGCGCACCCGTAAACTTGCGCCTATGAAATAATCGAAATTATTATTCAATTTTCATACACTGTACAAATTCTGATTTTCTGATTGGTCAGTTTGTACCACGTGACGCGTTGTTATGACGTGCAACACGTCATTATGCAATAACTTCTATGCAATAAATATAGACAAATCATAGGCAATACATCATAGTTGGAAAGAAAAAATGTTCCTGGTGATAAATTTGAGGATTTTTCGAAAAAGAGATCAACGAGCATACTTAAAACTGCTTAGCGTGCCTGAGGTAAACTCAATTTCATTGAAGTTTTTGGAGCTTACTGAGATCAACATATTTCAACGGCTTAAAAACAGAGTTCGCCGGCTTTACAAATTCATCTTAATATTTACTGTTTTTTAGACTGGTTATCCAAAACCTATCTCATAGAAAGTTTAGAAAGTCTGTCGCCACAAGTCTGTCTCTGTTTTTAACGGTAAGCTTACGAAGTTCTAACTTTCATTCAAACCGTATTCAGTTTTTGGCGTGTTGTTAACGTGCGTTTGGGCAAACACCGCTAAACTTTATCGGGTAAGTGAACGGGCTCGTAAAGTTGTCGGGTCTTGAAGATCGAACGAAGGACGTTTTTCTTAGAAGGCCACACCCTAACCAACTTTGCCACTCTTGTTCAAAACGTGAAGTTAACGTTTTTGAGAGTCAGCAATTAAATGCATGACAAAAGGTCCAAAAGGAATAAAGCTTTTATAATAGAGCAGTTTGAGAGGACTGGGAATAGTCCATTTGGTGTCACAGTGTTATGATTGGATGAGATATTAACCAATCACAAAGACACAGCAAGGCACTGACTCACATACGAAACCTGCAGTATTCTACGTGCTAACCACCCACCTTAGCTATCAGCATGTCAAAATCAAAGACTGCATCAGGACCAACAATGATACTATTAATAGCACGAACTCTCTCGTGGAGGGGGCCCTACAAACATCATTAATATTGTTACAGGACATTTCCACTATAGTGAACAACGAGTTTTCTTTCTTATTCAGATTTTTATTCCCTTTGAGGGTGAAAGCATTCTGGTAGCAAATGATGCTATAATGTAAATATGCTATTAGGTACGTAAAACAGTTACCGTGGGAATTCTTTAATGCGGACCCAAACATAGTTTGTTATATTGAGGTGTCCGTTTTATAGAGGTTTCACTTTCAAGAAAAATGTCTACATTCGTGCTGTCGAGAGACCTGTCCGTTATAGAGAGGTGTCCTTATTATGGAGGTGTCCGTAAGAAGAGGTTTGTTGACGTACCTCTAGTAGTGAAGGGATGTACAGACTAGGCCACATTATCTGGCATATGTTTTCATGATTTGCATTCTTCTGGGTCTCTGTTAATATTTATCACAATTTACAACAAATTAGAATACACTTGTAATTATACAGTCCCTCTCTCTATATATATACTGACCCTTTCAAAGGAACACTGGGAAATTTGTTGATTAGATTATTTTACAGAAGTGCGTGGACGTGGGCGTTTCAAACAGTAACCGAGATAAATTCTTGGTATTTCCAACACCATTGTGTAGCGAATTCACTATATAACTACATGTACCCAGGAGTCATTTCGGTCTCAGCTTCTAGGTTCGAGTTCGATGATTTTGAAAGGGTGAATGTTTGTGCAAATAGCTATATATTATAATACAAGCTTGCGTATGATCGGAAAATGACGACTTATTCAAGGATGGAGGAGTCTGTAAGGTGCTTATTAGGCAGCCGCACTACAAGTGATATACACCTAATCCAAAAAACGTTGTTGCAACAAGTCCACAGTGTACACTCCAAGACCGCAAAGGATTTTGGCAGTTTTTCTTTTGATTAATCTATTCACTATTGTCTTTCCTTGTGTGATGTTTGCTTGGTGAGCATTTCAAGCCTTCCAGCAAGCGTTATGGGCAATAGCCCACTTTCGATATATGGTTGAGTTACCGCACACAAAGAAATCAATACGAGGCTCCGGGGAATAATGCTTAGTAGTGCGTAACAAAACAAGTGTTGAGTCGCGCACCACTAAGTATTACTCCCCAGAGCCTCGAACTGATCCTTTTGTGTGTGGCATCTCAACCATATATCGAAAGTGGCCTATTAAGCCTTTTGTAGTCATGTTTTATGCAACCAAAACATGCTATGATCACGTTGATTACTAGAAAACTACCGGGCAAAATCCTTTGCAGTCTTGGAGTGTACACTGTGGACTTAATGGGACAAAGTTTTTTGAAATAGCTATATACGAACTTCCTATTTAATGACACAAATCGTTGGTCTGAAGGATGAATTTCAGTTATCCGTTCATCCAAAGGTTCGACAACGTAGACATTCTGTGGTTGCTATGGTAACTTACCATACCATCCAAGATCTTGTCTGTGCCTCTCTGTGTTGATTTCACCATTTAGTAGCTTCATGTAAATATCTAGAATGTCATGTAGATTTTAGTCAGCATATTATTAGCGTTATATCACAAGTTCATAGGAAATGCATTACCTTTGTAGATGTTAACACATTCTTCGTTAAGTAGATTGTGTACAATCTGTAAAAAACGTTTGCACGATAGATGCATTTCACAGTCTGACACTACGTCAGGTGAAATGCACTACCAATCTGATGTCATCTACATTGATGATAGTCATTTGTACACAACAATGTGAGCAAAAAACAATGCGAGCATGCGCTGTACATGAACCTGGCACTCAGCGCGTCACACACTGTCGCGCAGTCGGTAAGAAGCGGAAGGGTTGCTGTGAAACATTCTGACAATTATTGTCTCAAGTGACTTCAACAGTTTTGAGTGCTTGCAATATATCCGTGAAAAACTTTGTAAGAAATTGTACTAATTTGCACTAATTAAACAATAGTATCTAGACAAAGGATTTTGCGCTATTTAGTACAATTTAGTTCGCTAACCTTTTCACGGATATATTGTAAGCACTCTATATAGCTACAGGCGCATACATAGTGTATTAATAGTTGGGTACATGATTAAGGCTCTGGTACACAAGGTGATTTTTCTTGCAACTTTTATTGAAATGCTGACGAAAGCAGAGCATTGCAAGTTTGGCTGATGAGACCGGTCAGATACTTGCAACTCTCTTTCCAACTCACAACTCAACTTGATCTGCAATAAACCAGATATGCCAGCGATTTTCGCTCTCTGACTGGCCATTTGCAAAAGTGATAGCATGCTAGTATTGCAGGTCGCCCAATAGATTTTATACGCTGCAGCTTGCTTCGCAACGATGCGATTAAATGTAGGAACTCATTTAACGTTTCCTGCAATTCGAGGCATTGCATGTTGCAGTTAAGGGGTTACACGCGCGATTTCTTCTGCAACTTGTGAAACTTGCGAGTTGCAACGAAAATGTAATAAGGCCTTACCAGAAAGCCATCATTGTCAAACTTTTCTTTCCATCGTTCAGTTGGTTGGGTTTTCATCCATTCATCCAAAGGCTCATACTCAGGCCAATTAATGATGTACTGTGTCTTGTCAGACATTACTCAAATCCTACACAGTCAAATCCATACTTCATTAGTGTGAGTGCATGTGAAACGGACCATGCCGTGCTATGACCGTGTTAGTACCGTGATGTCTACACGAACATTCCCTACCGTAGGACTTCCTGCGACCGTTTTTCACAATCATACGAAATCTACTCTAACAATTAGAGCTTATTGTACTAATTATTCCTTTTTTGTGTTTTTGCACTTTTTTGTACATCCGATAAATTTTTTAAGGGGGTGTTTACATGGCACTAGGATCATCCTAGCAGGCGAATCATCCTACCTGCTATACATTTACTGCATTAGAATGATACTAGTACCCGAAGTGAAGACAAATTTCCATGTAAACAGAATGCAGTAAACGTATAGCAGGTAGGACGATTCGCCTACTAGGATGATCCTAGTGCTAGGATGATCCTAGTGCCATGTAAACACCCCCTAAAATGCACGTTCGAAAGTCGTAACGCAACACGAGTCACGCAATCCATGTCCTCGTGAGGATCACGAGACAAACAATTAGTATTTTTAAAAGTAAATGCACAAATCAACACGTTTAGCTTCACGTTATCCCGAAGCAGAACAAGGTAGAAATGTTTTGGGGTCTGTAGGTCTGTAGGGAGTAAAAATATCGATATGAACTGACAGATTGGTGCTTTATCAAACTGAAATGATGTTTCTTGGCGAAACTTTAATTTTAAACTTTAATTTCGTCCTTGGTGAAACTTTAATTTAATAGTATTATCGCAATAAAAGAAAAAATGCATAATGTATTTTTGATTATTCTGAAGTCATTGTCTTCTATTAAGGGCCCAGTCGCAGCCTCCCAGTCGCACTGTTGACAATCTTTCTGGGATGTCCGAACAAATTCCAGACCGATTTGTCTCTGAAAATTGTCCACTGTAGATAAATTAAATTTAAATTAATTAACAGACGTCGTGAAGGACCATACATGTACATATTACTTAATTGATACTTACAATTTCGGTTACAATACTCGCTGGACAATACTCTGCTGGCTGTGAGTTGAACTTCGACGATGAAACCTTGCAGAAGATGTTTGCTTGGTTACGTCTAGCCTTCGTCTAGCCCATGTCTAGTCTTCCACAGGAAGCCCAAGCGGTGACATGGCGTGGACCGTGGGCTCTGGGGACGAGAATGAGCTCTTGAACATGAAAGGATGGGGGATGGAATCTTCGATGGATTCGACCAACTTTTTTCTCTTTGTTTCTTTCTTTTTTTTTTTCTTTTTTGCTATTGATTCCTTTACACTTATACATTTTTTTGTTTTTCTTACTATTAAAAAAAACGCTTATAAAAAATTAAAATTTATTGATAAAAGGACTAAAAGGAATATATGTGTGAATCAATAGTAAAAAAGAGATAAAAAAAAGTTGAAAGAATCCATCGAAGATTCAAACCCACAACCTTTGACGTAATCGCAAAGCAATAATGTTCAGGAGCTGAGCCTGGGCTGCCTGTGATCAACTCCAGACTACATTAGGATCGACTGTCAAAATGCACTGAGACATTACATGCAATATTTAATTGTCCCCAAGTAAAATGCTACTAGACACAGCAACCACTAAATTTACCAGCTGAAGTATGCACGACCAAGGTGTGGCATGCACCCCTTATTAAAATGTTGAATAAACTCCAATAGGCAACAATTACATCGACACTATTTCAACCACAGGAGGCCCAAGCTCTCTATGAGAGGCGAATATTACAAAGCTTTGTATGGGAGTTTAGGTTCCGCTTTATTACTCCGTAAATAATAAAGCAAATACACTCTAACGGTTATACAGTAGTGCTTCTTGTGTTATTGGTATTCTCTGGTAGCGATTTTAGGCCATTTCGTCAATTTTTTGCTGAGTTCTCTTTCCACTTCTTAGTAGTGGAAGCGGAACCTAAACTCCCATACAAAGCTTTGTAATATTCGCCTCTCATAGAGAGCTTGGGCCTCCTGTGTTTCAACCAAAGCAAATACAACTGGCATACTTGTGGTATAAAACTGATTCCAAAAAAAAACATGTACAGTTTTAACAGATCTTTGATATATTAATATATCCTTCTTGGCTCCATTTCCTTTGTTTGCTGCCAGTCTATATCAAACTCACAACGCTAAGGTCCTAAGCGTCTTCAGGGCTGAGGTCATCTACCTGACTGAATATTCATATTCTACTGACTCTCTACAGATACCTATCAATTGTAACTTTAGTGACACATAGTCCCAACAATAAATACCATCAGCTAGATCTTCAATACATCATTACTTAGAAAGATCTTCCATACATCATTACTTAGAAAGATATCTTCCATACATCAACAACTTGGACAGATCTTCCTCAGAATGAAAATTCATGTTCAAATTGGGATTGATACTTTCCACCAAAACAAAATAGTGATGCAGAAACATTTTACTAACTAAAGAAACACATACAAATGTAGCAACAAAATAAAATTTATTTAATATATACATTATAATTTCAACTGACTAGCAGGCTTTTTCACTTTTAGATAAAACTTAAACATTGCCTTGTAGAGGAAGTAATTGATAATTCACAAGCTTCAGGAGAATATTTACTGATTATTTAAAAAGTCCTGAAATAGACGTGCTTAAGCATTTTTATTTTTGATAGAATAATCTATTTTTGTTTTACTTGGACCATTCCCACTGACGGGATATGAGTATAAGTTCATTATTGTGTTAATCTGACAATAAGTTCTGTTCAGTTATGTGTGAATATTCATCATGTATTCATTTAGCTTTTCTCTAGTACAAAGTAATCATGTTTTGGGAAAATGGGATTCTTTAAGTATTTATGTTCAGCTCCTTTTATATTTAGCTTAGTATAAGAGTAATGTCCAATGACTTCAGGTACATTGTTGAATGGCTGGCTAAATTGACCCAGTACAAACTTGTTGTCAGTGCTTCTCACGATTTTAAGATGCATAAAGGCATTGTTGTTCCTGTAGAAAAAAATAATGCATATTCAAGTACATGTACGATGCATTTTTAGGTACCCTCACACAATTTAGTAGGATTTCCATTGCCTTATGTGTCATTCTAAAATAACCATCATATATGCTGTCACAGGCCATTAAAGGACACATATACGCTGTGACCTTTGAATATACACACAGCATACAAGCACACTCTTTGAATTTTTGGTCAATGTAAATGAACACTGACATCTTATAGCTAAGTAACCAATACAGTGACCCCCTCTTTTTTCTTGGTTTTTGACTTGCCTAACAATTATCTTTAAATGACAGGATATCGATTTTAAAGGCAATTTACTGAAGAAATCTAGGCTCTGGAACAACTCAAGTACGTTAAGGCCTGGGATATGCCCAAAATGATAAAAAATTGACTTAGATTGTTATAATACAAAAGATAAATTGATTTCTAACAAAACCATTTATTTCGATAAACACAACATTTTGGTGCCATTTTTATCACATAAGATCAGTCACGTGACCTGTGACGTCATAAATCAAATTTTTAGCTCTCCGGTGGTATAGACAACCAAACCATAGTGGTTTATGTCAGAGTTAATTACTGAAGACCAAGGCATTAAACCATATAGATCCCGAGGGTCATAGGCCCGAGGGATCTATATGGCTTAATGCCGAGGTTGAGGTAATTATTATAAGTAATACCATGACCCTGAGGGATATTAGTGATTAAATGTCCCCGAAGCCGAGGGAGGTTTAGTGGAAGTTTTTGGACTTTTACTAAACCTCCCGAGGCTGAGGGGACATTTAATCACTAATATCCCGAAGAAGTCATGGTATTACTTTGTAATACCATGATCACCGAGGAAATAAACGGAATATACTTCGCTGTTTGTTCATCCAAAACTTGAAAATATTATACAATTCTTTTACCAATTGTGCATAACCCTGTTCTCTGGGGACTTTCGAAAATAGATTTCTTTGTTATATACTTACAATGAACAAGTATTTATAGGTTGTTAATCAATTCGAAAGCTAAATGCTTTCTTTTTGTCGTTATGCTCATGCGCAAAATAGAATGCATAGATCCCACACGCGTAAGAGTGTGCAGTGGTAAGAGGTATCGGTGCGTTAGAAAGTTATAGAGTTTCGGGACAGCGTGCAAAGTTGTCCCGATCGTCCCGATGATTGCGTAAATGAGGGACAACCACTCATGAATAACATGAGGGACGATTAGTTCTAATTGTCCCTCATTAATTATGGATGAGGGACGATTAGTTCTAATCATCCCTCATTCATAATTAATGAGGGAATATTAGAACTAATTTTCCCTCTTTCTATTCATGAGGGAGGGATGTTAGCGATTAAACGTCCCTCCAAAAACAATAGATCCCGAGGTGATCATGGTATTAACTGGCTTATTATATGATTGAGGAGGTTTTCACACTAAAACAATCCCAAATGACATTAACTATCTGATCATTGTTACTGAATTCCCAGAAGGAAATCTTAAACAAATGCTTTTCAATTCTATTCATGGTGAAGTTAACGAACACTATTATAACAGACAAAACGATTTTTTGTTGATAAGTTTCCATCAGTTAGCTCAGTAGTATAAAGGTTAAAGGCGGGTATAGGTATGCAGAAGGTCTGGGGTTTGAATCCTAAAGTTATTTCTCAAGAGATTTTTTCACCAAAATTGGCTACTTAGTGTATGATTTCGGGGCTCAATAGAAAATTTCTAAGTCTAACATCCAAATTAAGATGACCTAGGGAAGTATGGGGCGAGGGCAATATCTGTATAATGCCCTTGAATTCATTAATGACTAGGGAAATACGCGATATAAAGTCCTACAAATAACAAAGAAAACCGACTCAATCATATAATAAATAGTTTTAGAGTTCTTTCTAGGTGTAGATAATGATACTGTCTTAGCTGCTTGACTATCTATCTTCGTTAAAGAGATAATATGTAGAATAGGTCACGTGACCTCGATCATTTTTCAAATTAACCTGAATATCTAATTAATTAAAAATGGTGAACAAGCAGCCAAGACAGATCCATATACAATACCTTAACACAACTCTAAAAATGTAAGAACATTTAAAGTTCGTGTTGTCTTCGCCACCTGAGATTGAAAAACGTGTTTTCTGATGTACATGTAACAGGTCACGTGACCATGCAATCTCCCATTATGAAACCTATGCCAAAATGTTAAGTTCAACAAAAATTGTTATTCAGCAAAAAATCCTTTGAGGCTGGACTGCATTTCAGGCAATTTTTCATTTTTGAGCAAATGCCTTAAAATCCCAGGCCTTAATGTACTTGAGAACCTTAAATTAGAAAGTGAATGTTTGCCAGTTTTAAAAACAAAAGTATTAGAATTTGGGATCAAAAATGTGATAAGAGTTAGGTGAGCAACTGAAAGAATCAATCAGTAAGAATGCAAACTTACTTTAAAGACAAAGAATAATCTTTTCTGCTACTTTCACTGTCTCGGACTAAAAATGAGCAGTCTTCTTCATACTTGAGCAGACATTCAGCTTCAACTCTTGTTAATGGCCCATGGTACCACCTACACAAAGTCACAATTTAAATATACAAGTATTGCCACGCATCACAAATAAAGATAAAAGTCCTTTGCAGACAGTAATGCATTTTCAAACATCTGTTTCAAAACCAACCTCAGCCACTGTTTACCTTCACAAGCATATTGACAAATATTATAATGTATAAATGCTGGGATTTGTTGTGTAATGATAGTTATCTAGATTAAGCCATGTGTTACTGACAGGAAAATTGAAACTTACGGCTGTTTCTCAAGAGGCTTGGACGTATCAATACCAATACCCTTGTTACTATGGTTACTGTTGTCTACAACCCCTCGTGGTGGCTTTGATGGGATATGACTGTCTGTTTTGGTTTGCTGGGTTGCCATGGATACTAGTTGACTTGATCGTTTGTTGTATTCCCATGGTGCATCATAATCGTCAGGAGGTCGTGCATCTCCCCTGGGCGCTTGACTTATTGCTTTGTTAACAGAAGGAATTTCATGAGAAGTAGGACCAGTATAGTGGGGACTCTTCTTTGCTGTCCATTCCCATGGTTTGTCATAGTCGTCAGATGGTCTGCTATCTTGTGTAGGCATTTGATTTTGAAATGTTTTTTGAGAGGGTTGTGGTTTTATTAGTCCTCTACTTTCCCAAGGTGATTCATAATCATCAACAGGTCTGGTATCTTCTGTCTGGGTTTGAGGTCTGAAATAATCAAAGTTTAATTTGTTTAAATTTACCAGGAAGCTCTCTGCTTTTATGAGACTGATAGTTTCAGTAGGCCATTTTTCATAAAAATTTAATATCTAAAAATATTCCTTATCGCATATACAAGTATAAATTTGAAAAACAAAAATCAAATTAAATCAAAGTGACTTAGATGTGAACCCTATTTC
Source organism: Telmatactis stephensoni (assembly GCA_029948255.1). Lineage (NCBI taxonomy): Eukaryota > Metazoa > Cnidaria > Anthozoa > Actiniaria > Isophelliidae > Telmatactis > Telmatactis stephensoni. Next base: position 494,856 of record JALIZF010001715.1, on the reverse strand, counting down.
TAATATTTGATTATAATTCAATAGAGTGGAAATAAAACCTAAAAAAATCCCAGTCCTGAGTATATTTCCACTCCCTGAACTACATTGTAACAACCATCATTCATATGCCATTCTAATGCCACATTAAGTAGCTCACCTTCTAAATTGATCAGAGCCTCCTGACTCACTACCAGTAGAAGGCAGCCTCATTCCTCTCAGAGACATCTTCTTAGCTTGTTCATCCAGTACTGTTACCTTGCCAGTGTCATATGGTTCTGTGTAACTTTCTTCATCTGAATCCTTAGCAGGCTGTGGACTAGGAACAGGTGGACCTTGAGCATCCCATGGGTCAATGTATTCATCTCTAACACCTGTTGTATTGGCTTTGGGTTTAGCAATATGTCCTTGCCGAGAGTCCCAAGGGTCACTGTAGTCATCAAGTTGTTTCTCTTTGGGAAGGTGTGGGTGTTTTGACATGTCAACAGGGTCACAGTAATCATCAGCACTTAATGGAGGTTGTCGTTGGGCATCCCATGGATCAGAATAGTCATCTAAAGGCTGAAAACCAGTCCATTAATTGATTACTACATAGAATAATAATAGGCTGGATATTAAGCAAACACACAGTGAAGATGATAATGGTGATATTACAGTGGCCTTAATTAGGAAATACAATTATAAATGCATTATAAATGCATGAGAAAAGCTGATAACAAATCAACGGTACTCTAGATTTCACACTTTGTGGACAAACAGAAACGTGAGGACATAAACCAGTATATTTTTCAAGCCAGATCATTTGAACAGGTCAAAATGAAAACTACCCATAACCCATAACATTTTGGGTGATTTTTCAACTTTTTAAATACTGGGTTCAGAATGGCATTTGATAATTGACTTCACTGAGCCAAAAAATCAATGTCTGACTACATGTATCTATTTGAAGAAATATCCAGATCAAGTAGGAGAAATTACAAGATATTTGCTGTGTTTTTGCTTGGAAAGAATGACTTCAAAGCCATTAAATAAATTAGTATAGTAAGTGGCAAGAAGAGAAAATTTGAATAACAACTACTTTCACAGACCAGTCCATTGTTCAGAAAGGCCAGACTGTTGTTAGCCAATAATTTCAGGCTTTCTTGAAGTTTTTGGTTAAAAAAAACCCTAACCCTAACCCAGGGATATTGATGTTTAGGTTGAGAGAAGCCCAACGATACCATTTTAAACCAATTTGAATCGTTTTTTTTTTAATCTTGAAAAATCATCCAAATCATCAGTTACGACATTTTCATTTTGACCCATTCATTTCTTTTTTAGTTATTTTTTATTTCAAAAAATCTGAGTCTTGTTAGTTGCAAGTGAAAATGAACAACCACTTAAATGCTTTTGGTCTTCCAAATGCCATGGTTGTGGTTGCTTACAGTACCTAATAGATATGGATCATCCTGTGAGATGTACCTCTACTCAGGTGATTAAATACATATGGTTAACCAGGTTGTAATCTTAGAACAATTGTATAGTATATACCTGTTTCAAAAAAGGGAGACGGTCTGATATCTGAATCTGAATCTAAATCTGAATCTGAGACCAAATAGAATTGTGAGAATGAGTCTTTTATCTTTAAATATGCATAATATCATCCATTCATACTCTTATCACTTTAATATATTGTAATTCATTCTATGTTCTTACCAACAATTTGCTTTCGTCTCACTCAGATTCAGATGTCAGACAGTCTATAATGTTTGTTGAAACAGATTTATCACCTAGAAATCTAATAAGTTAAATAAAAATCATATTTGTTTTCTCATGACCTACAAATCACTGGATGATTTCCTATTCAGCAAAGTCTTAATTGCTATACAACTCAAGCTGACAAGGCCAGAGTTGTCTCATTCAAACATTAAGCTATTACTATATGCACCAGCCAACATAAAGACCATGGCTAAACTTAAAAATGAGCTATGGATGTCATGTACTTTACTAGCAACAAAGCAATACACATACTTTGAAGACTACACTGCTGATTTCAAAAACAAAAATAAGTACTATTATGAGCTGCTTTTTGAAATAAGCAAGCTCAAATAAGTGTATTTTCTTACATATACATTTATAAGTTTATTAATAAATGTATTTGAAGCCAAAAAACAGGCTTGGAAAAAATAAAAATGACTCTATAATGTCATAAATGTATGTCAATTTGTAAATGTATAATAATTCTACAAAATGAAAGAGAGAATTTTATCTTTTCAAATGATAAAAAATTAAAGGCAAGCCTTTCATCTTCGTAGTACGTACAATATAGTTTTTTCTCATTTTTCTGCTTGCAAAAATGTAACTGAATTACGGAAACAAATTTTTTAGTTTCACCATTTTGTCTTCTTCGTGTTCTGTGTACAGTATAATACCACAAAAATGAATTAGCACAACCTTTTATCCTAAAATACTAGATATTACAGTCTTAAATTATAAATGTGCATACTAGCTGTTCTGAAGCATATGCAAGTATATTGGTGTAGCTTTTATCACAATAATTGTGATATTATTTGAACCCAATTAATGACTGTGCTAGCACTTACCATCATTTTCAATTCTGAAATATTTATAACACAATGTAAACTATACACAATCTTGATCTAACTTTCATTTTTAAAGTCAATGTACATTTATGTATGTGTATGAATGGTTTGAAATTACTTTAGGTTTGAAAATTTTAAAAACAAATTTTTGATTTTCTATTGTTCCAGATCATAGTGAATATAGTACAACGAATGGCAGCAAAAAATCAAACCAGTTTTTAAATTTTCAAATCGAAAATAATTTAAAACCATAAAGTATACTGAAAAAGTATTGTTCAATGTAGTAAAAAACAGAAATACTAATATAATCATCAAACAAATTACTACATTGACGTGAAAATCTCCCAATATGGTTACAAGATAAACACCTAAACCCCTCCCTCAGCCATTCTTAATTCATATTTAAAAACAAAATCAGACTATTATTTGGCTGGTTTTGTTATGTCCAACACCTGGGGTATAAATCTAACCAGCAGGAATTCAGATATTGATTCAGAGACCAGATTTTCAATGTCTTCAATCTTTTCAATCTACATCTTTAGTTAGTTGGTAAAATTAAGTCATTTGACATCACACCAACCACTATTTATTGTAGCAATCTGGTACGACATACATTATAAATGTAGTGGAGGCTACAGTGTTTAGAGAAAATAGTACAAAAAATACAAAAAGCAATTGCATGTCTAATTTGCATTTTTCTTGCTCAACTCCATTTTATAGCTAAACACATATTGTTTTAACAAAGACAGTGAAATTCAAACGTGTTTAGGGACTGTACGTTTTTAATGAGGGGGGGTGGGCTGGAGTTTTTCATCTCCATCAAAACAAAATTGTGATGACCCCCCTCCATATTTTTCTAAAACTACCATGGCCCTTCATTGATTAGCAGAAAAAAATTGATGACCCTCCCCCACGGGTAACTCAAATCAACTAAACGACACACCAAATGAAGAACGACAGCCTGATGACTTTCAACCACGTGCCCAACTTCGAAAGCTTTTCGAGGAAGGCTCTATAACAGAGGACAGAGAGAAAATTTCGGAGTTTTCTAGAACATATATTGTTTCAGAAAGCTTAGTGAGTGGCTACATTCAACATCTCACAGAAATTGACATTCGCAAGAAAAAGCGAAAGGAAGAAAATCAAATCGAAAAGAAAGAGCGCTTACAAAGAAAATACAATGACATTGACTGGCAGGCTCTGTACAATGCCAACCAGCTATCAACCTTAAAAGTAAATGAACTAAATCTTTATCTTAGTGGAACATAAGATTTCGTTCAATGGAAAAAAGGCTGCGAAAGCTAACGTCATTAAGGCGGCACACATTGGCAGCCGTCAATATAAAGAAATGGAAATGAAAGAGAATGAAGAGACAGACGTACTAGAATATACTGATGGCTATTCCTCTGGTGACGAATCTGAGGAAGATTTTGTGAACAGAGTGGTTGGTTCAAGTTCTTCGGAGTCATCAAAAGAACTAGCATCTAGTGATGAAGAGAGTGGTCCAGAGGTTAGCGGAATTGAAGTATCACGGTGCGGCAGAAAACGAACCAAAGTTTCCAATGACAATTCTATTTCTTGGCAGAACATTGACTTTTAAGATGGCACTAGTTTATTTTATTGTTTAACAGTTGCATGTGCCTGCCATCAGTGATGGTTCCTCGCATAACAAAAGGTACTTTCGTAAAAACCAAGCAAAATGGTGGCAGTACGTGACTCACATACAGTCCAAAAATGTATACACAAATGTATACAAAAATGTGATGTACAAATATACAATAAAACAGTAAGTAGTGATAGTTGTCAAAACAAGTCATATTTACATGTACAAATTAAAGAGAAAAGCCTGCGACTTCCGTATAGTTTCTAAAATGATCAGATAAAAGAGGTGACCCTCCCCCTCACAAGGAAAAAGAAAAGCTTGACCCTTCACAAACGTTGATTTTTTTTTCGATGACCCTCCCCCGAAATACTCCAGCCCACCCCCCCTCATTAAAAACGTACAGTCCCTTAAATAGCTTGCCTCCTACAATATCTAAAAATAACCACACTATAACCCCCTAACTATATCAAGTCATTCAAGCATGCAAACATTATAATTAATCAGTCAAATATATAGAATGTTTTAGATTTTTAACTTAATCTTGACCTTTTCTAAAATTTACAGTGCATTTAATTCACTGCTAAACGTAGCGATCTAAATATAGAATCAATACAAACAGTACATTAATTCACACATTTGTAGCTACAAGAATGGTCTATTGTGAAATCATCACAGAGGATGGATTGTAATATCCATGTTTCAGCAGTCGAGTAAATTGTTGCAATAAGCACGGTTAAGTTCGACATGATTGTGAAATTCTTTGACAGCCTTGAACAAGTCACATGAATCGTTGGTGGCCGAAATCAAAGAATTATTGGTATTATATATAACAACTTTATTGAAGAAGAACTAAGAACTAGTACATCAACAAAAGGGTTATGCTAGGGAAAAACTTAATTTTCACATAAAAACATTTATTCATTTATGTATTTTCTAGTTCAATTCTTTTCTTTTCTTTACATTACAAGAATGCTTATACTTATTGGTAAATCACAAATATTTAATTTGATGAAAACTCATACATTCAGCGTCTTGATGGTATTGACAAAAAAAAAAACCTACATAACTTACAGACTGAGTCGCACAACATGTATAGACAAACCTTTTGCTGCAAGCTTCCTGGTTGTTTTTCTACATTTTTAGTAGTTCGTACAGTACGAGGCTTAACAGCTGGTTTATGTGCATCGGCTGAAGGACCTTTATATCCTCTATCCAACGAATGTAGGGCTGGATTCGTCGAATGATTTGGTCTGGGGGGCGGATAATTGGGCATTTTGGAGCTCAGACTACCAGAGCTTGGAGGCAGCATCGCATGGCAAGTTGCTGGATCTATGTACCCTTCTTCTTCTGAGTCACCATCACCACTTCCTTGTCGTCCATCGTAATCTTTTCTTGGAGGTTCTGGTGGCTTTTTGCCTCCAAATTTAAACAACTTTCCTATACCCGCCATCTTGGCTTCTTGCTCTTTACAAATTGGGATTCCAACGGAAGTGACGTCACTGGAAATCTGGACCTGTTGTTCTCAGTACTACTCTACATTTTTACACAGGAGCCCCAAGTAACCTTTTCCTGCGCCTTCTTAGCCTGCATATAGCCTGGCTCTTTTGGGGAGGGGGAAGGGGGAGTGGAGGGGCAGGGGGGAGTGGAGGGGAGGGGGAGTGGAGAGGGAGGGGGAGTGGAGGGGGAGGGGGAGTGGAGGGTAGGGGGAGTGGAGAGGGAGGGGGAGTGGAGGGGGAGGGGGAGTGGAGGGGGAGGGGCAGGGGAAGAAAAGGAAAGGGAGAGCCTGCCCACAAGGCTATCTTATTTAGATAACCGCCCACTTGAGAAAAGTTTGGTGACCAATCAAAATTATGCCAGAAGTCAGAAAGGATTAAATTGGATTGACCATTTGTCATCCAGGTTAAGCTACGAGCTAGGATTCAAATTTCTCAACTGATCTTGAATTTAAAAAAAAACACAACCCTTTCTTTTGACTTACCTCAATCTTTTATGGCTTCAAAATTTACGGTTGTCAGTGACCGTAGAAACCTAAAATACCTGGCCTTGCAGGCAGGCCCTTCCTCTGCTTCTCTTCCCCTCCCCTCCCCTATCCCTAGGGCCAGCTTCACAGCCAAGCCCCTTCTTATTCTTGGGCTTCATGTGACGTCATTTTCAGTCTCGTTGGAATTTTCATCAACTGAAAAACAAGTTTTCAGTGGAATACTCTCTGGTTGAGAGCGCATGGTGGTCAAACGTTGACCACCATTTGAAGTTGGATAATGAGATTGATCAGCTGTTTGAAACCCAGTAATTTCTGGAGAACTTACTTTAGGTGTTTCCATTTGAAAACATAAATAAATTTAAGAATCTCGGAACACTGAATAAAGGTGTATTATAGTGGAGAATTTCCAACTATGCAGAAAAAAGAAGGGATCACTGTTCTCATTTTTGTACTACAGTAAATGGCTTTTATGGTAATTCATGATTTCATAATTAAAGCCTTTCTATACCAGCAGGAACATCAGACTCTATCCAGCATTTGAAGTTTATATTTTTGTGGAAAATGGGGCAAAGAATACCTCTCATATTCCAAATTTTTAAGCTGACACTTCCAGTACTTTCATTGAAAAAAAGATAACTTTCCAATTCAAACTTGTTTCATACTTTGATATTTACTAACAAAAACCTAAAATAATAGGCTCAATCAATGTGACAGTTTTTACCATGTAGGAACCTTTTCCTTCCATTTATTCACACCCATCCCCTTCTCTCACCCCCTTCCCCCTGCACCTACAAATGTGTTGTCCATTCTCATTCCCATCCAAACATCCCAAATATGTCTTCATAAGATTTTTCAGAAACAAGTTTGCATTTTATTACAAACAAGATGTCAAAATTAGTGAAAACAGAAAAGGAGGCAAAACTAGGTTATCTATCTGAGTTGTCCATGCTTCAAGTAGAGATGTTGCAATCAAACAAACTGATACTGTCATCCAGTTTGTTATAATTACCAGATCTGCAGACAAAAGATAAAAATATTGTTAGGATGCACAAAGTTGATGATGTCACAACTTAGTTTAATATTATTAGTTATCTTGGATCGCATACATGTACAGTATTATACATTAGATAAAACATTAAATGTTACAAAAATAAATCTCATGGACATTCACCAAGTTAAAGGCATGAATTTATTCAATAAACTGATATTTTTATTATTCTCTCATTTCTCACTTTCCTACTATCTAATTTCTTTTTATGACCTTTTAAATCCCATCCCTGCCAAAAATATACTGGAGTCCCTCCCTTCTATATAAACCCACCCATGAATTTTCTTTTATATCAATGAAGGGCTCAAAATGTCACTAATGTAAGTACTCTATTTATATTTTGATTCATCCTTATTTTCTCTATATACACCAACACAGCCAAACTAGTTTGCTTGCTACAATAAGGGATGAATGGAAATTTGTAACACCATAACTTACTGTGGTTTCAGCCTAAGCCTTCACTGGGCCTAGACTCAAAATGTCAGTAAGTTATCTCTTTTATATGGTTTCAGGTTTCCATTCATCCCCTTACTTACACACTGACACAGCTCAAATCAGTTCACTCTCTAGTCTCATTACTTGCCAATTAATTAAACTATGCTTTTCATCTTACAAAAGGAAGAGTTAACTCCCGGGGGGGGGGGGCACTTGCATATATTTACTATACGGGGACGTGCCGCCCGTCAGGGTCGTGATTTTAGCTCCTGCGGTCTTAGACAAGGTATAGATTTTACAATAAATTGTCTTAAACAGGGTCAATTTTTTTCAAATAGTGTAATATTCGAGGCCAACTTTTGGTGACGAAGGTATTGCTTGATGTTAGCATACTAGCGACGTAATTAAAATATTAATGGACTAAAACCACCTATTCTTTTTTTAATGTACAATTTTCCTCACAGTCTTAAATAGGGTCCCTAAAATGCCCTCTTGTCTTATATAGGGTATCGTTTTCGAGAATTTAGGTGTCTTAAACAGGGTCAGGTTTGAGGAGGCTGGGCAGCACGTCCCCATCAGATCCGGAACAAGTGCCCCCCCCCCCCCGGGAGTTAACTTTAATATGTACCTGCATAGGATAACACAGCAATGTAAATCAATTGTGCCATAAAACCAGCTACTGTACCCTCTATGGTTTTGGCACTGCCTGCAAGAGACAAAACATTACATCAAGTACACAAGTACTTAACACAAAGAAGCCCATAGCCTATGCCTGATGGATACTAAAGAACTACAACCAAACTGTCAAAAGTAACAGTCTTTTTTTAAAGCAATCCTAATTTTAAGTACTCACCAGGCCAGGTATGCTTGCCAAATTTCTTGCCTATATAAGATGCTACTGTATCACCAACACCTAGACTGACTATTCCTGAGTAAAGGCCCAACATAGAAGCTGAAACAATACAGCCAGAATCACTTGATAATTATAAGATGATGTTGATGATTGTAATGATGGATGTTGATGCTAATGAATACAATGTGAATGTTAATAGCATTTCTCTTGTAATGAACAAGGAGCTTGCAAATTGGAATGGAGAAAGAAATGCATTCCTATGCGAGCAAGAGGCCTGGGTTCCAAAATGCTAATGAGTGCTATATAAGTAGTGTCAGGAGTTTGTGAGCATCAATTGGTGAGGTCCAAGCTCTCAGAACAATCTGATTGAATTTATTTAGTATGATTGCTTTGTATATATTTAAGGTGGCTCGATCCAATTTTCAAGTAGAGCTACCAGTCGTCTTTGAGTGTAGAAATAGAAAACGAGGCAGCGTGCTATGTTGAGTTATAGAAGCACGCGGGAATTGTAAGAAGACGAGAGAAGTGTTAGGAAGTGTTAAGTCTCGGAAGAGTGATCAGAAGGTATTGAAACATTCCGCAATTTGCATCAGGTGCTAGAATGCATGAAAACATGACAAACTAAAACAATGGAGCTACATCATGCATCAATGAGTTGTCGACCACTGTATCCAGCTGAAAAAATATACTGATTTGAGGCTAATATTTTACAGCCGTAAAATGATTCAATGAATTTGAAAACGCTATATCATATCAACTATTACCTAAACTAAACCATACTAATTTTTAAACAATATTTATCGAAGGGATCTTTAAGTATTGCAGTTTATGTAACAATAGAACGAAATTTGGGCAACAGAAGCAAATCCAGCATGTCCATATACATGAGTTCGGCTCACTTTTCTCGATATCAATCAATGTGATTTCTCTCGTCTCTTTCAGTAGCCAAATTTGATATCTTTACAACAATTTGAGATGAAAAATTAACTTAGATGTGCTTCTTTCTTTTTAATTGTTGGAGATTTAAAAAGTTTTGTTTACGCTCGATTTTTGCAGTTAAAATCTCTCATCGATGATATTTCGAAAATGCTCTCTCAGAATTTGATTTAATTCACTAGAGCTAAAGGCAATGATGTTAACTACAAGATCACAAGAGCATTTTTCAAGAATAAGCCTAGAACTCATTAAAATCGAGAATGTGTAAAAAGGGGAATTCTTTTAAGGCGTCGCCATAATAGCGCCGATCTCCATATAACATACGTCATCATAAACTTTGATCTTTGTCTGGTAAGGGTACAATACTTAATTTACTATCAGACTGTTCATGAACAAATAGTTTTCACTCAAAGACGACTGGTAGCTCTACTTGAAAATTGGATTGAGCCACCTTAATATGAGATATTAAATCCAAAAGGACAGAGAAGAAGATATTAAATGTGTGGGTCTTGTGAGTCTGGACCTGTCTAGGCAATAAGTGATTGGTATTGAATGAATGAGTCACTTTGTAGTCTTCAATTTCTTTCATTCATACAGTACGACTAGTCCAATCAAGGCACCCAAACAAATTTTCATGCAAATAATTGTGCAACAAAATAATCTCTACAAAAGTTTCATGTTTCCTTAAAATGCATATAATTTGCTTGGTATGTGTACGAACCACATCAAGATGGAACAAGAAGCATTTTTGACTGTAGGAAGTTGCCAATATTCTGTTGTTAAGCTTCAAAAATATACAAAATATGAAAATTTGTTGGTTGGCCTTGGTTGGAGTAGTTGCTTTATCTAAAATCACATTAAAAATGTTTTCAATAATAAACTGTTATGGTACTTCATACATTGATGCATGTTAATGATACCACCAGCAGGCATCCTCCAGGATCTTGGCATAGCATTGTTATGTCAGCAAAATTTTTGAATGTCTTTATAGACAAACATGGCACTGAGACAATCATGTGTGTTTCACACTCCCCTGCAAGCTGTTCAAAATAATACAAGTGCTCACCTTGTTTGGTGGTGTCTAATATATCCCCAGGATAAAGCCAGATAGGAAGAGCACAGCCAAGTAAAAGATAAATGTGAGATAAAATTACATATCCTGTATCTTTCTCATCCAGGAAGACTTGTAGGCTATCATGTAAAATGTGCCCCAAAGGCATTATTCTTCCAATGCGTACATACTAATTAAAATAAGAACAAGGCAAATGTCACAAAAGCTAAGATTTCAATGGAGGTATGGTACAAACAGAACTGATTTCATATGATTGGTAATATGGCATGGTCACAGTTACAGCAGGAATTTTTATAGATATTACGTCACTGATATGGTTACTGTATGGTGCAGTAACTTTCCCATTCCTATGAAAACCCCCTCTAAGAACCTAACAGAGCATAATAATGGGTCACTGAGTTACCTCTATAAACATAAATGCTGCAATAGCACCAGACGCAGCAAGATGTGTAAGTTGTGGTTCAAGTATAATACCAGGAAGAAACACAGCAATGGCCAGTAAATGGAAGTACTTGCGAGCAATGGTTGTAGATTGTGCTGTCTTACTTGTAGAATTCTTAATCAGCACCACAGCAAGTGATAGTAATGTAATAAATGACCAGTACGTCACTAGGTAGGACTGTACATAAAATATATATTAGTTATTAATAAATGACCAGTACGTCACTAGGTAGGACTGTACATAAAATACATATTAGTTATTAATAAATGACCAGTATATCACTAGGTAGGACTGTACATAAAATAGATATTAGTTAACCTAATATCGGTAGCTAGCTGTCTCATCAGAACATTTAACTATAGCTAACTCAACTTTTCTTAATGATGGTTACCAACTTTTATTAAATAATATAACATCACTCTACAACTTCAAAAAAACAATGTTGCGCGACAAGTTGCATGATTTTGTTGCTTGTATTACTGCACCTTAAGGTTATATGGGTTACACTTAGCTTGCTACTGGCATTGTTTTTAGAACTAGTTTCTAGCTACATTGTAGAACATGAAGAGGCTTTATGCAGCAAGTGAAGTGCATTAGTAGATTGCTAGTAAAGTTGTGGATAGGTGGTACATAGGTTGTTGGTAGGTTGTCAGTACATGTAGGTTGTTGGTAGGGTGTCAGTAGGTTGTTGGTAGGGTGTCAGTAGGTTGCTGATAGGGTATCAGTTGCGGGTAGGTTGATAGTAAGGTTGTGGGTACCATGAGTAGGTTGTGGTGAGTAGGTAGTTGGTTTATAAAGAATGGCATTGATAGGCAATTACACTAGGCAATGTACATGTATATGTCTTACCCTTTGTGTATTATATGTAAGATAATAGGCAATGCTATGTCTTACCCTTTGTGTATTATATGTAAGATAATAGGCAATGCTATGTCTTACCCTTTGTGTATTATATGTAAGATAATAGGCAATGCTATGTCTTACCCTTTGTGTGTTATATGTAAGATAATAGGCAATGCTATGTCTTACCCTTTGTGTATTATATGTAAGATAATAGGCAATGCTATGTCTTACCCTTTGTGTATTATATGTAAGATAATAGGCAATGCTATGTCTTACCCTTTGTGTGTTATATGTAAGATAATAGGCAATGCTATGTCTTACCCTTTGTGTATTATATGTAAGATAATAGGCAATGCTATGTCTTACCCTTTGTGTATTATATGTAAGATAATAGGCAATGCTATGTCTTACCCTTTGTGTATTATATGTAAGATAATAGGCAATGCTATGTCTTACCCTTTGTGTATTATATGTAAGATAATAGGCAATGCTATGTCTTACCCTTTGTGTATTATATGTAAGATAATAGGCAATGCTATGTCTTACCCTTTGTGTATTATATGTAAGATAATAGGCAATGCTATGTCTTACCCTTTGTGTATTATATGTAAGATAATAGGCAATGCTATGTCTTACCCTTTGTGTATTATATGTAAGATAATAGGCAATGCTATGTCTTACCCTTTGTGTATTATATGTAAGATAATAGGCAATGCTATGTCTTACCCTTTGTGTATTATATGTAAGATAATAGGCAATGCTATGTCTTACCCTTTGTGTGTTATATGTAAGATAATAGGCAATGCTATGTCTTACCCTTTGTGTATTATATGTAAGATAATAGGCAATGCTATGTCTTACCCTTTGTGTATTATATGTAAGATAATAGGCAATGCTATGTCTTACCCTTTGTGTATTACATGTAAGATAATAGGCAATGCTATGTCTTACCCTTTGTGTATTATATGTAAGATAGTAGGCAATGCTATGTCTTACCCTTTGTGTATTATATGTAAGATAGTAGGCAATGCTATGTCTTACCCTTTGTGTGTTATATGTAAGATAATAGGCAATGCTATGTCTTACCCTTTGTGTATTATATGTAAGATAATAGGCAATGCTATGTCTTACCCTTTGTGTATTATATGTAAGATAATAGGCAATGCTATGTCTTACCCTTTGTGTGTTATATGTAAGATAATAGGCAATGCTATGTCTTACCCTTTGTGTATTATATGTAAGATAATAGGCAATGCTATGTCTTACCCTTTGTGTATTATATGTAAGATAATAGGCAATGCTATGTCTTACCCTTTGTGTGTTATATGTAAGATAATAGGCAATGCTATGTCTTACCCTTTGTGTATTATATGTAAGATAATAGGCAATGCTATGTCTTACCCTTTGTGTATTATATGTAAGATAATAGGCAATGCTATGTCTTACCCTTTGTGTATTATATGTAAGATAATAGGCAATGCTATGTCTTACCCTTTGTGTATTACATGTAAGATAATAGGCAATGCTATGTCTTACCCTTTGTGTATTATATGTAAGATAGTAGGCAATGCTATGTCTTACCCTTTGTGTGTTATATGTAAGATAATAGGCAATGCTATGTCTTACCCTTTGTGTATTATATGTAAGATAATAGGCAATGCTATGTCTTACCCTTTGTGTATTATATGTAAGATAATAGGCAATGCTATGTCTTACCCTTTGTGTATTATATGTAAGATAATAGGCAATGCTATGTCTTACCCTTTGTGTATTATATGTAAGATAATAGGCAATGCTATGTCTTACCCTTTGTGTATTATATGTAAGATAATAGGCAATGCTATGTCTTACCCTTTGTGTGTTATATGTAAGATAATAGGCAATGCTATGTCTTACCCTTTGTGTGTTATATGTAAGATAATAGGCAATGCTATGTCTTACCCTTTGTGTATTACATGTAAGATAATAGGCAATGCTATGTCTTACCCTTTGTGTATTATATGTAAGATAGTAGGCAATGCTATGTCTTACCCTTTGTGTGTTATATGTAAGATAATAGGCAATGCTATGTCTTACCCTTTGTGTATTATATGTAAGATAACGGATCACCCAACTCAATGGATTCACACCACCAAGCATCAAGTAAGTCCATGGAAGCAGAAACGAGATAAAGACCAGAAATATGACAATGTAAAATGACATGGTTCCTATCCATAACTCCAATGAATTTCTAATGATCAAAACATTGAATCAGATTAACTGCATTTGTACTTTACCTTCCAGCTGGCTTCAAAATTAAGTAATTATTATTTTTTACTATTATCGTATTACAAATGTAAGATATATACCAACCTAACAATACTGATGTAGTAAAAGACTGGAAGGAGTAGAAGTCCTGTTAAAAGTGACCCTACCAACAGAATCTAACAACCTAATAATCAGATACAATTTGTATACCCATGTTCCCATGCAATATTTTACTTGGATATTACAGAGAATATCATAAATAGTGAATTGTCTAGTTCCAGAAAATATTACAGTGCTGCGCCTCGAACCGTTGCCACTACCACAAAGTTTTTGATTACTTTTTGACATCTTTTGGACAACTTTAATACCGCTAACCAATTAGATACTGGCGCTTCACTTTGATGTCTTGATAGGCGGAGTTTGTACATCATATTGAAACATCAAAGTGAAGCGACGATATTTAATTGGTTAGCGGTATTCAAGGTTGTCAAACAGATGTCAAAAATTAATCAAAAACTTTGTGGACGTGGCAACGGTTTGAAGCGCAGCACTGTAATGACCCATTACATATAGAGGGAATTTGTAACTGTTGGACCTCCTCCCCTTGGAATTCCAATTTACTTCCACAGAAACTCTGTAATTTTTTCTTTCTCTGACCCCCTCCCCTCCAGAATTTCCAATCCCTACCATGGAAGGGGATGGATATATTCTGGGACTGCCATTGTTTAAACTAGAGGACAGCAATATACTCACTAATGTCAAAAATACTTTATAACAGTATAAAATGTATATGATACTGTGATATGTACACTCTGGGAAATGCAAGGTGCTCAAAAAGAAACACTTGGCTATGTTTATATCCCTGAGGTTGTTTTTCCTGCCCTCTAGAACTTATACACCTGTACCTGTGTTACAGTACAGAGACATGCCTCATTGTTCATTGCTGATGTTTGTATACATGCAGTCAGACATTATAAAATATTGAGCAATAAAGTAATGGTTGTGATTATTACCTGTAACCAATAGGTGTAAATACTTCTTGACACAGGATAAGGTGGTGGAGCAATACTTGGGGCAATGTAATAAAGCTGCAATGGAAATGATGAAACAGCAGTTTGGTATGTTAAATCAACTGTCTTAAAGTACTGTCAAAAGGTTGTCAGAAGTTGATTGCAGGTTGTTAGTAAGTTGTCAGAAGGTTGTTGGTAAAAAATTTGTAAGTTGTTTGCAGTTTATCAGTAGGTTGCTGGTGTGTTGCCTGTAGGTTATTTATATGTTAGCCATCATTAGAGTTATTGTAGTAATTGCTAGTTATAATTTGTAGGTTATTGTTAGTTATTGGTAGGGTGTCAGTAGGTTGTTGGTAGGGTGTCAGTAGGTTGTTGGTAGGGTGTCAGTAGGTTGTTGGTAAGATGTCAGTAGGTTGTTGGTAGGGTGTCAGTAGGTTGTTGGTAGGTTGTCAGTAGATTGTTGGTAGGTTGTCAGTAGGTTGTTGGTAGGATGTCAGTAGGTTGTTGGTAGGGTGTCAGTAGGTTGTTGGTAGGGTGTCAGTAGATTGTTGGTAGGTTGTCAGTAGGTTGTTGGTAGGGTGTCAGTAAGTTGTTGGTAGGGTGTCAGTAGGTTGTTGGTAAGATGTCAGTAGGTTGTTGGTAGGATGTCAGTAGGTTGTTGGTAGGGTGTCAGTAGGTTGTTGGTAAGATGTCAGTAGGTTGTTGGTAGGGTGTCAGTAGGTTGTTGGTAGGGTGTCAGTAGGTTGTTGGTAGGGTGTCAGTAGGTTGTTGGTAGGGTGTCAGTAGGTTGTTGGTAATAGGTTAAATTAGACAGCAGCAGATCCAAAGGGGGGATCTTTTCAGTTGGGCCCACTAATTTTTTTCTTTCTCTCTCTTTCACTCTCTTTCTCTCTCTCTCTCTCTCTCTCTCTCTCTCTCTCTCTCTCTCTCTCTCTCTCTCCTGTTAAACATGTTGGACAATATACTTTTACAAAGCCTTACTTTCTAAATGTTTGTTGTTGGTTTCATTATAATTGTTAATCGTGATAATACGTGTAGGTTGTTTTAGTCCCTCCGAATTTTATGGCTTGCTGAAGCCCTGTGAGGTTACTTTAGAAGGGGTTTGAGGAAGTTACACCTCCACCAACGTGTTTTGTAAAAAGGTGCACACCCCCTTTCAAAAGGACTAGATTCGCTGCTGCTAAATGCATCTTATAAGCTCTTACCCTACTTCCTATTGATGTCCAAGAATCCACAGCAAGTAAAAGACAAGCTTGTGTAATCAACATAGCTTCACAAAGACTAAAACTTTTAGGAAACAACCAGAGCAAAAACACAAGGAAAGCAATGAAGAGTACTACAAGCCCTACGAGGCTGCTGATCTTCACATCTAAATTTGATGGAAAAGGAAATGTAAGATTGCTGTATAAAGGTCATGTGCTACTGTTAGTATTGCCATCACAAACCTGCTTGAGTGTTAAGAGTGGCTGCCATACATACTGTAGTCAAAACCAACATAACCCAGGACAGAGATCTTCTTGCCTTGTTGAACAGCAGAAGAATGGATACCACAAACATACCCATCATTTGTGAGGCATGTAGGTAATATTCAAGGGTACCTAAATACAGGACATTGCAAATTATTGATTATACTTCTGATAACAATAATTAATTATTCTGAACTTATATCGTATATCAGGTAGTAATTCATTTTGCAGAAACAAACTGTAAGTTGTGGGAAATAAACTTTTCAATTTACTGTGCAACAGCAAATTTTGTTTGTAGCACAAAATTAATGTCTTCTTTACTTTTTACAACTAATATTTTTTTTTGTGAGTGGATGGTTGATATGAGCATCGTTTGGTATGCAACTTGCATGTAGCCTGATAAACAGTTATTGTTTGCCTCACTCCCCTTGTTCCAATAGTTTTCTACCCTGTAACTGTAACTAAATAATATTGCACAAGATGCACAACTTTACTTTGTGCATGTATAATTGTACCTTAAGTTGCATGTTTACATACCTAAGAGATCAGTGTTGTGTTTAGTATGTCTAAGCATATAAACCTGACTTGTTATTACCATGGGAACCAACAAACAACCCAAGACGATACCAGAATCACTGCCAGGTCTAAAACCACCAGAAAACACAACACAATGTTACAAGTCGCTGTATATACATGTATGGTGACATCAATGGCTGGATTCAAGACAGTTTATGACATTATCTTAGTTAGAGATCGTAAAAGATGTGTGTTTGGTTTGACAGAAAACCGCATACCGTATTTACTCGAATAAGCGCCCCGGCGCTTATTAAATTTTTCACATCTAAAACGGGGCGCTTATTCGGGGGAGGCGCTTATTCGAGGGAGGCGCTTATTCAGCAGGAGGAAAACGCGTACACAACTGTCAACGTATATGCTTTTCTTTTAATATCAATAATATCAATGTTATACTACTACAACAGTATTGGTATTATTATACTATAACGAGGTGCGAGGCGCTTATTCGGGGGAGGCGCTTATTAATTTTTTTTGTCCAAAGGGGGCGCTTATTCGGGGGAGGCGCTTATTCGAGTAAATACGGTACCTTTGACAAGTTGATTAATAATCTCTTAGGTATCTACATTTAAAAAGGTTTTCATATGAGTGGGAAACATGCTACGTTGTACCAGGATCGTGTCAGTGCCATATATCTATATATAAAATTTTGTAAAAGTAACTGTCCTGTCATTGGCTGTTTTTCCCAGTCATATGAAATCCACTGTAGCTCCAGCTATGCTGGGTTGACAAATAAAAGGCTAAATGACTCTCACAGACCTTATTCACTTGCCTCAATACTTTTCCAATACAGAAAATTCTTTGTTTGAAGTGAACATGAATATCAAACAAAGAAATGAGGATTATTGAGGTAAGTGAATATTGCAAGACTATTGTGAGCATGTAAGATACATGTAACTATCTGACTGGTTATAGGGTTACTTTACCTGAGTTTTATGTGATCAAGGTTTTCTGACCATTTTATAACACTATTATTGGAGGATGATATGAATATTACTGAAAGAGAAAGTCTTCATTTCAACAACTACCTATGTACTTGTTAATAATTATTTATCAATATTAGACAACAGAAAGCCACGCGCCCATGGCGTTATAGACATACAAGAGAAAATATACTCGGCTATACGCCTCGTGCCACTCTTATGTTTGTTAATTGTTCTTTATATTTGCTCTCATGTGTCTATAATGCAATGGGTGCATGGAACACCTACAATCTTTGCCAAAAAGAGTTGGTCCGATGTGAAAATGTTAGGGACTCATTATAAAATGCACTTTGTACTTGTATTTGTGCATCCTCCTCCCCCTTAAATCAATGTTGATGGTTGCTTTAGAGTGTGCTAATGACTGAGACTGTTTAGACTGGTAGGTGCACTCCAACATTGAAAAGGGGGGAGTGGGGCAATAAATAACAGGAAAATGCATTGTGCGCGCTATAAAGACAAATCGTGCCAACCATTCTGGCAAGGATTGTAAAATGTTAAAAACAGAGCCGTGCAGCCTATGGGGAAATAGTTCATAGATTTTTCAGCCAATCGCCCAGAGAGCGCATATATGTGTCACCATCTTAAAAACAAACAATTTGAAAAAGACAATGACAAAGACAGTGCACTTGCAACAGTCAGTACAGTCAGTACTTAAATCTGCATATGTATAATACAACTATCATATAAAAGCTCGCTGCGATCGTGATTCCACTTGAGTTTTGAACATTTTATGACGTCAAGAGTGTGTCAATAAGAGGACAGACAACTCAAAACCATCTTCAATTTGTTATAATTAGTTTATGTTTTACGTTAAATAACTACAGGAATATGCGAAAGGATTCAAAATTTACGGCTGTCAGACACGGAGTATTTTAGTATCCGCATCCGACAGTTGCTAAACATGTCAAAAAATTTCTAAGTGCCCGCTCCAATGTCGATTTGGCTATAGAGAGCCGAGCTCTAACCGATAATTCTGATTGAAATTAACGGCACTCAAATTAAAGAGCTGGACCATCTTATTGAAATCTTAATGGTTGATTCCCAATTAAATCAGTCGATCTCTTGTAATTTAAAAAAAATTGATTGTCGGACACGGAGTTGAGAAACCCTATCCGACTGTCGGACACGGAGACATTTCGAACTTTCAAAGCATGGGTGACATACATGTAATAGCAGCATACTTACAAATAGCATGAAATACCACATATCCTGTACATTTTCTAACTTCATAAACACTGCAGAAGACAAACAGACTGCAGCTTGCAACAAGAAATGCTTCCCCTATCATATTAAATCCCAAAACTGTCCACAAATCATCCACAAATCTACAAAATGTCCGCCATCTTTATTATGTTTGTTGATAGAGACTGGGGCATAGCGCTTGTTAAATCACAGGAAGCCCAAACAATGAGCGGCTCTGATTCCTTTTACAATGAATAAAATTGTATCTAATTTTAAGCTCTAACAAAACAAGACCCGTCTTTTTTCGTATAAATAGCACATCTTGGCCTCCTTGCTTCTGACAGTATCCAAATATTAAAACTCCACCTCGTGAAGTTAAATAATGACTTCATAGTTACTAATCAACTAATGACGTCAACACCTAATGACGTCACGGTAATAGATGACGTATTTGATTACGTCTCACAACACAACATGCGCTTCTACACTGTGTTGTGTTCGATTGGGATCGTGCTTTTTGCTTTATTTTATCAAGGTATGGACAATCAAAAGGGATATACGTCGTTCATGCTTGTATTTGAAGGCGCCGTTAAACTTAGCATTTTTTCCTGCAGCTTGTCCCACTAAAAAAATTGCATCCAGGACTTTGGACGTTACAAATTAGTGCGCGCAGAAAATTGTTGCAGATTGCACAAGGACATGTTATATGCGTAACACAGGAGTTGAATTTTTATAAAAACTGCAATGGTGTCGAGAGTGAATGATAAAAAAGTGGCTCATATTCTCTGTGGGTTGAATTGTTTGATGGAAACAAGCTCGCTTTGATTTGGCCTGATTATAGTTTCTGATTTGTTGGGAGACAAGTTGCGCAATCCAAGTTAGACGTATAAACTTGACAAATTTTACATCCCGTGCAACTTTCAAAAACAAAATATCAGTTGCGCGAGGGGTTATTTGACGTAGAAAGTTATAAGCTTGCAACTTTCATTTTTTGCGAGACAAGTTTGCACGGAAAAACGTGCAAGCCGATGTACGTGTGAGCCGTCAGAAACACAAGTGCGATCATAATTGCAAATACAAACGCAAAGAAAGGAAACGTTTTCATTTTGTTTTGCTTGCGTTTGTTCTTGCGCGCGTGAGTTTGTATCGTGTGAATCAGGGTTTGTACAAATGAACACTGCAAGCCATCATCGCATTTTTGTCTTGGTAAATACCACAATTTCGCATACTTATCGTTGCATTTGCGTTCATGGATAATGCTTGTATTTGCATCTGCCTTTGCATTTTCGTCGCTCGTGTGAACCAAGCTTTAGAAATATTGTGTCTGATGTATTACAGTTCGTCGGTTAGTACTTCATGGCTGAATGCCATATATAGTCGTCTTCCTATAGTCGTCTTCCTAATTATTTACACTAAACCTAACCCTAAGAGCGCCGACTATGTGAATATTCAGCCATGAGGTATAAACCAGTTCGTCGACTGCTAGTCTCCTGCGGCACCGCAGTTTGTGCCGTCACGTAACGCATTCTCCCCAAAACAAGTTAGTAAGCGTTGCGTGACGACACAAACTGCGACTGATCATGAGTAGGAGACTAATCGACTGTAAACTGAACTAACTCGGGCTACATCTACACTAATACAGATGGATTATAAAACGCATCTTTTCCCCTCCGTTTTGCTGTCCACGCTGAAACAAAAACGGCATTTTAGTGTGGACGAAAGGTCTAACCGTAGCAAATAATAAGATGTGCTTCAAATATCCACATTTACCCAAAATACGATGAAATCAAGTGGCAATTGCAGTATTTGTTAAATCAAACTACAGAGCTATTTACTCGGCGGGCGATATGCAGATTTTTGTCCATCATCAAACACAGACAGGTTACTCCAGAAAATGCTCAGCCGAGTAGCCCGCCGAAGCTCGCCGAGCGTACGCTCAAACAGGCGTCTCGTTTTTTAAAAGACGCAAGTTCATATTATTGACGAGCTTTTCCTCTTGGACGGGGGTAATGCCGTTGAAATAGACATTTATTAAAAAATGATGTAAACGATTAACCTGATATATGTGTGTTGTAGGTGCGTGTCTAAAGTGTCATCACTGCAAAAACAAATACACTGTAACTGAATGTCTGGACAAAGGACAAGTCAAGAAATGTAAAGATGACGAAAAGGGTTGTTATTACCAAGAATCTCAGCCATACTATAGGTAATCACTTTATGATTTTCTTACAAGTTCGAACAAAGAAAGAACCACATCGATTGTTCCCTTTGACGTCAACAAAATTTGTACCCTTACCAAGGGGGACTCTGCTTGCAGGGTACAAAAGTTGTCAATGGTAAACGTGATTTTATACAGCAGTGATATTTTAGATAACGGAAAACAATACTGCTAGCTGAGTTATGTTTGCAAATTGCTCTGGACGGGGACAAGTCTAGACCATTTTGATATCCTGCTGAATTCAAACCCGTCTTCTCCGAGGAAGGGTGGGTGGGTCACCTGATGGCCGCAAAAGCCAATTGCCTGTTGGGTAGAGGCACATTTATTTTTATATGTTTATTTATTCATTCAAGCATATCTTAATTTGCCAATTCAAATGGGCTTTGAATTGTTAAATCTAGAGCGATAACACTTAAACCGTGAAATAACTTAGTAACTAAATAGAGACAAATTGTAGCAAAACCCTTTGTTTTCTATTGTTTCATTAGTACTATTTGAACTTTTTAGTTAGTGCTTGTTTCACGGTTTTAGTGCTATCGCTCTAGTGGTGTGTGTGAGAGAGACAGCTAATGTTTCGTTGTGTTTTGTTAGGCAAGGTAAATGGACAGTATCGTTAGGCTGTGGACGATTCCACATGAGAGGTGGGTGTGACGAAAGAATGGGAGTGTTTCAGTGCACGAAATGGTGTGGTTACAACGATTGTAACAAGATCATAGCAAGAAGACCAAAGCCTCTCATACCAGCCGAGAACGGTAGTCCGCCGGCACGTGACGAAATGGGTTTTGCTGTCAGCATTCTGCTGTGTATGGTTTTAATTTCTTTGGTCAAAGGCGTCATACTATTTGGAGACATATGGCTTCGTATAGAGTACTGTGCTAATCTAGTGGCTATATAGAACAAAGTCAAGCTCGCCTCAATCGTCAACAAGTTTTGAAATAAAAGTGTATTTTATCAAAAGTGTGTCTCATTCAATTGAAAGGTTTACAGCAAATGAATTATGAAATGTAGACCAAAAAGTCTTGTTGGCTGTTTTTCTAGTTGCTAAACCCATTCCTGCCCCGTGTCCATTGCCTTCTACCTATAAGACTCTTACAAGTCACTCTGGCAACATATACACTTTTTTGACGTAATCATTCACAAACGCCATTTTAGCGTCCAAAGGCTAGTGTATAAGTATGATGAATCATTCTGCATGTTCTCTATTGTTCGTTATGTTCTTTCTTGATTTTGAACGTCACAGAAACTGAAGAGTTTTAGCTTTTATTGTGTACTCAGCAAAATGCATTCGAGGATTTATAGCAGAAAACTTACAGATTTTTGACAATTTAAGTTCATTCGCGAATAGTATGCTTAAATAGCGCTTTCTATATTTACACTTCAAGTGTTAATTATATAGCTGTTTCTAAATCAAATATTGTCAAGAAATTGATTTTTCTTTATTATTGGTCAACGGTTCAATTTTTCACCTTAAACTGGACATTTGAAATTGGACAGTTTGCCAAAAAAATAAAGATAATTATAAATGCTGATAATATCGGGTTTACAGACAACTATATAATTGATAAGTAACAGCATTCCATACTGGCCAATTTGAAAATAATTCAACTCCAAAAATTCCTCTTATTGTCAAATTGGACTCTCAGCCTGCCGCCTCGTCACTCTTGTCCAATTTTGGCAGTCTTTGACGGCATGGAGTTCTATTACATATGCAAAATGAGTCGTTTAACATCATTGTGATGCGAATTATTGTTCACTTAGTGACAGATCGAGAGGTCACGCACACTAATCAGGATATAGATAGGGAAGTGGTTCTTTTATTTTCTCGACATTTTTGGCATTCACGTCGAAACGGCAGGAAAGAAAATTTGTAGTCAGTTTAGTGTGAACGGGATGGCTAGCCGTCATTCAAAAAAGGTGTCATTGCAAATTTATCCCTTAAGGATGCTCGAAATGGTTCTTGTTGGTGCGCACGCAGATAACGATGACGATACACTGAGAACAGAACAAAATGATAACACTTTCCTAAGATAGGATTTTTATATCTAATAAAGAGACCATAATAATAAGAGAGGGAAATTCAGTATTGATGTTTATGCGATGTTCGTGGCGACTAAGGTTATTTTTAGTAACTTCAGTTCGCCATCGCGCACGCAAGGCTCTTAAACAATAGAATTTGACTGACTTTTCACTTGGGCGCGGAAGGGACCGTTTGTTTTCCGCATATGTATTCTATTGTTTAAGAACCTTGCGTGCACGATGGCGAAATTATTATAGGTTGAAATGCAATTTGGTAGTACATATGGGGAGCGAGTAGCAGGTAGAGAGAAGAGAGGGGGGGAGGGGAGGGTGGGAAAAGAGAAAAAAAATAGAAAGGAGAGGGGAGAGGTGATGAAAAAGGGAGTAAAGTGAAAAAAAAAAGAAATGATTTTACCATTTCTTCTTAAAAAAGAAAACAAAATTTTTTTAAATTTTTTTTAAAAAATTGAAAGTGGGAAAAAAAAATAATAAATAAAAATGAATGGGAAGTATAATAGGTTGAAATGCAATATGGGAGTACCTATGGAGAGCGAGTAGCAGGTAGAAAGAAGAGGGGGGAGGGGAGGGTGGGAAAGAAAAACTAGAACGGAGAGGGGAGAGGTGATGAAAAAGGGTGAGTAAAGTAAAGTGAAAAAAAGAAAAATTTTACCATTTCATCTTAAAAAATAGTATATATAAATTAATTTTTTAAAATTAGAAAGTGGGGAAAAAAAATATAATAAATAAAAATGTATGGGGAGACCTCGTGGTAGATAACAAGGAAAAGGGGAGGATGACAAGGGGGAGGGGGGAGGGGAGGTAGGAGACAATTGGGCTCAAATGTAATGGACGTGGCGTATATCGTGGAAGGGAGCCGGAGATCGTAGGTACCGCTTTGTACTACTACGCGTAGGACAAAACTTTTAGCGCTACAAGTTACGAAACGCGTGGGTTTTCATCCGCTGCTTTGTATTTTGTCCCTGATGAGTAGTACAAAGCGGTACCTACGATCTCCGGCTCCCTTCCACGATATACGCCACGTCCATTACATTTGAGCTCAATTGTCTCCTACCTCCCCTCCCCCCTCCCCCTTGTCATCCTCCCCTTTTCCTTGTTATCTACCACGAGGTCTCCCCATACATTTTTATTTATTATATTTTTTTTCCCCACTTTCTAATTTTAAAAAATTAATTTATATATACTATTTTTTAAGATGAAATGGTAAAATTTTTCTTTTTTTCACTTTACTTTACTCACCCTTTTTCATCACCTCTCCCCTCTCCGTTCTAGTTTTTCTTTCCCACCCTCCCCTCCCCCCTCTTCTTTCTACCTGCTACTCGCTCTCCATAGGTACTCCCATATTGCATTTCAACCTATTATACTTCCCATTCATTTTTATTTATTATATTTTTTTCCCACTTTCAATTTTTTAAAAAAAATTAAAAAAATTTTTTTTTCTTTTTTAAGAAGAAATGGTAAAATCATTTCTTTTTTTTTTCACTTTACTCCCTTTTTCATCACCTCTCCCCTCTCCTTTCTATTTTTTTTTCTCTTTTCCCACCCTCCCCTCCCCCCCTCTCTTCTCTCTACCTGCTACTCGCTCCCCATATGTACTACCAAATTGCATTTCAACCTATAACACTTTCCTAAGATAGGATTTTTATATCTAATAAAGAGACCATAATAATAAGAGAGGGAAATTCAGTATTGATGTTTATGCGATGTTCGTGGCGACTAAGGTTATTTTTAGTAACTTCAGTTCGCCATCGCGCACGCAAGGCTCTTAAACAATAGAATTTGACTGACTTTTCACTTGGGCGCGGAAGGGACCGTTTGTTTTCCGCATATGTATTCTATTGTTTAAGAACCTTGCGTGCACGATGGCGAAATTACTAAAAATAGCCTTAGTCGCCGGGAACATCGCACAGACATCAATACTGAGTTTCCCTCTCTCATCCTAGTAGGCCAATCATCCTACCTGCTATACATTAAATTTACTGCATTCTATTTATATGGAAATTTCAGTTGTATCTTCGCTTCGGGTAGACCTGGTACTAGGATCATCCTACTAAGCAGAATGCAGTAAATGTAAAGCAGGTAGGATGATTCGCCTACTAGGATGATCTTAATGCCATGTAATCATGTGTCATCCCCCTTTGCTATTATGTTCTCTTGATCTAATGCGAAATAACTAGCTCAAAAACTGTTCGTTGAGATGTCTCAATTCCACAATTATTTTTAGTTAGGGTCAGAATTGTTTCAACGGAATATAAAGAAATTAGAGAAACCTATTTTAAATAGCAACAAGGCCTTTCTCTACCATGCAGAAGTCTGAATCTGCTGAATATAAAAGCGGGTTCCGGATAACTCATGATACCGGAATTTTGAAACATTTAAACCGGATTTTTCTAAAATACTGCTGCATGTTTTTATCTCTCTTATTTTTTGTTTTTGCTTTTGTTTTTGTTTTTGTTTTGTTAATTGTTTTCTCATTTTTATTATCAAAGATGTAGGGATGTAAGTAAATAAAACAGCAGTTCAATTTCATGTAATGTCTTCCAAGAAGAAATTGTGAAGCGTGTTCCTAGTGGAGTGATTTTCATTTGATTGTAAAAGAAAAATGACTATTTAGTTTGTAGTATTTGATAAGAAACAAAAGAAAACAATGGCTTTAGAGTCTACTACCAACTAATTATTAGTTTGTCTATTCCTTCACAGTCAAGTAGAGAGCTTTCGCATAAGCCCAGTCCATTCCATCCACTAAATATGATAATGAGGTAAAACAGAACGTGTAGCTATTGTTTTAAACAGAAAACGACTAACACCTTGAAACAACTGTAGTTTATTAGAGCCTATTGTATTTTTTGCCTCAAACAAGCAAACAGCGTACAAGAAATGTGAAAAAGGCAGTTGTTCATCATCGTTATCTCAAAACTAAATACCATTTTTAGATCTGTTCAATCAGTACAACATGTCGCTGGGCGAGATATGTTCACAGTTTTACCCCTATCGGCTGGAACCACCGAGGGTGGCGTCAAAATAGTGCTGATGGTCCGATAGGTTTTCATAGTTTATAGTTTTTTTGATAGTTTATGATTGAACCTTCGTGCTCGTCTCTGATCGGCCTTGTCATACGACGGATCTGTGCAGTGCGAAAAGGTGTTAGTAGAGGGGGAGTTTGCATATCCTTCGTCTGTTAACAGAAAAATCCGCCACAAGTCTGTATCTCGTGTGGGGTTTCGTCAATACAACCTACTTCAATAGGAAATTCTCTCCAGTTACCCCGTAGAGCATTCTATTCAGCATTTGTAGGCCATCTAACCTGGTTTTGAAAGTATCTCAGTAATTGGGATACTCCTGTGAATTGTTGCAGATACGGTTGAAGGACTGAGAACCAGTGTGTCTAAGCACGGATATTTTCTAAGCCACATCATTGTTAACAAAACTTGTTGAGCATACACATCCTTCGTCTTTTTCTTACCGAGCCACGCCTATTACCCTCGACAAAGCCCGTGATATATATATATATATATGTTCGGTTATTTCTTCGAATGTTTCTGGCAGTTCGGCTGTGCTTAGCCAAAACAATTACCTTTGGTTCTGTATTCTTGCAAACAAACCCGCATTTCTAAATGCATAACCAGAATAGAAATAATACATCGTAGATATTGAAGTTGATGATGGCATCAGCAATTGGAGTTGGAATAGAAATCACCATATTTAACAGTACACAGGAAATGAAAAGTATAGTCGTCTCAACTGACATTCTGTCCATAACGGAGAGTGATTGCTGACGACATTACATTTATCGACTATTCATGTCCTAACAAAGTCAAATTTACATGTTATAAAAGCCATCTATATAGAAAATTATGTACTGTATACGAAACTTGTTAACAATAATGAAAAATAAAGGAGCTGATTGAATTATAAAGTATTGTTATATCCACAATGCAAAAACACAAATTTGTGAAACTTGGGTGGGGGTGTTGAAAGCCCGGGGGGGGGGGGGGGGGGGAGTTCGCATGGTGGACAGTCCGGTTCATATCCAGTTTTGGAGATATTTTGTAAATACTACTTCGGCCAATCAGAGTTGAGGAAATGTGGTTACTATAACAACTGTCAGCTTAAATCATTGACGAACACCACATTTATGATACTCAATTTACAAATTCCATGTTTATGCAGTTACCTTATATTCAATCATATTTTTACAATAACCTCAGTTTTGTAAAACTCTCTACCTTGCCTATCCGGCAAATTAGAATACACATGAGTAAGGAATAAATGTTCTCATGTTAATTTGAACTGTTTTGATTTTGCCGCGGCGATTTCATCGCTGCTGAGAATTAAGTAAATTCTGATAACAAATAAAGGCCAAATTAGGATTGAGATAGTTAAAAACTTTATTCTATCACATCGAGCACTGAATAGGCTTCAAAGGGCTTTCAAAGAGAGCCACACAACGAATAGTTTTAGCAAGTTCAATGAAAATACTTTGAATTCATGACCTTTGGCCGTCAGTCTGTCACGGCAACTCATGACTCTTGCAACAATCGAAAATATCGTTAAAACCTACCCAAAAATTCTTGAGCTGCTCCAAAACTTTATCTTTACGATAGCGATTGTCCAAGAATCCAAAATGAATTGATTTTGGCCATCCAAAGAGATCCAAGGACTCGAGATTTACAAGCACAATTCTTGACTGGCAAATAGTTCAGCCGTCCTCAAATTTAACCAAGTCTTGGCCCATTCACTTTTGGGCTGGCACCCAAACAAAACCATCACTGTCTTGTGCAAAAACTCAAATCCTTTCAGAAAATTATGGCAAACATTTCTTTAAAAGCGCGGAAGATAGTAAAACCTTCGAATTAGTGTATAGTGACAACGGTATTTTTATTGCTGAAAGACCCGTAACTTGAACTTGAGCTCGTTAATATGACGTCTTCGAAGCTTTGTCTGACATTGAAAAGACACCACGGGATACCTGCATAATAATAGACTTCACAGCTTGAAAAGTGCTGTGGATATGCATTGCCATTTCAAAGAAATAAGGGAAATTATAGAGACAACTTGATCTTATTTACACACTCCATTTTGTCACGCCAGTCATATCTCCAAAACTGGATATGAACCGGACTGGTGGAAGATAATGAAACGCCATCTACAAGTAATGATACACCAAGCATGGTCGCCAGTACCATCAAGAAAGCAAAGATGAAATACTGCAATAAATTAACGCCGGAAGAACGACAACGATCAAAATTGGATTTGGTGAATTTGGAATACAGTCAGCTCCGACGATCAGAACAACAAACCGGAGCTGAATAAAGAGTTTAATGAAGACACTGAACAGACTGGAATATCTAAGCCATTTAGAGCAAAGAACAGAAAGAAAAGAAAACGAAGCCGAAGAAAAGCAAGCAAAGACGCTCAGGAACTGCTCACACAAAAATGTTTCGGAGCGCGCAATGGAAATGATGGACATAATATGTGAAATTTTTGATACAAATTTGAATCTGAGACGGATCGAAAGTGATTAGCGCAAATGTAAGCTAGCCTAATACATAAGTAAATCTGGTTTTCTTTTGTTGTTCTTTTAAAATAAGGATGACTAATTACGTATACGGTTTTTCATGTTAGTTAAGTTTCAGTATAACCTGGAAAACTGTAAAATACTAAAACTTACTAAAAATACTCTAATAAACTACAATTGTTTCAAGGTGTTCGTCGTTTTCTGTTTAAAACAATAGCTACACGTTCTGTTTTACCTCATTATCATATTTAGTGGATGGTTTCCACTAGTAGCGGAATGGACTGGGCTTATACGAAAGATTTCTAATGAAAACCACTCAAGTCTACAGGCGGTTAATTTACGGTTGTCTGTGGTACGTGTTTGGACTGACTTACTCGGGTGAAGACAATAAAAACTTATCATAGTCCCAGTAGAAAGTTGGTTTCAACTGAGCTCGATAGTCTTTGCCTTTGTCATGACGGATTAGTCAATCAGTATTTCATGAAATTGAGTGGTTTTCATTAACCCACAAAACAAAGTGTACTAGAGTGTAATAGTCAGATAAGTACAAAGGAGTTAGGGTGCCAGTAGTGCCTAATACGCTAACGTGTATTTCACGGGTTTATGGAAACTGCTTTAAGGCCTGTGATACACGCTGCAATTGTTTGTTTGTTTGTTTTTTGTTGTTTTTTTTTTTTGTATTTTTGCTCTGGCAATGCAATTTTAGAATTTGTTGCAGGGAAAAATTGCAGCATCTGTCATCACTCTGCATGCAGCATTCAGTACGAGCGTGCAATGTTGCACAGAAAAGTTCAAACTTTTGAACTTTCTGCAACAAATTTTTGTTGCGAGACATCGTTGGCGCCTATGTTGCCAGACATGATACACTCGACAATTTCCCTCTCGCAACAAAATCCCTAAAATTGCATTGCAAGCGCGAGAAAAAATTGCAGCGTGTATCGCCGGCTTTAGTATAGACCTTTCATCAACCACACTTTAGCTTATGTACAAAGACATAAAAGCTGAATTTATCCCACAAAGAAAGATTAAGATTCGTCAAAAATCATCACCATGGATATCTGAAAACATGTGAATGCAAAGTATATACAACTTCGAAAGGCTCAAAAGTTCCGGGGGGTGGGGACTCGTACCTTTTAGGGGTCAAAATCTGCAATCTGGTACCTTTTAGGGTGTGAAAAAAGTGAAAGGTAAAAAGTAAATAATTCCAAGCATTTCGTTCGCTTGGCCAAAAACCTCACTCAAAGGACTCAGAAAAAGCTTCTTTTGAACTCATTTTGTCGACACACTTTTTAGTTGTTCGTTTGGAGATAGAACAAACTTACTATGGCTTTGCGTGATAGAGATGATAGAGCTGCGCCATACATACATACATACATACATACATACATACATACATACATACATACATACATACATACATACATACATACATACATACATACATACATACATACATACATACATACATACATACATACATACATACATACATACATACATACATACATACATACATACATACATACATACATACATACATACATACATACATACATACATACATACATACATACATACATACATACATACATACATACATACATACATACATACATACATACATACATACATACATACATACATACATACATACATACATACATACATACATACATACATACATACATACATACATACATACATACATACATACATACATACATACATACATACATACATACATACATACATACATACATACATACATACATACATACATACATACATACATACATACATACATACATACATACATACATACATACATACATACATACATACATACATACATACATACATACATACATACATACATACATACATACATACATACATACATACATACATACATACATACATACATACATACATACATACATACATACATACATACATACATACATACATACATACATACATACATACATACATACATACATACATACATACATACATACATACATACATACATACATACATACATACATACATACATACATACATACATACATACATACATACATACATACATACATACATACATACATACATACATACATACATACATACATACATACATACATACATACATACATACATACATACATACATACATACATACATACATACATACATACATACATACATACATACATACATACATACATACATACATACATACATACATACATACATACATACATACATACATACATACATACATACATACATACATACATACATACATACATACATACATACATACATACATACATACATACATACATACATACATACATACATACATACATACATACATACATACATACATACATACATACATACATACATACATACATACATACATACATACATACATACATACATACATACATACATACATACATACATACATACATACATACATACATACATACATACATACATACATACATACATACATACATACATACATACATACATACATCATACATACATACATACATACATACATACATACATACATACAATATCATACATACATACATACATACATACATACATACATACATACATACACATACATACATACATACGATACATACATACATACATACATACATATACATACATACATACATACATACATACATACATACATACATACATACATACATACATACATACATACATACATACTACATACATACATACATACATACAACATACATACATACATACATACATACATACATACATACATACATACATACATACATACATACATACATACATACATACATACATACATACATACATACATACATACATACATACATACATACATACATACATACATACATACATACATACATACATACATACATACATACATACATACATACATACATACATACATACATACATACATACATACATACCATACATACATACATACATACATACATACATTACATACATACATACATACATACATACATACATACATACATACATACATACATACATACATACATACATACATACATACATACATACATACATACATACATACATACATACATACATACATACATACTACATACATACATCATACATACATACATACATACATACATACATACATACATACATACATACATACATACATACATACATACATACATACATACATACATACATACATACATACATACATACATACATACATCATACATACATACATACATACATAACATACATACATACATACATACATACATACATACATACATACATACATACATACATACATACATACATACATACATACATACATACATACATACATACATACATACATACATACATACATACATACATACATACATACATACATACATACATACATACATACATACATACATACATACATACATACATACATACATACATACATACATACATACATACATACATACATACATACATACATACATACATACATACATACATACATACATACATACATACATACATACATACATACATACATACATACATACATACATACATACATACATACATACATACATACATACATACATACATACATACATACATACATACATACATACATACATACATACATACATACATACATACATACATACATACATACATACATACATACATACATACATACATACATACATACATACATACATACATACATACATACATACATACATACATACATACATACATACATACATACTACATACATACATACATACATACATACATACATACATACATACATACATACATACATAACTTTATTTGATAACGCAGGTTAAAAATTGCAACTTTACAGCTGATGTGTACACTAATTACATCTACTAAAATTTATATAAAATACAAATATGATATTTACAAATATTAAAATAAATTAAATAAATAAATGAATAGTAAAATTGCAAGTAATAGTAAAAATCTAGTTTCTTGTTGTGTATAACATTCCCTCGCTTCCCAAAATTGATATTCATAATATGCTTAGATTGTTTTAAATAGTATTTGAAAATCGAACGAATTGGGGAATCCTTATTATTATCTGGAAGAGCATTCATGCAATTGCCGATCTATGAATAAAAGACCTACGACCCAATTCAGTTTTTGGCCTATTGAGTACAACATTCAAAGATTTCCTTAGATTATAGCTATGAGAGTTTTTGGTTACCATAGAATTGATTTCTCGCAATCCTAAATTATGGTATGCATCATGTGTAATAGTTAAGATGCGGAACTTATAAAAATACTCTAAAGGCATCCATCCAACCCTAGAAAGTAAATAATAATTCTTAAAATTATTAGGTAGCTTGTGAATCAGCCTAGCAGCTCTAATATGAATCATTTGTAGATCCTTAAGCTTGGGTCCAGACCCCCAGATCACAATTCCATATAAAACACTTGGAATTACTATCTTATAGTAAAATGTCTACAAGATAGATGTTGGTAGAAAACTTATACATCTCAACATATTTTAACCTTGGCATTAAATGCAGACCGAGCCAATGCAATATGTTGAGACCACGAGAGTTTTTCATCAATTGTAACCCAGAGGCAATTGGTGGAAGAGACGTATCGAATAATGTCCTCACCCCACTTTAGAGGTTTCAAAGGACCTATGAAGGGGGTGGTCCTTAATACCATTGCCTCGGATTTACCTTCATGTACAATCAATCTGTTACTAAGGCACCAAGAATTAACCTGGTCAAGGACAGCCTGTAATACTGTTGATATCTCATCAACAGTATTCCCCATCACATATATTGTGGTATCATCAGCATACATTATAGACTTCTCCACTGGCAATAGAGTCAGGGAGATCATTAACATAGGATGCAAACAATCTAGGTCCTAATAAGGACCCTTGAGGAATCCCCACTCTAATGGGTTTTCTATCAGATCTAGACTTATTTACACTAGTCCCTTGCACACGGTTGGAGAGAGAATCGTTAATCCAGTTCCACATATCACCTGCCAAACCGACAGCCTTAAAGTTTCTCAGCAAGGATAATGTGGTCCACACAATCGAAAGCTTTGTGGAAATCAATGAATAAGACTCCAACCTTATGGCCACTATCTAAGGCGCTCCCCCAGGACTCAGTGAGATGGAGAAGACTCTCCGTAGAATAGCCCCTCCTAAATCCCCACTGTCTGTCTGTAAGAATGTCGTTGGATAAGATATGATCATCAAATGAATTACATACTACTTTCTCAAGAAGCTTTCCTGGACGGTGTACTAAGCAGGGATATAGGTCGATAGTTGTTAGGATCTAAGCTGTTCCCTTTCTTAAAAACAGGTGTAACTAATGACTCCTTCCATTGCTGAGGGAATTTACAACATTCCATGCTTCTTTTGAACACCTCTAATAGACCCTGGATAGCAGAATCTTGTGCCAATTTAAGGTCTTTGGGAAAAATATTATTAGGGCCCACTGCTTTATTCGGGTTAATAGACTTTAAAGTTTTTCTAACTATATCCCAATCCAAAGAGAAATTCTCTATAGTGGGTGTAATCCTATTAATGTAACAAGTGGTGTCTAATGGTAGTGGTTCTAGGTTCTTAGTAAGATTATGTGCAATATCAATAAAATAATTATTAATTAAATTTGCTTTCTGACCATCATCTGTAATAATAGTGTTATTAGAGTCTTGTATGGGACCAATTTTAGCACCTTTACCCTTACCAAGTATACGGTTGGATATCTTCCAGAAATCTTTAGGTGAGGAAGATTCTTCAAATAATCCAATCCAGTAAGAGGCCTCAGCTTGCCTGAGCATTTTTCTGACAGCATTTCTTTTAGCTCTGTATATATCCCACTGTGGACTGTCACAGGGTTTACCTTGGGCAGCTTTCAGACACTTATACCTTTGATTCATAGCCTTTCTAATTTCGGAATTGATCCAGGGAAGCGACTTATGTCTGACTTTCACATTCCTCCGTTTGATGTTGGACTCGATAATGTCTTTAAACATGGTTTCCCATAAGTAAACACTGTCCTCAACATCCTCTACTGAAGATATGATATGCCATGGAGCTTCTTCTAAGTCCCTTTGAAGCTTTTCATTATCCAGATCTTTATAGTTCCTCACAGTAATAAATTTAGGCTTTGGGTTACTCCTTCTTGTAGAAAATGCAGCATAGATAAGATGATGGTCTGATATTATGCCAAAGTCAATAGAACCAGCTAACACATTTGATGCCTGCAAATTAGGACTGACAATAATGAGGTCGATAAGAGACTTGGAATTAGCTGTGATACGTGTTGGTGAATCGATGATGTTAGAGTAACCAAAACGCCTAAGAATTCTTTTCATTCTGTTACTGTCATATGGTGCATCTTGATCTGTATCCGCAGTATTAGTTAAGAGATTACAGTTAAAATCACCAAGTAAAATCACATTCTTCCTTTTGACCCATATTTTATTAAGCAGGTCATGTAAGTCATTGTAAAACGTGGTTGAATCAGGTGGTCGATATAAGCGGTTCTTTCTCGATGTAAAAGTCCCGAATTTTTTCTCAATACTAGTAGACTTAATATTGTAATACCAGGTTTAGGAGCCCAGACTGCAGATACATTTTCAATACTAATAGACTTAATATTTTAATACTAGGTTTAGATGCCCATACTAGAGATATATTTTTAGACTTGTAGTTTCCTCCCATCTTACAATTAATACCAGGTTTAGATCATGGACTTTATGGTTCCAGCTTTTAGGTCAGCCAGGATCGACGCTGAACTTGGGACAGCTGGGACACCCGGTACATCTGGGACATCTGGGACAATACAGGGCTCCCAACATCATTCAATTCCACGATTAACTTGCGACAGCTGGGACACCCGGGACATGTGGGACATCTGGGACAACACAGGGCTCCCAACATCATTCAATTCCACGATTAACTTGGGACGGCTGGGACATCCGGGACACCCGGGACATCTGGGACAACACAGGGCTCCCAATATCATTCAATTCCACGATTAACTTGGGACAGCTGGGACATCCGGGACATCTGGGAATTTGGGACAACACAGGGCTCCCAACATCATTCAATTCCACAATTAACTTGGGACAGCTGGGACATCCGGGACATCTGGGTCATCTGGGACAACACAGGGCTCCCAATATCATTCAATTCCACAATTAACTTGGGACAGCTGGGACATCCGGGACATCTGGGACAACACAGGGCTCCCAACATCATTCAATAATTTATTCTAGACTTAACTTGTGACAGCTGGGACATCCGGGACATCTGGGACATCTGGGACAACACAGGGCTCCCAATATCATTCAATTCCACAATTAACTTGGGACAGCTGGGACATCCGGGACACCCGGGACATCTGGGACAACACAGGGCTCCCAACATCATTCAATAATTTATTCTAGACTTAACTTGTGACAGCTGGGACATCCGGGACATCTGGGACAACACAGGGCTCCCAACATCATTCAATTCTACACTTTTGAGACACCCGGAAAATCTGTGGCAACACACGGCTCCCAGTACAACACAGGGTGCCAATATTACAGAATTCATCATTTTGTACTTTCCAGTCAGATTCTAATGCAACTCCTTAAGTTTAGTTAATTATTAAAAGAAAACAAGCATGTAAAGAAGATTAAATATGACTATATTTCATTTAGTACAATGTTCGCCAGAATAGTTTATTGATAAAAAATGTAAATAATGTATCATATAATTATAATGCAAAACATGCAAAAATATTTGTCATCTCAAAGATATGTACAAAACATTGCACCAATCCATACAATTTCTTTATAAAATAAACAAAACATCTACAACCTGATTTAAACCTGATGAATTCGATCCACAAAGTGCAACAAACACTGTCATGAAATTGAACTTTTGGAGATTAATTAACAAACTTCCCTGGAGAGTTTTTAGAAAGTTACAAAAATCACTCAAAAGGCACTTTGGTCATTTTCATTTTCACTCATACAATTTTCTTTTACTTGTCAGAAACAAATCTATTCTTGCAAAAATACTAGCTAAGTTTGTCTGCCTTGTTATCATCAGCGATCAGATGAACCCGTTGTAGAGGCTGTTCGTTGATTGGTCAATAAGCAATATTATTAGTAATGTAGAAGGAGCAAGTAATGTTTATAATTCCATATAATGTAATTAACAATTATTTCTCAAAGACTTTTGAAATATTGTTGGTCACAGGGATTGTTCAAGTCTAAAACTGCAACAACAAAAACATTTAATAGTTATCCAAACAAATTTTATATTGGATTTCAATTTAATTAATTTCAATTAATAAAGTTGATTATAATCTAATTTAGACATTCAATTTTAAAAGTGTTACTTTGATAAAAAATGGTGAAATTTTATTGAGCAGAAACTTTGTGAAGTAAATCTTCATGGGTCTATTGATCGCCAGTTTAAATATCTTTTTGGTATTCAAAAGGGAGGAAATGAATTTTTGGCATTTTTTTTAGGTGTCAGTGATGTCATCTACTTAACTTATAGATTTACCCCATAAATTTCCTTTTGAATACCAAAAAGATATTTGATGAAGATTGAATGATGTTGGGAGCCCTGTGTTGTCCCAGATGTCCCGGATGTCCCAGCTGTCCCAAGTTAATTGTGGAATTGAATGATATTGGGAGCCCTGTGTTGTCCCAGATGTCCCGGGTGTCCCGGATGTCCCAGCTGTCCCAAGTTAATCGTGGAATTGAATGATGTTGGGAGCCCTGTGTTGTCCCAGATGTCCCACATGTCCCGGGTGTCCCAGCTGTCGCAAGTTAATCGTGGAATTGAATGATGTTGGGAGCCCTGTATTGTCCCAGATGTCCCAGATGTACCGGGTGTCCCAGCTGTCCCAAGTTCAGCGTCGATCCTGGCTGACCTAAAAGCTGGAACCATAAAGTCCATGATCTAAACCTGGTATTAATTGTAAGATGGGAGGAAACTACAAGTCTAAAAATATATCTCTAGTATGGGCATCTAAACCTAGTATTAAAATATTAAGTCTATTAGTATTGAAAATGTATCTGCAGTCTTGGCTCCTAAACCTGGTATTACAATATTAAGTCTACTAGTATTGAAAAAAAATTCGGGACTTTTACATCGAGAAAGAACCATATAAGCAACCAAGCAAAGTAGACTGTGATCTTATGGTAATATTAAGCCATATAGCCTCTAAGTCCTGGTGAATGTTCCACTTTAGATCTTCAAAAATGTTAATATTAATTGTCGCGATAATATATAAGCACGCCACCACCTTTACAGTCATTTGATCTATCTCTTCTCACCATGTTATAGCCGTGTATCTTGATAAATTCATTTGATATGCCTTCATTCAAGTGGGTCTCAGTAATGCCCAGAATGTCGAATTCAACTTCTTTTAATAGGAATTGAATTTCAGACAATTTATTAGTAAGTCCATTGATATTTATGTGTCCCATTTTTAAGTTCTTGTTGTCGCCCATCGTAGTCTTTAGTGCAGTGAAAACATCTTCGTCAGATTCACTAAGTCATCGTCAAAGTTTGAGTCAGTAAAGCTAGCATCAGCAAAGGGCAGAGCCCTTAATTCACAGGAATATATTCTTGTAAGTAGAGTAGTGAAGATAAAATATAAGAAATATATACAAAATGGCGGAGCTCTGAGATACACGTCCGGACGCCATAACAAGAAAACTTTCATCTTTTGTTTATCATTTAACTTATCTTTATCAAAAGCTAGAAAACTAAGATTCCCTCGATAATTTTCTTTCTAACTTCAATATCAGCGTTGTTACCTAGTTGTTACCTAGTAGGGTTTTCCGATTTACGGGCTTAAAGGCCGATTTGGCACTAATAGTGCCAGCAATAGTACCAGCCTGTTGTATATGATTGTAACTATTATTTTTCGAATTTCGAAGTATTGTTTCTATAAAATAGCAACACATTTTACAAGTTAATGTAAGAATTGTAATAATTTGTTATAAATACAAGTTTTTAAAAAAACTATTGCCGAGAAATCATTTCGGATACACAGGAAAAAATATGGTTTTTCACATTGGGAAAATGTTGGAAAAATTCACAATCTTGGAGAAAAAATGGGAAATCATGAACCCATTATTGGGAACCGAAGGGGAATTTTTTGAAATTTTTAACGTCCTTCTGAAACAAACCCAATAAAATCTCAATCTTGGAAAGTGACTGAGAGTGTTTTTTTTAATCAATTCCCTTTTTTGTGCAATTAATGGGAATATTTATCCAGCCGAATCCCAGAGCTGGGAAAAGAATGGGAAACTGTTTATAACATAATCCCAAACAAGGGAAATAAATGGGAATGTGTTCCCAATTGAATCCTTAACTTGGGAAATGAATGGGAACATTTTCCCAATTGATTCCTACCCAATGGAAAAGAATGGGAAACTGCTCATAACATAATCCCAAACAAGGGAAGTAAATGGGAATGCGTTCCCAATTGAATCCTTAACTTGAGAAATGGATTGGGAACATTTTCCCAATTGATTCCTATCCAGTGGAAAAGAATGGGAAACTGTTCACAACATACTCCCAAACAAGGGAAATAAATGGGAATGTGTTCCCAATTGAATCCTTAACTTGGAAAATGGATGGGAACATTTTCCCAATTGACTCCTAAGCAATGGAAAAGAATGGGAAACTGTTCACAACATAATCCCAAACAAGGGAAATAAATGGGAATGCGTTCCCAATTGAATCCTTAACTTGGAAAATGGATGGGGAACATTTTCCCAATTGATTCCTATCCAGTGGAAAAGAATGGGAAACTGTTCACAACATAATCCCAAACAAGGGAAATAAATGGGAATGCGTTCCCAATTGAATCCTTAACTTGAGAAATGGATGGGAACATTTTCCCAATTGACTCCTACACAATGGAAAAGAATGGGAAACTGTTCACAACATACTCCCAAACAAGGGAAATAAATGGGAATGTGTTCCCAATTGAATCCTTAACTTGAGAAATGAATGGGAACATTTTCCCAATTGACTCCTACCCAATGGAATAGAATGGGAAACTGTTCACAACATACCACAGGTAGCCCAAGCTCACTATTAGTGGCTATTTATAAGAGAATGTATGGCACTCAATAACACTAAAAAATTCTGTCTTAATTTTAATAAAATTCCACGAGACTTCTAAAGTGTGTTGTTTATGCTTTCTTCTAACCTCTGAATGAGTTTCAGCGAAATTCGTCGATTTTAACTGCTCGCCCTAAGCCACTCAAAAATGGGGAGAAGGTAGGAAGCGATGGCCGACTCGAAGCCATCATACTGCTCAACTCCAGTCCAAATATCTTCCCGAAAAATCGCTCTAGTTCAAAAATTCCTTCGCACAGGGTTGAAACGATAAATAAGCCACGTCCTCATGCCAGCCAAAACGAAGCGAACGCCTTTCCAAACGAGCCACGGGACTTGAACTTCAAAAAAATGCTCGCTTACGAGGAGAAGAAAATGCGTGACCGACAAAAGTTGTCACAACCAAACCGTTAAAAAATAGAGAGAGCCTGGGATCGAGCAAAAACTACTACTTTGGCCGGGCAGAGACGGGACTTGACTGGAGTACAAACTCTTCCCCTCCCTCGGCTCCCCCATATCGCAAAACATGACAGCTATTGTATTTCTCGGCCAATCACAGCCAAAATCACACACTTCAAATTCAAGACTCAGGGGAGAGGGAGGGGAAGAGTTTGTACTCCAGTCAAGTCCCGTCTCTGCCCGGCCAAAGTAGTAGTTTTTGCTCGATCCCAGGCTCTCTCTATTTTTTAACGGTTTGGTTGTGACAACTTTTGTCGGTCACGCATTTTCTTCTCCTCGTAAGCGAGCATTTTTTTGAAGTTCAAGTCCCGTGGCTCGTTTGGAAAGGCGTTCGCTTCGTTTTGGCTGGCATGAGGACGTGGCTTATTTATCGTTTCAACCCTGTGCGAAGGAATTTTTGAACTAGAGCGATTTTTCGGGAAGATATTTGGACTGGAGTTGAGCAGTATGATGGCTTCGAGTCGGCCATCGCTTCCTACCTTCTCCCCATTTTTGAGTGGCTTAGGGCGAGCAGTTAAAATCGACGAATTTCGCTGAAACTCATTCAGAGGTTAGAAGAAAGCATAAACAACACACTTTAGAAGTCTCGTGGAATTTTATTAAAATTAAGACAGAATTTTTTAGTGTTATTGAGTGCCATACATTCTCTTATAAATAGCCACTAATAGTGAGCTTGGGCTACCTGTGAACATACTCCCAAACAAGGGAAATAAATGGGAATGTGTTCCCAATTGAATCCTTAACTTGAGAAATGGATGGGGAACATTTTCCCAATTGACTCCTACCCAATGGAATAGAATGGGAAACTGTTCACAACATACTCCCAAACAAGGGAAATAAATGGGAATGTGTTCCTAATTGAATCCCTAACTTGGGAAATGAAAAGGCTGCCAGAAATCTTGACATTTGAAATTAGTTGTTGTTTGATTGACACACATAAAAAATACTTTCACCCAACCTGCTTTTTCTCATAAACCATTTTTGTGACAAAACCTGTTGATCTTTGCTGACTGTATATAATATAGATCTAGAATGGTCCTATTGGTCTTGTGGGCTTCCTGTGGGTGTGCCCTGTTCATTTTGGTCAGCAATCTTGCGTTTTACTAGGTTTTGGCGGGAAAAGTTGAGTTTGGTGAGTTTGCACGCAGTTCACTTGCAGAGCAAACAAAGGCTGCTAAATCAACACTTCTTTCTCCACTTTATGAGAGAAATGTTTGAAAATCACTTGAAAATGAAGGTAAGCTAGGATTTTTAAAAGGATTTTTAAATAATACAGGTGATATTGCCAATTCTATCTGAGTTTCATTTTGTTTCTGGTCTTTCTGCTGTTTGTGAGCGCTATATCACTTGACTGTTTGGGCATTTTAAAGACTAATGTTCAAGCTAAGTTAAGCTTATATCTTGTTTTAATTAGTACTTGATTATTGGAATTATGAGTTATGGTTTCCTCTTTAAATTTTTCTTTCAGGAAAAATGTAAATATTTAAGAAAATCTTCACTTGAACAAAATATGAAATCACTTTTCTCAGTGAAGCACAAATTATATATATGGCTTGACAGTGACACATACAGTTGGGTGTGATTATTAAAGGTAATTAAGCTGTCCAAACTTATCTTATTATTCCATTTTATTGTATCTTCAAACCTCATCAAACCAAATTTCATATATTATATAAGTT
The DNA here is from genome assembly GCA_029948255.1 of Telmatactis stephensoni. Classification (NCBI taxonomy): domain Eukaryota; kingdom Metazoa; phylum Cnidaria; class Anthozoa; order Actiniaria; family Isophelliidae; genus Telmatactis; species Telmatactis stephensoni. The sequence goes on along the minus strand of JALIZF010001715.1, from coordinate 452,501 downwards.
ATATTGTTTCTTTCAGATCAGAAGCTGCCTTGAAAAGACCACAAGCTGCCCCAGAAGTCATTTTTGCTTGGCACAAGATATATGGGCTCAAAGAATGCAATATTAGCTGTAAAAGGCTAAAGAAGGAAAATGCCAGAGATCACTTCATTACAGATAAGAACTTACTCAGAGATGCAATATAATACATATATTGTTTTTTTAGTAAGCTTATATTTGTCATTTTTTGGAGGGTTTGCAAGCAATTGTGGTTTAGGCCATCGTCCTCCCCTCTGTCACATGCAATTAGCTTCACAGACAAGAGACCATAATACTAAGAGAGCGAAACTCGGTACTGATGTCTGTGCGATGTTCGTGGCGACTAAGGCTATTTTTAGCAACTTCGCCATCGCGCGCGCAAGGCCCTCAACCAATAGAATTTGCTTTTTGGCATGCGCGCGGAAGGGACCGTTTGAATTCTATTGTTTAAGTGCCTTGCGCGCGCGATGGCGAAGTTACTAAAAATAGCCTTAGGCGCCACGAACATCGCACAAACATCAATACTGAGTTTCGCTCTCTTAGTATTATGGTCTCTTGTCACAGAGTAATAAATCATAATCAGGATCAGGACTTGCAGCTTAATAATTCAATTTAAAAGTTATATATTATTACTATTATTGACAAAATCCTGCCAATTTTCTATATATACCCAATAAAATTATAGCATGCAGAACTGAGTTGCAGTTTGGGCATGAAAACTTAAACAATTTAAAAACAGTAGTTGAAATATATAGTTGACAAGTTGTTAATTGTTTGTAAAAATTATTCTAAATAAAGCTATGGATCTCAATGAAATCCTTTCAAAATGTTTCAACTTGGGGTTAAATAAATATAGGATAAAAATATCCCTACATTGGGGGTAGATTGGAACAAAAGCCAGAATTTTGGGTTAAGTGTGGGATCATAATATCCCCATATTTGGGAGTAAAATGGGAACAAAATCCCAAGTTTGGGTTAGGTGTGGGATCATAATATCCCCATATTTGGGAGTAAAATGGGAACAAAATCCCAAGTTTGGGTTAGGTGTGGGATCATAATATCCCCATATTGGGGGTAAAATGGGAACAAAAATCCCAAGTTTGGGTTAGGTGTGGGATCATAATATCCCCATACTGGGGGTAAAATGGGAACAAAAATCCCAATTTTGTGTTAAATATGGGATCAAAATATCCCTCCACTGGGAATAACATTGCCCAAAATGTTCAAACTTCTGGGAAAATATTGGGATCAAAATATCCCCATATTGGGGATAAAAGAACAAAAAATTCCCATTTTGGGAGTAGATTGGGACCAAAATTTCCCAACATTGGAGATTGTATGGGATCAATAAATCCCAAACTTGGTTTTGGTAACACTTTCCCAATATTGTGTTTTTCACAATGATTACCCAAGGAAAACACAATATTTTACCAATTTAATCCCATGTTGGGAATCTTAAAAAATTTCCTGTGATAAGCGTTCATCACGTTACACACGACTAACCCTGAAACATCACATTGATGATGTTTATAATTTACATAACATTTACTAGTCAGAAAAGCTTTTTTCATTTTTACAAGCTTTCACAAACTTTACTATATGAATAAATAGCTCTCTGAACATTATTATTGGCCAGAAACTACTAACTATTGGCTTTCAAATCGATCGACGTACTGGCTTTTGTACCGTGCGTTTGGGTGTACTGAATGAAATTAAGGAAGTTACAATCACAAAATTTATAATTATAACTGTTTGATTGTAATATTTCACTGCGGACTGTATCTCAGTTAGTATCTTGCAAAGAGAAAAATAATTTATTTTCGAACTCTTGGTTTTCTTGGAGCTCTTGTGCCTTGTGCGTACATATTAATGGTGAGTTAGCATCAAGGGCCGACTATGCATTTGAACAGTGTTTACTTCTTAGGGGGTGTTTACATGACACTAGGATCAACCTAGCACTAGAATCATCCTAGCAGGCGAATCAACTTTTACGTTTAGTTGACATGCCCGAAGTAACCCGAAGCAGAGTTCAAATAAATGAGTGATTGCTCGTCCTAGGTCACCCGAACTACCACAGTGGCATTAGCGTTTCCTAGATAGATAGATAGATAGATAGATAGATAGATAGATAGATAGATAGTTCAATATAGTTCAATATGCTTTATTAACATGACCTATGATTTTACAGGTATTGTCAAAGCTAATTAAAGTTTTTCTTTGCTAATAATTGTATATAAGAACAGTAACTATGTGATAAAAAATCCATATATTATATAGATAGATAGATAGATAGATAGATAGATAGATAGATAGATAGATAGATAGATAGATAGATAGATAGATAGATAGATAGATAGATAGATAGATAGATGATTTGTTTATTATACCTTTTGCAGCTATAGCTGAATTATAGGAACGGTCAGAATATACTAACAGTCAATAAATATTACAATTAAATACTAATTAATTGACCCCCTTCCCCTTCCCCCCTCCCCATCCCTTAACTCTAATTGCTGCGCATACTTATGCGTTACCAGGCTGGAAAAGCGCTCGGTATCAGTAGACTTAAGATATATATTAGGTTTGCCTAGGATATAGCTCACTAGGCAATAATATTCTACTAGATATTAACGAATAAACTGGATTACTTGCCCCAATATTCTTTATAAATTTAACACAGCCATCGTCCCGCCTTCCTTTAACCCTTTTTGGCGAAGTATCTCTACTTCAGTTTTCCGTTTACATGACCGAAACATATACTCCTAATGCTAGGATATTCCTACCGGCGAGACAGGATGATCCTAATAGTAGGATGATGCTAGTACCCGAAGAGAAAACACACATTTCCATATAAACTGAAGTTTAGTAGAATGTTCCTTTAGCTCGCTGCGAGTGAGGTAAAAAGGTACATTGATTGGCCGATCACACCCAAGTACTCGGGTTGGCTTAAGCTTCACCCAGTGTACGGGAAACGGCAGAGGGCAGACTTTTTTCGCGTTTGTCGTTGGCGTTTGAACGCGAAGATAAGTCATTTTGCATTTTTTCGTAAACATGAAAAGTTCCAAACGCACATCAGCAGCTGCGAAAAAAAGGAGGCCGTGTGATCGTCTCTGCCGTCTGCCGTTTCCTGCGTACGTGAAGATTAATCTCTGAAATGTTTAATCCAGCTTGATGACTCATCTGAATCAGCCAATACATACATTACAAGCAAAGCAGAATCCTTTTCCTAGACCTCATCTCTAAATTATGCTATCCGAGTATCAAGCGATCACGTATACGTACTGCAGGCTCCATGGCAGGCTCGAAAGCGTCGTTTTGCCACTATGGACTATCGTCCCACAGAACAGTTGTTATTTCTAGTTATTTGCTAGTAAGGGCTAGATAGGTTTGTTAGCTAATTTTGATGATCAAAAGATAAACGAATTGCCCAAAAAGATTATTGACAAAAATTTGTTTTGCCTTCCGACGGTTTTGAATTATATGGAAACGCATTGCTACGACAAGCCCTTCTCTCCCCAGAGCCTGTTCACAGGCTATCCGTCCACACTAAAACAGCCTATTTCTTTTGTCTAAAATAAGAAATGCTGTTTCAGTGTGGAAAAGAAAAATGATAACAAAAATGTCAAATGTATATTCGGAGTGGAGGGTTTTCTGATACGCGGTGATAGTGTTACGCACTATTGCACACACTACATATGCTAATTAGTATGTGGCACTATTAGTGCCAAAGCCCGTAAATCGGAAAACTCTAGTTGGTTCTTAACCTTACATATTTCATGGCCATTGAAGCATTGTAAGATATCCAAAATAAATTATAAAAACGTAAATTTTTAGACCGCCAATTATTACTTCGGGTTAACATTGTCTATTTTTTAAGGTTTTTGGCCAAGTGAACTAAATGCTTGGAATTATTTACTTTTTTGGTGTGTAAAAGTTCAAGTGCGTTTTACTCGAAAACGCTTCTATAGAAATCTTTTAAACATAGGAGAACTTGATCTGGATTCTATGAACCAATAAACGCGATTGGAAAACGCTACCATAGAAATCTTTTAAACATAGGAGAACTTGATCTGGATTCTATGAACCAATAAACGCGGTTTTGTACAAAACTTTGTGTTGTCTAAAAATTTTGGTGACGGCTGTAGTTCTTATATGAAAGCACCCACAGTTACGAACTTTCATCAACCTACTATATAAAGACTGAAGTTTTTAATGCTATGTGTTTTGTTTACATCGGGGTTACCATAGCGACGAAACAATGACGTCACCGTTTTAGATTACAAGCAATTTTTATGCGTTTCTCGACCAAAACTTTTAAAACGACACTTAAGGCGTAAATATTTAGGACTTTGCCTAGCAGCATACGAATTTTGGAGAGATTGCGAGGCGCAATTTTTTAATCTCAGAAATCACAATTTTTGTCAGTTTCGATTCAATAATTTTAAAAGCAAAGCAGCATGACAACTCTTCGACTGTCCAAATGTTGTTCATATATCAGGCTACCCCTCACCAAAGGGAGAAAACAGTTGACTTAAAGATTTTTTTCTTTAGGAGCACTGTTTTTGTATGAATTTTGATAAAATTCAGCCCAATTTCATGTCTAAGTGGGCGTACGATGGCGGAGATCCAAAACACTTTCTGACGTGTCACTTGGTTGAGAAGTAGTCTGATATATAGTCTGGTCTGTAGAATGACTGCAATAGACCCATGAAATACCTGTACTATAATCCGAAGTCCGTTTTGGGATTAACACTTTAAAGAAAACCTACAATTGTAGCTATGTAAACTTTAGATTTGCTGGTATATTAGCGTTAATTACTGGTAACGAGAATATGGTCCTCGACTGCCTTGGACTTATTTTCTCAAAAATGCACCCACCCACACACACACACATACACAAAACTTAAAAAAAACTTTCCGTTGGTACACTTGTAAAGGCCAATGCATTAGTAAAGGTGTAAATTAGATCGTAAACTAAACTGCTAATGACTCTCTTTACGCCCCGTACTACTTCTCACATACTAATTCACTTAGCAATTCAGTATTCTGTTTCATTGTACTTCATTTTTTCTTTCGTAAAAGTTCTCATAGCCGGCATGCACGAAAGTAATATGATATCAAATAACCAATTAACTACCCGTATTAACATTTTTTTGACAGTTCGCCGGGGTTTCCGTATATACTTCGTGGTCTTTAGAAGGCTATCAGAAATAGTAGTTTAATTTTTAAGAAATCTTCTGTATTAGTATTTTCGCAATACCATTGGACTAATGACAGGTCTTTAATTATGACTTAGTCATGTCAGTTTTATTTACACTGATTATCGCGTACTTGATTAAGTGGGCATGCAGAGTAGAGTACAAGCACCGTAAACTATAAAGCGCTGCTCTTTGTACTATTCTTGTTGCACGCTTTTAGTAAATCAATATCTTATAGATATGATAAAGAATACTGTTTACACTGACGCATAACATCGATCCTGCCAAGTAAATTAGTACGAACAGTGCAGTATTAAAACAGATCAACGAGAAAGAAAAAAAAAGGGGGGGGGGGAAAGAAAAACAATTAACGAAATTTACTAAGTAGACACTTGTTGAACATGACGAGGACTTACCACCACGTCGATTGACATTTATCATTTAAAAGAGACATAGATTTCTTTATAAGCAAGGACAAAACGGTAAGTTTCCTCACAAAACAAGCCTGAAACAGCAGTGAACTATTGCTTTTGCTATTGTAAGTATTTATCTAACCTACAATACAGAAGCCCATTAATTCCCACTCCTGAACATTGAATAAGTTGTAGTACAAACACTTTACGTTCTCCTTTTACAGCCAATCCAGTCATGCAGTCGCTGAAAAGTATCCTTGTTGTTTTGGCATTGACCGCAATGTTTTGGTCCAGCGTTCATGGTACATGCGAGTCTTCCAGTAAGTATGAAGTAACGTCTTTTTGCTAGTGAAATTCTGATCTCCATATCCTGAATTTCACCTCCATCTAATCTGATCCCTGATCCCGTTGAAAATCCCGAACTGATCCCGAACTCATCTCTGTTTTAGAACAGGGTCCAAATTTTCAGAAGGCAACTTACCCGGCCTAACCAGAGTTCAATCTAAAGAAAACCACCTCAGTTTAACCCATGGTTAACGTTAACCAAACTTTGAACAAGCGGACCCTGGTGTTTTGATCCGACTGGCCATCATAACGGCCAGTTTGAAGGCTGGTCTTTTTCACCATAGCATTGAAATGATTGTTTGTGTTGTAGACGGTTTTAAAATGGAGGGGCTGGTGATAAAAGAAAACCTCAGTGGTAATATAGTGTCTAAGGTCAAGTCTACTGGTGGTGTATACACCATCTCAGGCAAACTGGAGGTATCATCTGCCATGGCGTCGTATAGCTCTTTTAGAGTCAAAGTTGAAGTGCAATTTGATGGGAAAGTCATATTCCTTGGTTTTATTAAACAATCTCTGAAGAAAATTATTGAGTGCCCTCTCACTGGCGGCTGGTAAGTGCATTTATTATATAGCAAACATAACGCACGCTCTTATTGGTCAATTTGCAAGCTATTATTTCTTAATATTACGCGCGGGACCGAAACATCGAAAGTAGAAAATATTTTTTCGAGTTAATCGAAGAAAATTCCGTAACTTTCAGTACGGCCCTCGTGCATGGTTATGTCTGTATTCACATTATATTGATCTATTATATACGATAATTGATGCGGCAGCCAATTAATTACATCGGCAATGTATTTATTACAAGTCTTCGGCTCCTTATACTTATCCAATATAGATAAAATAATCTTTCTATCAGTGCAGCGAGGTTGTCCAATATTACGCTTAATTTTCCCGCAGCCACCCGGCCCAGGCTCTGTTTCAGAGGGGGCGTCTTCACGCTGGCGCGGTGCGAGCGATGAAGTAGTTTGGGCTACCTATGTCGTGTGGCAATTTTATAAAGACCACTGGAGAAAAAGCAAACCTCACAGAAATCAATAAATCAGTTCACTAAACGTAAACAAAATGTCTCTTTCTTATTTAGACTAGGTCTTTCGAGTCTTTTTGGCGCATTTGTACGCATTTTGGAGGAATTTTTGTGACATCACTTTCTCTTGATAGAGGGCCGTTTTTCTCCATATAATTACCACATGCGCCTTACAATTGTATGTAGCTTTACAAAGCTCTGATTCGCTCTCTTTTACTCCGACGACAGCCCAAAACACGAAATGTCAGTAATGCAAATGTCACTTAATTTTTACATAGTGTTAAAGATTTCTTTCCATAATTTCCTTATAACTTAATATATTCCTTATTGCTAAATATATTTCTTTGGGCATACAGCTTCAATAAGAACAGAAATACGAGATGATTTGGCCTCCTTCGCCGGCAACTCTTTTGAGTTTTATTGCTTTTGGGTTTCCTGTACGAAATAGTCTTTTTCTTCCCTAATTTTCGCACAGGAAGCCCAAATATAAAAGGTTTCCTGCGGTGGAGGCTATAGAGATGATTTGTCATTTCAATTTTTGAATATCTTTGCCTCTATCCATCTACAGCGAACTAACATTTGATGCTGAACGCAAAGTTAATGTAGTTTTTAAATTCCTTGTTGCATCATTACACACAAATCGATCTTTTCTACACGCTAGTGTGTATCTTTTTTTTTTCACTCATTACCTTTTTTCACTCATTACCGTTGTTTTTCAGTGACATTCCTCAAGCAAGTTGTAATGACATTGCAGATGTCACGAAAATTTCCTCATCCCAACTGTGTAACCAGGGCCTCCTGGTATCTGGTACCATCTCATTTGACCAAACTGAAACCATTCCCAATATAAAGTCTTATTTGCCTGGTGGTATGGACGTGGTAAGTCACTAGTTAACTATCAAGTGTATTGCAGTTCCATGTTCCCACTATAATAGCGTATCTAGTAAAACCTTAGGACTTGCGTTAGACCTCATAGGTAAACAGAGTGGTATAAGCGTAATTTCAATGGTGACATTTCCCGTATCGTCATAGTACTAGGCATCGTACATACTTTGTGATTATATTATGTTTGTGACTAGCCTGCTTACAGGCTCTCAAAGGGGAGGGGAAAGGGGAAAGGGGAAAGGGGAAAGGGGAAAGGGGAAAGGGGAAAGGGGAAAGGGGAAAGGGGAAAGGGGAAAGGGGAAAGGGGAAAGGGGAAAGGGGAAAGGGGAAAGGGAAGGGGAAAGGGGAAAGGGGAAAGGGGAAAGGGGAAAGGGGAAAGGGGAAAGGGGAAAGGGGAAAGGGGAAAGGGGAAAGGGGAAAGGGGAAGGGCTTGGCCAATATGTTATTTGTCCTTCCTCGTCTTTTTATTCATTTTTTATATGCCTGGAGTTCTAATAAATATTGAATAACTCTACGGGGAAATTCTGGCCCCGGTTGTACGAAGAGTTAATAGCGCTATTCGTTGGATAAACCATTATTCACTGGTTAAAATGCATGATTGCATTTTCCAATAAACTTTATCCACTGGATAAGGATTTATTCATCGAATAGCGCAACGTTCGTACAACAAGCAGGGCCTGTGTGCTAGCTTTGTTACACTATACTGACTTGAATGTTTTGTTTCAGGACGATCCATCTAAAGTAATACTGAGCGTAGAGTTCTTGAAACCAAATACGGATGAAGAGATCGCCTGCCTGAGAGAGGAGATAGGAATTGAAAAATAGTATGAAATTAAACAACAATATATTGTAGCTAAGGTGATGGGCAAATAATGTCAAGAAGTAAAATAAATCGATTTTTAAAGCAAACTCTAGTATTCCTTTTTTCTGTTTTCCTCTTTTTTTTTCCTTTCCTTTTGTTGGTTGGTTGGTTGGCTGGTTGGTTTGGTTAGTTAGGTAAAAAAAAATTTCCCCTATCTTTCAATGTCACAGTTTGCATGCCACATTCAAATCTAAGTCCATCCTTAGTAATCATGTCATTTTTAGGTCTTCGACAATGCATGTACACTATGTACTTTAAGCGTTAAGCGTGAGTCGTGAAACGCTTAAAAAACTAACCGTGAGTCGTGAAAATTCGAAAAAAGTAATCGTGAACCGTGAATAATTTTTGTAGCGTGAGCCGTGATTTTCGTTTTTTATAGTGCATTTAAGTGATCTAAAGTCTAGGTGAACTTTCCTGTGGCGCTTTGGCGTGAGACCAATGACATTTGAGCGTTGCCTGGTCTTCCTGGGCGAGTTGACTAGGCGTCAGCCAGGTGCTCACTATGTCACTCTTGGTGGTCTTTGTCCAGGCGTCTCAGTTTTTATTCTCCTCAGTGTGTCAATGATTGACTAACTTGTGTAATTCGTGTGATAGTTTTTGCTTCGACTTGTACTTGTACTCGAATACTTAATAAGGTATCAGGGTACCCCGAAGTTTCTCAAAAGGGTCGATTTTTACTTTTTTACATTTTCTGATAGAATACACAATAAGTTATGATTTAGTGAAAAAATTATTTCACTAACGATTATTAATAGCGAGTTATAAACGAAAAACTTTTTTCCGGCTTAATCCCTGGCAATTATCTGTTGACATCACTTGTCAATTGACCTGCCATCAAGAGAGCTTGTCGGTGAAGAATGTATATGATTATTCAACTAGCCGTTTCTAATAGAAAGTGAAATGCTGCGAGCAGAAAACAGCTGGTGTATCTACGTTAGCAGAACTGTTCCCCTAAAACTCACGAAAGTACACCGCTTTGTCTGATATATCAAATCTCTTGTGCGTTGTGTGACGAACACTGCTAGTTGACCTTCAGTATTGAACTACAGAACATAATTCCGTCCAGGTTCAGTGTCGGACACACACAGTTCAAAATATTTAGCACTTTGAGTAAATTAATTAAAAAAATTGGGGTAGCTCATCACCCTTCCTCGCAGCCAAGTGCTGAATTACGAAGGGCGCAGCTCAACGTGATCGAGTCGAAGGTGGCAAGGGCGCTTTCATTACGAGACAATTGAACAATCAACATTTACATACAAATTTACATACACATACACGTAGCAGCCACCATACGACCCATGTCTGCGGATCACGGAGATCACGGTTTTTCAAACAATCACAAACGGCTAGCGATGGCAATGATTTAATATAAAACTAACTGACTACGACCACACAAGTTTTAGAAATGTACAAGTACATTTTATTCACTGAAATATATTGCTTTTTCAAACAATCACAAACAGTGTTAGCAATGATTATAAAACTAATTGATTAAAGTTTGTTTAGTAAAGGTGTGTATCGCTCCCTGGCAGCTATAAAAAGAGTGCTTGATAAATATCTGACACATAATTTGCCTTGTAATGTATAGAGAATGCATAAATATATGTGGATTTAACTGACTGAGCTACTGAGAGTAGTCTGCGTTAAGAAAGCAAAATTTCGATTCACCAATAATGTTAGCGATATCGTGTGGCTTTCTAAAGAGATTTTACCTCTTTGAAGAGGAGAACATTGGAATGCAACTTTATATCGTCTTGCTTCGATCGAGCGTACAACGCGGCGATGAAAAACTCATAAAAGGACATTGTCTTTCCTGAGAAATATCACTAAACAGTTCATGACCTTGCTGAACACTTCCACGAATACAAAGCAGGATTCAGTGGATTCCCGGGTATGATAAATCTGAATAACAACGACAACTTAGCTAGAAAACAAAGATTCCAATCGCGTGGTCAGCGATCATTCCAAGCATATTTTGATGACGTCACAAATCATCGTTCGCTACATCCATATACATACGTGCCTACCAAGAATCGAGTTCAGAGCTGGTATATAAACATGCCGCGCATGTGCAAGATTAGTGTCGCTGCTCGCTTCGCTCGCAGCAACAAGAGCCAAAGTTCAATGACATCAAATTGCCTGATCGTGTCTAAAACTCCACACGGGTACATACGACTACATACAGGTGACATACGAGTACATATGAGTAACATACGACAACACACGGGTAACATACGACAACATACGAGTAACATACGACAACATACGGGTAAAAAACAATTTTTTTTCAATCTGAACATAATTAATAAAGCATAGATACTATCTACTACTATCAAACTGAATGTCACATTGCCTGTAACACTGTAACTAAGAATATACATGGTGCTTGTTGAGCACAGCACGATTTTGTCCTATTTCTTCAGAAAAAAATGCGCAACTAGCGTCAGTAAAGGCCATCATTGTAACAATGCTGCATTCTGACTAACAGCAATACAATGGAGTGTATGTTGGCAGGCAAATTCAGTTTGAAGATTACACATCTATCCTTGGCATATTGTATACAGTCATTGTTCCATGTGCTTTATATAGAATCTTGTTCAATCGTGCTGTGCTCAACAAGCACCATGTATATTCTTAGTTACAGTGTTACAGGCAATATGACATTCAGTTTGATAGTAGTAGATAGTATATATGCTTTATTAATTATGTTCAGATTGAAAAAAAAATTTTTACTCGTATGTTGTCGTATGTTACTCGTATGTTGTCGTATGTTACTCGTATGTACTCGTATGTCACCTGTATGTACTTCGTATGTACTCGTATGTACCCGTATGTTACTCGTATGTACCAGTGTGGAGTTTTAGAAACGAAACAAGATTTTGGTTGCCCTTTTACTTCAGCTGTCATCGGGCAAGATTATGAGGTGTTATAATCCCCTTGTATCAACAAACCCGCTTCTTTGCTCCAAAACACATTTTTGCGTTTTTTTACCTTCACGCGTGCGTGCGTGTGTAATTCGGGTGGAAATCGTGGTGTTCCGATTACTATCCGACACTATGGTCGGTATATTTCGGATATATTCGGACTTTAGTGGTTTTCATCCACGTGTGGGATCCAATGTCAAACAAATCTACTGAGGGTGAGTGGTGACGAAACAAGATTTTGGTTGCCCTTTTACTTCAGCTGTCATCGGGCAAGATTATGAGGTGTTATAATCCCCTTGTATCAACAAACCCGCTTCTTTGCTCCAAAACACATTTTTGCGTTTTTTTACCTTCACGCGTGCGTGCGTGTGTAATTCGGGTGGAAATCGTGGTGTTCCGATTACTATCCGACACTATGGTCGGTATATTTCGGATATATTCGGACTTTAGTGGTTTTCATCCACGTGTGGGATCCAATGTCAAACAAATCTACTGAGGGTGAGTTGTTTCTTTTTGTGGTTACTGGCTTTTAAAGCCAGTAACACACTATGTCATCGGGTATGCGTGCGTGAGGGTGTGCAATTCGGAAATTTCCGAAGTTGAAACGAAGTGTCTAGACGAAAATATTCGAACTTCGTCCGAAGCTTTTTTGCTCAATTATTCCATTATCGATAATAAATTATAAACTTTTTGGTGCCCTTTTAGAACAATTAATTCTTTTTCTTTCATGAAAATGCTCGTTAAGGCCTAACTTTGACAATGTTCGATAAATATGGCGTCTCTGACGCCATTCGGGACGCCATTCGGAACGAAACATGAAACCCAATCACCTTTTCATGTGCTCACCATCGCTTCAAGAGGTTTTGGTAAGTAAACAATGTTTTCCTTCTCTTTTATCAATGTAATCAGGCATAGCTTTTGCAAAGTTTGTTCGAAGTGTGTATTTAAGGAATTTTTCAGAATTCCAGTAGATTTACGAAAGTTTTTAACCAGACTGAAGATGGACATGAAAACAGAGGGGGTCCTAGGGGTTTGCGGGATTGCGGGATTGCCCATTTCTTTGTGCGGTATTGCGGTATTTTACAAAAAATCAGCGGCATTGCGGGATTCTCAAACCCTGCGGTATGCGGCATTTTCTTTTTTGAGCTGCGGTATTACGGGAAAAACGATTTGAAATTGCGGTAATGCGGTATTTTTGAGGCCTGTGAGATGCGGGATTTTGCTTCTGGCGCTCGATAGAAAATTTCATGTTTCTGTGATTCATGTTTCTGCGCGTGAGGTCCCGTGGGAGTGGTATTTCGAATTTTTCGCGTGGTGAGCCGTATTTTCGAATTTTTCATGCGGGATTACGGGATTGACCATATTTTCGTGCGGGATTGCGGTATTTTCGAATTTTTCGTGCGGGATTTCGTGCGGGATTATTAGTAACCCCCTAGGTCCCCCTCAAAACAAGGTGTTTGTTTGACAGCCATGTAGCTACGATCCAACCACTCAGATCACTCTTGACGATTAAGAAAACAACCATAATCAATTTATAATCTCTTACGGAAAGGGGGATTTCATGCTATATGTATATTAGTAAGACGATCTGAGTTGTCACGCAACTCAAACCACTAGTATATATTATGCAGTCAGTTGTAATATAATCACCCTCTTTCACAAGACATTGAAGAAAGCTGAACAACAACATCTCTCGACTATTATAATAAAGAATCAATGTAGAAATCATTGCATGTGTCATTTCTTTTATTTACTTTGCAATAATTAGTTCTATATACTCAAAACGTTTGCATATTTTTACCATTTTAAGTATTTTAATATATTCAAACAGTAACCACATGACCTTTTTTAGGTCTTTTGTTATACACCTATTTCAAAAAAGGTTGTCACCGCCAAGAGCGATAGGCGATAGTAAACCATTTTCACTACTAAATTCCCCCGCTCATTGTCTCGGCGTGATTAAGTTATGGGAGAACGAGATTTGACCTCCGCTCACTCGCCGAAACTGCTACCACTACCTTCGATACTCATACCAAGTCATACGGTGGAGAAACCTGAAAGGAAGATGTTGACAAGAAATTATACCTCCTCCCAAAACTCAGAAAAAAAAGAGAGCAAAATCAGATATGTTGAATCATCTAGGGAGAGTGAAATCGCCAACAAAGGCTCATTTGTACAAGGAACCTAGGAATTTACACAGAATACCTTGACACTCAGGATGGAGAACCACGACATGCATGGTCCACCATTTTCACCTAGGTTTCCTCTATGTCACACACCTTGGAGTGACTAGCAGCATCGACTCGACTTGGAAGCGGGAGGCAATTTAGTCAACGAGACTGAGCTTGCCCCAGAGACAGTCTTCCTTTACACTGCAGCCGCTGGTGCGCAGGCATGGGGCTAATGGAATGAAGAAAGGAAATCGAGATATTTGCGCGGGTCTTTTTCGACTCCCGGAACGAGGATGCAAACTTCGAGAGCTTTGTTCAACTGTCAACACTTGGAGTCTTGCTTGTCGATTGAATTACGTCCCTAGTACTTGGAGAACGTGCCATTTTCTTAGAGAAAACTGAAAAGGGAATCAGTTATGGGCCTTCTGTTAGGGAGCGGTATGTCGGATGGAGTCCGTGATATTGCTATGGTTGTTGAAGGCGCAAAGACGAAGGCGATATTCGTACCAAGTCATACGGCGGAGAAACCTGAAAGAAGGGCGAGGGCAAGTCTTGGGAGATGCTGGCTCGTTACAATACCGTCTATTTGCTTGGACGTCGGCATCTCATCTCACATTGAATGAGGCGAAATCGAAGAAAAACACAAAGAATCGCAACTAAAATTAGCCCGCCAGTCTCTACGTACAATCTGGAGAAGACTGAGCTCTAGCCCGTTAATACCGAGTGGGACTTGGGGTTCAACAACTTGACATGGAACAAGCAACTACTAGACAGCCACATGGATCGATGCTAGAGCAAGCTGCTAGTGTCAACAGGTGTCAACACTCATTGCACTCAAAACACCTCTGGGAAGCGATCAGTAGATCTCACTCTCGGCTCGACCTCGTTTCGCAAACACAGCCCAAATGTGGACCCCATAGTCTACTGACTTGGCATCAAGAATGTGAGGATCAGAACGACGAGCCACCAAGTGTATCCTTGATGGACCATTTTCGTGCACAGTCGCTTACAGTTCCTCTAAAATTCCGACTTGGATACTACCAATGACTGGCACCACAAATAGAAAAATCTTTGCTAACGTCCATGTGGCGGAATTAGCTCAGTTTCCTTGCAAATTGGGGCTCTTGACACATAAGATAGTTTTGGCGTAGTGCAGCTTTGAAACTCCAGATCTTACAGAGAATGGATGGCGCGTATGTCCCCAAAACATCGGAAAGCTGACATTAATGCGTTGCTAATGAGCCAGCAATTGCAAACAAAAATGTGCATAAATCCAGGTATGTTTGGAATGACCCGTGGCCTGGTACGAGTCACCAGCTCTTCAAGTTACCTAAACCTTGTTCGCACTCGTGCTTGCTGCGTGTTAATTTATAGCATGGAAGACTGATTGAGATTCCATAGAATTATTTGGTATTATTCATGAACGAATGGAGAGTTAATTGACCCCTCGATAGATGTGCCTTCAGGGACCCTCTCAGTGATTGGTGCTTGCCCAGCTGTGGTTTTCCTGCTATATAACATATTTTCCCTAAAATTAACACTCAGCGAGCATGATTTCAACGAGATAAATTACTGTTTCTTCGTATATTTCGCGGTCTGTCGCGAAATGCAGTCTGGATCTTCGCAGCGCATGCTTACACTCGTTACCGGGCGGGTGTCGCACAAAGTGCATGCTCTGTATTCATCGATGACGGTCGGAAGGATCGTCAACAGTAAGCCGAAATGGGATTCGATGGTTGATTAGGTGACGTCAAGACACAGGATTCCACGAAGAGCTCTTGGTATTGCAAGTCGAATGACCAATCAGCAATTGTTTTTCTTGTGACCGCTCCGAAGGCCTTTAAAGGGTTGTTTCATACTGTTCGTGAAGTCTCTTAACTCATTTCTGTACATACAAACGCATACGCCCTTCGCGACAGGCGTACGCTTAATTCAGAGATGTCGAGCATATGAACGGAGCTGGTGAGACCACGGCAACTACAAACGAGCTACAGAGAAACTACAGAGGAGAGCCACGTGCCACGACTCTGCTAAATTCCTCAGGTCACAGGTTGCCTGTTTGTTGCTGCGAGCGAAGCGAGCAGCGACACTAACCTTGCACATGCGCGGCATGTTTATGTATCTTGGTAGGTAGGCACGTACGTATATGTATGTAGCGAACGATGATTTGTGACGTCATCAAAATATGCTTGGAATGATCGCTGACCACGCGATTGGAGTCTTTGTTTTCTAGCTAAGTTGTCGTTGTTATTCAGATTTATCATACCCGGGAATCCACTGAATCCTGCTTTGTATTCGTGGAAGTATTCAGCAAGGTCATGAACTGTTTAGTGATATTTCTCAGGAAAGACAATGTCCTTTTATGAGTTTTTCATCGCCGCGTTGTACGCTCGATCGAAGCAAGACGATATAAAGTTGCATTCCAATGTTCTCCTCTTCAAAGAGGTAAAATCTCTTTAGAAAGCCACACGATATCGCTAAAATTTTTTGTGAATCGAAATTTTGCTTTCTTTACGCAGACTACTCTCAGTAGTTCAGTTAAATCCACATATATTTATGCATTCTCTATACATTACAAGGCAAATTATGTGTCAGATATTTATCAAGCGGCACTCTTTTTATAGCTGCCAGGGAGCGATACACATCCTTTACTAAACAAACTTTAATCAATTAGTTTTATAATCATTCCTAACACTGTTTGTGATTGTTTGAAAAAGCAATATATTTCAGTGAATAAAATGTACTTGCACATTTCTAAAACTTGTGTTGTCGTAGTCAGTTAGTTTTATAATCATTGCCATCGCTAGCCGTTTGTGATTGTTTGAAAAACCGTGATCTCCGTGATCCGCAGACATGGGTCGTATGGTGGCTGCTACGTGTATGTGTATGTAAATTTGTATGTAAATGTGTGATTGTTCAATTGTCTCCTAATGAAAGCGCCCTTGTAAACCTTCGACTCGATCATGTTGAACTGCGCCCTTCGTAATTCAGCACTTGGCTGCGAGGAAGGGTGATGAGCTACCCCAATTTTTTTTAATTTACTCAAAGTGCTAAATATTTTGAACTGTGTGTGTCCGACACTGAACCTGGACGGAATTATGTTCTGTAATTCAATACTGAAGGTCAACTAGCAGTGTTTGTCACACAACGGACAGGAGATTTGATATATCAGACAAAGCGGTGTACTTTTGTGAGTTTTAGGGGAACAGTTCTGCTAACGTAGATACACCAGCTGTTTTCTGCTCGCAGCATTTCACTTTCTATTAGAAACGGCTAGTTTGTTAAATTTGATATCGATTGTGTGATTTGATGAAGCTCAAATCGCCAAATTCCACTCGTTCAAATATTCGACGCACGGGAGTAGGGTAAGAAGAAAATTAAACTGCATCCGGTTACTAAAAATAGCACAGATGGGAATCATCACGGCGCGCGCCCCATTAACAAGTTTCCCTCTCTTATTTATGCTCTCTTGATAAGAATAGAGACCAGTTCATATCGGCTTACCACAGGGAGCCGTTTGGATATTTGTTGGTGGATAATAAGCCCGACACATTAGCGGACAAACAAGTTCTTGGAGACATATTTGGAAGCTGTCATGTTTATGTCTTTGTCACTAAAACTAAAGAGGCGAGCAATGTTGATCCAGCACCAGTCTCTGACGTCGGAACCGCTGTAAGAAGACAACCTAAAACTATGCATCGACAAACCATCTACTGGTCTGATGCGGCTATACCGGTGTGGCAAAACTTTACCTCGGGAGCACAGGCATTCCGAAAGATTCCCGAAGGATATAAAATTATAGAGATGTATAAAACGTCACGCAATAGTTATGATCCCAGCCATCCAGGTGTCTACATCGACGGAGAACATTATGGTTCAGCAACTCCTGAAAAAGCCACTAAACCAAGTGTCAGAGTAGAAAAATTAACTCGATATCAACAAAGAAATGACTTTTCAAAACTTAAATTTATAAGGGAATAAACCAGGATTTTGAAACTGTGAAACGTTTATCAAGTCCCGAAAAAGTAAAACGAAGACAAACTAGACGCACACGTGCGTTCACTCGTGCCCTGGGAGCCCCTTTTAGGAGAGGCTTCAATGACCGGTTATTCAACTTTTTATTTCACTACATATCTCAATTGTTTGCCGTAAAGACTTCTACAACGACGCTTTTGATACAATAACAAATCGTGTATTTTTTTCGTTCATGTTTCAGATGTTTTATCCATTACGTGACCAAACGCATCAGGTCAAATAGAGCCTTGGTTCCATGAAAATATATAACTAAACTAGCCGTTTCTAATAGAAAGTGAAATGCTGCGAGCAGAAAATAGCTAGCTGGTGCATCCACATTAGCAGAACTGTTCCCCTAAAACTCATGAAAGTACACCACTTTGTCTGATATATCTTTCTTGTCTATCTCCTGTGCGTTGTGTGACGAACACTGCTAGTTGATCTTCAATATTGAACTACAGAACATAATTCTCCAGGATCAGTGTCAGACACACACAGTTCAAAATATTCAGCATCTTGAGTAAATCATTGCAATTTTTCAAACAAACGGCTTGCGTTGGCAATGATTATAAAACTGACTACGACAACACAAGTTTTAGAAATGTACAAGTACATTTTATTCACTGAAATATAAAACTAACTGATTAAAGTTTGTTTAGAAAAGGATGTGAATCGCTCCCTGGCAGCTAAAAGAGTGCTTGATAAATATCTGACACATAATTTGCCTTGTAATGTATAGAGAATGCATAAATATATGTGGATTTAACTGAACTACTGAGAGTAGTCTGCGTAAAGAAAGCAAAATTTCGATTCACCAGAAATTTTAGCGATATCGTGTGGCTTTCTAAAGAGATTTAACCTCTTTGAAGAGGAGAACATTGGAATGGAACTTTATATCGTCTTGCTTCGACCTAGCGTACAACGGCGATGAAAAACTCATAAAAGGACATTGTCTTTCCTGAGAAATATCACTAAACAGTTCATGCCCTTGCCGAACACTCCACGAACACAAAGCAGGATTCAGTGGATTCCCACTAAACAGTTCGTGCCCTTGATGAATACTTCCACGAACATAAAGAAGTGGATTTTGCATAATAAATTTGAACTAGACGCACACGTGCGTTCACTCGTGCCCCTGGAGCCCTTTTTAAGAGAGGCTCCAATGACCGGCTCCATTCGTACTCTTCCCCTAGCCGTTTCACGCATTCTTCACCATTCCGGGAAATAGCTAACCGTAACAAATGACCCTTTTTGAATCGGCTAACTTAAACTAAAAAATATCTTGATTAGTCAGTTTGTCTGTCAACAGCTATTAGTGCCTTTGTCTTTCTATTATCATGCATAGGTATTAGATATCTCCAACATGCAAAAATATACCAGTTTTATATTCAACTTCTTATTTCACTATATATCTCAATTGTTTGCTGTTAAGACTTCTACAACGGCATATTTGACACAATAACAAATCGTGTATTTTTTCGTTCATGTTTCGGATGTTATATATATGAATAAAAGACGTTACGTGACCAAACGCGAAATACAAGGTCAATGGAATCTAGTTTCATGCCATTCCGATATTAAATTAAAATTCACTACAAAAACCTCTCAAGATCTCTTGAATGCTTGAATGAGGAATATAATTGACTTGCTTCTATGTATGTTCGTTTAGCAACATGTAGGATGAGAAATTCGTAGTTTTCCAGCTCATAGGAAATAGTCGTTATCGCGAGGGCCTCGGCTTTCAAGTACTCCATTTAGAGTTCGATATTTGGTCAAAGTATTGGAGATGAAGCTCACAATAACAGCCCATTCTGAAGCTCTTATAAGTATATAGGTATATCTCGAGTTAAAAGCTCCAAATTACATTGTTCTACTGTTGAAAAAGCCTGTCTCTGAAAGCTATTTTCTTTGTAGTCGGCCATCTTGCATTCCTAAAGTTCCTGGATTGCGTTCGCAGTCGCTCAGAGGTGGTGAATGAAGGGCATTGTTTTTACGTTCTTAACCAATCAGAAGTAGCTGAGGACGAACATAGGAAAAAAAAATAAACTAGACGCACACGTGCGTTCACTCGTGCCCCTGGAGCCCTTTTTAAGAGAGGCTCCAATGACCGGCTCCGTTCGTACTCTTCCCCGAGCCGTTTCACGCATTCTTCACCATTCCGGGAAATAGCTAACCGTGACATAATGACCTTTTTTGAATCGGCTAACTTAAACTAAACTAGACGCACACGTGCGTTCACTCGTGCCCCTGGAGCCCTGGAGGCTCCAATGACCGGCTCCGTACTCTTCCCCTAGCCGTTTCACGCATTCTTCACCATTCCGGGAAATAGCTAACCGTAACAAATGACCTTTTTTGAATCGGCTAACTTAAATTAAAAAATATCTTGATTAGTCAGTTTGTCTGTCAACAGCTATTAGTGCCTTTGTCTTTCTATTATCATGCATAGGTATTAGATATCTCCAACATGCAAAAATATACCAGTTTTATATTCAACTTCTTATTTCACTATATATCTCAATTGTTTGCTGTAAAGACTTCTACAACGGCATATTTGACACAATAACAAATCGTGTATTTTTTCGTTCATGTTTCGGATGTTATATATATGAATAAAAGACGTTACGTGACCAAACGCGAAATACAAGGTCAATGGAATCTAGTTTCATGCCATTCCGATATTAAATTAAAATTCACTACAAAAACCTCTCAAGATCTCTTGAATGCTTGAATGAGGAATATAATTGACTTGCTTCTATGTATGTTCGTTTAGCAACATGTAGGATCGATGAGAAATTCGTAGTTTTCCAGCTCACAGGAAATAGTCGTTATCGCGAGGGCCTCGGCTTTCAAGTACTCCATTTAGAGTTCGATATTTGGTCAAAGTATTGGAGATGAAGCTCAAAATAACAGCCCATTCTGAAGCTCTTATAAGTATATAGGTATATCTCGAGTTAAAAGCTCCAAATTACATTGTTCTGCTGCAGGAAAAGCCCGTCTCTGAAAGCTATTTTCTTTGAAGTCGGCCATCTTGCATTCCTAAAGTTCCTGGCTTGCGTTCGCTGTCGCTTAAAGGTGATGAATGAAGGGCATTGTTTTTACGTTCTTAACCAATCAGAGGTCCCTCAGGACGAACACAGGAAAAAAAAAAAAAAAAAAAAAAAAAAAAAAACATTTGCAGTTTATAACTCGTTCCCGGCCTAAAGGCCTGGGCACGAGTAAAAATATCTTGATTAGTCAGTTTGTCTGTCAACAGCTATTAGTGCCTTTGTCTTTCTATTATCATGCATAGGTATTAGATATCTCCAGCATGCAAAAATATACCAGTTTATTCAACTTCTTATTTCACTATATATCTCAATTGTTTGCTGTAAAGACTTCTACAACGGCATATTTGAGACAATAACAAAATCGTGTATTTTTTTCGTTCATGTTTCGGATGTTTTATTACTCGGGCTACCTCTGGTAGCTCGAGTCTAGGTTTACCTTTTCGGTCTATCAATCTATCTATATATCTATCTATCTATCAACGTCGCAAATCGGCAAATTACCCAGAAGCCTTTGGGGTACACTGTTGACCACGAGGCTTCCTGTGGTCGCGAGAGATTGAAAACAAAATGGCGGACGCTATCAATCGGAATTTTTCGAACTATTTGCTTTTAATCTCAAGATACTTTGCTTTAATCGTTAATATCGAATTCTCGAATTTAGTGATGACCTTCTTACCAGCTGTTGTAATCAACTTATAATGTCTTGATCGCCCAAGAACACGAGACAGATCGATTTGTGGCAGCGAACTTCACTTGAGGACAGGCATGTAAGACACGGAGATATTGTCTTTAATAGATCAGTAGTTTGTTTTATAAATTAATAATATTTCACCACTGCTTGCACATAATATTTGCTTACACGGTGTCTACAGTCATGCTCTTCCTGAGAGCCGTGTTAAAAACCAACTAATTAACTAACAATAAGCTTATCTACAATGTTTATTTTAACTAGAAAGCCTAGGAGATTTGCGTAATAAGGTGACTATTAAACGTGTATTCAATAATTAAGCCAGGAAACAGGAATTAGTAAATGGTGCAAAATTACACCAAATAAACAATGGAAAACAAATGATTTTGTATTATTAACTTATAAATATTTAGTGCAATCTGTATTTTGTACAAATATGTCATGATTATATTGAATGCACTTTATTGTCAATCATGCTCAATGCTAGCAGATAAAAATATAGTGATAGGATGGATAATCATGGAAATGATAGTAATGTTTATGAGACCTGATATTAGCAACAATTGAAGAATTATTTTAGAATGTACAAAATGATATTTTCAATCAATGAAAACTGATACTCAACCACAAATTTGTACAAGCTTTGTGCAACCATGTTCACAGAAACAAGATAAAGTGGATTGAATTGAAGATATTACTGTATGTAGTAGTATCAGTTTGATGTGCATGGAGGAGTTATATATGGTATCAGTACTGAGCATATATTGTATGACATTACACTTCTTCAAATAAAGCCCGAGATCAGCAACTGACTGCTGCTATAATTATTGATCTGCTCCAAATAAAAAACATGGTAATACATGTATTGAAAAGTTGTGTTAAGAAACTGAAATGATTTCATAGAAAGGTAACTGGTACTTCTAGAATCTACCAATGTGACAACAGCAATATCAAAATCATTTTAACTTGGATATCAAAACAGTCTGCCACAGTTTGTAAGTTTTGTTTCCATAAATCAAAGTAAAAAAGTACGGAATAGAAATTTAAATTGCCTGAGCTATAATGTATTATCTATAGATCATATTGGATCATTTGGTAGGCATTTACAAAATAAAGCAGACTGTATACTGTATATGTCTGGTGTGATAAAAAGACCAGCAGTATATTAATAACCACCATGATGTGGTACAATTATGTACAAATTATGTGGTACAATTATGTACTTTCTCCCCAATATAATTTGTGTTCTACTCTGGGAGTACTTGTCATGCATTTTTGCAATCAAAAGACACTGACAAGTCAAACTGGTTTCCATCAACTTCTCTTCTCCATTTCTCCCCAAGTACTATACACAGGTGTAGCCCGAGTGAACGCCTATTAGGCGTCTAGTATATGAATAAAAGACGTTACGTGACCAAACGCCGCGAAATACAAGGTCAATGGAATCTAGTTTCAGATATCAAAATTCAGTACAAAAACCTCTCAAGATCTCTTGAATGCTTGAATGAGGAATATAATTGATTTGCTTCTATGTATGTCCGTTTAGCAACATGTAGGATGAGAAATTCGTAGATTCCCAGCACATAGGAAATAGTCTTTATCGCGAGCCGCTTCCTTTCAAGTACTCCACTTAGAGTTCGATATTTGGTCAAAGTATTGGAGATGAAGCTCAAAATAACAGCCCATTCTGAAGCTCTTATGCGTTTCTAGGTATCTCTCGGATTGAAAGATCCAAACTACATTGTTTTAGTGCAGGAAAAGCCTGTCTCTGAAAGCTATTTCCTTTGTAGTCGGCCATCTTGCATTCCTAAAGTTCCTGGATTGTGTTCGCAGTCGCTCAGAGGTGATGAATGAAGGGCATTGTTTTTACGTTCTTAACCAATCAGAAGTAGCTGAGGACGAACATAGGAAAAAAAAAAAAATAAACATCTGCAGTTTATAACTCGTTCCCGGCCTAAAGGCCTGGGCACGAGTAACTAGACGCACACGTGCGTTCACTCGTGCCTATGCCTGGAGCCCTTTTTAAGAGAGGCTCCAATGACCGGCTCCGTTCGTACTCTTCCCCTAGCCGTTTCACGCATTCTTCACCATTCCGGGAAATAGCTAACCGTAACAAATGACCTTTTTTGAATCGGCTAACTTAAACTAAAAAATATATTGATTAGTTAGTTTGTCTGTCAACAGCTATTAGTGCCTTTGTCTTTCTATTATCATGCATAGGTATTAGATATCTCCAACATGCAAAAATATACCAGTTTTATATTCAACTTCTTATTTCACTATATATCTCAATTGTTTGCTGTAAAGACTTCTACAACGGCATATTTGACACAATAACAAATCGTGTATTTTTTCGTTCATGTTTCGGATGTTATATATATGATTATTATTCAATTTTCATACACTGTACAAATTCTGATTTTCTGATTGGTCAGTTTGTACCACGTGACGCGTTGTTATGACGTGACAACACGTCACGACGTATTAATACCGACGTATTAATAGAATAAAGCACTGGCAATAACGCATAGTTGGAAAGAAAAAATGTTCCTGGTGGTAAATTTGAGGATTTTTCGAAAAAGAGAAGATCAACAAGCATACTTAAAACTGCTTAGTGTGCCTGTTTTGAAGGTAAACTCAATTTCATTGAAGTTTTTGGAGCTTACTGAGATCAACATATTTCAACGGCTTAAAAACAGAGTTCGCCGGCTTTCCAAATTCATCTTAATATTTACTGTCTTTTAGACTGGTTATCCAAAACCTATCTCATAGAAAGTTTAGAAAGTCTGTC
The DNA here is from genome assembly GCA_029948255.1 of Telmatactis stephensoni. Classification (NCBI taxonomy): domain Eukaryota; kingdom Metazoa; phylum Cnidaria; class Anthozoa; order Actiniaria; family Isophelliidae; genus Telmatactis; species Telmatactis stephensoni. The sequence continues at coordinate 428,121 of JALIZF010001715.1, read as the reverse complement.
GCCACAAGTCTGTCTCTGTTTTTAACGGTAAGCTTACGAAGTTCTAACTTTCATTCAAACCGTAAATTCAGTTTTTGACGTGTTGTTTTTGTCAAAACACTATTCGCCGGCTTTGCAAATTCATCATTATAATTTTTGTTTTTTAGACTGGCTATCCAAAAAATATCCAACAGAAAGTCTGGAAATCCTTTCCCCGCAACTTCTCTCAGATGGGGTAAAGAAATTTTATTAGGAATCGAAGAAAACGCCAAACGAGTACTTCAGCCTTCGGCTGTCGACAAACGAAAACTACTTCTTCCCGGCTTCATGCACCAAGGTTTAGCAGCGTTTCAACCGTAAGTCGCCAGTTTAAACCTATATCCAAAACTCCATCGATAATTTTCTAGACCTTTCACTTACAGAGTTCTAGGACTCAGTGCTGAATCACTTAATGATCCAAAAAAGTCTGAGTTCTTTGTTTATAAGACTTATGGACGATTTCAATTTTACCGAGCAAGTTGTAAACATGGATTCTGAGAACTCGTTTATTATTCTTGTATCACGGTACTTTTCTCCTAGTTTTCTTCTGAAAGGTTTATTTTGTATTGTTAAAATTACCAAATGCTATTAAATAAATTTTGAATAAGTCTTACTATTTTGAGTGACTTGAGTTAAGCTTATTTCTAGTGATCTTAGATGTCGACTGACAGTTTTAGCCTGCTTCTGCAGTGTATTCAAATTGAATAATAAAAAGGTTAACGCACTCTTTGCTCGTGAATTATCTGGATTTTATCTTCACTCGTTTACTAACAATGAACTCGAAATTTTTTCATACTGCACTCGGCTAACGCCTCGTGCAGTATTTAAAATTTCTCGTTCATTGTTAGCAAACTCGTGAAGATAAATCCCGATAATTCACTCGCTGAGTGCGTTAACCTCTAAATAAAAGACGTTACGTGACCAAACGCGAAATACAAGGTCAATGGAATCTAGTTTCATGCCATTCCGATATTAAATTAAAATTCACTACAAAAACCTCTCAAGATCTCTTGAATGCTTGAATGAGGAATATAATTGACTTGCTTCTATGTATGTTCGTTTAGCAACATGCAGGATGAGAAATTCGTAGATTCCCAGCCCATAGGAAATAGTCTTTAAATATCGCGAGCCGCTTCCTTTCAAGTACTCCATTTAGAGTTCGATATTTGGTCAAAGTATTGGAGATGAAGCTCACAATAACAGCCCATTCTGAAGCTCTTATAAGTGTCTCGAGTTAAAAGCTCCATTTTCTATTGTCTCGCTGCTGGAAAAGCCCGTCTCTGAAAGCTGTTTTTGGAGCTGTCCGCCATCTTGCATTCCTAAAGTTCCTGACTGGCGTTCGCTAGCTTCGAACAGTTCGCACTCGCTCAAAGGTGATGAATGAAGGGCATTGTTTCTTACACTCTTACCCAATCAGTTGCGCAAGAATGCCGCATTCTCGAGACGATGAGCGGACAAAAAGAAGAAAACAAAAACATTTGCAGTTTATAACTCGTTCCCGGCCTAAAGGCCTGGGCACGAGTAATTACAAAACATAATTCTCCAGGATCGGTGTCGGACACACACGGTTCAAAATATTTAGCACTTTGAGTAAAGTAATTTTTCAAACAATCACAAACGGCTAGAGTTGGCAATGATTATAAAACTAACTGATTTTAAAAAGCTAGTTTATTTAGGAAAAGACGTGAATCGCTGGTCGTATGTATCGGATGTTCGTCTAGTGACATCCACAGATTACACTGTGTTCCGAATAGGAGGCTACTCGCTTCGCTCGCAGCAATAAATAAATCATCACATTTATAATATGTAGAATAAGAGAAATAATAATATTATGTTAATTTGTACTCTATAAGTACCACTATAACTTATATGTATATCCAATATTATGGACATATTACCACCCCGCGCGCAACAAATCTTCTTTGTTGCACGAAGTAGAACCTTATTAAGTTAGCCAATTCAAAAAGGGTCTTTATGTTACGGTTAACTATTTCTCGGAATGGTGAAGAATGCCTTATTTTACTATATAGATATTGGGAAATCTTAATAACTATTAAAAGATATCTGATTAGTCAATTTCTCTGTCAGCAGCTATTAATATATCTCCGACATGCAAAAATATTTCCTGCGAATATACCAGTTTATTCAACTTTTTATTTCACTATGTATCTCAAGTGTTTGGAATATAATTGAATATGTGTTTGGAATATAAGTGTTTGGAATATAATGTGTTTGGAATATAATGTGTTGGGAATATAAGTGTTTGGAATATAATTGACTTGCTCCTATGTATGTTTGTTTAGCAGCATGCAGGATGAGAAATTCCTAGATTCCCAGCCCATAGGAAATAGTCTTTATCGCGAGCCGCTTCCAAGTACTCCATTTAGAGTTCGATATTTGGTCAAACTATTGGAGATGAAGCTCAAAATAACAGCCCATCCTGAAGCTCTTATAAGTATATAGGTATTTCTCGAGTTAAAAGCTCCAAATTACATTGTCGTAACATAAAGACCCTTTTTGAATTGGCTAACTTAACTAAAGATATCTGATTAGTCAATTTGTCTTTCAGCAGCTATTAATATATCTCCGACATGCAAAAATATTTCCTGCGAATATACCAGTTTATTCAACTTTTTATTTCACTATGTATCTCAAGTGTTTGCTGTAACGACTTCTACAACGGCGTTTTTGACACAATAACAAATCGTGTATTTTTTCGTTCGTGTTTCGGCTGTTTTAAGACGTTACGTGACCAACAAGGTCAATTGAACCTAGCCGTTCCATGGTAATGGTCTGGTCTTAAAATTCAGTACAGAAACCTCTCAAGATCTCTTGAATGCTTGAATGAGGAATATAATTGACTTGCTCCTATGTATGTTTGTTTAGCAACATGCAGGATGAGAAATGCGTAGATTCCCAGCCCATAGGAAATAGTCTTTATCGCGAGTCGCTTCCTTTCAAGTACTCCATTTAGAGTTCGATATTTGGTCAAAGTATTGGAGATGAAGCTCAAAATAACAGCCCATCCTGAAGCTCTTATAAGTATATAGGTATTTCTCGAGTTAAAAGCTCCAAATTACATTGTTCTACTGCAGGAAAAGCCCGTCTCTGAAAGCTATTTTCTTTGTCGTCGGCCATCTTGCATTCCTCAAGTTCCTGGCTTGCGTTCGCGGTCGCTCAAGGGTACGAAAGCCGAGGAGGGCCTTCTGATTTCCGATGTCTGATTTCCGATTTCCGATTTCCGATTTCCGATTTCCGATTTCCGATTTCCGATTTCTGATTTCTGATTTCCGATTTCCGATTAACCTTGTTACACTTAGCAATAAAATAAACATAGATTATGAGTAAATTTATACTTGTTATGCTTTGGAATACTACTCATCTTCCATCTCATTGATTAAAACAATGACTGAGGCAATGGAAGCAAGAAAGGTACCCGAAGATGACGGTTGGTAAACTTCATTCATAATAACTGATAAGACTGTTCTGAAATAAAAAGGACGTCACTCAAAAGCAATTAAATTTTTGATATTTTTGGTGCGTGCATTTCTATCGCACGGCCGGCGTTCGTACCACGTAGCTAGGGCATCATTTTTACAAAAAAACTCAATGATTTTTTCTTGGGATTTTTCTTTGAATGAATATCTGTTTTAATCTTTTACAATACCATCATTTTAAGCAGAAAAAATGGGGGTCGCCGTATTGGTGTTTGAGATATTTCACGATGAAATCTGAGATTTTAGCCGCCATCTTGAATACCGTGAGAAGACTAGGTCCCATGGAATCTTTTCCCCCCATTTCTGCAGGTTTTCAAACTAAACGACATTTTTTCGGTGAAACTTCTATTATCTTAATTTTTCCTACAATAATTAACAATGTTCTACTTACAAAGTCAGAAAATGTGGCCGCCATCTTCAATCCCTGCCAAAATTTTTGGCACGATTGCAATCTTTCAGACGTGCGTAATTATCTTGTATTTTAGTTAAGAAATGAAAAACTGGTTTTTTTTGTTTGATAGCCTGACAAAACACGCGCGAGAGAACACGAGAGAGCATAGTTATTATATAACTCTTCATCCAACACATTAGCCTGGTCCACAACATTGGACAGGGGGTGTGGGCGAGTGCAAAATAAATAAATAAACAAACAAACAAACAAACAAACAAACAAACAAACAAACACACAAATGAATGAATGAATAAATAAATAATAAATAAATATATATATAAATAACCTAACAAACAAACAATAAATAAATAAATAAATAAATAAATAACCTAATTAACAAACAAACAAACAATAAATAAATATATGACTACATCACGTTACTAAAATAATCTTCTGATTCTAATAATTTCAGTTCTGATTTCAGATAACCAGAAATCAGATTTAGTTCAGCTTTCAGAGAACAGAAATCCAATTTTTCTATCCATTAAATTTTATTTTAAAAGTACCATCAGAAATCAGAAATCGGAAATTGGAAATCGGAAATCGGAAATCGGAAATCGGAAATCGGAAATCGGAAATCGGAAATCGGAAATCGGAAGGCCCTCCTCGGCTTTCGTACAAGGGTGATGAATGAAGGGCATTGTTTGTACGTTCTTAACCAATCAGAAGTTCCTCAGGACGAACACAGAATAAGAAAAAACTAGACGCACACGTGCGTTCACTCGTGCCCTGGGAGCCCTTTTTAGGAGAGGCTTCAATGACCGGCCCCGTTCGTACTCTTCCCCGAGCCGTTTCACGCATTCTTCACTTAACCGTAACATAATATAAACCTTTTTTGACCTTTTTAAAGAATATCTGATTAGTCAATTTGTCTGTCAGCAGCTTAGTGTTTGCCTTTATCCCAACATGCAAAAATATACCAGTTTATTCGACTTTTTATTTCACTATATATCTCAATTGTTTGCTGTAAAGACTTCTACAACGACGTTTTTGACACAATAACAAATCGTGTATTTTTTCGTTCGTGTTTCAGATGTTTTATCTATTACGTGACCAAACGCATCAGGTCAAATGCCCGGCCATACCAATCGATAATTCCGATAATCGATAAAAATCGATAATAATCAATATTAATCAATCGATTAATATCGGAAATCGATGAAAATCGATAACTCAGAAATGTGTGAGTATCGATTATTATCGATTATCATCGATTTTCATCGATAATTATCGATTTTCATCGATCAATATCGATTTTTAAAATGTATTATCCCGGCTGTAAAACAACCACAGAAGAAACACTGTACAATAACAAAACACATTTTATTGTAGTCTCTCTCGTTTATAATTCAAATTAGAACTATTGACGTCCATACCGGCGTATTTTTCATGTACTTAATTGCTGCCGTTCATAAGCTGATTGGACACTCAGTACGCTCCAGCATGCCAAGTTGCCTTCTAACATCATGAACTTTGAAAGCCCTCCCTTTCTCTCCATGCTTTTTTGACACCGTGAATATTTCGCCGACTTCCACTTGAAAAGGGCACTCGTGATATCCCTTCACAACACTTTTAATTACGACATCGACGACTTTAGCATCAACCTCAGCGCCGCTCACATCCATGGTGAATAGTTGATGTGAATATGAAGCAGAGTATTAGCAGTTTGATGAATGTGTTTCACAATAATCTTTAGATCAAGTTTCAAACCCGTGGCGAATGTAAGAATTGATAATAATCGATGATAATCGATGATAATCGATATGATTAGAGTAACTTGGGTTGTGAGTATCGATTTTCATCGATTTCCGATATTAATCAATACTAATCAAGTGATTAATATTGATTAATATCGATTAATTCAATTAGTTTCCGATGATCGATTTTTATCGATTGGTATGGCCGGGTCAAATGGAGCCTTGGTTCCATGAAAATATATAAATAAATTGTCTGGCCAGAATTGTGTTAAAATTCATTACAAAAACCTCTCAAGATCTCTTGAATGCTTGAATGAAAAATATAATTGACTTGCCTCTATATGCGTTCGTTTAGCAACATGTAGGGTGAGAAATTCGTAGATTTCCAGCTCAAAGGAATTGCCCCGAGTCGCGAGAGTTTCATTTTCACGTACTCCATTGAGAGCTCGATATATTTGGTCAAAGTATTGGAGATCAAGCTCAAAATAACAGCCCATTCTGAAGCTCTTATAAGTGTCTAGGTATATCTCGAGTTAAAAGCTCCATTTTCTATTGTCTCACTGCTGGAAAAGCCTGTCTCTGAAAGCTATTTTTTGGGCTGTCCGCCATCTTGCATTCCTAAAGTTCCTGACTGGCGTTCACTTCGAAGACCTTCGAAGAGTTCGCACTCGCTCAAAGGTGATAATAATATAATAATAATAAAGACTTTATTTACAGAGGGTAAAACACATAATAGTGAAAAACACTAACAAACCTGTGGCCCTCTAAATCTAGATTAAAAACTAATTACAAACTATAAAACTATAAAAATGACTATATAAAAATCTAGAATACAAAATACAAGTGTCTGATCTAGGTGCTGTTAGTCCTGCCCCTGCGAGGACTAAAACTACTCAAAACTAAGTCTAAAAAATTAAAATATTAAGGATCAAAATGAGATATTGAACGTTGCTCATCAAAAATGCTCATCCACATTTTACTTTTAAATGACTTAAGTGATGATTGCTTCTTAAGGTCTGATGTTAAGCTATTCCATAATTGAATAGCCGTTACTACAAAAGATCTCCCACCCTCTGATACTCTTTGATATTTTGGAGTAACAAAATTATAATTACAAAACCTAGTGTTTCGTTTATGAATACAACTATTTAACTTAATAGAATCTATAAAATATTCGGGTACAGTAAGTTGAGCTCTTTTATAAAGTAAAGTACATTTGGCTATTTTAGTATCATTGTAAAAGGGTAACCACTGTAGCTTATTAAATAAAGTAACAGATGATGTCCTTAATTCAGCGTCCATTGTAACCCTGGCTGCTCTTTTTTGTAAGCGAAGAATTCTTAATAATGATTCCTTTGAACATAGAGACTGCCAGGCTACATTACCATAATTAAATATTGGCTTTATCATAGCATTATAATATAAAACTCTTTGGTGAAAAGGCAAACATCTCTTGATCTTATTTAAAATACCTATTCTTTGAGAAAGTTTACTACACAGCTTATCTACATAAGTAGAAAAAGATAGATCACATGACGAACTTATACCCCCTAAAAAATGCGGTGTCCCCGCTGGGATCCGGATTTCAAAGTGGAATGTTTGGTATGTTTTTGGTTTTGAGCTAGGCCGAGGCGTTATAATCCTCAGCACCCTGAACATCAGAAAGCCTTGTGTCCGTTTCTTATCTGTCATCGTTGATATAAATAGTTTGTTATGGAACAAACAACTGGAAACACTGTTTGATTCGCTGCCGAAATGTCGTTCACAATTTACAATGAGCTGGTCGAGGTCCCGAATAGCTTAGTAAAATAAAAGTAAATTGAGTTTAATTCCTCACGAATGTAAATATCACGATCGGGAGCGACTCTTCAGTGAATACCCCGTAGCATTAAAAATCATAACTGGACCTTAGTTATTTGTTTTATTAATACTTTCCTATCTTTCGGCTAATAGTAAACAGGCAAAACGTCAATGCTTTTAGCTAGACCTTATAATCCAATTGACACGTTCTCACTTATGTACAACATAGCGAACCACAAACGAAAATGACTAGGGATTATCTCCATAGCAAGACATATTTTCGATAGACTCCCGGAGCGCATTTTTTAGGCGGTATAAGTTCGTCATGGTCAATGTCTATACCAAGCAACTTAGCTGAATCCACTTGTTCCAATGATTCTCCTCCAGTAGTAACTAAGTTCAGTTTGTAATTTGATGGTAGTCTCTTAGAAAGACGTTTTCCAGTCACCAGTAATGACTTTGTTTTGGAACCATTCAAGGACAATTTATTGCTGTGAGTCGATCCATTCTTCAACATTCTTTATTGCAATTGATAATGTTCCTTGGAGAGAGTCAATAGAGTCCACGTCGGTAGAAAATGAGAGCGTAGTGTCATCAGCATATAGGTCCAAGTTGACACCAGTAGTGTTGACATACAGTGGCAAGTCATTAATAAATATTACAAAAAGCAAAGGACCTAAAATACTTCCTTGTGGTACGCCGTAATTCACGCAAACGCGGTCCGAGTTACAATCTTCAATGGAAACAAGTTGGTACCGATCACTAAGATACGACTTGAACCATCTTGCTGAGCTGTCGGACACTCCATAAGCCATTAACTTCTCCATCAGGATATCACGATCGACCATGTCAAACGCTTTCCGATAATCTATAAGGACTAAACCGCTCGCGCGGTTTTTATCCAGATTGAATAATAGATTATCGATAACTCTAATCAAAGCAGTCTCAGTCCCATGATATCTTCTAAAACCTGATTGTAAAGGGTAAAGCAGATTGTTAGCTGTTAGGTAATCATACAAATGGTTGTGAACGTGTCGCTCAAGAATCTTCGATAGAACAGGTAGTATTGAAATTGGGCGATAATTATTAACATCGTCTCGATCGCCAGACTTAAACAAAGGTTTCACTTTAGCTATCTTCCATTGCTCTGGAAAAACACCTGATTCAATTGAACAGTTCAAGAGTCTTGTAACAGAAGCAGCAATAGCTGGTGCGGATGTCTTCAATAATCTTGCGCTAAGATTATCAACGCCCATTGCCTTGTTGGTTTTAAGGCCAATAAGACTGTCCAATACAGAAGTCCTGGTTACTGGTGGAATTGTAAATTTGACTTCAGGATCCTTTCTGGAGAGAACGAAACATTCCAGTTTAGAGATGTCAAAAGTAACATCTGGCAAAAGATTCCTTAGCTGATCAGCTACTGAAGCAAAATGTCTATTAAATTTGTCAACTAGACGATAGCCTGAGTCGTCATGGTCCATTGCATCTGCAATTCTTGAAGATTTAGAATTATCACCCATTAATGTTTTGATAGTTTTCCAAATGTTCTTTGAATTGTTTTTACTGTTGTCAAAACATTTGTTGTAGAACTTGTACTTCGCACTCGTTATCATATTGACCACTTTATTTCTAGCACCTTTATAGTTATCCCAATCAGAAGCCAATAACGTTTCCTTAGCTTTTTTTAGGAGCGTGTCCCTTTCCTGAAGCTGTTTCAAAATTCCATCAGTCATCCAGGGAGCCTGGTTTTTATGTGCTACCTTTTTTACACGCCATGGGCAATGGTTATCCAAAGCTTTGTTAAACAAGGATTCCCAGGCACCCAGTATATCACTAATTTCATCAAACACGAAGGCAGTGCTCCAAGGTATTTCTTTAAGGGTTGCTATGAAACTGGATGGATTGAAATGTTTCATGTTACGAAAAGTTATTTTACATGGCTTTTTGGAATCGGAATCTGAAGAATTGGTTTTGTATAAACGAACTCCAAATACTGGTAAGTGATCAGCTAGACCAATGTCCTTTAGAATAATGGATTGAATCCTCCGGGGACAGTTCGTATACACGTGATCGATACACGTTCCGCTGACTGGTCTTGTCACCTTTGTAACAATCTGACTAAAGCTCATGCTTGAAAGTGCACGCGCCAATGGATGTTTTTTGAATGAAGTTGATAAATAATTTACATTCATATCTCCAACCAGGATAGTTTCTCGATTCAATAAATAAGCTGCTTCAAACATCTTTTCTATAACCAAATCGTCGTCTTTACTATACGAAGGAGGTCGATAAATTCCACAAAATAAAATTGGGCGATTTGATTTAAAAGGAAAAATGTCCAGCCACACCGCTTCAATGTCAATAGACTCAAGATCTGTCCTCCTGCGATGTTTAATTCTATCGTTCACATAAACTAAAACTCCACCACCTTTTCTTTTCCCTTTGCGATCACGGCGATGTAAGCTGAATCCAGGAACGGAAAACAGAGAGTCTGGTAAATTAGGCTTTAAGAAAGTTTCGTTGATAGACAAGATGTCGACCTGTGGCTGATTTTCATGTCCAAGTAAATACAGTTTTATTTGATCCACTTTTGAAGTTGTCAACCTGTTAACGTTCCATGTACCGAAACGTATACCCTTTCTACCAAGATTTAAATTAAAGTCAGGGTAGGGATTACAGCCAAAACTTGAATTTACTGAACACGAATCACTCGTAGAGTCAGAGTCGTAATTAAAGGCATCATCATCGGAGGAACTAAAATCTTCGTCGGTCTCACCATTAACCACAGAAGGAGAAACGTGAACGTTTGTAATTGTGGCGAGAGGACCAGGATTCAGACTAACATCTCCTGATAGCAACACCAGCGAGAGAGCTGACAAACCAACCTTAGTAACAAATAATCCTGCTTGGAGCTTTAAATATGGCGGCACTATTCTAACACGTGAGTTCCTACCAAGACCACTGTTGCGTCCAGGAAACATTCAAACCAATAGCCACAAATAAGCTACCATCATTTACAGATCCTTCTGTAATATTGTGTGAATTCCAAAGACTATAAATAAGCAGTACAAGTAATGAAAAGCTAGAACTGCAGAAGAGCAGTGAACCCGCCATGCTTCAACGCTCTAATCTATATATTGTCAGGTGATGAATGAAGGGCATTGTTTCTTGCGCTCTTACCCAATCAGGAGCTGTGACACGTGACCGATTGCGCAAGAATGCCGCATTCTCGTGGACGACGACAGGAAAAAAAGAAAAAAAAGAAACATTTGGAGTTTATAACTCGTACCCGGCCAAAAGGCCTGGGCACGAGTAAAAAACATTTGCAGTTTATAACTCGTTCCCGGCCTTAAGGCCTGGGCACGAGTAATAAACAAGAACTAAACTACAACGAACGATCGGAGTTCTAAAAATAGAGAACGTTAGATCGCTTTGGTCGTACCGGGGTGGTACCGAACTGATCCCGGGGTATCGGAGCCACTTCGGCAAAAACATGATCTGTGCCGATACTGCACGGCAGTTCTAAAAATAGATATGACGTATTCGAACGAACCAGAGGGGTCTTCTGATTGGCTCTTACGGATGTGACGTCAAGTTGACGTCATCACAGTAGTCCCCAGAATAGTCATTACGTCACTCCCATGGCGGATCCGCAAATCCGCCCTGATCCGCGCGCCCGACGTAGAATCCCCATTCTGTATACTACTGATTGGCTGTTTGCTCATTTCCTGTAGCGAGCTGTAGCGACTGATGTCTGTGTTTCTGATTGGTTGTAGAGGACATAAGCCACTTGACCTTTTGCCGTCGACATGATATGATATCACTGGCAGTGAATATTCTTACTAACTTGATTTTTGATGACGAAGTATAAATCAAATTCAAATTTTCGGTTACTTATGGCTTATTTGACAATTAAGCTAAAGGACGTCAAACTTGAAGTGGCGTGTTTAGGTGGCGTGTTTAGTGTGGAGAACACGAGTGTAACGTTTTCTAAACGGCTTGGTCTCAAGGGAGACTAGACTCAAATATAGAATAACAACGGAGACAACAACTCGTGTGTGTGCTTCTTTACTCGCATAAAGAGCTCTTACATAAAACTAAAGGGTCTCATGTTACAATAGATAAATGAGTAAATGATTGGCATGCAATGGTTATATAATAACGTCACATCTCCCCTTCCATAGAGAGAAAAGAAGAAAATAAAGAATATGATAAACTAAATGTCACTGTCCTACATAATAATGAAATGCAAATCAATGTCTCAGTCCGGTATAATGTTTACAACAGTTACTTGAAACGATCTGGTGGCTTTACAACTCTTCCGCTTCTGGTGACAACTAGTGCACCTGGTGGCTTTGCAGCTGTATCTATCTTAGGTGTTGCTGGACAGCTTGCGTCAGGTTTTGGTACTTCTGCTGCCGGTTTTATCTGCGCAGTCGTTTGCGGTTTCGGTGTTGTCACAGGGGCTGGCGGTTGGTGCCTAGGTGGAGGTGGAAGTGGCTCGTCAACTGTTGGCTTCGGCATTACTTCCTTGGTCAGACGTAGTTGACGACGGTTCCTACGGAACACTCTTCCGTCTTCTGTGCGTACTTCGTAGGATCGTATGTCTACTTGCCTTTCAACTTCCGCTTTCCTCCAGGGTTTTCGGCTGCCTAGACTTTGGGGCGGCGCAATACGCACTGTGTCTCCTGGTTGGAGTTCTTGTAGTTCTTTGGTACCGCGGTTGTAATAGTAAGTTTGTCTGGCCTTCTGCCCTTTGAGTTTGAGATCGATGTTGGCAGGTACCTTAGGCTTGAGCAGTTGCGTTGAGGTTGGTAGGAGGGTTTTGGTACGACGTCCGAAAATCCTCTGCGCTGGCGATGCGTTGATTCCTTCTGATGGAGTGTTCCTCCAATCAAGAAGTGCCAGATAAGGATCTTTGTGAGTCTCCAAGGCTTTCCTCATTAGCCTTTTTGCCGTGTTCACTGCATTCTCTACCTTGCCGTTAGACTGTGGGTAGGTCGGTGAGCTCGTTACGTGGTCGAATGCGTAAGCACGCGCAAACTCCTCGAACTCAGCAGATGAATATGGCGGACCGTTGTCTGAGATGACTTGGTCAGGGATCCCATGCCTTGCAAAATGGGATTTAAGCTTACCAATGACTTCTTTCGCTGTCTTGGATGCTAGTTTGTCGACTTCGAAGTAGTTGGAGTAGTAGTCGACTGTGATGAGGAAATCTCTGTTCTCGAGGTGGAACAGGTCCGTTGCCACCTTTTCCCACGGTCGGGACGGGATCTGATGGCTGATCATTGGTTCTTTCCCCTGTTCTAGTTGGTACTTGTTGCATGTTTCACACTGAGAAATGTAGTTTTCTACATCCTTATTCAAGCCGGGCCAATAGAGAGCTTCTCTTGCTCTGCGTATACATCCTTGGATGCCTATGTGGCTGGAGTGTAGCTTTAGTAGCATACTGTCCCTTAGGGCGGTGGGGACAACAAGCCTTTCTCCTTTAAAGATGAGGCCATTCTGCAGGGTCAGCTCATCCCTAAATGGGAAGTAGTCATGGATGGATACTGCTACTTCTGATTTTTGTATAGGCCAACCTTGTCTAATTACTGCCTTTAGCTCCCTCAGTGTGAGGTCTGCTTCCGTTTCCGCTTGGATCTTAGTTTGTGTAGCTTCTGAAACGGGTAGGTATTGAGTCATGTTGATGACTTCTACGTCTCGTTCTGTTTCACCTCTCAACGTAGATGCTGTCATCTCTGTTTCTGAGGGCACTCTGTATGCTCTGCTAAGTGTGTCGGCCAATACCATTTCTGTTCCTTTCTTATACGTGACGTCTAAGTCAAACTTCTGTAGTCTTAAGAGCATACGTTGCAGTCTCTTGGGAGCACTGATCAGACTTTTCTTAAATATGCTCTCGAGGGGCTTGTGGTCAGACTGAACCTTTACTGGTCGGCCGTAGACGCACTGTTCAAATCTTTCGACGGCAAAGACGATTGCCAACATTTCTTTCTCAATTTGCGCGTAGTGAGATTCTGTTTCCGTCATGGAGCGAGATGCATAGGCTACTGGCTGGCCATTCTGCATGAGACACGCACCAAGACCTCTGTCTGATGCGTCGCATTGGATTTCGACACTCGCTTTAGGATCAAAGAATTTGAGGACGGGAGCCTCGGAGATAACTTTCTTGATGGCAGAGAAACTTCGTTCATGGGTAGCATCCCATCGGAAGTGGACATCTTCTTTAAGAAGGTCTCTGAGTGGGGCTGTCAGTTCTGACAGGTTTGTTGCAAAACGTTGTAGGTAGTTTAGCATTCCAAGCAGACGTTTCACATCTTGTTTGCAGGTTGGCGACGGCATTTCGTTGATCCCTTGGATCTTGGCTGGATCTGGTTTCAAGCCATCGGCTGAAATGACGTGGCCCATGAATTCTACTTCTTTTCGTCGAAGCTTTAGCTTTTCTTTGTTCAATTTAATGCCCTTGTCCCGGCATCGCTGTAGTAGAGCTTTGAGTTTCCTATCGTGGTCGTCCATTGCGTCTCTTTCGGTTTTACCGACACCGAAGACCAGGGTGTCGTCGAAGATCGGCATAACACCATTAAGGCCTTGAAAGGCGTTATCAAGCCTTCTTTGGAACTCTTCGGGCGCTGGGGAGATCCCGAATGGCATGCGAGTCCAACGATATCGGCCCCAGGGGGTTCCAAAAGTGGTCAGCAGACTGCTTTCGTCATCTAGTTGGACATGCCAGAAACCGTTCTTGGCATCAAGGACAGAGAACACCTTCGCGTCTGTCAGTTGAGCGAGAAGGTCGTCAAACAAAGGTAGAGGGTAGTGGTTCCTCTTGAGGGCCTTATTAAGAGGCTTTGGGTCGATACAGAGACGTATCTTGCCATTTCTTCGCGTTGCGACTACCATCGATGATACCCAGTCAGTAGGGACATCTACAGGAACTAATATGCCTTTCTTTACTAGGCGGTCTAGTTCGTCCTTTAGCGACTCTTTAAGGGCGAACGGGACCTTGCGCACAGGGAGGACCACCGGGGGAACTGTTTTGTCTACCTCGAGGTGTAACTTATCCTGGAGCTTTCCGTCTCCGTCAAAAACATCTTGGAACTCGTCTATTAGATCATTGTTGAGAGCAGGGGTGTCAAGGGACATGATGTTGTCTAAGTTGACAGTGATAAGCTGAAATAGCTGTATTGCTTGAGCACCTAGTATGGGCATGTGGCCCTCTTTCACTAGGACAAACTCGAGTGAAAGAGCATCACTGTTCTTAGGATTGACAGTTTTGATGTTTACAGTTCCTAGTGTTTTCAGGGTAGTTTTATTGAACATCTGCAGTGTTTTAGTTGTGTTGTTCAACTTGTTGAGCGCTGGATCATTGGCAATTTGCTTGTATTTATCGACTGGTAGAATGTTTACGGTAGCACCGCAGTCAAGTTGGAATCGCACATCATTATCTAAAAGGCGCATTGTCGCAAAAATCTTGCGCGGGCAATCTGCTGCATCGATTGCGTCTACAGATTCCACATAAAAGAAGTAATCATCATCCGAATCTACGGACTGTTCTTCGATTTCTAGCTGGATTCGGCCTAGCTGGTTTTGCAGAGCAGACCGAGGAACCCGAAAAGTGGTTTGGGGCTCCGCAGTCTTTACATGTTTTGTTCCATGCTGCGCACAGTTCTTTTTTTCTCACGTGTGACTTCATACAAAATTTGCACTTGATCAGCGTTTGTGTGTTTTGTCCCTGGCCTGGGCCTTTATTACGTGGGACTGGGTTGTTTCGCTGCGGGTTTCCTGTGTTACGTGGCGGGTTTCCTACGTTCCGCCGCGGGTTTCCGTTTCGTGTCTGCGGGCGACGCGTTGTCTGCATAGCATGAATTTCATCACTTGTGATATCTTTAAATCGCTTTGTTGTCGATTCATTTGCTCTACAGATATTAATGCATTTCTCTAAAGTTAGTTTTGGTTCAGCAAGCAGTTTCTTTCTTGTACTATTGTCTAAGAGGCCTAAGACAATTCGATCTCGTAGTAAGTTGTCTTTTAACTCACCAAAATTGCAAGTTTTGGCTAATGAGCGTAGTGAGGTCAAATAGGTATCAAATGACTCACCTTGTTGTTGGTCACGTTTATTGAAAACATACCGTTCATAGGTCTCATTTGTCTCACCAACACAGTAATTCTCCAGGAGCTCCAGAACTTTATCGATGTTTTGTTTGTCGTCTTCTGAGGCGAACGGCAAACCATCATAGATATCGAGCACGTCTGGCCCAATACAGGTCAAAAGCGTGGCCACTCGAAGGTCATTGCTTTGAGTTCTGAGTCGTGAAGCAATCTCATAATTGGTCCAGAGACGTTTGAATTTCTTCCAGTTGGAACTTAGATTCCCACGAAGATCTAGTTTAGGCGGTAAGGGTAGATTGGGTTGTGTAACATGCACAACTTCTTGCGTTGCTGACGTCGAGGCTTTCTTGTCAGTCATATTCCGTGCGAAGAAGATAGTCGTCGAGAAAAACCCAAAACACACACAAAGAACACTAGGAAGTTCTTCAGATATGGTACTTTAACTTCTGACACCATGTAACGTTTTCTAAACGGCTTGGTCTCAAGGGAGACTAGACTCAAATATAGAATAACAACGGAGACAACAACTCGTGTGTGTGCTTCTTTACTCGCATAAAGAGCTCTTACATAAAACTAAAGGGTCTCATGTTACAATAGATAAATGAGTAAATGATTGGCATGCAATGGTTATATAATAACGTCACAACGAGTTCATTAATCGAGTCAGTGTTCGAGCTAGTAAAAGAGGTCTAGAAGTAGCTTTCGTTAACTTTCTTTCTTTATTACTCGTGCCCAGGCCATAGGCCGGGAACGAGTTATAAACTGCAAATGTTTTTTTTTTCTTTTTCTCTTTTCGTCCTCAGCTACTTCTGATTGGTTAAGAACGTAAAAACAATGCCCTTCATTCATCACCTTTGAGCGACTGCGAACGCAAGCCAGGAACTTGAGGAATGCAAGATGGCCGACTACAAAGAAAATAGCTTTCAGAGACAGGCTCTTCCAGCACTTATCAAACAATGTAAAATGGAGCTTTTCAATTCAAGAAATCTTGAGAGGTTTTTGTACTGAATTTATTATCGAAATTCTGTACCAGACCATTGCATGCATGTGGAACTTGTATTTTGACCTGACGCGTTTGGTCACGTAATACTGTTATTCATATATAAAACATCTGAAACATGAACGAAACAAAACACGATTTGTTATTGGTGTCAAAAACGCCTTTGTAGAAGTCTTTACAGCAAACAATTCAGATACATAGTGAAATAAAAAGTTGCATAAACTGGTATATTCGCAGGTAATATTTTTGCATGTCGGAGACATATAATACTCATGCATGATAATAGAAGGACAAAGGCAAACACTAATAGCTGCTGACAGACAAATTGTCTAATCAGATATTCTTTAGTTTAAGTTAGCCGATTCAAAAAAGGTCTTTATGTTACGGTTAACTATTTCTCGGAATGGTGAAGAATGCGTGAAACGGCTCGGGGAAGAGTACGAACGGGGCCGGTCATTGGAGCCTCTCCTAAAAGGGGCTCCCGGGGCACGAGTGAACGCACATGTGCGTCTAGTTGATGTAAAAGTGATTTCTCAAATGGCTACTTTCATATCCTTGTCCTACACGTTGCTTTATGTTATTTTGGCAACACTGGCAACACTTTGTCAAATTGTTAATTTTGCGTTACAAACACAGTGTCTGTATGATACCCCAGTCACATGGAAATTATACTCTTTGAAAATGACTCAAAATATTGTTAGAAGACCACTCAGTAGAGACTTTTCTTGGGGGTTCACAAATACTTTTAATTTCCAATCACGTAGTTCTTTACACCTTCTTACTCTTACAATTTCTGATCAACTCTGGGTGTATACGACTATTATAGTTGCAGTGTTCAACTAAGTGGTTTGACCAGTTTTTACCTATCAATCAAAGGTTTTGCAGTGCTAGAGAGCCTGCTATTGGTTGCTAAGACCAAGCTCGAAGCTCATTGACTTTGTTGACTGTAACAAACACAGAGAAGGTTTCCGTAAAACTTCTTAGTGTTTTCTGGGTCAAAACACTTGGTTACAACTGTGTCCAAATAGATAAAATCAAAACTGCTTAAGTGGTCAAAATTGTTTAGCTTGACAAGTCACTTGCTGGAAGAACAACTCGCTCAAAAGTTTGGGTGTGTACCCTGTTGTGTAACACCTAGTATGCACAAGTAGGAGGAGTCTGTTTTAGCTAGTAAACAAGATACCAAGAGCTTGAGAGAACTGGTTTTCCAGCAAGGCCAAGTTGATGTTTACGTGGTTTCTATTAGTCACCGGTATCAGGAATCCGTAAGACCAACTCGTAGTCTATTATTCCTGGATTAACAAAACTTGTATTCTATTGTTCCTGGATTAGCGAACAAAAGAAACTTATACTTCGATTTGATTAAAAACATCGGTAATGAAATTAATCGCCTTTTGTTTGACAAGTACGGATTAGTTTTGATTGTTTAAGTTAAGCTCAATTCAAAAATAGAAGAACACAATAATGAAACTGAACCCTATTAGATGAATAAGAATATGAGTAATAAAATGCAAAAATGGATAAAATAATAAATAAAATAAATGCAAAATGAGTAAAACATATATCGTCAAAAATATTGACTAAAATTGGATAAATACTGTCGTGTAACAATATAATAGAGATCTAGACCTTATTAAAGATTGATGTTTACGACAAACGGCGACCGTCGAATTACAAACTTCAATCGTCGCTCCTCAGCCGTTTGTACACTTATAAGAAAGAGCTTATCAGATATTTGTATGTTCTGTTTATATTTTAAGGTGACTCGAAGTAGTTGTTTTCAGAACGCACCGCAAATTTTCATTTGGCGCAATGGACAACTTAATGCGCACCAATGGACTTGGTTTCTAAACCAAATACGAGGACAAGATTTAAGTTTTAAATGGTGTTATAATTAAATCGATCAACGTTTTAAAAATAGCGAAAATCGAACATTGTCAAAAATGGTTTCCCTCTAATATCTCGCAAAATTGATGAGCTTCAGACAAGCGGTAAACTGCATAGAAAATTCAGACAAATGCACAACATTTCAACATATCAAGCTTTTTCTATTGTTCTGGTTGCGCGAAAGAACAAAAGAAATTGCCATATTAGGGCATTTGTCTATTGTTTTTGCGCAACCAAAAGCTTAAGATGAAGTAATTTTAGGAAATTTAATCTGTTTGATTTTCTTTAAATCACCAAAGTTTCCACACATTAGCCACTTTCATACCGTGAAGACTGGGTACGAGTCCCTTAAACTTTGATGATGGCAACATAAAACTTATGTAGTCAGAAAGAGCACATCGAGCTATATAAAATCCCGAAGTTTGGTGTTAATCGGGTAAATATTGAATGACTAACAGCCGTGCAAAAATGCTAGAATTTACAAAGAAATGTATGGTTGTAGGGACAAATTTGACATTTTGTCCCTACAACCATACATTTCTTTGTAAAATCTAGCATGTTTGAACTACTGTATCTCTTTCAATGTATATCATATCCGATTAACATCAAACCTCGGGATTATATACAGCTCGATTTGCTCTTTCTGACTACATAAGTTTTATGTTGCCATCATCAAAGTTTAAGGGACTCGTACCCAGTCTTCACGGTATGAAAGTGGCTAATGCTGTATTTCTATTCTTGGACATAACGACAGCGTAAAAAATACTCGAAATACGCAAAACGAAATATTGCTAAAATATACACTTACCTTACGTGAAAAAGCCGACTTTCAACTCTTCATCGATGTCAAGATATTTTTGTTTTCTTTCCAAGTCTCTTGTGAGACATTTTCTCCGCAACTTTGTACATCAGAAGTTGTTTTTGAAAATCTCAAAAACGCAGGCATATTTTTGCTTGGCGTTTAAGTAGGGCATTACTTGTTCTATACACAGCAATATTGCAACAGCCCATTCAAATACAAGCACTAAAACGACCCGACCTGAAGTTGACCCAAACGCCAGCTCAAAACTTGCATTGAGACAATGGTTGGGAATTAACATATTTGCAAAATTCGCAAAATTTTATACCTGTACAGCTAGATGCAAAAAAATTCGCAAATTACTTTTCTCCGTATAAAAGAAATTATTATAATTTTTTTATTATATACAGATTGGGAAAAATTCGCAAATCATTTGGGGTCTGGTAAACTTCGCAAATTAATTTCTCGAGATTTGAATCTCGATAAATCTGCGAAGTTTGCAAATCTCTCTCGACTTGTAGAAATTTGCAAACTTCGCAAATTTCTAAATTACAGGTAATCTGCAAAGTTTACGAATGTCTCCCGATAGTAGAAGTTTGCAAATAATCCCTAAATAGAAATTTGCGAATTTCGCAACTTTGATTCCAAGCTTGTAAATAAATCTGCGAACTTTGCATATTTCTCTGAAACTGGTAAATCTGCAAAGTTTACAAATTTCTCCCCGCCGCTTTTAGAAATTTGCAAACTTCCCAAATTTTCAAATTACAGATAATCTGCAAAGTTTGCAAATTTGTCGTGATATGGAGGTAAAGTTCGCAAATTTCTAAATTAGGAGTAAACTGCAAAGTTCGCGAATAAACAGTTATTTAAAACTTTTTAAAAACTTATATGAAAAGTGAATCGTCTCTTGGTAAAATCTGACGACATTCGGACGGCATGTGATAGAAATCAAAGACTAGACGCACAATGGTGCGTTTACTCGTGCCCAGCCCAAGGAATTGGGCCAGCTTGGGATACCGGCCTGTGGTCACAGTTTCAAATAGATGTACGCAACAAAGACTTAACACAAAAATGTACTATAATAGCTTAGAAGTAGAATATCAAAATGAAATAAAAGGCAAAAATACTTAATAAGTACAACCAAATTCTTGGTTTGGGCTCCCTGTGGTTACCTACCTTTTAGTTACGCTATAATTACTGTTCTTACCAAAACTCATTGTTTTCACTCTGCATTATACCAACGAATGCAGAGAGAAAAAGCACAGAGCAGCTGCATTATTGCAAATAATGCTGTCTGTCTTATTTTTAATAAAGCTATGTGATTCTGTGATCCCTCGATGAAAACATTTCATCTAACATTAAAAACTTCAGTCTTTATGTAGTAAGTGGACGAAAGGTCATAACTGTGGGTACTTTCATGTAAGAACTACAGCCGTTTTAAGATGACCGGTCGAGCCCTAGAGAAATTGTTGGAAGCCTCCTTAAGGAACACCTGTTTAATTTTAAAGATACAACAGCAAGCAGTGACTTGTTTGCTTGTCACTGACAAACCTGAATGTACTTACAGCCTTTCTTGAGGCAATTTCTTCGTATTTGAGAGTCGTCAATGAGGTCACCATTAATAAACAGTCATTCATGCATGTTTTAATTGAATTATTATCAAAGTTATTGTTCCAGTAAAGGTATACTATTTCTAAATATACCTATTTCACAAAAAAGTTGGTGTTGCATGGTCCGTCTAAAATAGGTCAACGGCTTTTTATCGAGCCCCTGTACATGTTTCCCAAAATTCGAAGAAAAGAAATCACATTTGAGCTATTATAAAACTATAAACGTCAGCTGTCACCGACAATTTTCGTACAGCAATCTTTTTTTTTTTTTTTTTGAAATAGTGTGTATTTTATTCGTATTTCTCTATTGAGCACCATTGGTTGAGCACCATATTGATTATTGTTCTCACCCAATCAGAATGCGCGTATCGTTTTTTTCACGCGTGAGAAAAACGATACGTCTAATCAGAAGCCGCGTATCGTTTTTTTTCACACTTCATTTCTGATGAAAATTTTTCTTCAAACTGGTTCCTCTCAGCACTTTTTATCGAAGGATTTTCAGTCTTGGCTGTTCAATTAATCTTTCATTCAGTAAGAATTCAAACAGATAAGCTCATTCATCACAAAAGTCATCGATGTCATGCAAAATAAGAGCTCTATGGGTAAAACGATTTTCAAAACCACGCTGTGCTGCGGCAAAAGCGATGGAGAATTCACGGCCGGCAGTTTCAGAGTCACTGAATGGAAATTTAGTCCAAATGAGCTCTTTCCACAAAAGCTTGGAGAAAAACACTGATAAATCGAGTTCAAGATTCATTTCAAGTTTTGAGGGACATTTGAAACGCCAGGTATGTGTAACGGGCGTGAATTTGACCATAAAGGCGCTGTTACACTGTGCAATTTTCTCAGCAACTTGTCTCGCAACGGCTGGAAGATTGCACAGTGTAACAGGGGTTGTCCCGCAAGTTTTTTGTTGCGCGACAACGCCGTTGCAAGACAAGTTGCTGAGAAAATTGCACAGTGTAACAGCGCCTTAAGTTTGTCTTTGAATGAACTCAAATTCTTCGCATTGTTTTGTAAACAATTAACACCTGTCAGTGAGCAAAAAGTCCAAGTTACACTGAAAAGAATTATAATTTTATACTGTAATTGACTTTAGATACAAATACATATTAGTTTTGGCTTGGTTTGACGTCTGTTTGTTATTTAAACTTTGTTTTCTAGAGTTTTTTTGTGCATTTTGAAATCAAAATCTTGACCGTGGAAAAGCAATCCATTTTCTAGCAAAACGACAAAAATTTATAGAAATCTCGATTTGTATATGATAAACAGAAAACACCATGGAAAGTGCGCGCGTACTATAAAGTGCTTGAATAGTCCTTGTAGGATCAACGAGGCCAGAATTTGTATCTATATCACTTGACATAATAAAATTAGAATGATTCACTCTGTGATTTAAATTTTATAAACAGATGACTTGTAATTACAGAATGATATAACTATGCATCCACGAGGCCGACTGTGGAGGATGTAGGAAAAACGAAGACCGAAGACCACGGAAAAACGAAGACCCCGAAAAAACGAAGATCCGACCTCGGAAAAACGAAGACCCCCTAAAATCTAAAAATATAAGAGCTTTTTTAATTCATTTACCTGACTACTTACTAGAGCGCATTTGTGATCGCCGTTTTGGAAACCGATCTGCGCAGGAGTCCCGCAACCCTGGAATACGTGTCACTCCATCCATTTTGTATTTTATCAAATAAATTACAGCTCATTTAACTGTTTTGATTCTTTTGTATGAAAACACTTGTTGTTATGCAAGAGATACCAACAAATTTCGATTTTTGAAAATTCACATCTCCCTGATTTTTCAACTTACATCCTTCATATATACCTCAGTTTTACGGATTTTGATGCTCTTTCCAGCTATGGTCATTGTTTTTAAGTTTGGGAAATTTTGGAATTACATGAAAAAGCCGTTAGTACGAAATGACTGTAGCAATTCACAAAATACGTCATTTACACGTATAAAATTGCAGAATACGTCTTGGTAACTGTCAAATTCGCATTCAGCATGAAAAATCAGTTTAGAATAGTACATAGTGTACATGCATCGTCGAAGACCTAAAAATGACATGATTACTAAGGATGGACTTAGATTTGAATGCAAACTGTGACATTGAAAGACAGGGGAAAAATAGGTACTCTATGAGTACATGTGGCTACTCACTATTGTATGAAAATTGCAGTTTATTTGAAACTTTGAGTTATTATATTATTGAATAGCTGATTACCACGGCGTAAATATCCGCGTAAAAGTTGAATGAACTGACTATAGAACCTTTCACTTGATTGTTTATAAATCGGTATTACAAAGTGAAGGCGAAAATTCTTTATTTGAGTTTTCATTGGTTCCGAATTTTATACATTGTTAAGAGCAATGAAGAGCAATATAATGTCTGCCCAGGTGCTGATTGGTTTCGAAGTCTATACATGGAGCACTTTTGGGCTTCCTGTGGAGTTACGCAACGGACTTACTCGACACGATGACATGGTGGCTCTCGCCTAGGCGAGTAGCCACAAAAACAAACTGACTAACCAACTAACCAAACCAACCAGCCAACCAACCAAAAAACAGGAAAGAAAAGAAGGAAAAAGAAAAAAGGAATACTAGAGTTTGCTTTAAAAATCGATTTATTTTACTTCTTGACATTATTTGCCCATCACCTTAGCTACAATATATTGTTGTTTAATTTCATACTATTTTTCAATTCCTATCTCCTCTCTCAGGCAGGCGATCTGTTCATCCGTATTTGGTTTCAAGAACTCTACGCTCAGTATTACTTTAGATGGCTCGTCCTGAAACAAAACATTCAAGTCAGTATAGTGTAACAAAGCTAGCACACAGGCCCTGCTTGTTGTACGAACGTTGCGCTATTCGATGAATAAATCCTTATCCAGTGGATAAAGTTTATTGGAAAATGCAATCATGCATTTTAACCAGTGAATAGTGGTTTATCCAACGAATAGCGCTATTAACTCTTCGTACAACCGGGGCCAGAATTTCCCCGTAGAGTTATTCAATATTTATTAGAACTCCAGGCATATAAAAAATGAATAAAAAGACGAGGAAGGACAAATAACATATTGGCCAAGCGGAAACCTGCTTGTCCGTCCGCCATTATGGCCCACACTGATGCCGCCGGGTTTTGAAAACTTCATTTGAAGTGTCAGTTAGGTTAGCCGCAGGCGGTGGGCGCACTACGATCGTAAAGCACTATGGTACGACAATTTCACCTCTTCGAGAAAAAAGATGGCGGAATGTAGAAAATTTGGGTAAGTTTGAAGACTAATTTCATAGTTAATACTGTGCTTTCAAATATCATCTATAATTCTGAATAATTTTTAGTCATCTGATATAGCTGTTTTATGGAAAGAATTGAGAAAAAATGTCCATTTGATTGATTTATAGCCCAAGAAGATGAATGACCTGTTTTTGCACTTTCTCTTTGTAATTTGATGAGCCTAGTGTTTCTACCTCGTAGTTTCTTTAAAGCTCACGTTCAACTGTTAAAATTGTTCGAATATAACTCTTAGAAGATCACTTTATCACGCAGTATAAACGCTCCCCAACGCTCCCCACTGTATCAGGTAGAAAATTGTCGTCGAAGTTTACTTATTTTGCTGCTTCGAGCCCCGAAAAAAACACTGAATGTCAAGATTGTTGTAAACATTTGTCCAAATTCTTCCTCTTTTGTTTCAGAAACAGCAAATAAATAAAAAGTTCCATAGAGTAGGACCGATGTAAAGTGATGGCCGGGAATGATGGACTTCAGTACCAAGAAGAAGATATTCACTGAATTTTAGACTAAATTGCGTGACGAATAGACTCATTGAACACAATACTTCACTTCAGTCCGCTTACACACTTAAACTTGAGAGAAATAAAGTAGCAGTTAATTCTTATTAAAAATTAGGAGGAAAAGTCCGGATGTGAATTAACGAACAAAACCGTGTTCTGAGACCCCCAGCAAATAGCACGATTATAGATAATAGATCCTGATTGGCTGATGCATTTTTGAATTCTAGATCTAACGAGACTCGTGATTGGCTCTATGATCACTGGTGTGTTTGTCTTCGCCATGGCAACACTTCCGTTAGATTTACCGTGATTATGAATACACAGACAGATTTTTCAATCAAAACAACCTACCAGTTACATGCATCGATTTGCCTGCTATAAAAGGAAACTTTCGAAACATTCCAATCGAATATATTGCTAAATAATAGCCTTAGTTCACAAAATATTCTCTCAAAGAGAAATTACGAGATTGACCCCGGGTCATGTTAGCAATAAAGTTTGTTAATAACTGGAGTCCATCAAGCTGTCAAAGTATCGACACAACGAACATTAAGCGAGCCAATCACGAGTCTCGTTAGAATTCAAAAATGCATCAGCCAATCAGGATCTATTATCTATAATCCTGCTATTATTTGCTGGGGGTCTCAGAACACGATTTTGTTCGTGATTTCGCAGACGGACTTAACGGAGGAAAGTCCGGATGTGACGCAGGCTAGCCGTGACCAACCTAGCCGAATTTAATATGCAAATTAGCTATCAAATTTAAATAAGTGACAAATGTTTCCCGTGGGGGGATAATAGAGATGCAAAGCACAGTAAATGAATTGAAGGGGGGTGGGGGTAGGCGAGTAAATTTTTGTCCGCGTGGGGACCCGTGTCAGTAGCATTTCGCTGACCCATTCACACTTTTTATTCTGTTAATTACTCAAACTTAAGTTTCACAAACATAAACTGAAAAAGTTTATTGGTTACTGAGATTTTAGATCATTAGTCGTGCCAGGCCTTTAGGCCGACGAAAATGAGTTTTCGTCTATCATCCATGTCGCAAACCTGCATATTACCCAGAAGTCCTTCGGGCTCCGGCTAACCTCGCGTCACACACATTTCGAAGGTTCGCCATGTTGGACGAGGATGTGGAAGGTCATTGTAATCAGTGGCAACTTTCGGCAATTCTACTTTCGACAAAATATATGTATTTCGAATCTGAAAAAACGAGAATTTTGCATTTTTTAGTACCAGCCTGAACAAAATTCGTTAAAAAAACTGGACCTTTTCCCATTTTCGGTGTTTCTACAAAAATGGAAAATCGTCGATCTTTTCTCAGAAAAACTAGAGAATTTTCGCTCTCGCAATTCGGCTTTTAAGTCTTTTAAACTTCATATTCTTCAAAAAACTTGGCTATTTTGTATTTCCTTGGAGCTGCTTAAGAATGTCGAAAATGTCGACCTTTTCACGAACAAAACTTGAGTTTTTCCTCTTTCGTTCAATTACTCTAAAGATTTGATTTCACCTCACTGACCAAAATGGTCTTCTTCCAACCGTTATCTTTTCCTCGTTTAGTTGAATATGTAGAAAAACATGGTCGCACAAACGAACCGGGTGGAGGATTCTTCGAGCTTCTCGTAGAATTAAGTGTATGCTGAGAAAAAACTGTTCCAACTACACTACTACTGCCAGGTTGTTCGCTACTACTGCCAGATTTTTCAGGTTTTATGGCCGTCACTTCTTCCCCTTCCACATAGTATGCGGTTGTCTCTGCCGTGCTGATCACCAAGACATCGAAGTCGTCGCCATTTGGAAGAGGGAGAATTACTTCCCCCTCTTTTTCTTCTATCAAATACACACCTGAACTTTCGTTTAGTTTGAATATTTTACAAATATTCTGTACAGTCAAGCCAGACAGCTGAATTTTCAGTACTTTTTCGTTTCTCTTCAATTTCACGTGCGACATTGTGAGCTGTCAGCAAAGAAGTGAAAGTCAGATGATCACGTGATGATTTTGGCGGGAAATGGTAAACAATGTGGAGCTATGGTAACCGCCCAACCAAATGAAAAAAATCAAGTTTTTTTAGTTTTCATTTAAAAAGCTATTAAATTTGTCACTTTAAAAAATAAAAAGTGAAACAGAGGAAAACACGAACTTTCTCTTAAATTTGTGTAAAAAGGTAAAATGCAAAAAAGCCCAGCTTCTTATTGAAAAAAGTCGACTTTTTTCCGTTTTTTAAAAAATTGTAAAAGAAGAAAAAAGTCTAGTTTTTTAAAGATTTGAACGAAATCAAAACGTTAAAATTGAGTATTTCACACATTTTGTGAATTTAAATGAGCATTTTTTTGTGAAAGTAGAATTGCCGAAAGTTGCCACTGATTCATTGTACCATGTTTTCAGTATCCTTGAAATGCTCACTTTACTTAGCAAACTACAACCGTAAGCATGTTTCGGTCAGGTCGGTCCGCGAACACCAAGTCAAAGCCTTAAAATCCATGAAAGCCTTGAAATCTGTGAAAGCCTTAACTACTTTGAAAGCCTGTGAGCTGTCCATGAAAACCTATCTAATATCCAACAATAGTACTAACTTTTATGAAAGCTACATTCCGTAATCATTTTCATTCCAAAACTGATGTAAGACACGAATCATGTTGTACAAGAAAGACGCCATGTTTGATTTCTCGACTCAACAAACCCAGGAAAACGCTAACCAATTAAAGGTTTGCTTAAGCTTAAGCTTAAATACTAGTAATTTTTTGATAACCTTATTTTGTGTAAAGAATTATATTCTATGCTCAGTAATTGTTTGTCATATATGCACTTGTTGGTGTCGTTATTTCTTGACACCAGAAGGAATTAAGCTTATTGTGAAAAAAGACACATGTAAAAAAACATTAAGTCCACTCAGTTTTCTGTTATGATTTATCAACTTTAACAGCACTCATTAATCGAATGATGGTCATATTGGTCATGACTATTAACTTTAATTAATACTGATATATAGGTTGTTATTTGCTAGTATTGTTGTAATTAATCTTGCCTCATGGTAAATAAAAACACTATTTTTCTAGAACAAATTATTCAATATTTATAAGCTTATCAAGAATACATATAGGCTCTCAGTAAGCCCCCTTCACCTTGTTGTGTTAATTACACAATTCTTTTCACTTTATCCTTGAACAATAATAGTCCTCTTGCTGCACATTGGAATGCAGCTCAATTTGGAGGGCAAAACAAAAGAGTATGTCCTATTGGCTGGAAACTATTGTTTTTACCCTCCAAAATGTACTCATTCATACGTACTGCAAAGGGTGTATTGTTTAAGGATAAAGTGAAAAGAATTGTGTGACACAACAAGGGAGCTTATTGTGTAACATTATGTTCTATGTATTTTTCCAATGTAAAGCACTAGTCAAAGTAAACCCCCACCCCAACCCAGGACAGGGTAGTGGAAATGTGAGGCTTAGGATCAAATGTGACATGCTATGATGCCTCAGGGGGTGGGGACAAAGTGAAGATTAGATTGTATTGGGCAACAGTTGAGAAAAATGCAGAAAATGACAGCCATTTGACAATTCATATGGTGGGGTGGGGGGGGGGGGGTGGTTGATGCTCATTCTTGCACCATCATGTTGGGCATTTACCAACATTTGCACAACCCGTCTTTCAAATGTACCACTAATTCCAGTCGGGTGAGTGGTGGTGGGGGATGCGGAGGGGGGTGGGGGTGGTTTTACTTTGACTAGTGCATAATATCCAACATGGATATTTGTCTGCGCATGTCTGTGTTTTGGGCTTGAAATTCATTTGCATATCGAATGCAAGAAATTTTATGTTGACACGGAATATTTGGCTGGCTATCTCGTTCTTCAAAATTATGTTAAACTACCGAAATACTAAGATAACTAAAACATGAGCAGTGTACCTACCGCTAGTGCGCTGTGGATAATTATCCAAACTAAAGGCACTCTAGATGGGAAAATATCACGCGTCAAAGTCAGTAGAAAGTCATGAGAAGAACCAGAACTCCGCACTTTCGAGTAATATTGTGGGCGCTAAATTTATATATAAGGTACGTTAAGCAGTGGAAGCCATTAACAACAAGTTACTGTGTATATAGATTACACCCGATAAGGGTATTTTAGACTCCATCGATCGTTTAATAATTAGCCATGTTTACTGGAATGTCGCTCAAAATTCTTGCAATTCACTTTCAAAATATTACATCTTAGACTGCGCCCCCCAGCAAATTTATTTAGTAATTCGCTTTTTCCACGTTTCTTTCTTGCAAAACTGAGCTTTTTTAGTTCAAACTCGTGGTCCCTACATGTGATCTAAAGCATTTTTGTGAACGTGTTTCCAAGCACGTTGTTTGCATGCAAATTTCAGCGATGAATTTTTTGCTCTTTTATAAAATATAAAACGCTGCTTCATACGGCACAAACTGTATGCCTCACCATGTATAAAAATAGTTCATTAACTTCTAGATAAATGTTGCAGATTATAAAATATAGGCTATACCGAAATATGTCAATTTTAACAAGGCTTGAACCCGGCTGTAAACATTGCTTGAAATCACATGGAGGGACCAGGAGTTTCCACCAAGAAAGCTCTGTTTTACAAGAACGAAGCATGGAAAAAGCGTATTATTAAATAATTTTGCTGGGGGGCGCCGTCAAAGATGTAAAATTTTCAGAATGAATTGCAAGAATTTTGCGTGAAAAAGGAAGAGATTCCAGTAAACATGGCTAATTATTCAACAATCAATGAAGTCCAGAGTACTCTTATTAGAGATCTTTCGCATAAGTGCAACTACGTATGATAATTAACTACTATAGTAGAAACAGCGACTAAATATGCAAATTACCCTTGCACGCATGGATAAGTGCTTTTGTTGGTTTTATTTCATCAAAAATGAACATGCTAGTTGAGCGATGTATGCAAGGTTGTCCCCCAATTAATGCGAAAGCCCTAGAAGAAAGCTAGCATGCAAACATTCTCAAATTTTTACTAATAAAAATATAGAACACTGCATTACGCGTAGACGTGTTTTTGATTTTGATCTTTAATCTTAATCAATCAATTAATTAATTTTAATCTTTAATCTTGTACATTTTACTCACTTATATCTTGGACTATCAGACTGTCTTTATAGTGCATAAATCTAATCGGTTTCCTCTTCACTACTTCCAAATTTATCTAATAATTTATCTATCTTGTCCATCATTTTCATTGCTTTGGTGCACATTTTGGTATGTGCTTTGTGAGCACCCACGGACAACTTCCCCTTGGACTTCTTTCTCTTCTTATGTGTTCCAGTTACAGCCCTCTGTGACACAGCTGGCTCGTCATCAGTAGTGCTAACTTTCTTTTCCCCATCCTGATCTTCCTCGGAAGAATCATCAGAATCGCGGTCTAGATGTTTCGCGTAATTGAACTTTGCAACTGCCCTATCTTCAGGGAAGCTTTTTTGGAGTACCTTTGTCTTGGCATCGAGGATCGTTTTGGACATTCTAACCGACTGGGCAGATGTAGATTCTTCCTGTTTCTGGGCAGTGCCAACGTTCAGATTAACTATACGCCGGATTCTCTTGATGATCGTCTCTCGCGTTGCATCCCGGTAATACTCTTTCGCCTTTAACGTCTTGTGGCCACGAAGTGGTTTGTCTCTTATGCGTTTCTTGACGTTCTCCAGTATCTCGTCCCAACCGGAAAATTTAGAGTATACTTCAAGAACAATCTCTTCTTCTTCTTTGGTTACAGCAAGACGTTTGAATTTCTTGGTCGGAGCATCAACTGCAATATACGGGAAAGCAATATAAGTAAAGCACCTAACATACTAAAGTCCAAATGTTACAAAGGTTACTGAAAGAAGAACCACTTACACGTTTCATTTTGGTCGGGTTCTAGCTCGTCTGTCTCTTCGAATGGTCTCCAAAATTTTGCCATTGCGCTACGTCCTGGCTTAGTGTCAGATTAGTGTGGGCTATAGCGGTTCTTGGGTTGACATTTATAGTAATGCTTAAGAAAAGAACACAAACGCCACCAAAATAAAACCCGATAAGCTTTTATTAATTTGGAAATATATAATCACCTTTGTTTTTAATCAAAATCCTACAAACATGTACAATGGCGATAAATGCCCTGAGCACAAAATGTTACGTCATTTATTGCCATTATTCAATTAATATTGCTATGCGCAATTTAGCTTGTACATTTTCACAGTGTTAAAACTGCCATAACTCTATAATGATATATTGCTCAATTGTTTCATGGATTTAATGTAAGTGCTCGAAATAAGTTTAAGCTTGTTTCAATGAAAAAGCCAGTGGGAGTTTCCAGCTGATATTTTTACTGTGTACCTTTGGTAACAGGCACATCTTTGCACAGCCGTAAATCTTAGAAAATGCCGTGTACTGCAGGATTTTTATAACGACAATTTTTGCATAAAAAAGGAGTTAGATCAATCTCAGTGTTATAAAAGCTGTTTTCATGAAAGGTTTGGGTTACGCAATTCTCTTTGATTATAACAATTCATATAATTAAGAAATAGGAAATAATAAAGTAGGAGGGCCTGGTTTTGAAAAGTCAAATCTTTAATGGCTCCTCCCCCAGTTCTCGTGGACATCGTCATTATCATCTGATGAATACCCAACGTCATAGTGGATAATCTTGGAAATATTGTTTTCCTGCAGGCTGGTTTTCTAGGAGCCCAAAATGATGCTAGCAATTTTCAATTAATGGATAGAATCGGACCAGGTACAAATTATGATATGCCTCGTGGTGTCGTGCTTTTGGCGGACAAGGGTTATGGTGATGTCCACCCATTGGTAACACCTTTTCGCGCGACTCAAATTTGACGCTTGCCAAGGAATCAGCAAAGCTAGATTTGCAAGGAGATTCAATCGAAGACTCTCCAGGTGCCGAATCATAGTTGAACTCGTCATAAAGCATGTAAAAACCTATTTTGCTATAGGAAGCATTTGGAGCCACCATAAGTGGTTTCAACCAGTAGTCGTCGAACTTTGTACTTTCCTAGCTCAGCGACACATTGTACTGTTTGATGATGTATAGTAACAATGTAAATATAACATAATTACAGTATAATGTCAGCGAGATCACAACAAGTGAACATCACTGTGTAGGACACTAGTGAAAAACGTCTGCGCATGCTCGTAGTCACGTCTTCGTGCTTTTGTAACTTATGCAAATTTCGCTTTTACGCTTGCCTTCAACAACGGTTTTCACAAAATGTCAAAACTTAAGATCAATTCTTGAAACTTAGGGCCAGTATTAACATAATGTCTTCATAAATACAATATCTTTGTCTCACAAAAGTATACAAGAGAAATTTTATGTATACACCGAGAACACGAGCATTTCATTTCAGGCTAAAACTCAAACATTTCTTAAGAAAATATCGTAATATGCACGCATGCGCAGACGTTTTTCACTAGTGTCACTGTGTAGTGCAATAAAACTAAAACAAAAAGCTTATCCAGGCGTACACTGGCAGTTAATTTGCATAAATAGTGGTCATTTCTACTATAGTAGTTAATTATCATACGTAGTTGCACTTATGCGAATGATCTCTATTGGATCCAATTCACACAGTACCATGTTGGTAATGACATCCATTACTAAATTTACCTTATACATGAATTCAACGCCAGCATTATAACTCGAAAGTGCGGAGTTCTGGTCCTTCCCACAACTTTCTACTGACTTTGACGCGTGATATTTTCCCATCTGGAGTGCCTTCGATCTGGATAATTATCCACAGCGCACTAGCGGTAGGTACACTGCTCATGTTTTAGTTATCTCAGTATTTCGGTAGTTTAACATAATTTTGAAGAACGAGATAGCCAGCCAAATATTCCGTGTCAACATAAAATTTCTTGCATTCGATATGCAAATGAATTTCAAGCCCAAAACACAGACATGCGCAGACAAATTGTATACATGTTCCAACATGGGACATTACTCAAACTAGACGCCTAATAGGCGTTCACTCGGGCTACCTGTGTGTAGTACTTGGGGAGAAATGGAGAACAGAAGTTGATGGTATAACCATTTGACTTGTCAGTATCTTTTGATTGCAAAAATGCATGACAAGTACTCCCAGAGTAGAACACAAATTATATTTGGGAGAAAGTAGTTTGTACATAATTGTACGCGGATCAATCCATATACATATAATAGTACCACATCATGGTGGTTATTAATATACTGCTGGTCTTTTTATCACGCCAGTCATATACAGTATATGGTCTGCTTTATTTTGTAAATGCCTACCAAATGATCCAATATGATCTATAGATAATACATTATAGCTCAGACAATTTCTATTCTGTACTTTTTTACTTTGATTTATGGAAACAAACTGACTTACAAACTGCAGCAGACTGTTTCAATGTCCAAGTTAAAATGAGTTTGATATTGCTGTTATCACATTGGTAGATTCTAGAAGTACCACAGTTACCTTTCTATGAAATCATTTCAGTACAGTACATCAGTTCAGTTTCTTAACACAACTTTTCAATACATGTATTACCATGTTTTTAATATGGAGCAGATCAATGATTATAGCAGTAGTCAGTTGCTGATGCTTTATTTGAAGAAGTGTAATGTCATACAATATATGCTCATTACCGATACCATATATAGCACCATTTACTAATTCCTGTTTCCTGGCTTAATTATTGAATACACCCTTGTCACCTTATTACGCAAAGGCAATAATCTCCTAGTCTTTCTAGTTAAAAACAAACATTGTAGATATTGCTAGGCCATGAGAATGAAAGTCGTAGAATTGCGTCCACCGCCCGCATGGCCCGCAAGCTGCCGCTCAAAATTTTCATTATTATACTAAAAAATCATTATTTATAAAAACAAAGCTTTTCCTTACCAAATTGAAAGTTCGAAAGAGGAAAACATCGGAAAAGACAGAAAACGATTTGTTTCTCCGTGATTTAACTGATTATTATTGTCCTCGCACTAAAGTTAGGTATTATAAAGGTAAAAAAACACAAGCAATATAAACTTTAATCTACTAATAGATAATAAATATTGCTTTGTTTAAATAAAATAATGAATAATGAATAATGAAAAAATGCCTCATCTGTTTTGAAACTTTTCCGGACGGAAATCTATGACTTTCATTCTCTTGGCCCAGAAACACATAAGGGAGTTGAAACGTGTAACACGGGTTCCATGCTCCGGAATATTCAAATTATGCAAATGAGGCAAAGGCGCTTTTTGACCATATTTGGAAAATGAAAACTTGGCCAAAAATATATTTTGTAGCTTTTATTTGTAATTTTTCGGTCATTATTAAAGTATATTTTGCATTTTTGATGACTTTGGACATCCTAAAGTGCAACTTCGTACTCTGAAAAGAAAGTTTACGATCAGCTCCAAATGTTGAGTTCTCAAGGCAAACAGTAAGTGGATTTACAAAGCATTTTATCGCTCTTTCAGCTACTTTAAACACATTCAGAACAAACAAATAAACAACGTATTTAGTGTCTACCTAAGCGCTTCTATTTATTTGAATTTTTTTAAATAATGACTGTCTGTTTACAAGTATAAAATCTCTGTAAAATTTCTTCATATTCGAGGTTACGATTCAAGCGTTCCTTACCAGAAAATTGCCCTGGCTTGGCCTCCGAGTCTTCACAATTTAGTCAGTTACCTTGAAATAAAATTCTGTTTCGTTTTGAACATGATTTGATCACTATAAGCTGCTGGAAAGTGAGCAACATGTAGATGGGAAATTGTTCCGCCATTTTTTGAAGGTCATATCATTACCAAATATGGTCATAAAACGCTTGTTTTGCTCATTTGAATATTCCGGAGCATGGAACCAAAGAAATGTACTGTTGTTACACGTTTCAACCCCTTATGTGTTTCTGCTTGGCCTTAGCCGTTAATTAGTTCGTTTTTAGCACGGCTCTCGGGAGCGAAGAGCATGGCTGTAGACACCGTGTATAAATAAAGCTTATATAGGCAAACATAATGTGCAAGCAGTGGTGAAATATTATTAATTTTAAACAAACTACTGATCCAAAAACAATATCTCCGTGTCTACATGTCTGACCCCTCAATAGTCCAGTCCCAGACTCTCTTTCTTGCCGCTCCAGGACTCGCGGAGAAAGAGAGTCCAGTATAACTTGCATGCGCATGTGCAAAATGAGCCAATCAATTGATTAATTAGTATTTTGCGAGCTTGCAATATGCAAATGTCAGTGTTTGGTAGCATTGGTAGTGATGCGTATCGAAAAATTCACAAATACGTCTTTCACAACTGTCTATCCGTAAATGGCCTGTAACTGCTCAAACTTTGGTAAAAGATTATAGTTGGTTTTTCCAAGTGCATAGCTCACTGAATCAACAAATGGTTTTCCGAAATGAGACTGATATCGTGTATACAAAACACTTTCTTCTTCAGCCACTTGAATCATTAGATGACTTTAGGATTTGTAACCACGCGATCACCACATGAATGTGGTGATCGCGTGGTCACTAAGCTGACATGCGCATGCAAGTTATACTGGACTCTCTTTCTCCGCGTGTCCTGGAGCGGCAAGAAAGAGAGTCTGGGACTGGACTAACCCCTCAAGTGAAGTTCGCTGCCACAAATCGATCTGTCTCGTGTTCTTGGACGATCAATACATTATAAGTTGATTACAACAGCTGGTAAGAAGGTCACCACTAAATTCGAGAATTCGATATTAACGATTAAAGCAAAGTATCTTGAGATTAAAAGCCAATAGTTCGAAAAATTCCGATTGATAGCGTCCGCCATTTTGTTCTCAATCTCTCGCGACCACAGGAAGCCTCGTGGTCAACAGTGTACCCCAAAGGCTTCTGGGTAATTTGCCGATTTGCGACGATAGATAGATAGATAGATAGATAGATAGATAGATAGATAGATAGATAGATAGATAGATAGATAGATAGATTGATTGATAGACCGAAAAGGTAAACCTAGACTCGAGCTACCACAGGTAGCCCGAGTAATTATATACTGTACTCTCATTAGTACATAACTAATAGCTTTTGTTACAAACAGAATACAGTGAGGGTACTTATCAATTGTTTTCTTTTGTTTCGATTGAACAATTAGGCATTGACTATTAGATTTTGTTTCAAGGGTTAAGTGCCCTCACTCTAACACGGTAGCAGGGTATTAAAACGATAATTAGGTTTAGTATAGTCCAAGCTATACTGGGGATATACATGTTGTTTCAGTTTGCTTTCTACTGTATTTTCCTTTCTCGATCCTTTCAGACTCATTTCAAAATGGCCGCTTAAAACAGTAATCCTGTACCAGTTGAAACCTGCTTTTTGATTGCTCCCTTAGTCCAGTACCTCTTTTGTTAGGTTTGGCTTAGTTTTATTGTTTGGAAGACCAAACTATTGTCATTTTAATCCCATGTATTGTTTTTTAAACCAATAATGAAATTCGTTTCGATCGGTACAGGGTGGCCCGCTTAAAAAGAGTCTAGTACCCATCCTTGATCCCACCCTTCCGTTCTCTTCTCCATGCTCTGTTTCGCTTGTCTAGTTCTGCCCCAAAAAGTTTACTCCAATCTGGCACGACTCACCCTTGATACAAGGGTCTAGTTTGAATAAAAGGTACGCAGTTACTCAGTTATTTGAGTAAAGGGTACTCAGTTACTCAAGTAACTGAGTATATATTTACTCGGATAAATGAGTTACTGTGGGTGCACCGATTTACTCAAGTTTTTGAGTAAATTTATTCGCGCGTTTTTGCAGTGTATCTGCTAAGGTGCCGAGGTGTTGAGGAAAAGTGAGTGAGCAGAGAGGTCGCAAACATAATATAATCACAAAGTATGTACGATACCTAGTACTATGACGATACGGGAAATGTCACCATTGAAATTACGCTTATACCACTCTGTTTACCTATGAGGTCTAACGCAAGTCCTAAGGTTTTACTAGATACGCTATTATAGTGGGAACATGGAACTGCAATACACTTGATAGTTAACTAGTGACTTACCACTTCCATACCACCAGGCAAATAAGACTTTATATTGGGAATGGTTTCAGTTTGGTCAAATGAGATGGTACCAGATACCAGGAGGCCCTGGTTACACAGTTGGGATGAGGAAATTTTCGTGACATCTGCAATGTCATTACAACTTGCTTGAGGAATGTCACTGAAAATCAACAAGGTAATGAGTGAAAAAAAAAAAAAAAAGATACACACTAGCGTGTAGAAAAGATCGATTTGTGTGTAATGATGCAACAAGGAATTTAAAAACTACATTAACTTTGCGTTCAGCATCAAATGTTAGTTCGCTGTAGATGGATAGAGGCAAAGATATTCAAAAATTGAAATGACAAATCATCTCTATAGCCTCCACCGCAGGAAACCTTTTATATTTGGGCTTCCTGTGCGAAAATTAGGGAAGAAAAAGACTATTTCGTACAGGAAACCCAAAAGCAATAAAACTCAAAAGAGTTGCCGGCGAAGGAGGCCAAATCATCTCGTATTTCTGTTCTTATTGAAGCTGTATGCCCAAAGAAATATATTTAGCAATAAGGAATATATTAAGTTATAAGGAAATTATGGAAAGAAATCTTTAACACTATGTAAAAATTAAGTGACATTTGCATTACTGACATTTCGTGTTTTGGGCTGTCGTCGGAGTAAAAGAGAGCGAATCAGAGCTTTGTAAAGCTACATACAATTGTAAGGCGCATGTGGTAATTATATGGAGAAAAACGGCCCTCTATCAAGAGAAAGTGATGTCACAAAAATCCCTCCAAAATGCGTACAAATGCGCCAAAAAGACTCGAAAGACCTAGTCTAAATAAGAAAGAGACATTTTGTTTACGTTTAGTGAACTGATTTATTGATTTCTGTGAGGTTTGCTTTTTCTCCAGTGGTCTTTATAAAATTGCCACACGACATAGGTAGCCCAAACTACTTCATCGCTCGCACCGCGCCAGCGTGAAGACGCCCCCTCTGAAACAGAGCCTGGGCCGGGTGGCTGCGGGAAAATTAAGCGTAATATTGGACAACCTCGCTGCACTGATAGAAAGATTAT
The DNA here is from genome assembly GCA_029948255.1 of Telmatactis stephensoni. Classification (NCBI taxonomy): domain Eukaryota; kingdom Metazoa; phylum Cnidaria; class Anthozoa; order Actiniaria; family Isophelliidae; genus Telmatactis; species Telmatactis stephensoni. The sequence continues at coordinate 390,383 of JALIZF010001715.1, read as the reverse complement.
TTTATCTATATTGGATAAGTATAAGGAGCCGAAGACTTGTAATAAATACATTGCCGATGTAATTAATTGGCTGCCGCATCAATTATCGTATATAATAGATCAATATAATGTGAATACAGACATAACCATGCACGAGGGCCGTACTGAAAGTTACGGAATTTTCTTCGATTAACTCGAAAAAATATTTTCTACTTTCGATGTTTCGGTCCCGCGCGTAATATTAAGAAATAATAGCTTGCAAATTGACCAATAAGAGCGTGCGTTATGTTTGCTATATAATAAATGCACTTACCAGCCGCCAGTGAGAGGGCACTCAATAATTTTCTTCAGAGATTGTTTAATAAAACCAAGGAATATGACTTTCCCATCAAATTTCACTTCAACTTTGACTCTAAAAGAGCTATACGACGCCATGGCAGATGATACCTCCAGTTTGCCTGAGATGGTGTATACACCACCAGTAGACTTGACCTTAGACACTATATTACCACTGAGTTTTTCTTTTATCACCAGCCCCTCCATTTTAAAACCGTCTACAACACAAACAATCATTTCAATGCTATGGTGAAAAAGACCAGCCTTCAAACTGGCCGTTATGATGGCCAGTCGGATCAAAACACCAGGGTCCGCTTGTTTAAAGTTTGGTTAACGTTAACCATGGGTTAAACTGAGGTGGTTTTCTTTAGATTGAACTCTGGTTAGGCCGGGTAAGTTGCCTTCTGAAAATTTGGACCCTGTTCTAAAACAGAGATGAGTTCGGGATCAGTTCGGGATTTTCAACGGGATCAGGGATCAGATTAGATGGAGGTGAAATTCAGGATATGGAGATCAGAATTTCACTAGCAAAAAGACGTTACTTAATACTTACTGGAAGACTCGCATGTACCATGAACGCTGGACCAAAACATTGCGGTCAATGCCAAAACAACAAGGATACTTTTCAGCGACTGCATGACTGGATTGGCTGGAACAGATTGAAAAGATTTCCATCGGAATGGCCATTAGTACATAAAGTGGAAGACTGACTATTTTTACTGCTGTGTCTCGAGGAATGTTTTCTCTCGCCACATTTTGACGAAATCATAATTCGATTAGATCAGCAACTCGCAGAATGATGGAATGCATAGCATTCAGAATAGAATAGAATAGAACTCTTTTACTATTACGTTTCTTGTGTAGAAACTTTCTTGTCCAATTTTAAACACATTAGTTCTAAGATACGTTTGACCTTTTTCCTCGTTTTTTCCTCATAACTGAATCTGTCGGCAACGCTTCTGGATGTTGCAACTTTCAGAACTCATAGTGCCTTTGCTCTGCTCCTTGTCCCAGAAATACCTCACAACAATAAAGTTTATCGAGCTTTGCACCTCAACAGGATTTAAGTGAGAAACCATTGCGATGGGCTAGAGAAGTCGAGGGTATCTCCTTATGATTTATGAGGAACTTTGTTCATGACGTTTGTCATTATTGACAAGAGGTGCTATTTATCATCTAGCTATTCACCGTGTAATAGTATATGAATTGTTGTTGTTGTGCCATATCCCTCTATAATTTTAGCCCTTGTTTTTTGTCGTTGTTGTTGTCGTTGTTGTTGTTTAATTGTTGTTGTTGTTGTTGTTGTTGTTTGAAATAAAAAGAACAACGAGAACCCTATAGCTCAAGGGATAATTTGTCCCAAGGTCAATAGGACGGGACTTAAAAATACGATGTTCAAGAGATCGGAATGATGTCTTTAACACTTTGCATTCTTTCCGTTATGGTGATGCGGTTTCACCAGACAACTTTAGCCCGGCGCAAAGTTGCGTATAACCACCGCCCGGTCAGTTGGTTGAGCGCCGGTCTTCCGTCTTCAGTGCGGGAGGTCAGGTTTCGATTTCCCGCCTTGACCAACACGGTCTTTAAATAATTGAGAAGAAGGTGCTGCCTTTGTAAATGGTTAGACCTTATAAGAGGGTCAGAATGGGGGGTCACCATATAAGTTAACAGCTTTGAAAAATAAAAATTCTCAGTAAACAGTTAATTGAAAAGTCGTTTCTCAGTTAACAGTTAATCCCATTCAGACCCTCTTATAACGTCTTCTCGGAAAGGACGTTAAATCGCAGGCTTCTGCTTTCACTCTAACCCTGCATGGCGGACGTAAAAGATCCTGTTGTACTCTAAGCAAAGAGAAGGGGATTGTCGCCCAGCACAACAGTCTGTCCTTACTACTAACAAACATTAAGCGCATTTGATCATATCCATATGGTATTTGTCCTATAAAAATGCTAAATTTCTTTCAAAATAAAAGTTGATCTATTGTGATATGGCATAAGCGACAGCAAGAAACTTGTGGCAACAATGCCGTGAGTTTTTGAAGATCGTTCAAAAATCTGTTGCCGCAACAATATCGCGTTAAACTGATCGCAGTCGCGCGTGCCATGTTACTCGACACCAACTTTTACAACAGCAATCTTGCAGACAGTGAAACTATTTTCAACTTACTTTTTCACCAAAACGGTTGTTCCTGACTGTTGCGTTGTACAGTAGTTAGGAGAAAAATGTTCTCCCATCACGTTAAATACACCTCTGCACGTCTGAAATATGGCTGATATATGATCACTTCCTTCAAGGGTTGCTTAGTAACGGGCACTCTGGTTGCTTAGTAACGGGCACTCTGGAAAGAGATTTGGTTTGTACGCTGTAACTAACTCAAAATCGGTAGTTCTATTCATCGCCATACATGAGGGCAAAAAACCAGCGTTGGAAAGGGGAAGAGAATACCAGTTAAAACTAAACGGTTTAGTTTTAACTGATATTCTCGGCTTTCCCTTTCCAATGCTGGCTTTCTGTTCGAGATGTCATGGCTTACCCGTGACAGTGACATTGATTGAATACATTATTCTAAAAAGACTATCTTCGTTACCATAGATTTGTATAACGTCTTTTTTATCTCTACAGGAGAAGGGTTTTTATCTTTACACAAAAAGAGAAAACAGACATCAAAGAACAATACGCTTTGTTGTGTCATCTGTGTACCTTTGAATCACTGGGGTACATTAATTAACAATGGAATTGGTCTGTGCTGTAGTGGTGTTCCTGCCATTAGGCAAAGCAAATAAAATTCATAACGTAGATTCGATAAAACGCGCGCTCTGATTGGCCAGAAAGCTATGAACTATTTGCCCATGGGCTGCTTCGCGCGCGCGAACGATCTTCGTCATCGTTCATTTTCCAGATCGCGACACATAACGCACTCTCTGATTGGCTGACAAACCTATGAAATATTTCCTCATGGGCTGCACGGCTCCGTTTTTAACATTCTAGGCTCTGATATAAATCAATTAGACAACAGAAAGCCGCTTGCTTATTGCGTTAAAGACGCACTTGAGAAAATATAAAGAACTCTTACGAACAAGCTAGAGTCGCACTCGGCAACGCCTCGTGCAACTCTTACGTTTGTTAATCGTTCTTCATATTTTCTCTTGTGCGTATGCCATCTCAAGTGATTAAGGCTTGGGTTGTCTGCCAATTAGACAGAATTTTGTTTCTTAAATAATTCTCTTCAGCTTTTAGAGATATTGCATCAGTATTTTTATGGGAGCTGTAGATAAAAAAATGTGACACATTGAGACCAAGTATTTTGCATTTTCTTGGTGACGTGACTTTAAGGCAGCAAAAACGTTTTTTTGAAAATGGGGAGTACAGAGCCTCATGAAATGAAGCTGAAATTCACATCGTTCTAAAGGTACTTAGAGCACATATATGCATGAATTAGCATTTGCATGTGGTCTATCGATGTTGAGAAAGGAGATATTTCAGAAAAATACATATGCAAATTAGGTCACGTGACCTATTTTCTTAAACAACTCTTTATGTGAGCTATTTTTCCAAATGGAAAAGGCTGATTTGGAAAGATCTTGCCGAGAGAAACAAAAAAACATGCAATTCATAAATATTGAAATGTTTGTCGTTTACTGAAAAACATGATCCAGCAAGTCACGTGACACTCCAACTAAAGTCAACACTCATGGAAAAAATTTCAGTCGATGGATACTAATATGGAGATTTCCACATTGGATAAGTCGTGAGATTCATAAAACTTAAAATTCATACAAATCGATCAAAACCCAAGCCTTAATATACTTGAGATGGGCGCGCGGCTTTCTGTTGTCTAATTGATAAGTAATCTGGAAACCATAGCAATATAATAAAACACAAAGTAATGTTTCTTTTTAATTTAATGGTTGCCGTGATGTATCATAGATAGACACTTGATAAAGTACTGTAGCTTCCTGAACAACACATTTTGTACTCAAAAATTTTTTATCGTATATAGAAACATAGTTAATAGAAATGATGGAAATATAACGTTATAATAACGTAAGTAGTGGGTTCCAATTCGAATTTGAGTTGTTCGTAAGTAATTTTAGAAAGTTTAACATTCTTTGATCATATCAGTTTTTATCGTGATTTGTAATTGCGAAATGTTTCTCCCATTTGCAGATTTGTAATTTTGTTGATAAATTACGCAAATGATGTAATTGAGAGGTTGAATAGCCGTTTCCCAAGAAACAGTTCAGTGAATTCTGTACTAGCCAAAGCCTCGGTTTCAGTGCATACTATCGTGTACTGACAATAACGCATCTTTAATCGCTAATTAAACAATATATAATTTACAAGATAACAACATTTATAAACAGCTAGTGTAAAGAGCACGAGGCTTTAGCTAGTACAGGATTCACTCTCAACTGTATCTTGGGAAACGGGTATTGTGTAATCTGTAAGTCCATTAGTCAGTAATATGATTGAAGTTTGCTAAATGAGACGTTACTATACAACGTAAGGACCTGAAAGCAGGTTTTTAATCAATAAGATATATTTTCTTAGTCCAGTGGAAAATTAATAGTTTCTTGATCGAATGTGAGCAGATAAACACTTTGAAAACTAGAGAGATTTCACCGAATAATTCATTGCGATATTTCACATGAAAGACGTAATTCTAGAATCTCATTCTGAACTCGAAAAAAGGCCACCATTTTTTTACTTTGGCTTTCCGTCCTCTCTTTCTTATGTAGTGCTTATCTTTGAAGTTACCGCTATTTCGAGTATCCTTTGCTGAAGGTGGCTCGACTGGGTTTTGTTCAGTTGAGACGCACCTCCGATGTTTGATCGCAAAATGCGTCGCGGCCAAAAATCTTTAAAAAACATTTCACAGCAAGTCTAGGGATAGTTTTAAGTTTATTTTGACGCTTAAATCATTATGATCGGAGCTACCAATAATTTAAATTAAGTGACGGCATTGCTATTTTCACAAACATAAATTGTTTAGACAAAATGAAGTTTTGTACAAAACCGTGTTTATTGGTTCATAGAATCCAGATGAAGTTCTCCTATGTTTAAAAGATTTCTATAGAAGCGTTTTTGAATAACTGAAAACGCGCTTGAAGTTACGCATCAAAAAAGTAAATAATTCCAAGCATTTCGTTTACTTGGCCAAAAATCTTACTTAAAAGACTCAGAAACAGCTTCTTTTGAGCTCATTTTGTCGACACACTCTCTAATTGTTCGATTGGGTCACATTGATATAGAGCTACGCTTTTTCTTCTTTTGTTTATCATTTCACCTACCTTTATAAAAAGCTAGAAAACTTAAAATTCCCTCGATGAATTTTTTTCTAACTTCAGTATCAGCGTTTTCACCAAGTTGTTCCTTAAGGTGACTCAATAGAAATTCAGGAGGCATTCGGCCTTGACAAATTTTTGGTTACAACTTTTTAGGATCGCGTTCAATTTCAATAGCTTTTTTGGAACTTTTACTCCAATTATCCAGCTACACATTGGCCTTAAGCGATTTTGTTGAAGAGTAATTTCAACAAATCCTGACCCCACTGTTTAGAAATGACCCACTCTAAATCAAAATTTTGTTGGTATAAATGGATGAAACACAGGGAATCAAAGTACAATGAATCAAACTTCAAGCTGAGTGAGTTTCACAAAAATCGTCGGAATAGAAATGCGAGAACGATTGTCCGCCAAAAGTGTACCCTAAAAGCGTTCTGAAGAATAACAAGAGAATAACAACCACGAACCTCAAATGACAACAAAAAGATAACTTAATGCCCGCCTAATAAAAGTGTAAAACTGATCGCCCACAGGACAAGCCGTTAAAAATATAAGCAATGTTTAGAATGTTTATAAAACACTGAAAATGGTCAAAAAGTTGGGACGTACTTTAATGCTAGAATTGGACAAATTCTGTAGCGAAGGTGCTGTTTTAAAGCTAGAAACAATAAATTCAAGGTTCCATTAAACGACTGTATTGATTTTTGTTTTTGTACACAACATAGATCATCAGGAGAAATAAATTTTATATAGTACGATATGTTGCACAAACGCTTGAAACCAGATTTCTTGCGCTTTTGTTGGCGGGGTTTTTGTTTTTGTTTTTCGGAAAAAAGTGTCAGGATTGGAGGACGCAGGCAGTTATTACAGTTATTAGAGTGAGTATATTTAGCCTGTGAAAAAAATAGTACGCATAGTAGTTAGTAAGTGTAGTAGACTATAAATCCATTGCTTTCTTTTTCAGTTTAAAGTGATTCCTCTATAATTAATCCTACCAATAAAAATCGCTATAAATTGGATATTTTGTAGATTTTGAGTTATTTGTCTCGTAGCTAAGAAAAAACGACTGGGTCACCATGCTTGTTTTGAAAATATTGTACGTCATAGACAAGGGTATTTTAGCGACACAAATAAATCCACAGACTCAGAGTTCGCAGCATTTTAGTAGAAGAAGATAAAATAGTGAATTGTCTCGTAAGAAAGCCCATTTTTTACAAATTAAAACTGAAAAAAACTTTCTCGCGGAAACGTTCGATTTTGGACATTTTATAATAATGATAAATAATACCTTTAATTTATACTGCAAAAATGTGTCAGTGAGCAAGGATATTACTCACTGGTATCAATACATGTGCAGATATCATAAATATAAGAAAGTAAAACTTGAATTTTAGTTCTCAAATACGCACAAAAAACGTCATTTTTTCAATGTTCCTACCAATGACTTTTTAAAATTTTCAAATATGTTGTGTAAATCATTACAAGAAAGCAAGTTTTGAAATAAAAAATGGGGGTTACCGTGCTCGTTAGAGAGATATTTTCAAAATTATCATCAAATTTTGGGTAAAATCGACACTTAATTTTCCGAGAAGGTAATGGGGCGATTTTTTTTACAAAACTCCCTATTTATCGTAGCAAAAATTGCACAAATGTTTCAAATTATGTTTTTAAGTATTTTTAGTCGTAATTTGAATGAAAATGCTGACAAAGTCATAATTCTGTGCTTTATGAACCATGCGCGGTAGACGTGCGCGGTGCAAAACAGAGATATCACCTTAATCAACTAGTCAGTACAAACTAAATAGTGATCTATCTTTCACGGGTTGAATATGTATAACAAAAAAAGTTGTAATCTTAAATGTGCGAATAAAGAAGGTTGTTGTTGTAATAAAATCACTCTAATAATTGTTGTTGCAGTTGTTACTACGAAAAGAGTAGTACAATCGAGATAAGTATCGTCAACCATTTATCAGCTGCATTTATCTTCTTAACTGTTTTTTCAACGACAGATTTGTATTACCATGGAAGCTATCTCAACTGCTTTATTACACATAAAGTGTCAGAAAGTTTGTCTTTATCTTTTTTCTCTTCTTTTTACCATCTTGCATGTCCAGCTTCAGTTTTCTTCTTAGCATCAAAATGAACCATCACAACTATCACCTTATACCGACCTGTCCTTCACTTTTTAGTGCACTAATCAGCGCAAATGAAGGCAAATGAAGAACCAAATAACAAACGATCCATTGACAAACTTGTCTTTCCTTATTTTCAAGCAACAAAATTTTCATGGTTCGCAAAAACAACAAACAAAACAAAACATAACTGCGAAATTGTCTCGAAAACAGTCATTTACACATCTGCAATAAACTGAAATAAACAATAAATGAATCTTTTCATAGCAGCATACCCACATCTTCATCTGCTGGCACTCACGCTCACTACCTCTACATATTTTAATAAATATTTAAAAATATTTTACCACGTTCAAATCACGTTGATTTTTGCTGAGGGAGGAAAAACCGGAGAAAAAACCCTCGTGACATGGTAGAGAACTGACAACACGTCAAACTCAGTTCACATATTCACATATGATCAAGCACCAAAGCTGGGACTCGAACCCGGACCGCAGCGATGGTCACACCACTAGGCGAACCACGCCACCTACAATGTCTGATGCGCTTTTTAATTTTGACTGAACTCAGTGACAATTGAACACTGTACTGCCATCTTCAATGCTTCTGCCTCAATACAGTTTGAGGTGAACACACAGACATGAAATATCCAACAAATAGATTCCATTTTCCGTGTGTCTGTACTCTAATAGATGCACAGATGACGTCAAAATGTGAAAACTTTAAGGTCACGAGCGATACGTTGTGCTCATCACATTTTGACGTCATCTGTGGACCGCCATTTGACTTTTACAGACGCACTGAAAATGGAATCTATTGGTTTTGTCTAGGGAGCACAGTATATACTCTCTTGGTTTAATATATTAAGCGTAATATTTTAACCAATCAGAACACCTGTAAGATTCTGAAACATCTGTAAACACTCACGGTTCTTAGTTGAACCAATCACAGTGCACATAATATACCAATTATTTTATGAATATGGACTCCAGTTCCAACTGACTTGGATATACTGTTTGTAGTACAGTAGAGTGCAAACACTAAAAGCGTGCGACATAAATAGTACTAAATAGTGCTATTTTTTTCCTTTTTTTATTAACACTATCCAGTACCATATAGTGTTCAGTATTGCATGCTTTTAGTGATCCTACTCTACAGTAAAGGTCAATATTTATTTTGAAAAAGTGAATGAAAATTTCTAACACATTTTACGTATAAAGGTATAATAGTTTGTAACAGCATATAGCCAGCTGTGTATTTCAATCTTAGCTCTTTGTCAGCAAAGGATTAAGGTTTACAGATGTTATTATTACAATATTTCAAATTTCAACTAGTTTTGTATGGACACCACAACAATGGCATGCTCACAGAATGGGTGGTCTCTCACTTACAGGAAAACCACTCTAAAAGATACCCCATGGGATAATCACTTTTAACTGCTTATATAATCAGGATGAACAATTTGTTCAAATATCACGTCAAATTAAGATAATCTAAAATACCTATAGATCAGAATGAATATTCATGAGTCAATTTTCGTTTGGAGTCAAACTAAACAAGGTTGTTCAAGGTCATTTGGCTTTTCTATTATGGTATATTTTGAGGAGTAGAAATCTGAAGTGAGTCTATCAGTCCCCCTAGTGCTAGTAGGTTATCTTCCTCCTGAACATCCCCAGCCTTGAGAGACTGGTATCTTTCCATGATCTGTGTACCAGCCCATGCAGAATATTTAGCATTCTCTCGCTTTGCTTTAGCATCTTTACCATATGACGACAAGTGTGATGCAGACATAAAGAACCCATACAATGCTCTCATGTTATCGTTGTCGAGCTTGAGGGACTGGGCAAAATACTTGCGGGATTTTTCCATGCTTTCGACATCGCCTATTGTATACAAGATTTCTGCAAACCTTTGATGGTAGAGGTGATTGTGAGGATTAGCAAGAATCAGTTCTTCCATACAGAACTTAGCTTTACGTAACTCTTGTTGTGAGATATAAAGATCAATTAATTCCATCCATGCTTCTTGATCGCTCATAAACTTCTTCAAATATTCATTGAGTTCTTTGATGGCGTCAGGGATTTTGTTCTGGGATTTCAAAATGGCGATTTTTCTCTTATGAGCAGCTGAGTTAGCGGGTTCTAGTTCCAAGATTTTATCGTACATCTTTCCAGCGTCTTCGAATCTTCCCAAGGCCTCTAACCTCATCCCTTTTAACCTTTTTACACGGATGCTATTGGGGAACTGTGTGTTCAACTCTTTTAGGCACATGGTCGCTAAATCGAGTTTACCACAATCTAAAGAAGCCAAGAAAACTTGCTCATAGATAGTCCACAACTCGTCACCCAGTTTGTTTCCATGTTCTAAAAGCAAGCACTCTCCAAACTCGACTACTTCTTCGCTATTTCGTAGAGGTTCATCTCTCCATTGTTTCATTTTTTGTCGAGCAACTTCAAGATCAACAACTTCGTCCGCCATCTTGGAACCGGTAGTTTCATCTATTGCGCATGTGCAGAAAATGATGACGTAAAATCAATGTCTTTTCTTTTTTTTCATTTCTTTTGATTTGTTTTTTCGTTGGCATATTGTCTTATTTTTGTTTTCACCGAATTCCTTTATTTCATTTCCTTTTGTATCATTTTGTTATATTTTTGTTATAAAGCAACGGGTTCAAGCTAAATGTTCTTTTTTATTAAATGAAAGAAAAAAGATATACACACACACACACGCACAAATTATGCTTAGAGATATATTGGAGATTAACAGTCTTGGAAATAACAATAAAGAGCTACGAAGAAAATAAATAGATAAATGAATAAGTCAAACACTTTTCGAGGAGGACTGGGTATAGCCAAACCGGAAGCTCTTCCAAAGGAGTCAAAATGGCGGACGTCTTGTGATTGGAACCGAAGGTGGAATATTGTTTAAAAACATTGCTGGAGATTAACAACGAAGACTGGTACTGGTAGAAATAATATCTTACATTTGTTAAGAAGACATTGATAGCACAATGAATGTAGTTTTAGCGGTCAAACAGTACATATCTAAGATGATAGAGGACGCTGGTCCTGGCATGAAGGTCCTTCTGATGGACAAAGAAACGGTGAGTTTTGCGGCAGTTCATCGTCATTATTATAGACTTCTAAACGAGGTTTTGTTAGCTGGGAGTTCGTTGGATAGTAATGCTGAGTTGGATGTACAATGACATAGTATACTGCAGTATTATTCACATGTAAAAACAAATGATGTGAAAAAAACATCAAAATAATTCAACTGCAGTTCAATTAATTTTTATTTGCTGTTGAAGTAGGTTTATCTTAGATATACTTGTAGATATTCATTGTTGCGTTCTTGTCTGAACTCTAAATCAAAACCAGTAGGTAATACACTAATGGTCGTGTCTAGATGGGTGTATATATATATATATATATTTTCAAACAATGCAGAAATAAAATTGTATTGTATTGTATTGTATTGATCCTCGCAAACAAGGTTTTGTTACTAAAGTCTTCCCAAATACTAACCCTAAACCTAACCAAACCTTGTTTGCGAGGATCCCATTTAGCAACGACCTAAACTAATTACATCAATTGGCATCAACTGACATTTGTTGGCATCTTTTTTTCTTTTTTGATAAAAAGAAGGAATAATTGAAAATCAATGACTTTAGATTTCAGTTGATAACTAGCGATCAGTGGTTGCATGGTTGATTACAATCGATTAAAGATCACAAAATATCTTTCAATGATTGGTCATTTAGTTCCAGTATTACAGCGCAAAGCCCAAAATTACATGTATGACCAGCTATAATATATTCACATTCTTTTGAAAGACTGATCATCCAATCAGCATCCAAGGACTCTCTTATAGAGGCCTTGCACCATCACTTGATACAGTATGACAGGATGCAGGAACAATAAAGTCTTTTATCCCTTGGGAAACTGAACTCTTTCTCATGTAAACCAGATTAGTCCAGACTCTATTGTTCCTGCCTCATGTTACATCATGGCTGCCGTCACCTTCTGGTGCAAAGCTTCTATATCTTATTTAAGCGCTAATTGGAGGAGGGTGAGACAAAAATATGTGAATATATTAATATTGGTCACAGTTTGGAGCTTTGTGCTGTAACTGAACGATTGGCATCAATAATAATGATGGCAATCGTTCAGTTAATATTGGAACTTAATGAACCAATTATTGGCATCAGTTGGTATCAATTGCAATGTACCATGTAAACAAGTAACTTATCCAAAAGTAGCTGGAAGTTACATAAAACCCAGGTGTATAACCTTTGAAAAATTGATAATGGATCATCCATTATCAATTTTTCAAAGGTTATACACCTGGGTTTTATGTAACTTCCAGCTACTTTTGGATAAGTTACTTGTTTGTAAGAGGAAATGTATGTGTAGCATAATAGGATCAAGTTTTGTTTGACATCTTTAGACTGGTATTGTGAGCATGGTATACTCACAGAGTGAAGTGTTACAAAAAGAAGTCTACTTGTTTGAAAAGATTGATACACAAGGAAGAGAAACCATGAAACATTTGAAAGCTATCTGCTTTGTAAGACCATCTAGGGTGAGTTTTGGTGAATTTTTCATGTACATTTGTATGGCTATCAAGGTTAACACTGTCTGGGTGGGTGATGGGTGTGTGTCTGTGTGTGTGGTGGGTGTGTGTTTGGGTGGGTGATGGATATGTGTCTGGGTGGGTGATGGATACATATGTATGTGTCTGGGTGGGTGATGGGTGTTTGTCTGCGTGTGTGGTGGGTGTGGAGATTTGAAATCAAGGTGAGACAAGTGTTTCTCTCATGAGTCTGAGATGGTTTTCGTTTTCATTGAATTATTTCCTTTGTTTTTGTTTGAGACTGAGACAGCTTTTGAAAAACAAACAAAACAAAACAACAACAACAACAACTTTGAGTCCTGTGAAATTCAATTGAATTGTAAAACTGATCCAGAATTTTAGAGGGGGGGGGGGGGGCATTTGCCAAATCAAATGGCTAAAAAGTTTTAAAACTAAAAGTACTAATTCCAAATCATAATAAACATTTTTTATGAGGAAACAGACACTTGTTTATTTGTACTAATATTTTTTTTCATTTGGATCAAATCCCTACCCTTTACTTGCAATATCTCCTTCAACAAGATAAAAAATTCTGTTCTTTTGAATAAACAGGAAAATATAGAACATTTATGTAGTGAGCTGAAATCTCCCAAATATGGTGTTTATTACCTATGTGAGTATACAATGCCATGATTGAATAATGCTAATTGTTGATATTTGGTGTAGGTACCTTGTATTATTACTGTATTCAAACACAGAGTGTGCTTACACTTACAATGTATTTTCACACAACACACATGTGTGGAATATCATACTGTAAACAAAAACTGGATTTTCCAAGGGCTTTGTACTATTCAATCCTAGAACTTTGCTTACAAGTTTATACATTTACAAAAAACATGTAATACTCAAAAAACAGAAAAAGTGACTTTATTTCTAACTTTTCAACCAATAATTCCAATTTATCTACAGATTTCTCAAATTTTATTTCCAAACCAAACATCAGGGCGTTGGCAGAGGCAGATGATCATGAAGTTGTCAGAGAACTACAGGTGAGTTTCTCTGGGCAGACACAGCTGAGAGACTTTTGAAACCCCAGTTTACTGCCCATAATACAGATTGTATGTTCATAAGTCTGTTGGCTTGCTATTTGATATTTAGATAATTGAAGGTTGGTGGTTGAGACTCATATACACTCATGAATTTCTTAAAACTGTTATCTTTTTATCCTTAGTTCTAACCATTTTATTACTCTATAAGTTTATTGTTGTCTTGGTTTGTGAAGTACAAACTGTAGTACATTAATTTTTTCTTCTTGTTGTTCTAGGAATATTATGCAGACTTCTATTCAATCAGCCCACATGTCTTTTCACTCAATGTACCAGTATCTATGAGGGTAACATATCATTATATATGTTTTATTTTATCAAGTACACTCAGTTCTTCAGAATCACCGGCAACTGTTTGAAAAATTATTAGTGTTAATTAATACAGGATTAAATCTAAAGAAAATTAAACCATTGCAGATCTGCAGAGTTTCTGTATGATTTATTCTTCTTGGGTTATCCGATATCATTTATCCCAAGTGAGCTCAGCTATGAACACAACCAATGATCTGTTCATCACTGAGCATTTAGTTCAGTGGTTGAGCATTGGACTGGAAATCCAAAGGTTATGGGTTCAAACCCGACTGAGGGCTTGGATTTTTCCAAGTTTTATTTCACACTCAATGAAGCATACATAATAATTCTAAAACCATTCATTTTAACCCATATTTGAGATATAACACACATGCTGATTGGCTGGCTACCATCTACACTTATTTCAAAAAATATCACAGGTCAGAGCAACAAGTATCAATTAAGCCAAGACCAAAATGAATGCTGGTTTTGTTTGTAATGTATTCAAATCAGACTTGTTTCTATTGAACTAATTACAAAATGTGAACATTCCAAGTCCTTGTTAGTATATCACACTCAATTCTTTTGATAACAAGTCTGATTTGAATACGTTGTCTATTAGCAGAACACAACCAGTATTCATAATTTCAGGCTTGCCTTGATGCTTGTTGCTTTGAACCATGACAACGTTTTTGAAATAAGTGTATATAAATATTATTCTTAAACACCAGCTACCATACTTTTTTGCTCGAATTATACTTTCCTTTGATGAGGACTTATATGCCATTCAGACACTCAACTGGCCACACATACAGTGTTGAACTACTTGAGACTACTTGCTGATAACTGGAGAGCACTGCCATGTACATGTAGTTTTATTTGGTGATAATATTTTATTATTATTGTTGTTGTCCATAATTTTTACCAAGCTTTTGACCTACATGGCCATCCTCAGGGTAACAATAGTAAGAATGCTCAATTGTATTAAAACAGATCCATTCATTATTTTAATAATTGTTGTTGTTTTAGGGTGGTCAGTGGGATATTGATGCATTGGACAGAGTCTGCCAAGGTTTACTGGCTGTGTTGCTTTCCCTCAAGAAATGTCCAATAATAAGATACCAACAATCATCTGAACTTGCTCATAGATTAGCAGATAATGTTAGGGTAGGCCATCAGCCTTGTGCTTCCAACTTTTAATGTTCTTTTTGATTACACTAAGGTCCCTAATGTAAGGGGTACTCACATACATTTAGAATGGTAAAAAAGAAGGTAAAGGTAATAATATTATATTTTACTTCAAAGAGCTTGGGAGTGGTTGCCCAATTTGCCCAAGCCTGTGACTCATGTTTATAGCTTTTGAAGGTGCACCCTCTACCCTCTCAATCAATCAGTGCTCCTATTATAGGTATTTATCAGCTAATTAAAGCTGCACAATAAGGAACAAAGTCAAAGCAAGGATGTGAGGTCACTGGGCCTTGAACTTGAGACCTCTATTGTCTGGATTGTCATCCCTTTTGGTGGTCATAATCACAGGGTTTAGTTTGGTACCTTTCAGGGTATACTATGCACAGAAAAAAAATGTCAATTCTTAACTTGGGGCTTCCCAAGGTCTAAACTGGGAATCTGTTCTATTTTACTCAAGAAATCTGTAATACCCAAACTTGTAAAAATAGAACAGATTCCCAGAGATTTTCCTGGTTAGACCCAGGGAAGCCCCATGTTTGACCCAGGCTGGGAATTGACATTTTTTTCCTGTGATGGTCAGACACTTGTACTGTTATGGAAATAGATACCAGTTTGAAATCTTAATGTATGTTTTAATTGCTAAATATACCTTTAAATGGTAAAATAGCCTACATTACACCAATTTCAGTATCTCATATAGACCTAAAAGTACCTCTCACTATCCTAAAAATACAGGTGTTCCTGGGTGCCTTTATAGAGAGAGAAACATACAGCCCATCTATTAAGCAATATTAAGCCAATGTTAAGTCACCTAAGGTAACCCCTAGGGTTGGGCTTCCTGTGGAAATGGGGAGAGTGGAAGGCAAGGGACAACATTTTCGTGTCAAGTCCTTCTCTCTTCAAAATTTCTACAGGACCCCCAAAAGTGAGAATTACCAGCAGAGGATCAATCATTCAATATTCTTTAAATTACATGTACATTATTTCAATTTTATGTGATCCTAGCAAAAGATTAATGAAGAGGCCAAGTTGTTTGACTTCAGACGGTCTGATGTGCCTCCACTGTTACTGATATTAGACAGAAGAGATGACCCAGTCACTCCTCTTTTGAACCAGGTACAACCAACAGACATACTTTATTACCCTCATCATTTGCTGGCAGCTAAGTTAACTTTATTAAATAAGTTTAAGGAATTCCTCAATTTTCTGATACATTGTAGTCAGTTTTATCAGGTGTAAAAGTAACTACATATTGTAGCAATACATAGCTTTGTAGTTCAATGGTGTAATTATATAGGGGAGGATGCTAGGGGTCCTGGAATTCTCTTCTGACACCAGTTCTTTTGTAGAGTAGTGTTCATATGAGTGTGAAGTGGACCGAGCCTTACCATGACTGTGTCAGTGTTGTCTATAAAAACATTCAAAATTCCTGCTGTAACCATGCTGTGCCATGGCCATGCTGTTTTCACAGTAATACAAAATCTACGGTACTACATATTTGACAATGCAAACACACTGTTCATAGTGTCATGGGACTAAGTGCAAGGCCTACCTAGAACCAAAATGTCCTGGTTACACCCTTGTGGTTACTTTGCATGCATTGTTTTAGACATGTGCAAAGATATACGTGTAAGTAACTAATATACATGTTGTTGTTAATCAGTGGACTTATCAAGCCATGGTCCATGAACTTTTAACCATTAAAAACAACCGTGTAGATTTATCCAAATCACCTGGAGTAACAAGAGAACTGCAGGTATGTATAATATACTGTGCTGCAATTGGTCTCAGGTGCAAATGTGTTCTTGAACGGATGCAACTTTTTTTCAAAATTGCAATTTTCTTACATGCTGTTTTGGCTGAGAGACTTGTTAATGGTTACTAATAGCATGACTTATTGAAAGAGAATTATTTTATATTCAAAACTTATTTATCAGGAGCTGGTTGTATGAAGCCTGGATAAGCACTATCCACCAGATAAATTCTTATTCAGCGAATAAAATTTATAGCTCTTATTCGGTGGATAACTTATCCAGGCTTCATACAACCAATTCTTGTACCATAGAATGTGTGAGTGCAGGGCAAGAAGAGAGAAAAAAACTCTAGCAAACTAGAAAAATTCTTTGGTGCTAAGGGTATTCGAATCCAGATTAATTTTGTATTCCAATTCTCTATCAACTGCGACAGTTACAAAGCCAGTGAATGTTTCTATTGTTTTCTTAGTGCAATTGACCATAAGCCCACCACCTCACCTCAATAAGTATACTATTTTATCATTTTACTGACACGTGGTCTTTTTTACACTCTTGTTTGATTCCAGGAAGTTGTGATGTCAGCTGAGCATGATGAATTCTATCAAAAGGTAAAATCATGATAATTTTTGTATATCCCAACGGGAGAGCTGCATGATTGGGATATTGTTGGTAGTTAAAACAAGGAATACAGTAGAATCTTCCTTTACAATCACTTGCATAATACGGACGCCTCTCTATAAAAGACAGGTCCCTACAGTATATGACAACACATGAAATCTCCATACATTTCCTTGAAAATGAAACTTCTATAACATCTCATAATATTGCCGCCTTTGTTTAACTCTTTAGTGTTTGAAAGAACATTTCAATCATTCAATCTATATTAAAGAACACTGACCTAACTACATTTACAGAATATTTACCTAAACTTTGGTGAAATTGGTCAAAATATCAAGACATTAATGGATGATTTCCAACATCATGTGCAAGTCTAACCAAAAGTTAGAATCGATCTCTGACATGAAGGTAATGTACAATAACTATTAATAATTATATTTGGAAAATAATTCAAGAGTTTTGATTGGCTAAGAGCCACCGGATAAATTACCATAGTCGCCGGCTAGCTGCCCAAATTTGGAGTTATGAAAATGTTGAAAACCATTATTCGATGTTATGACGTAATTTTCTCGAATATGGAAAATTAGCTTGCGGTATGACGTCACGCTAATTTATGCGATTCATGCCAAAAGCGGGAAAACAACAACAACATGTATTCTTGTCAACAAAGCACAACTGAGTAAGAATTATTTTCAAAAAATGATAAAACAATTCGGCAGATAACACAAACCTCGACCTTAATAATTCCCCATATCCTGCTCGACCTCATCCAATAATTGCATATTAAACTGGCACAAGGAGACAGCTAACGGTAACTCAACATTAGACAACAACTAGTCTATTTAGTGAATGTTGAATTAGCCAGTGGTCCGCATTTTTATTATCAAAACATATAAGCCAATCAGAGCGCGCGTAAAGTTCTGTGACGTCATCTATGCGTGTGTACTGTATCAAAATCATAGCGCGGATAATTGAAGGTGATTCCTCTATAATTGATCCTACCAATAAAAATCGCTATAAATTGGATATTTTGTAGATTTTAAGTTACTTATCTCGTAACTGACAAAAAATAGGGGGTCACCGGTGCTCGTTTAGGAAATATTTGGCTTGATAAACACGTGTATTTTAGCGATTTCGCGCGCCGGAACGTTCGATGCTATTCCAGCTAATTCGATGACTGAAGTCTATCGGGTCTTAGAAATAAATCCACAGACTCAGAGTTAGCAGCATTTTAGTAGAAGAAGATAAAATAGTGAATTGTCTCGTAAGAAAAGCCCATTTTAATCCCGATCAAGTGCATTTTTGCACATTTTCTACAAATTTTTAGAATACCTTTCGCGCGGAAACGTTCGATTTTGGACATTTTATTGCTCAAATACGCACGAAAAACCTCATTTTCCAATGTTCCTACCAATAACTTTTTCAATTTTCAAATATGTTGTGTGAATCATTACAAGAAAGCTCGTTTTGAAATAAAAAGTGGGGGTCACCGTGCTCGTTACACTTTTTGGAGAAGTTACTGGGGCGAGTTTTACAAAACTTCCTATTGCAGCAAAAATTGCACAAATGATATTGCATTAATGAAGACATTATGTGAATACTGGCCTTAAGTTTCAAGCACTGACCTTAGGTTTTGACATTTTGTGAAAACCATTGTTAAAGACAAGCATAAAATTTGCATAAGTTAACAAAAGCACATTTTTTACTCGTGCCTACTGCATGTAATCACAGACGTTTCTCGACCAATCAGAGCGGGCGTAATATACCATTTATTATCTTAACTGGATCAGGGAGATCACATTTTAAATTGCATTTTTATCATTGTGTAGGCCTTTGTTGAGAACTACCCTCAGTTCAAGAAGATGTCTGGTACAGTTTCTAAACATGTAACTTTGGTCAGTGAATTATCACGTGTAGTCAGTGAGAGATCGTTGTTGGATGTGTCTGAAGTCGAGCAAGAACTTGCCTGTCAAAGTGATCATTCCTCAGCATTACAGGTAAACCACATTTGAACATTTTCTATTTAAAACCAATGTTTTAATTTGTCTGCTTCATTTAGCCGGTAGTCAACGACAAAAGTTGAACAGAAACGTTTAGATCATTTGATATTGAAATGACTGCAGGATAGTATAACCAGTAGACTCCATCACTGCCCTTAAAAAACCTTCAACAGTCGAATTGAACGTGTGGCCCCGTATTTGAGCTATTTTTAGAATTCGATTGGAAGGTTGTCAGCGCACTGAAAGTCAATGCATGGTAAATGTTTAAACAGTGCGCGCAAGTGACTTGTAGTCGAGAAATAGTCTAAATGCGAGGTAACACGTCACATCACGTGACGGGCGTGTCCCAGTCTCCTGGTTATGCTCTCCTTATAAAACTCAAGTGACACTTTAGGAATCAAAGAAAAACTAGGGAAAGTTGAAATGTCTAGATGCACGTCCTACATGTACGAGAACTAGGGAAAAACAGTTCCTGACTCAAGTGGGACTCGAACCCACGACCCTTTCTATACCAGTGCCCACAATCTCGACAGTATCAGTGTCAGTGCCGTGATACCTATAAAAACGTCTCGAAATTCCTATCGTATCCCGGCCGTGCCGTTTTTAAAGTCATACGAAATCTGCTGTATGCACAGGTAACCCAAGCTCTGTGTCAGCTGAACTATAAGAGAATGTATGGGGGTTTTTCAATACAACATTTTCAATAGAAATATTCGATTGAAATTTAACTTTCTTACATGTTGTCTTTGTGTGTCCTTTGGGGATGTCTATATCGAGTTTTGGTAATTTTCGCCCCCCTTGCAATAGGGATTGGGAAGGTTGGACGCTCAAGGGCCTAACTCCACTCCAATCCCGGCCACTTCGGACGCTTTTTTTCACGAAAAACGATCAAGAAATCACTTGGCAGAGCCATGAAGAAGTTGTTTAGCAATCAATCCATACCAATTTCTTCGAGCCACGTCGCGGTATCTAGCTGTGAGCCTTCCCAACGTTCACCGAAACGACGACCAAAACCGCCATTTTATCCCTGGAGACAAAGGCTGGAACAGAAAAGCCGTTGGAATGAAATGTTTGGCAATAATTAGAACTATGTTTAGTAAAAAGAGTACAAACACAATATATAGTTCTAATTCTAGTTCGCACTACATAGTTTCATTTTTAGGTTTTTAAATTTGTAATCGTTCCCAGGCCCTTTCGCCTGTCCATCGGCTTTTCTGTTCCAGCCTTTGATTTCAGGGATAAAATGGCGGTTTTGGTCGTCGTTTCGGTGAACGTTGGGAAGGCTTCACAGCTAGATACCGCGACGTGGCTCGAAGAAATTGGTATGGATTGATTGCTAAACAACTTCTTCATGGCTCTGCCAAGTGATTTCTTGATCGGAATTGTTTTCGTGAAAAAAAGCGTCCGAAGTGGCCGGGATTGGAGTGGAGTTAGGCCCTTGAGCGTCCAACCTTCCCAATCCCTATTGCAAGGGGGGCGAAAATTACCAAAACTCGATATAGACACCCCCAAAGAACACACAAAGACAACATGTAAGAAAGTTAAATTTTATTCAAATATTTCTATTGAAAATGTTGTATTGAAAAACCCCATACATTCTCTTATAGTTCGCTGACACAGAGCTTGGGTTACCTGTGCTGTATGTGATTGTGCTGTAACTGTGTCTAAATAGTGCCGTAATCGCCGTCTTCGCGTTACGTGATTGTGAGCCATTACGTGATCGTTACTGTATCGTATCCTTTCAAGAGAGCATAAATAAGAGAGGGAAACTTGTTAATACCGCACGCGTCATGATAATTCCCTGTTGGGCTAAACCGGATGCAGTTTAATTTTCGTCTTACACTACTCCCGTGCGTCATAATTTGACACTTCTGATCCAGAGAACCGTTTAGAGTAGATTTGAGTTTTCAAAAACAGCGTTAAAATCAAAGTTTTCTTAGTTCTGCTGTGGTTCACATTATGTCGCATCAAAACTATGTATATTCTGATCACAAAAGAACGATTTTGATGGAAAAAGGCAAAAACATTGAGGATTGTTGTGTTAAGCGGAAATGCGCGCGCTTAGGTATTATTCAAACATTTTCGCTCATTTAGATGAGCAAAACTCGCTTCTTTCTATAATTTTTTTAATTTTCATGTTTATTATTAACAGGAAATCATATAGCTTTCTCGTGGAATTTGGAATAAATATGAATTCGATCGTGGGATTTTAAAAGGCTCAAATCTTTGAAATCCCACTCGTTCAAATTTATGACGCACGGGAGTAGGGTAAGATGAAAATTAGACTGCATCCGGTTACTAAAAATAGCCCCACCAGGAATTATCATGGCGCGTGCGGTATGAAGAAGTTTCCCTCTCTTATTTATGCTCTCTTGCAAGGCGGCGTTTTACGAATTCTGTCTCCTGTTGTTTTGTTGCTAACTCGTTTTCCATATTCCAGAATATTCGTCGTGTAATGGCTAATGAGAATGTGACAGACCTTGACTTACTAAAAATCGTCTTGCTGTACGCACTTCGTTATGAGAAACACAGTAACAATGATGTAGCAGGACTAGTTAGTATGCTGACCAGGAAAGGACTGTCAGAAAACTACAAACGTGTAAGTACTTCTTGTTCAAATCAGCTACAAACCTTTTGGAAATATGCGGATCAGAAAAAGAATCTCACCGAAGATACCTCATGCTTTCGTAATTGAGGGTTAATTCTGATATTCGTTCTCACCACAGTCGTCTCTCTTTTGTCCTTTGTGGTATTTGTGGAAAATATAGCTGATTCAATTAACGTTGGCGCTGAAAAAAAGCCTAAAGCCTAAAGCTTTGAGAGCGGAATTCATGAAAAATTTTATCACCGTGACATCATTACAATAAAAAACTCCCTGTATGCTTGCAAATTCTACAACTTGGATACATAGTCCTTGAATTTCTTAAATAGGCCCTACAACGAACGTTTGTTAGCTGAACAAACGGATAGTAATGAAGCCTTTAGGCTTTTCAGCGACAACGTTAATTGAAATAGCTATATACAGGCAAGATGTTGTACTAGTCGATAGTCGACTGCCCAATAAAGAGGAAACGAATTTTGGTATTTTCACATCCCAACGAAACACTGTATATTACTCAAATTGTAACCAAGGCATTCGATTTCCGTTTCTTCTTAGACCGATCATTTCCGATTAACCATTGTAAACATTTTAGTTATTAGAATATATCCATTGACACAGAAACCATGAAATATCTGAGATTTTAATTTAACCCATGTTTAATTACCATTTAGTCTATTCTATACCTTTAGGGTTTCTATAAAGACTATATCATCCATTGTATATTTAACGCGTTCCGGTCCATACTGTAATATGTGTTCAAAACAACATCACTAGAGACTATTTCTTATTTTCTTGGCACAAACAGCCTGCTTCTTTGGAGATTTAGGACGAATGTACTTCTTGGAAAAACATAGTCCAGTTTAGTTTGGAACGCGTTGCAATGGTCATTAACATTGTTAATAAACTTTAGGAACCCGCTTTCATGCATGGTTGTTGAGTTTGTACATGGTTGCTGTAAAGCCTGGTTTCCATATGATCGCGGACGATCGCAAATGATGCTCAGCGATGGACCGCAATCACATGGAAACACGCTTCCGCGATCGTTCGCAATCATATGGAAACAGATTCTGCGGTCGAGCGATCCAAATGTATACAATAATATGATGTTTTTTTGTGATATGAACGCCTAAAACCTTAAAAATTGTAATAACTTGTTATTTGTGCTTAGAATTTTGATAAAATGAGAACAGTATTTTGTACAAGAGTATTATCGATGTTAATTAGTGAATACTACTGCTTATTTGAATAAATTCAAGAAAACTGATGCATCTGATGCATTTTTACTGAAATGCTAGTCCGATCTTTTCGGCATAGCACCAACATAGCAAAATGAGCACCAAAAAGGATTCGGATCGTTGTAAACACGAATAGAATTGGTTTGAAGCTAAGAAATAGCTTATCGGCGAGCA
Source organism: Telmatactis stephensoni (assembly GCA_029948255.1). Lineage (NCBI taxonomy): Eukaryota > Metazoa > Cnidaria > Anthozoa > Actiniaria > Isophelliidae > Telmatactis > Telmatactis stephensoni. The sequence continues at coordinate 367,108 of JALIZF010001715.1, read as the reverse complement.
GACGCTATGCTAATTTGGTAGTTGTCGGTGATCATATATGGAAACCAGGCTTAAGGTAATTCCGTAGAAATAAAATCGAACATAGATTTTTCATTAAATTTCGTACAGTTATTAACTAAGCTTTACTGATTCCAAAAATCAAATAAAAAATGGGGGTCACCGTGTTCGTTTTTACGCTAGATGGCAGCAATTTTAAGCATTTTTGAGGCCAGCAATTTTCGAAAACGGAAAATCGAACAAAAGGACACTCACCTTTTGCATCAAGCCATTGTGCAGCATTGAAATGTTGAAGTCATTCTATCTTTTACACATCGAACAAAAAGTAAAACCTCAAAAATTTGCAAGAAAATTTAATTGTTGTAAAAAATTAGCGATATTTTGGCACCAGTACATACCCTGATTTTGGCTTCAAAACAGCTTTCTGCGGTAAGTATTTGAGAATGTCTCGAAAACGGAACATAGATTTTTGTTAAAATTGAAATATCTGATAGGTTACCTTACTCTTGATGATTTGATAAAATAAAAACTGATAGGTCACCGTTTTCGTTTTTGCGCTACAGCTCGCTATAGTACGAATTTTGTCCTCAAAATAGGCTTTGACATAGGGAGGACTAGGGCGAGTTTAGACGAAAACGTATTTAAAAAGCCGATATCTCTTTAAGATTTTTCCCCAAAAAAGTCCTGTTTAGTGTTTTTAGTCTTCTTTTGATGTTTTCAGAGTTATTTGCCGTAATTTTGAGCATTTTACATTTCAAAAATGGTGTTTTTCATCTAATTGGCCGCCATCTTAAAAACTTGAAAATTCTGCGTGTGCGCGAGCTCGCGCATGGTAGATATGATGCTCGATTAGTAAACGTATCCTACATAATTACACTACGATACCCGCCCAAATAGCGTCATGACCACGTTCCTTTGGTTATCTTGGTTATTATTTTTAACAACAACTTAATTTAGTGGTTTCCCTAGTTGAAGATTTAGCGGTTTAGCGATTTTCGGGAGGAAATGATGATTTTTACTACGATGGACCAAGAATACTAAAAAATATTAATAGCAAGTATACTGAGTGACTTCGAGTAACACGCTAAAATTTGCTAAATTATGTTGAGACTAAGAATAATAACCACAAGGTAAATTGCTGTATTTTGAACAAAGAATGCATATGCTTCAAATAAATACAAAGAAATGTGGTTTGTCTAACATACATTTCGTCTCTATCAAGAGACTCATTGTAGAGACTTTGTGGTGTAGAGCATCTTGCCGAACATCTTGTTGCAAGTACCCTTATCATGTCCCTAGGAGTTGCTGCTGTGAGACACATAAGGACAAGATCTCTGAGCCCTTCTACCACCTAATGCATTTATCAAAAGCAAATGAAACAATTTACTGTACACGAGCAAGTTTCCTAGGCAACCAGTTTTTTGGACAAGTTTCCTTGTTACTCTGGATACCAGAGGGGAATTAATTCTACCAAACAAACTAAAATACACACAAAATGTCCTATAAAATTACTGTAAATCGTGAAACTTCTCAAACCTCTGGCACCCAGGGTATGCTCGTGCAGACGGTTGAACAAGTTGTCCTCGACTGTGTCCGAAATATATACACACGAGAAAATCACGAGAAAACATTGACAAGCTTTACTTGGCAACTTGACAAGGAAAATTGCACTATTTCAGTGGTCTAGACGAGTTTTCCTTGTCAAGCAAAACTTGTTATGGAAAACTTGCTGGTGTAGATTATAGGCGTAAAAAGAAATCAGTATTCCATCAAACTACATAACGAACGCGATTCTCTGCAACGGGCTTTCACTTTGGTTTGCTTTGATGTTGTCTTTCATTGGTTTCTTTGTTATATTTTACTGTCTTTTCTCGACGTATAAATATAAACAAAGAACAAAAATAAGAAAAATACAGAAGAAAAAAATTATAAAATACAGCATGAAAAAAAAACCCCTCTTGGACCAGGGTAATGTCCACACTAATCTCGATGAATTTGAGTAGGCATCTTTTGTCTTCGTGTTGGCACCTTTAGTTAGACAAAACAATAAGTTATTTCAAGCCCCAGTTACGCTGCGATAAAAACTGACGAGGCAAGGATAATTTACGACATTTTTTTCATGAGATGCAGACGCAAGGCCTAACGGCAGCAAAAAGGTGTGCTATTTCATATTATCATCAATATACTAGGCCAAATAACAAACTGCCCTCTTGAAAACGCGCCGTTCAGCCGGCGAAAATTGAATTTGATGGGCCGCAAATACATTTGCAGTCCTGTTGCTGATTGGCTGAGAAGGCATCGGGCGACAGCCTAGTATATTGATGATAATGATAATGACATGACTTTTGTCGGGCATATTGTTTATTTGTGGCCCTTGTAGCTCGCTGCGCTCGGGCGCAAACGAAGCTACTCGGGCCACAAATAAACAATATGCCCTCCAAAAGTCATGTTATTGTCCTATTTACCCGTCTTGGTGTGTATGTAGTGTTGTCGCCCATTGCTGTTCCTTCAGGAAGTGCTTTACTGCTATGCAAAAGTGCTTTAAGAGCCTCGTAGAAGTCGTTTTTGTAATAAGTCAAAAGTAAAGGATTGCACAGCGACGAGAAAAACCTGAAGAACAATGTGGATATGATGCATACGTACAGGGTAGCTGGAGTGATAGAAAGCTCGATAATCTTGTAGTCATTAAGGTCTATAATTATTGTCCAAAAAAAGTACAGAAACGAGCCTAGAATGAAGACCACGATCATGGCCAAGAAGACCAGCAACAATTTTTTCTCTCCTGTCCTCATTCTTCTGTGGTGTTGTCTTGTCGTGCATGGGGGAGTGGCAGGGTTGTTCATTGCCAGTTCTTCAGATCTTTTCATGTTGTGTTTTCTAATGTATTTAAAGATGGCAATATAGAAACCAGAGATGACAAATAACGGTACAACTACAGTAATAGCGAACGATACATAGTCATAAATGAGCTCTGTATGGGCCATGTCTTGGATGGATAAGTCATTCATGATCCATATCATTTGTACGCAAGAACTCACCAATGAAAACACCCACATCGCAGCAATAACGCGATACGAACACCCTTTAGTTACGCGGGATCGATACTGGAAAGGTTTGGTTATACGTAGGTATCGTTCTAACGTAAGAACAGTAAGATGTGCAACGGACGAGAAGCCTAAAAATCTTAAAATGACATCCATAGTGATGCAAACACCAGGTCGTAGCGTCAGTGAACATGCGATTTGAACAGGAATGGCAATCAGACCAGTAGACAGATCGCTGATTGCTAGACTCACTAGCAAATTGTTAGTTACTGTCCTTAAGTGATGGTTCTTGTAGACCAGGTACAAAACCATGGTATTAGCAACAATTAAAGCAACACCAAGAACTCCATACAGACTGAGAACTGTATTTGTAATGGTCTTGTTTGTTGGGAAACCGCCTACCGTCGTGTTGTTATCCATTGAGCTGAAAAAACAATTCACGTTACTTAACACGATAGATAAATGTGCCTTTGTGGTCAGTCGATTATTTTCATTTGTTCTATCATAACGGTTGCCTAGAAATGAAGATTATTGTCAAGAACGTCAATATATATATTTTTTAATTAATATGACTTTTACCAGCTTCTTTGATACCACTTATATTGTGAGTAATTGTCTTTTGACGATAAAAATCTGCGATAAAATATTTGAAAATTTTGAAAACATAGTGGAACACGACGTTTCGACGTTTCCAGAACGCCATTATCATATCTAATTTTTTCACTTGATAATGACGTTCTGGAAACGTCGAAACGTCGTGTTCCACTATGTTTTCAAAATGTTCAAATATTTTATCGCAGATTTTTATCGTCAATTGTTTTAGTAAATTTTTATTAATTGTCTTTTATAAGGGTTTTACATATAGTAAAGATCTTTTTATCTTATTTTTAACACTCCATATTTTCTGAGTTATAAAGGTTTCAAATTTCAAAATGCAAATGTGATGACTTATAAGGAGTCATCATTTATTATAATACAAAGACAAGGTGACTTAAAATATTCTCATTTTTTCATTTGGAAATTATTTGCATTGGTAAAGCTGTTGTTTAGTGAAAAATCTGGTTGTCGAATTGAAGACCTCTTTTTGTAAAAGCCATGAGAAGTTGGTGGTGTTGCCTCGTTTTACGTCATACATTTGCATGTTGAAACCTTTATGGAGTGGGAAAAAATAACATAAAAAGACCTTCCCTATATTCTCTAACAAGAACCTGCGTTTGAAATAAAAGATGCCATGATTATATGTCATAGGGACTTAAAAGTGAAACTGCTTTTCTTTTATTCAAACTCTTATCCCACTTACAGAACTTACGATGAAATGAAACCCTTTCTTTAGAGGATTGAGAAAGATTAGCTGGAGGTAATTGCCTCTTGCAAGGATAAACATTATATACTTTGAAGTGAAATTGCTTTGCTTTTATGCAATCTCTTATCCAATTTGATTTAGTACTGGCATTGCATATATTTGTGATAGTTGTACATATTTGTTAGTACAAATTATCCACAATAACTGGTAGAGTTAACCTAGGTGGATAGCTAAGATATAGTACTTTTAGTAGTCATATAAATGAGATAATTGGTCTAGTACTAAAAAATCAAAAGATACAAAGAAGAAAAAAACAAGAGAAGAAAAACACACAAGGGAAAAGGGGACTTAAAAACTAACCAAATTTTATAATTTATGATGAACAGAACCCCATTACATTCTCATATTCTATTAAATAATCCCTTCCTAGAGGATTAAGAAAAACTAGCTGTACTATGTTAACAAACAGCATGTTTTCCACCGGATTAGAAAAAGACCGAAAGCGTAATTATGAAATTCGAATGAGTTCTATTATGTGTAAAGTAATCCACTTCTCACAAACCAACTCTGATCGGTAAAACTTTTTGATCATTTAAGCCGTCAGCTAATGAATCTCCCTTTTCCTGTTTTCTGTTATTAACGACACTTTTGATATTTCCACTCGACACTTGACTCTGTCGGGGTGCGTAATTATGCTATAGTTAAAGCAGTTGAGTTTTTGTTTGAAAGAGATTTAATTGTCACCTTTATAAAGAAATAAATTAGCCCTAACTATAACCATTTTTAATGTCATCAAGATTTGATGAATTACAACGATAAGGCTTTCAGGTTCTAAAGGTTTTTGACTTTTTTGGGTGTACATTATATTATTTGTTATAATTTACTCGGAACTATTTTTCTCGTCTTTTCCACTTTGAATAATTTGGTTTTGCTTGAAGTTTTCATACCCTGTTTATATTAAGGTTGTCCAGGGAAAAGAAAACACGAAGTAATCCTGGCCACCAGGAACAACTTAGCTTTTATCAACAAGGCTTCAGTCTTGAAAGCATTATAATACACTATACAAAATTACTCGATTCTGATTGGACGAGAGGAGTACAATTAAATCGTTAATTGTACTCTGTAGAGTACCTATTAAGTCGCTATGGCAACGACAACAGCGCGCGACAAACATGCATCGTTCTCCATTTTCCTTGACAAGCCATGGCTACTCGTTTTCGATGAAAACTTACAGTTTTGCTAGTTCAATTTTTGATGATTATCATAGAAGATAAAAAAGTAATTTATTTGCCAAAACAATGACAATGTTAAACGGAAAACAAGAACGTACACTGGAGAGAAAAATGAATTCCAAACAACGCCGTGCTGCAAAACTAAGCGAAGGACATCGATTCACGGCTATGCCAGAGTAGAGAAATGGTCATTTGGTCAAACGTTTTTACTCTTTTCCAAAAGAAACTAATAAATTGAGCTCAAGATAATGAAGTCTTGAGGCATTTGAAAGGCCAGGTATGTTTAAACAGCGTAAATTTGATCATATTTCTCTGTGAATGAACTCAAATTCTTTGCCATGTCTTGGGCTCTTCGCTCGTCTTCATTCAATAAACAAACCGGCTGTCAGTGAATAAACTACATGCTTTATAGAAATTTAAAAGAACTGTAATTCGTTCAGAATACAAATTAACTCTATTATATTTTGTTTTCGAAGTTTCTTCCCTCTTTGAAATATTCATTTGTCTACTCGTTTAAGGTGAGTCAATAGTTCCAAATGGCCGAATCGGTCATATCGGTTTTTGGCTCATAACTTTGACTCCCTTTGAGCAATGACCGTCAAACGGCACCAAAATCTAAAACAGTCATTCAGCTATAATATAATATACACTGATCGCGTTTTATGTCAGTAATTTGTGATATATACGGCATTAAACGAATGAGCTGTTGTCACAAAAACTCGATTTTGTGGAAAATCTAGCCGTTTTATTTCGCTGAAAAATTTAGAATCCTTTTAGCTAAACATAACAGACAACTCGGCCACGTTTTAAGAAATTCGTCGGAACTGAAGTCTCGCAACAGAAGCGAACAGAAAAGGCACCTAAATTCTATATTGTCATCATCTTGAATGTTGTGAACGAAATAGTCGCTCCCTAAACATGCTTTAAAGCCGCGGTTTTAGGCTAAAGCTGGCGGCAATTCATTATACTTTCGACTGTCATACCGCGATTGTCGACCAGACTGACCGTTTTAAAGTATTTTAAAGTTGTATGAATGTAATAAAATGCTCAAATACCTGCCTAGGTCCAAGAAGTTGCGTTTTCTCCAATTTCTTCGTACTTTTTTGAAATTGTTCTGTTAGAAGTTTCCCACATAAGCTTCAAAGCACTGTGATAAATTATTAACCAATTTTGCTGCTGTTCGTGGTTTGGAATAAGAGAAATTACGTTTTTGGTTGAGCTCAGTTCCATCTCCTAGCTCAAACCAAAAGTTTTGCTGCTTTGTTTTTGAATACGCAATGAGGCAAGGTGCAAGATATGTCAAGAATTCGCACCCTTGTTAGGGGGAGCTTCTATTATACAGTATAACACAAACTATAATGCAATATGCATTTTGTCGGCATAATTGGTTAATAATTTATCACAGTGCTTTGAAGCTTATGTGGGAAACTTCTAACAGAACAATTTGAAAAAAGTACGAAGAAATTGGAGAAAACGCAACTTCTTGGACCTAGGCAGGTATTTGAGCATTTTATTACATTCATACAACTTTAAAATACTTTAAAACGGTCAGTCTGGTCGACAATCGCGGTATGACAGTCGAAAGTATAATGAATTGCCGCCAGCTTTAGCCTAAAACCGCGGCTTTAAAGCATGTTTAGGGAGCGACTATTTCGTTCACAACATTCAAGATGATGACAATATAGAATTTAGGTGCCTTTTCTGTTCGCTTCTGTTGCGAGACTTCAGTTCCGACGAATTTCTTAAAACGTGGCCGAGTTGTCTGTTATGTTTAGCTAAAAGGATTCTAAATTTTTCAGCGAAATAAAACGGCTAGATTTTCCACAAAATCGAGTTTTTGTGACAACAGCTCATTCGTTTAATGCCGTATATATCACAAATTACTGACATAAAACGCGATCAGTGTATATTATATTATAGCTGAATGACTGTTTTAGATTTTGGTGCCGTTTGACGGTCATTGCTCAAAGGGAGTCAAAGTTATGAGCCAAAAACCGATATGACCGATTCGGCCATTTGGAACTATTGACTCACCTTAAGTCTGCACTTTTTATTAAAACATGCTATATGTCAGACATTTGTCTTTCCTCGAAGAAATTTTGTATAGTGTATTATAAATAAAAAATCGCACGATCTTCTTGTACAATTCAGAATTAATTGTTACTCGTAATGTTTTGAAAACTCTCAAATAGGACTCGCCTAAAGGCTCGTCCTATTTTGAGAACTTAATAATAATAATAATAATGTTTAAGATTTATATACCGCAAATATCTATATGTATATAATCAAATGCGGTTGAAATTAACTGAAATGAAATGAAATATAATCAAAGATAAAGTGTTTAAGAATCCCAACTGGCAAGGAGGCAAACCAGTTGGCTATATTACAAGCATGGCCGAGAAACTGAATTTGAACTAATCGAAATCGGAACAAATTCAGTCTCAGATAGTGGCCAGAGCGGGAATCGAACCTGGGACCGCCAGATTGCGAGACCAACGCTCTGACCACTCGGCCATGCTGCCTCCTTTCAAAACATTACTCGTACCTATTCCGAATTGTACTCAAGATCGTGCGATTTCCTATACATATTTCACCATTGCGAAGCCACTTTGGGGATCATTTCAGAGCCATTAGAGCGAGTTCGTATAACCCATGTTTTAATGAGTTCTGCTTGTATGCTAATGTGCCACTGAGCCATTTCATGAAAGAAGCACAAGTATAATTACTTAACTCGCGAGATAAATCCTATTTTCAATAAATTACACTTTAATTCAGTCATCTAACACCTACAAAATAACACATAGAAAGGCGCTGTTACACGCTGAAACTTTCCTCTGAAACCTGCCCCAATATATCACCGTAACGAGACAAGTTTCACAACGCATTGCACCGTGTAACATGGTCATTTAGCTGAAACTTTCCCCGGGTCGGTCTCACGAGATGGTTTCACGAAAAGTAGAACTACTTTGTTTGTACTCCTGCAAGAGCAACGTGTGTCGCGAACAAGTTTCACAACGAAATTTCAGCGTGTAACACCCCTTATGAAAATCGTCTCGCATCGGCGATCGAGACAAGTTTCAGATAAACGTTTCAGCGTGTAACAGCGCCTTAACTTGCTAGCAGATATGCCCGTTGTTTCTATTTTCCTTTGCCTTTGTCGATCAGTTTTCGCAGTATCGTAATTTGCTGTGTTGTTATGGTCCGAACCGGTCCCGCATCGCTCGTTTCAACTGTTACCAACAAAAGCGACAGCTATCAGCCAAAACAAAAGCGGGCGGGAAAGTAGCGAAAAGACACACAGCAAAAGCGGAGAGAGAAAGTTAAGGAATTAAAGAACAACTTTTTAAAAAAAGTGTAATTATACTTGTGCTTCTTTCATGAAATGGCTCAGTGCCCACATCAACTCTGAATATTCTAATGAGCTCATGTACTACCTTGCGAAAAGTAATAAAAATAACAATTAGCAAAAATTGGAAAGGGAAAAAGGGAAATAAAAAATCAGTTTTTGGTTTTCACTTTTTAAAGTCAGCTATCCTTTCAAGATCGAAAAACAAAACAAAACAAAACAAAACAAAAACAGTTTTCTAAAATTGTTCAAAGCTTACCTGATCAACTTTTTGCAAAAGCTGATTAACGCTGTCCACTGGACATTACTTTAGACATACTTCTTTTTGTTAACATGTATTTTTACGGTGTTTCGAGTTTTTTCCTTGTTCGTGCAACTTGGCCAAACAGCTCACTAGAATACAAGCCGAGCTCATTAGCATGTAAAAGTGCGCCAGTGTAGTTTAGTATAGTCCAGCACCTGTTAAAGTAGCTCCACTACTGGTTGTAATACATGATTTTAAGGCCTCATTCACCAGTAGTTTTCAACGCTAATCCCGCAGGCCGACTTAATTGTTGGAACGTCTCCATATAAATGGAGATTGGGCCTATGGTTTAATGTCCTTATCTGATAAGTCGTGAAGGTCTAACCATTTGCAGATGTAATTACAAAGGCAGCACCTTCTCCTCAATTATTTAAAGACCCTGGGTGTTGGTCCGGTCGGGAATCGAACCCGGTCTCCCGCCACATAGTCCGGCGCCCTACCAAACTGAGCCAACCGGGCAGCGGTATACGAATTCACTCTACTTTGGGGATCATTATTTTCGAGACCTGCACAGATCGTGTCAGGGTTAGTAATTGATATGGTTTTACTATTGATTGCAGTTAGTCCCTGCTATCACACAGTATGCTGGTAGAAATGTCCGTGGAAGCGATATTTTTGGTCAGAATAAAACACCATTATCACTAACCAGAAGAATATTAAAAGGACTCAAGGTAACTGACTCATAATGTTCATTAGTGTGTTTGAAAAATAAAAATAAAATACTTCATTACATACAGAAAGACTCTTGAAGCTTCGATGAAGCTCAATTACTGTGCGATTCGCGCTATCATGGCCACCTCACGAATTTTTTTTTCATGTTAGCTAATCAGAGAACGAGAATTTGTTTGACAATACATTTTGTTCCCTCTCTATACCAGAATCCTTTTCAAGAGCCTTTCATATTCAAATATTATATTCCTTTGAGACAGCAAAGATTCTCTTTATTGTTGGGGTTCATATAACGTCATTTTTAACTCGTGGATTACAAATTCACAAGTTATTGTGAGGGGGCAGAGCATGTATACAATTTGTCTGCGCATGTCTGTGTTTTGGGCTTGAAATTCATTTGCATGTCAAATGCAAGAAATTTTATGTTGACACGGAATATTTGGCTGGCTATCTCGTTCTTCAAAATTATGTTCAACTACCGAAATACTGAGACAACTAAAACATGAGCAGTCTACCTACCGCTAGTGCGCTGTGGATAATTATCCAAACTGAAGGCACTCCAGATGGGAAAATATCGCGCGTCAAAGTCAGTAGAAAGTTGTGAGAAGGACCAGAACTCCGCACTTTCGAGTAATATTGTGGGCGCTAAATTTATATGTAAGGTACGATAAGCAGTGGAAGCCATTAACAACAAGTTACTGTGTAGATTAGACCCGATAAGGGTATTTTAGACTCCATCGATCGTTTGAATAATTAGCCATGTTTACTGGAATGTCGTACTTTTTCGCTCAAAATTCTTGCAATTCACTTTAAAAATTTGACATCTTAGACTGCGCTCCCCAGCAAATTTATTTAGTAATTCGCTTTTTCCACGTTTCTTTCTTGCAAAACTGAGCTTTTTTAGTCCAAACTCGTGGTCCCTACATGTGATCTAAAGTATTTCCAAGCACGTTGTTTGCATGCAAATTTCAGCGATGAATTTATTGCTCTTTCATGAAGTATAAAACGCTGCTTCATACGGCACAAACTGTATGCCTCACCATGTATAAAAATAGGTCATTAACTTCTAGATAAATGTTGCAGATTATAAAATATAGGCTATACCGAAATATGTCAATTTTAACAAGGCTTGAACCCGGCTGTAAACATTGCTTGAAATCACATGGAGGGACCAGGAGTTTCCTCCAAGAAAGCTCTGTTTTACAAGAACGAAGCATGGAAAAAGTGTATTATTAAATAATTTTGCTGGGGGGCGCCGTCAAAGATGTAAAATTTTCGGAATGAATTGCAAGAATTTTGCGCGAAAAAGTACGAGATTCCAGTAAACATGGCTAATTATTCAACAATCAATGAAGTCCAGAGTACTCTTATTGGATCCAATTCACACAGTATCATGTTGGTAATGACATCCATTACTAAATTTACCTTATACATGAATTCAACGCCAGCATTATAACTCGAAAGTGCGGAGTTCTGGTCGTTCTCACAACTTTCTACTGACTTTGGCGCGTGATATTTTCCCATCTGGAGTGCCTTCGATCTGGATAATTATCCACAGCGCACTAGCGGTAGGCAGACTGCTCATGTTTTAGTTGTCTCAGTATTTCGGTAGTTGAACATAATTTTGAAGAACGAGATAGCCAGCCAAATATTCCGTGTCAACATAAAATTTCTTGCATTCGATATGCAAATGAATTTCAAGCCCAAAACACAGACATGCGCAGACAAATTGTATACATGCTAGGGGGCAGGATATGCAAATGTGTCACTCACTAACAAATTGTAAACATACGGGACCTTACATTTTAAGCAATATGTTTGAGCAGATTTCGTATGACTGTGAAAACGGTACCACACGGTCACGGCACGGATTCGAATGTTTTATAGGAATCACGGCTTCCACATTCCGTCTCAGCCTTTATAGATGAAAAACAAAAATAAACTATCCATGTGGGATATAATCACCACCCAAGTCTGGCATCAAACAGAGCATGCTCAGTATGAAACTTAGATATGGAACTAGGAGTGGATAGGGGTGGGGAGGAGGAGAAGGAGAGGCAAGGCCTGTTCCCTCCTCCCCTCCCCCTCCCCCTCCCCCACCCCTCCTCACCCCGAGAGCCAGGCTAAGGAGGCTAAGCAAACATCACATTTCGGGTTTCATATAAAGGCTTCTCTGCAGATTCTCTAAAACGTCTTCAGATCAGTCATTAAGAACATTTTGCAGTGGAAATTGGATTAATTCTGATTTCAAGCGATATGGATCGACTACATACAGCTTGCTCACAACTACTCGCGGTCGGCATTATCTCAGAGCTGGAGATCAGTTCGAATTCTACTGGAAACTGCCTTGGGGTTTATAAAATTCAAGACTATTTTGGGGTAGAAATTCTAGTTGTTGTAGTCACCGAAATTTTGAAATTCATGTTGCTTTACTCGCTTCAGCCAGTGGCCCCGGCCCCGACTCAAAACTATTATATCGTTCGACTACTGGACTCTCAGGTCTCTCAGTTCTGAATCTTTAATTTATAACCTGGCCAGAAGTACTCAGCGCGTCTACGGCTTGGCTAATCGACTTACTGTATACTTTGAGACGTATATTTGGCTTTGGTCTTTATTTTAAACATCAGTGAATAAAGGAATTTATTGTATAAGCTCAACACCAGCTGGTTGAGAATTGTCCTGCTGATATTTATGTGGTTTCATAGCTTTTAGTTATTCCTACCCATACTCCATTTCGGGTGAGCCGCGTAGACTTGAGTCTATTTGCCGACAACGTTAATTGAAACAGGTATATGTAATGTCTCTTAATGACCTCAATAAACCAGTTTCAAAATTACTTGATACAGAGGCTAAAGTGGATAAAACAAAAGAAATGCTGGTCATGATAATTTATTTGGTTGTCTCTAGCTTCGTTTTTTTGATGAAAAGTTTTACAGACGTTTCGGCCCAAACGCGGACCTTCTTCAGTGTGACAAAAACGTTTGCACGCGCGATTATAACGGTACCAATTAGCGCGCGCGAGATTTGTAAGAATTTACAAGTGTTCTATAAATGTCTGGAATTTGGATTCGATCGTTCCTTGATTCAGTTTGTCATCAAGGTCCGAATACCAAGCTTCTAAAAAGAGCCTTTGATGGAAATCGCTCTCCTTGTCCACCGTTCTAGTGTTTTTGATAGCACAAATCCACGAGTTATGTCCGCTATTGGCGGGTTGATCAATCTCATCAGCTGAAAGACAAGTATTCAACAGAATATTCTCTGGTTGATAGCACATGCATGGTGGTAAACACTGACCGCCATTTGAAGCAGATATTGAGATTCAACAGCTGTTTGAAACCCAGCAATATTTGCAACAAAATCTTATGTGTTGTCACGTGCTGACATTGGTTGAACTGAAAGACGTTTCTTTCCAGATTATGGAAATTCCCTGGGCGATAGCGATCTTAGTCTCTTTGCTCGCTAATACTACACTGCCTCATTGCAAAAACCTCACTGCAAAACCCAATAACCAGCTGTAATGTATTCGCATTCGTTTGGGAGAACCATCATCCAATCAGCATCCGAAGATTGTCTTATCTTATTTGTTTTTATCAGCCAAGTCATTGTAGATATCGAGAAATTGGGCAGTAATTTTAGTGAATCATCGGGGCGTGGCTAAATCAAACGAAAATCCATGAACTACATAAACCGTGTTGCATTGAAATGCTCAGTTATTTTTCCAAAATTTCAGAGTTGAGTTGTGCCGTACTTGTTTTCGTCATTCAAGATGATAGTCTTACACTGCTTCGATTACGGCGCTGAATTGTGTGAATATATGTGGCACTTATTTTGTTATCAGATACGGAGTTTATTTAATGGGAAATGGCGCTTAAGGCCATTTTTAAGCAAATTTCTATGTCAAATTTTCTTTAACAAATTACTTTTGCCCGTGTGTATGATTTAACAAATGCATTTGCCCTATGAAATTTGTTCAATGTAGAGTATATACGGTAGTCCCTCAGGGAAATGACAAGTACAAGAGACGTCTATGAGAATTAACGCTTTAGGTTAGGTAGGAGACTGAATTATATTAAAGGCGCTCAAAGAGCTCATGTGGTTACTCCAAATTTTGCAATATTTAGTTGCAAACAGCATTAGGATGCATTCAATGTAATCGTTGAACACTTTGTAAGAAATTTCACAAAATTGCAGTGATTTTGTACTAAATGTGCATATTTTTTTTCAAATTAATAATGCTAATACGAAAAGTTTCTTTTATTTCAAAGAAACAATATTACAGACTTCCTTTCTTGCTTACATCCCACGATAGCATAGTTGTACTCTGTCTAGCTACAAAAAGACCACAGGAAGCCCAAACAATATGTTTTAGTAAAATAGCGAGTTTTCACTGATTTGAAGATAAAAATCTAAAAAAATCAATAATTTATTTAGCGAAAATAGAGTCATTAGCTATAAAAGAAAAAAAATGTATGAAAAAGAAAAAAAAAAGTGAAAAAAAAAAATTATCACCGCCGTGGCCGTGGCTCGAACTCTGGACCTTTCGCTTGGGAAGCCATGGTATATCCACTCGACCATCCAGAAGTTACACGTCTTGAAATGGTGAATTTTGTATTTGTCAATGTGTGGTTACAAAATAAATGCAAAAATGCTTCTCTCTGTAGTAAAATGCCACTATAAATATAATAGAAATTGCTTCACAAAACACTAATCCAGGAAACTAACTCAATACCCCTTTCTGTTGCTGTTTTCGACTAGCGGACTCGATGGCCTTCACGGCGCTCGGGACGGCGGCTTTCAAACCCGGGGGGGACTCCCTTATAAAGGGGGCGGGGGTCCTCGTCGTCCCTTTTAGGGCTTGAAATCAGCGTTTTGGTCCCGCTTAGGGTGATAATGACAAGAATTCCCACCAACTGAGTTTTGTGGTCCCTTTTAGGGTATAAGACGGCTCTAAGCCGGCGGTATATGACGACGTCGTCATAAACTCATACGAGCAGACGGCGTTTGATGCTAGTGTCAAAGTACAAATAAAATCGAGAAACCCAACCAAAATGACAGGTTATTGATTGGTCCCTCTTAGGGGTGAAATTTCATCACTGCCACGCCCATCATCTCACAATACAGGTCCCTTTTAGGGGTCATTTTCAGAATTTCCGACGAGGACTCCCGCCCCCTTTTATAAGGGAGCCCCCCCGGGCTTTCAAAATGTTTTCGTTTGTTTATCTACTTTGACTCTTGTCAGTGATGATAGAGTACGAACACTGAAAGCTTAGTTGACTTTGATGTTGAACTTGGAAAGATTTTTGTTGCTTGACAGCGATGTACAAAGTCCGGCATTTAGCCAAAGGTTTTTACTCGTCAGTATCGACTGCAATGCGATATTCTATTGCGTAAGTCATGGCTAAACGTGCTTCGGTACTTCGATGGTTTTACTCCTGAAATAGCTTGCGCTAATACTAGGAATTTAATGATCTGAAAGGCTTCTTCTTTAAACAACCGTGTGTATTGGACGTGTTTGGGAGTGCTTCTAGTCAATGGTGTTGCAAGCTATAATCAGTTTGTATTTCTAGAGCTGATGTGTTCTCCGACACGTTTATCTGCCTTAATATAGTAACGACAGTAAAATTCATTGATTTTCCTCCTAGCTAGCTATTTTGAAACGTGTTCAGCTGGTTGGTCTGTTCTTAACTAAATATAAATTTTGTCTTGCCTGATTTCAACAAATCGTGAAAATCATATATCGTTGATCTGTGAATAGTTCGGCTGTGTTATCGTGAAGACATCGGAAGATCGGCATCGGAAGATCGGACCGATCTCGGAAAAGAGTCGGGTGTTACAGACTTCCACCCTTGCTTACATCGCGCCGTAGCATAGTGGTACTCCGTCCTTTAGACGGGAGTAACCACAAAAATCCGATCTAGACTAGGCGCATTTTCGAAAAATCAGATACCTGGAGGCATTTTAGGGTAGAGGCTGGTAACATAACTATTCTAAACTGATTTTTCATGCTGAATGCGAATATGACAGTTACCAAGACGTATTCTACAATCTTATACGTGTAAATGACGTATTTTGTGAATTGATACAGTCATTTCGTACTAACGGCTTTTTCATGTAATTCCAAAAGTTCCCAAACTTAAAAACAATTACCATATCTGGAAAGAGCATACCGAAATCAGAAAAACTGTTAAGTTTGAAGGATATAAGTTGAAAAATCAAGGAGATACGAATTTTCAAAAAACGAAATTTTGTATGAAAACACGTAGCAGTTGTAGGCCATAAAATTAATGTTTTTCTTCCACGGAAATAATCTTCCAACAGTAGTTTGCATTCTCGCCTTTTTTCCCTTTTTAGTTGTTTTTATAGTTTTTTGACAACTACTATCTCGCTCCTTATTCGTGACTTTCACCTACGTCATCGAAAACTTTCCAGGATCCTGAGTGAAATCAAATGTCATTCACTCAAAAGAGCACATAAAACTTTGTAACTCTGCAAAATTTTGAATTGAAAGAAATTTTTGTTGCAAAGATATTGCCAATTTAACTGTTCATTCTTTAGTAAGAAATGTATGGCACTTCGTAATTGGTGTCACTCTACGTGCCACCAAAATATCAGCAGATTTCTCATCCCTGAGTAAATTCAATGTGCTTCTTTGTAAAAAGCAAGTACAGCTCCATATGTCCAAGAAATTTTCAGTCCAAAAGATAATTTTTCGCAAAGATATTAACAATTTCCCAGACTCATAGTTCTTTAGTAAGAAATGCATGTCGTCGCCTGTCGCTCTGAGCGACACTAACATGGCGGACAAAATACGAATTGGTCAAATCATACAAAAATAACAATTAAATCGTTTAATTTGATGTACAGATGTCTTAAAAACAGAAGTTTCATTCAAAGACCAAGCCAAATGAGCGTAGTTTGTAGCAAGTTTGTCTGTTTTACGTCTGTTGAATACGCATGACAATATTGCGTGAGAAATCACTCAAGGACTTTCTTGTCCGTGCTAAACTCCCTTCCAAAACAACAGCTAAGATATTTGAAAGGCTTTAGCCTTTAGGCTTTTTTAAGCGACAACGTTAATTGAAATAGCTATATCGAGAGACTTATAAGAGCTTCAGAATGGGCTGTTATTTTGAGCTTGATCTCCAATACTTTGACCAAATATTGAATTCGCAATGGAGTACTTGAAAATGAAGCTGTCGCGATTCAGAGTAATTCTTTTAAGCTGGAAATCGACGAATTTCTCGCCCTACATGTTGCTAAACGAATGCATATGGAGGCAAGTCAAATATATTTCGTATTTAAGCATTCAAGAGATCTTGAGAGGTTTTGTACTGAATTTTAACACTGAAATTCTTTACCAGACAATTTATTTATATGTTTTCATGGCATCAAGGTTCTATTTGACCCGGTGCGTTTATCTGAAAAAGGAACGAAAAAATACAGGATTTGTTATTGTGTCAAAAACGCCGTTGTAGAAGTCTTAACAGTAAACAATTTAGATATATAGTGAAATAAAACGTTGAATAAACTGGTATATTCGAAGGTAATATTTTTGCATGTGAGAAATATAATATCATGCATGATAATAGAAGGACAAAGGCAAACACTAATAGCTGTTGACAGATAAATTAAAGATCTTTACTACAGGCAACCAGTGTAGCTAGGGTTCGAGGTGCGTTTTGTTAAAAAGTTTTTTCCTTGTTTTGTACTGAATTTTCACACTGAAATTCTTTACCAGACAATTTATTTATATGTTTTCATGGAACTAAGGTTCTATTTGACCTGATGCGTTTGCCAGTGGTCACGTAATGGATAAAACATCTGAAACAGTAAACACAAGCTACGGTACATGTCATGGCCTGGGACGGTTCACTCTACAAAGTAGAGTCTAGTTTTTTTGTTTTTTTTTCCTCTCGTCGTCCACGAGAATGCGGCATTCTTGCGCAATCGGTGACTGGACGTGATGCACTCCTGATTGGTTAAGAGCGTAAGAAACAATGCCCTTCATTCATCACCTACTCTTCGTAGTGAACGCCACTCCCAGTGAGGAACTTTAGGAATGCAAGATGGCCGACTACAAAGAAAATAGCTTTCAGAGACAGGCTCTTCTAGGAATAATACATCGTAAAATGGAGCTTTTAACGCGAGATATACCTAGACACTCATAAGAGCTTCAGAATGGGCTGTTATTTTGAGCTTCATCTCCAATACTTTGACCAAATATCCCATTCTAATTGGAGCACTTGAAAGGAGGCCCTCGCGATACGAACTATTTCCTATGAGCTGGAAATCTACGAATTTCTCATCCTACATGTTGCTAAACGAACATACATAGAAGCAAGTCAATTATATTCCTCATTTAAGCATTGAAGAGATCTCGAGAGGTTTTTGTACTGAATTTTAATATCGGAGACCATTGCATGGAATTAGGTTCCATTGACCTTGTATTTCGCGTTTGGTCACGTAACGTCTTTTATTCAATATATAAAACATCCGAAAAATACACGATTTGTTATTGTGTCAAAAACACCGTTGTAGAAGTTTTTACAGCAAACAATGGAGATACATTGTGAAATAAAAAAATTAATAAAACTGGTATATTCGCAGGGAATATTTTTGCATGTCGGAGATATACAATACCTATGCATGATAATAGAAGGACAAAGGCAAACACTAATAGCTGCTGACAGACAAATTGACTAATCAGATATTCTTTTATAGTTAGACTGTCGTTAAAACGCGGGGTGCGGATTGCGGATAGATTTTTGCGGATTGCGGATAGATTTTTGCGGATAGTGTCCAAAATATGATAAAAATAATTATAAAATTAAAGAGTAAGTAATGATAAACAACAAAGAACAAAAACAAATATCTAAATAATAAACGGCCAAAAGAAATTTTTCTGCTTTATAATCTGTCATCGTGATTCAGATAGCGAGTTTGTGCGGGTCAAGAAGCTAGCAGCGTTTTGTGCAGTTTGCTGTTTTGAAACATTTCAAGATCATTTTTAGAATAATATTAAAGAAGTAATTTTGATCTTCAACTTCGAAACCTCTCCAAAAGTAAAGGAACACTAAGGTCATTTGTTTCTGATCACCGTGACAAACCTTGCGCGTGACAGCCGATTAATTGTTTAATTGTTTGGAATTTTTGGACTAATATTATATTTCGGACACTATCCGCAAAAATCTATCCGCAATCCGCAAAAATCTATCCGCAATCCGCACCCCGCGTTTTAACGACAGCCGTTTAAGTTAACCGATTCAAAAAAGGTTTTATGTTACGGATAACTATTTCCCGGAATGGTGAAGAATGCATGAAACGGCTCGGGGAAGAGGGCTCCCGGGGCACGAGTGAACGCACGTGTACGTCTAGTTTGGAGGAGATTCATTGATGATATCTTCACAGTATGGACAATCAGTGAACCGGAAATTAACAACTTTGTTAATTATGCAATACAACCATCAAATTCACTAGTGAAATCTCTGCGAATGAAGTTACTTTTCTTGACACTGTAGTTTATAAAGGCAATCGTTTCTCTACTAGTAATATCCTCGACATCCGAACACATTTCAAGCCGACAGAAACCTTTCAATATACGCACTTCTAAACTTGCCACCCTCACAGCGTAAAGAAAGGTATTTGTTTGTATCTCTTGCATAACTGTGGCAACAAGAACATATGATAAAGATGTCTGGTAAACTAAAACTGCAATAATTGTTCTTTATACCTACCCTTTATTTTCCAGTATTCTTTTCTATGGTTTCTTTCGTTATGCTAGTTTTGAGCATTTTCTTGGTAGTGACATGTCTTACACATATAGGAATGTCCAAAGGGATGGACACGACACAAGGATGGTGATCTATATACAATCAATACGCTGTGTAGATAGATGTCGGTGTTGGAATCCAAATAGTCTTAGTTTAGCTGTCGGTAGATAGCTGTGCAGATTGTTGTGTTGATAACGGTGTAGATAGCTGTGTAGAAAACTGTGTTGATGATAACTATGTAGATGATAACTGTGTAGATAGCTGTGTAGATGGCTATCTAAGATACCTCTCACTAAAACGTTTTTTAAGTTCACGAATTTTGCTAAACGGACCTCGTTTCCTTAAGCCTAATAGTCTTTAATGTTCCTTTAGGGCTTGTGTGAATAAAGTGATTAACGCTATCAAACTCATTAATAATTCATGAGAAAACACAATAGAAAATCATGACCGCGAAGTAGTCCAGTCCCAGACTCTCTTTCTTGCCGCTCCAGGACTCGCGGAGAAAGAGAGTCCAGTATAACTTGCATGCGCATGTGCAAAATGAGCCAATCAATTAATTAATTAGTATTTTGCGAGCTTGCAATATGCAAATGTCAGTGTTTGGTAGCAGTGGTAGTGATGCGTATCGAAAAATTCACAAATACGTCTTTCACAACTGTCCATCCGTAAATGGCCTGTAACTGCTCAAACTTTGGTAAAAGATTATAGTTGGTTTTTCCAAGTGCATAGCTCACTGAATCAACAAATGGCTTTCCGAAATGAGACTGATATCGTGTATACAAAACACTTTCTTCTTCAGCCATCTTGAATCATTAGATGACTTTAGGATTTGTAACCACGCGATCACCACATGAATGTGGTGATCGCGTGGTCACTAAACTGACATGCGCATGCAAGTTATACTGGACTCTCTTTCTCCGCGAGTCCTGGAGCGGCAAGAAAGAGAGTCTGGGACTGGACTAGACCGCGAAGGAGTTTGTAAATCAGTAAGTGATTCTTCCTGATGTGCATGCAACTTTGGCTTGGATTTTCTTGGCCAAAATCACCTCTATCAAAAAAAGGCCTAAATAAACTAGAAGTTTGTTTAAGCAAAAAAGATATTCGCGATGGGGGGTGTATATAAAAGAAACGGACCAGCGGACCGGTGGACACGGACTGGCGATACTATTTAACGAAGAAAAAATATATGATAATAATATAATAATAATTATTCATTCATGTACTCATTTATTTATTTATCTATTAATTAATTAATTCATTCATTCATTTATTTACCAATTTTTCATCTCCCAAAAAGAATAAATGCAAATAGATTAACAACATAGTGTTAGATAGTGTTACAATAAATACTGAAAAATGAATGAATTAACGGATTTGAATGCAAGGATGAATAGATGAATTAAGGCTTACGTACAGACAAAGCCCAAACATTTGGTTGATTACAATATCTGTTTAATACTTTTTACTTTTTAGATAAAATCAAAACCAGCTACATCTGCAAATATGAAAATGTTGCTGTGTTCGTTGCACTATTTATTATTTATATATTTATTATTTACTAAATAATAAAGTTTATCCTGCTAAATGTTTAATCCACTGTCAGATGTTTCAAATATAACTGGTGCCTCAAGGAACCACAAGCATGTAATCGATAATTTGTCTGTCAACAATGCGTTCCTGCTAACAGACCACCATCAAGAATTGTTGCGTTGTGGAGACTGTGAAATTAATGACTGAGCTAGGCTACTTCTGTTTGCAACGTGACTCGTATGATTGGTCTTTTCAGTGCTTTATAATAATAAAATGTTACGTGCCAATATGGGGAGACATACAATGTCAAGTCAGACTCCGAGTTCTTGTTCGAGTTCGAGTTGGACTTCAAGTTGGACTTCGAGTTGACGATTTAAAACACTTAAAACTAAAACACTTAGAAATACTGCAGTAATAATGCTCAGCTTCAAAGTTTTAAAAATTACAATAACTAATAATACAATAGGCGGCAGTACTTTTATTAGTATGTAGTGAAAATTCTTTCCAATTCTAATCACTGATGAACACGAAAACGCCAGCCACGGAAAAAAATAAGTCACGTGATCTTCGCCGTTTGCCGTGTACATGATGCTCAATCTCTCAGCCCTTGTGTTGAAACAGCAACGCCAGAAGCCAAAAATCAAACCGCCATTAACTCGTGGATTGAACTATATATGTGCAGAGCAGAAGCCCATCAAGCATTGAGAGCTGAATGTTTTTACCCATTTAGTATTTTTTACTTACATGAAGTGCCTTTTGTGTAGTCCTTAGCCTTTAGTAGCAATTTCAAGTCATAATTCAGGGGTTTTTTTCAATGAATAACATGCGTGCTTTGATATGGAGCGTTACAACAGAAGCAGATCACACAACTTAGTTCTTCCTAAGTTTAGGAAATCTTTTGGGCAACGCACATTTAGTTTTACTGCTGCTTCAATCTGGAATGTCTTGCCCAATAAGATTAAAGAACTCAAATCTGTTAATTCTTTTGCCAGAGAACTGAAATCAATTACTTTAGATAGATAGAATTCATATTTCAAAAATAGCCTTCAGATAGAATTTCACAAATTAGGACAATTTTTTTTGGATATTTAACACTAATAAGTTTTGTTTAAATATATATATATACGTTTATTGTATAATTTGAGGGCCACGTGTATGTTGTCTTTAGATATTAAGTGTAACCCTCTGTAAATAAAGTATTATTCTATTCTATTCTATTCTACATCAGACTCGCTGTAGCGTGCATTACGGTCAAAGATGCCGCATTGTCTACTGCATTCGACACTGTAGATCAAACGAATGATAAATGCAATTCCATTACATACAATGTATATAAATCTCTCATTTTATCAGTATCTGAGGTATTTGTTACAATATGCGTCTCAAAGTGTACAGTCAATCAATTACACTATAGATTTTACAAAATGTCAATTAGATCCACTGATTTATTTTGGCCAAGTTACAAAGGTCACGGTGAATAAAATGAAGCATGTTTGCGTTTTGATCAAATATTAATAATATAAAGACTGAAAGTCGAGTCAAATCAGTGCCGTTTTCTTTTCCTGCTTATTTCAACATTCTTTCTTGTGCTAATAGAGTACAAACACAAACAAGCGACTCGACTCACGGCCAGTTTCAGGCTGTTTCAGGCGGCAGTTCGTACTCAAAATGTTTTCGTTTGCTCTTGATTTTAACATTTACTCGCGTGCTGATAAAGTACAATTAGAAACACTAAAAGCTTGAATGACTTTGATGTTGGACTTGCAGCGACAATTTTGTTGCTTGACGACAGCATAGTTAATTACGAAGAGATTGACGTAAAAAAGTCCACCCAGAAAGGATTTCACTCTAGATGCGATGGAAATTATTCCAAGCAGAGTAGTACAATACAAAATGTAGCAAGGAGTAAGAAATTAACTATCAGCAATTTCCCCTAACATCCTACACATCCAATCTTAGCGAAGTGTGAGCACGAAGTTGTCGTGTCCGTCATTTCGGACCATCTTGAAGGCTGCACGATTTAAACTCATAGAGGAGTCTCACGTAGAATTTCAACACTCCACGATAATAATTAAATGCAGCCCTTGTTTATAGAAGACGCCTTTTAGATCGTTCAATTCCAAAGCAAGCGAGTTTCGCCGTACAATTGGCTAAAGAATTCGAGCAAATGTCACCGATCTATCGATGCATATTTGAATAACACAGGAGTCCCGAAATCATATTTCCTTTAATCTCGTACCCAGAGCCCATATTACTTTCGGCCTGCAGTCAATCACGTCGAGCATGCGCAGTAGCATAGTTAACACATTTGCGAGTGAGTGAGTGACTCATTTGCATATTTTGTCCCCTCACAATAACTCGTGGATTTGCAATCCACGAGTTAAAACTCAGGTCACGTGATTCTCTCTACCGTTTGTCCGCTTCCCGTGTATGTGATGCTTTTAAAATCTCTCTAGCTAAAGTTCGCTCTTTTGCAAAGAAAAAACTCGTTTGTTACATGCCTACATGTTGCTAAACGAACATACATAGTAGCAAGTCAATTATATTTCTCATTCAAGAATTCAAGAGATATTGAGGGGTTTTTGTACTGAATTTTAACACCGAAATTCTGGACCAGACAATTTATTTATATATTTTCATGGAACTAAGGTGACCTGATGCGTTTGGTCACGTAATGGATGAAACATCTGAAACATGAACGAATAAAAAAAACACGATTTGTTATTGTGTCAAAAACGCCGTTGTAGAAGTCTTTACAGCAAACAATTTAGAGATATAGTGAAATAAAAAGTTGGATAAACTGGTATATTCGCAGGTAATATTTTTGCATGTGAGATATATAATACCCATGATAATAGAAGGACAAAGGCAAACACTAATAGCTGCTGACAGACAAATTGACAGTAATCAGATAAGGACGGACCATCTGATCCGGCATCACCCGGTGGTCGACGATAACAAGGTCCTATTTTTGTGGTTACTGGCCAGTGACACACTATGTCATGGGCTGCATGCGTGCGTGCGTAATTCGGAAATCCCCGAAGTAGACACGAAGTGTCAAGTCGAAAGATATGCGAACCTCGTGCGCCCGTCCGAGGGTGTTTAAGTCGATTATTGATAATCAAATATAGGCTTTGCGGTTATAAAATATATCTCTTCATACCAAATAGTTCAGTTTAGTTCATAAATATATCTGTAAGGGAAACGTTTGATCAATTTTTTTGCTCTTTAGCCGGATGCTACACAGGTAGCCCAATCTTTGATCGATATATTCAAATATAGAAATTTATCGGGAAAAAAATCACATCTTTTACCTGTATTTTAGTGTTCTATTGCATTCTTTGTGTTTTTTGTTTGAATGGTTTGGTTGCATTTTAAGGCGATTTAGAGGAGGAAAGGGGAATGCATTGCATATCCCAAAGCAGTCAGTTTGTCCAGGATCGTTGTTGACATCATTCTTTGTTGTTGTTGTTTTTTGTTTGTTTTTTGTTGTTGTTTGTTTTGTTTTGTTTTGTTTTTTGCATTTTCGTTTCTTTATCTATATTTGGATTTGAGGCCAGTAACCACATGGCCTCATAGAGGTGTATTTTTGAAGTTGCTGGGCTTACAAAAGTTTAATTTCTTTAGTTTTAGTTAGCCGATTCAAAAAAGGTCTTTACTACTGCGGCTTGTTGAACTACAGGCAACTAGTGTACGCTTCGAGGAGCGTCTTAAAAAGTTTATTAACAACAACATGTCAATCGCTCTTACTCTAGCGGCAGCTAATCTAAGCTAATCTAAATACCGGGTATCCTTTTTAAGCCGATTTTGGGCTCCCTTTCACATGGGCACGAGTGAATCGTTTGAATCTCCGCGTTCAAATTTATTCCGGAACCATATGATTTCTTACACAAATTTTTATCGGTTTTCGCTCACTCTTTTTGGTACAAGTATTAGATCATGAGTTTTGTTTAAATCTCTAAAATATTCTTAGTTTTTTTTTATTTTCCACGTCGGTACCACGGGAATAAAAATAGACCTCTATGAGGCCATGTGGTTACTGGCCTCAAATTCAAATATAGATATAGACACATTTCAAGACCTGTCCCTGGTTGGGGGTGGGGGTAGGGGTTTACTTCGACTAGTGCATACACACACCGACTTTGTCCTAGTGCCCTTGGTAAGTTTATTTAAATTTCTACATAAGCAAAATGAAAAACTGAAGTACTATATAAAATGTAGCAGAACCATTGAGAAATATAAATCATGTTCTACCTGCCTTCGCATCTTTAACTAGTTAAATGTACATTATAAACACGGCCGGAAAACAAAATTTCGATCAAACATGTAAGTTCTGTTGAGAAATTGCCTCAACCAAATCAACAATAAACCAAGATAATCTTGAATTTTACGAGGTCAAAAACAAGACGACGTTTGGCATTTTTAGTATTAAAATGTCAATGATGGCCTAGAGCCAAGTAGAATTCTTATCATATTAAAGTAAAAATAGAAAACGTTATGTATACAATTTGAAATGTTCATAATTATAAAGGCGTAAATAGGTGGTTCCTTAGCCTTTTCTAAATTTGAGATAAAGAAACGGCTTCAATAACTGAAGATGGCAAGGAGTTCCATTCATTAATGTATCTATTAAAACTAGACGCACTCGTGCGTTCACTCGTCCCCGTGTAAAAGAAGCCCAAAATCGGCTTAAAAAGGATATTTAGATTAGCTGCCGCTAGAGTAAGAACGATTGAGGTTAATAAACGTTTTAGCAAGACGCACCTCGAGCCGTACACTGGTTCCCTGTAGTTCAACAAGCCGCAGTAGTAAAGATCTTTAATTTATCTGTCAACAGCTATTAGTGTTTGCCTGTGTCCTTCTATTATCATGCATGATATTATATTTCTCACATGCAAAAATATTACCCTCGAATATACCAGTTTATTCAACATTTAATTTCACTATATATCTAAATTGTTTGCTGTAAAGACTTCTACAACGGCGTTTTTGACACAATAACAAATCGTGTATTTTTCCGTTCGTGTTTCAGATGTTTTATCAATTTACCTTATTTCCTTCAAAACTTCCATGAAAACATATAAATAAATTGTCTGGTCAAAACCTCTCAAGATCTCTTGAATGCTTGAATGAGAAATTTAATTGACTTGCCTCTATATGCATTAAGCAACTTACATGAAGTGTTATTTGCGTCGTCTTTGGTCTTCAGTGGCGATTTCAAGCCATTTAAGGCATTATTAAATAAACCTTACAACTGGCACATGAAAAGCGCTCTACAAATTTGCTCAAGACTGTGCCTGATTCACTCAACACAACAAACAGAGTTAAATTACTGAATAACAACTTACCCGAACTGATACGTCTAACTCCAGAAGTCGGAAAGAAATGGCACTTTCCGACGACGATCCGAACATTTCTCTTCTTACTTTACTTACAAACCCCATGGCATGGTATCTACGACTTTCAGAGGATCAATACCACGTTTATCGAGAATTGATCAAACGTTTCCCCTACAGATATATTTATGAACTAAACTGCACGGTTTGGTCTCAAAACGTATATTTATAACCACAAACCCTATATTTGATTATTAATAATCGACTTAAACACTCTCGGACCGGCGCACGTAGTTCGCATATCTTTCGGCTTGACACTTCGCCTCTCCTTCGGAGATTTCCGAATTTCACTCACTCACCCGAATTTTACTCACTTACTCACCCGAATTTTACTCACTCATGAACCCGATGACATAGTGTGTTACTGGCATAAAGCCAGTAACCACAAAAACCAAGAATACCACTGTCATACAATACGAATTGTACAATAACATAAGATATAAATTGTGCAATGTACATATTTGGGCTGCCACCACGGAATCCTTGTAAGGTCTTGTAAAGCAAGTTTTGTTTTGGGTTTTGCTTTGATTTTGTTGTTTCATACTATATCCCAGTTAAAAATATATTTTCTCTTGGATAAACCGTGTATAAATAAAGGAGTGTTACAATTATAGGTACTTAAGCGTCACTTTCAGCGAGAATGAAAGAGTCTATTAGGAATGATAGTAAAAGAAACACAAACTTAGGAAAACTTCATTCATTTAAAGGGGGATTGGCTATTCATCGAGTTAGAGGTTGAGTTGAGTTTGAGTTGAGTTCGAGTTACAACGGAGTTATGAAATGTTTTTTCTTCTTTAGTTTTTGAGTTACTGACCCATCCAAAACCTGGCCCAAGGAGGGCCGAAACATTGCTTTTGAAGGCTTGTTGAATTTGATTATGAGGGTATTTAATTTACACAGCCTGGTGTTATATTATGGATCAGACATTATCTGGAATATGGGTATAAATTTGAGTAAAGATTATATTGTGATACCATCAAGAGATTATCGGCGTCTGCTACGTGATCGGTTTGTTGTTGTTGTTGCATTAAAGTCACCAAGCTGACTGCTCATATGGTCTCCATTTATTTACATTCATCACAGAACTATTTTTACACAAGTTGTTCTGTTTCCTGATTGGGATTCAGTCTGTGGTTGTGTCAAGAGGTTTTGGCGAAAAACCTCATGAAAGATGCAAGGTACTGCCAGTAAGTTGGGTAGTTGTAATGGAGCCAAAAACAAAACAAAACAAAAAACAAGCAAACATACAAACAAAATACAATTAAAACCAAATAATGCACGCAGAATTTCTCACTTTGACAGATAAGAGTCATACATTCTATACTCTGTGCGTAACATATTACTTGACCATGATTGATGGCTTTACTGAGAATGATAATGAAATTAAGATTACTATTTGCAGCTTGCTATTAAAAATTTCTATCATAAATAACACATACTTTTTTGTTACATTTATTCAACTTTGCGGTTACAGCCATATCTGTCATTCAGGCCATTACTGATTAGTTTGTCACATTATAAAGTTTAATATTTGCTCATGTTTTGAATTCAGTAAACGCCTATACAAAGCTTATGGGGAGATGACATTTCCCCTATTTCAGGAGAATCGCATCAACTTCATGACCGTACAATACTACCCAACAAATCGGAGCCAGCATAGAACTCTAACGTAAACAAATTGGAATCATGACAATCATGTTTATTATTGCTGCCAGAGCATCAGTCCAGCTTGAACAGAGAGTGACTTCTTTGGTTCTAAATTTCATTTTAGCTAACTCAGTGATAACTCAAAGTTAACTCGAACTCAACTCAAACTCAACTCAAACTCAACTCAACCTCTAACTCGGTGATTAATCTATCTCTATGACCTTGCCCGCTACGTACTGCGCCTATTTTCAAAATCACAAATCATATACCTATTGCTGGCTTTCAATTGACGTCACGGCGGCCATCTTGGTTGAATTTCGACAAAGGATTTCTCCTTAGTGTCTCTTGTTCGTTCAACCAACATGGCTGCCACTCTTTTATATTTTGACTCTCAAGTGAATGATTGAAAACCAGCAATATAAACCACCTTGGATTCTGATGACCCTGTTGATGGAACACGTGTACCTTACTAAATATTGATTGTTCATTTACACTGACTTGGAATATCATTATAATCATTGTATGAACACAAAGACAGAAAATAGACTTACCACTTCCCTATACAACGTCAGCGTACCTTTTCTTATGTCTCACTTAGACTAACACACTGAGTACTACGAGATTAAGTATGGCTGTAATCTGGAAAATTCCACACTCTTGACTTTGGGGATTACCTTCTCCTTCCCCTCCCCCTTACACGATCCCGTCATTAACGACTCAGTGTGGGGTGCCAAACGTTTGTCCTCGTTGTTGTTGTCATGCTATTTATTAATTTAACTGTTTCCTTATTGATTCATTCTTTTATTTATCAATTTGTTTGCTTGTTTGATCTAAAAGTCGATTTCAAAAAAATATAGATAGCTATGTTCGGTACTGACCAGCTCGAACCCTAGCTCGAAGTCCAACTCGAACTCGAACTCGACCTCGAACACGATGTCCAACTCTAGGAAACGGGAAGGCCGTGATATCTTAAACATCTGACATTGAAGTCCTGACTCGGAAAATAGGTATCCTCCACAGCAAGCATTTTGTATTAAACAGATATTGTAATCAACCAAATGTTTGGGCTTTGTCTGTACGTAAGCCTTAATTCATCTATTCATCCTTGCATTTAAATCCGTTAATTAATTCATTTTTCAGTATTTATTGTAACACTATCTAACACTATGTTGTTAATCTATTTGCATTTATTCTTTTGGGAGATCAAAAATTGGTAAATGAATGAATGAATGAATGAATGAATGAATGAATGAATGAATGAATGAATGAATGAATGAATGAATGAATGAATGAATGAATGAATGAATGAATGAATGAATGAATGGATGGATGGATGGATGGATGGAGAGAGAGAGAGAGATAAATAAATGAGAGTATGAATGAATAATTATTATCATATTATTATTATATACATTTTCTTCGTTAAACGAGCTAACTATCTGATAGTTATCGCAGCTTGTTTACTGATTGTAATTAAAGCACGTGCAATTTTACACATACAGCGTGCGGATTGTGTTCAACGTCTTAGAAACGCACGCAATGTATTTACTTGCGTGATTTCTTGTATTTTGTCACAACCGTCTTACCTGATGAAGAGCAAGTTGCTCGAAAGCTTGGTTATTAAAAATGCAAGGCTGATGAAGCAAAATCTTGAGTTATGAATCTTAACACGGCCTACAAACATTAACTGAAATATAGAATACTTCATGGAAAGTGCGCGCGTACGGTTTTTATTCACGAGTTGTGAAGTATCATAAAATGAACGAGTGAGTTTTATGATACTAATTATATAGCTGCCTCTAAATCACATATTGCCAACAGATAGTTTTTTTCTTTAATTTTGGTTGACTGTCCAATTTTTCTTAAATTGGACACGGCTTAATTGGACAATTTACCAGAAAATAAAGATGAGTGCTCATAATATTGGGATTCGAAGCAGCTACATAATTAATAGCAGGCCTCAATGCTTATCCAATTTATATAATTAGTACATTGGCAGGGAATTTATTTTGTGTTCAATTTCTTTTCAAATTGGACAAGCATTGAGTCCCGTTACTTATTAATTATATAGCTGCCTCTAAATCCAATATTGCGAGCACTTGTCTCTATTTTTTGGTAAACTGTTCCATTTCAAGTGTCCAATTTAAGAAAAATTGGACATTTAACCAAAATTACAGAAAATTCTATCTGTTGGCAATATGTGAAGATTAATTATATAGCTGCCTCTAAATCACATATTGTCAACAGATAGGTTTTTC
This sequence comes from Telmatactis stephensoni, assembly GCA_029948255.1. Taxonomy (NCBI): domain Eukaryota; kingdom Metazoa; phylum Cnidaria; class Anthozoa; order Actiniaria; family Isophelliidae; genus Telmatactis; species Telmatactis stephensoni. Next base: position 336,612 of record JALIZF010001715.1, on the reverse strand, counting down.
TTTAATTTTGGTTGACTGTCCAATTTTTCTTAATTGGACACTTGAAATTGGACAATTTACCAGAAAATAAAGATGAGTGCTCATAATATTGGGATTAGAGGCTTAACAAATTCAAGAGTGTGTCAATAAGAGGACAGACAACTCAAAACCATCTTCAATTCGTTTTTTACAACAATTATTTGAGATAAAAGTTAAAAATCATTTTCAAACGGGGCAACAGAACGAGCGCGCGCGCTGAAACACGTCAGCAGTGTGTCTGTCCTCTTATTGACACACTCTAATCAACAAATCAGATCGCGAGATGTGTCAAGTGTTGTAAAAAGCTATATAATTAATAAGTAACAGGACTCAATGCTTGTCCAATTTGAAAATGATTGGAATTTTAACGTTGTCGCTGAAAAAGCCTAAAGGCTAAAACCTTTCAAATATCTTTTGTGTACTAACAAACTTCTCTGTAGGCTATCTGAGAAACTAAGGAATATGTATCCAAGTTGTAGAATTTGCAAGCATACAGTGAGTTTCTCTTTGTAACTAATGTCCACGCGCCTGAAAAAAGACAATTCATGATTCCGCTCTCGCAGAGCTTTAGGCTTTACGGCTTTTTTCAGCGACAGCGTTAATTGAATGAGCTATATACAAAACAACGAGTGAATAAAAGCCGTACAAAGCACTTTCCATGGTGTTTTCTGTTTAGCATATACATATCGACATTTCTATAAATTCTTTTCATTTTGCTGTAAAAATCAGTGGTTTGCTTTTCCATGGTCAATATTTTGATTTCAGACATTAAAGCAACTGAAAACTCTAGAAAACACTGAAAATTTAAATTACAAACAGACGTCAAACCAAAACAAAAATTATATGTATTTGTAACTAGAGTAAATAACAGTGTAAAATTATAATTCTTTTTTAGTGTCACTTGGACTTTTTCAGGTTCACTGACAGGCGTTTGTTTACAAAACGAGCCGAATACGAGAAGAATTTGAGTTCATTCAAAGACAAACTTACGGTCAAATTCACTCCCGTTAAACATACCTGGCGTTTCAAATGTCCCTCAAAACTTGAATTAAATTACCTTGAACTTGATTTATCAGTGTTGTTCTCCAAACTTTTGTCTAAAAGAGCTCAGTTGGACTAAATTTCCATGTGACTCCGAAACTGCCGGCCGTGAATCCTCCTTCCCTTTTTGCAGCACAGCGTAGTTTTGAAAATCATTTCTCCCCATGCCATAGAGCTCTTCTTTTGCACGACATCGATGACTTTTGTGATGAATAAGCTTATCTGCGTGAATTTCTGATGAATAAAGATTGAAAATTGAACTGCCAAGACTGAAAATCCTTCGATAAAAAGTGAAGAAAGGACCGAGCGAGCCAACCAGTTTGAAGAAAAATTTTCATCTGAAATGAAGTCGCTTTTGATTGGACGTATCGTTTTTCTCACACGTCAAAAATCGATACGTGCATTCTGATTGGCGGAGATTGGTAAACAAACGAAAATCTATTGAATGGTTTTTCTGTGAGTAAATCTCGATATGGATATGATAATAAGTTCTTTTGTTTTTAAGAGTTGAAGTGAGGCTATCGGGGCAGTACAACGGCTTATTATTATATCCACATTTACTGGATATGAGCAATCGCGCGTTCTGATTGGTTCCTCTACTACTAGGCTATCAGCTCATATCCCGTGAGTAGAGAAAATCAAAATGGCGGATCGTTTTGCCGAACTAACAGTCAGGACGAAATAAAATCTTTACTAGAAAACAGAACTCCAAAACAAAAAACAAAAAAAAGAAATAAAGTTTGGAATGAAAGTATTTGATGGTAAGAAGTACATTTTTTTATTTTTCAATGATTATTAATACAGATTTTTACCCGAAATCTACTGTCTCTGTCGCTATTTGCCGGTTTGTTTGCAGTCCTCATGCCGGCTAATTATAAACACTTTTTGTAATCTTTTTCGACCTTTTTTACTGTAGACTGGTTCCAGAGCTCATATAGATTTGACAAATATATCACCGAGATGTCCAAAACTGAGTTAAATAGCTGCTTGAAACTATTTTATGCTTGATTACTGTTTCGTGCGATTTGTCACGTCCTCGAAAACCGCCCCGTAATCTTTAACAATAAAATAATAATAAAACAATTATTCCACTCAATCTCGTCGTCCATGGCTAATAGCCGACGAGGCGCGATGAGCTCATGTACGACTCGATTTCGTGGAATAATTGTTAATTATTTCACACTTTGCTCGAATCAACTTGAGAGGACATAGCTTAAAATAAAAGGTTCTTGCTTTAAAAAAAGGGTAAAACAGGTGTAATTACTCGGGCAAAAATTTTTGGATTTACAAGTACTCGTGAGTTTGTGAAGCAGAGTCCAGGATGGGTAGTTATTACATTTCAAACTATTTGTGGCTAATTGTTATTACACTTGTGGCCTCAGTAAGTCTGTTGTTGTTATTGTTTTAGGGAGTAGAGAACATCTATACCCAGCATACAACTCTACTAGCAGAGATCTTAGACAACTTGTTTAAAGGAAAGCTGAAAGAAATGCAGTATCCATACATTGGACATTCACAACTCAGAGACAAGTAAGAGAAGGGGACGGGAGGGAACGGGAGGGGGAATACTTCCTACTGCTGGGATTCCTTTGGTTCATACATGTGTTACGGAACATAATTTTGGTCAATTGTATCATTAGCATCTTCTAATATTTCATGATATTAAACAAAAGATGAAAAGGCGCACCTCTATCAACTTGACCTAAATTCATATTTCTCAAAATCGTGCGACGCAATTTTGTTCTACTTTTCCAAACGAACACAATTATTGAATGTGTCGACAATATGAGCTCACAAAGAGCTTTTTCCGAGTCCTAAAAGTAAGGTTTTCGGCCAAGTAAACTGAATGCTTGGAATTGTTTACTATTTTGATGCGTACAAGTTCAAGCGCGTTTTATTCGAAAACGCTTCCATAGAAATCGTTGAAGCTGAGTAAGAGTGCAGAACTTGATCTAGATTTTATGAAACAATCAATGTGGTTTTGTACAAAACTCTAGTTTTTCAAAAAAATCAGGTTTATGAAAATCGCCATCCCGCCACTATAAATTATTGAAAACTCCGATCAAAATGATTTAAACGTCGAAAGAAACTTTAATCTATCCCTAGACTTGCTGTGGATTTTTTTTTTTAAATAAGGTTTTTGCCGCGACGCATTTTGCAATCAAACGGGAAGGTGTGCCTCAAACAAAACCCAGTCGAGCCACCTTAAAACTATTCACAATTGGGTTCTCTATGATTAACACCTAGATTCTGTTGCGCAAATCTTATTTTTATATTTAGTTTTATCCTTACCTCCCAATCAATCGTTGAATGATTCTTCTTATAACTAGTTATTTTATGAAAAGTACCTTAGTTCTGTACGCTCAATTCTATTAGCATATCCAAATTTAATATTCATGTAACCAGAAACCGGTTTTAATCAGAGTACGCCTTAAATAGAGCGCACACAAGATAAGCTGAGCCAAGATTAATAAACGACCTGGTACTGCTTAACATCCGAGCGGTCCCCGTTACTACGACAGTTAACACGGCTCCATAATTTCCTTTAAGAACACAAACCCATATTCAAACCAAAATACTGAAAATGAATCGCTCATTTCCCTTTGGTTCAGCACATACCTTAGAAGATGGTTTCTAGAGTGATCGCACTTATCCCGTGAAAAAGTACAAAATCTAAATAGTATACTAAATAGCAGAAAATCCTTTGTTTTCCATTGTTTAATAGTGTTATTTTGCATTATTTAGCTAGTACAACTTCAGGGGTTAAGTGCAATATGACACATTTGTAGATCAATAAACGCAAACCCAGAATTATTATAAATATTTACGAGACTTAGGCCGTCTTTAGACTGAAGTCTTTAGCACAACCTTGGTCAGAAATCAGTTTGAAACAACGCGAAATATTTTTCTGGACATTAATAAGACTAAGGGGGCGAAACTTGTAATTGATGAGACTAATTTTGACACAGTGAAATTTAGCTTTTAATTATATAACTACTCATTAATGCCATAGAGGTGACCCCTATATTTTCTTAAATTTTCTGAAACTGTCCAATTTGTATAGGTAATCACATGACGAGTAAAGTCTTCGGTGTTTAAAAATTGCTTACGGCTCGTGCAATTTTTTGATAAGCACCGAAAACTTTACTCGTTCTAATTTATTCTAAATTGCACGAAAAAATCATGTGATTATTTATTAATCACATGCATACAAAACTTTGGTTACGGGTAGCGTAAAACTACTCAAGCAGATTGTTCAGTTCCTTGGGCTCGTATTCCTCTATCTCCTTGTTATTGTGGCCTTTCTCTTCAGCCCAGGCATTCCATACGCGAAGCCAATTCGCAGTGCTGAATGTTGTGTTTTTGTTTTTAGCATTACTTCTGAAAGATTCAATTAAAACCTCGTTGCAATCTGTAAAACGCTCCGCCATTTTAGTTGTTGTTGGTAGTGATGGTGGAAAACCATTCAAGTGCTACAGCCAACCAATCATAATCAATTTCAAAATATGCACTCAAAATTTCAAAATAAGCACTCAAAATTTCAAAATATGCACACTTTCATCCAATTTAAGATAAGTTGAGGTGCTCTCAGCCAATCAGAACGCTTAAATGTTTGTATGTATATGATTAGGGATTTAATTTAGATAATTTTCCGTATGGGTTTTTCTTGAGGTAAGGGACCGTTCATTTTTTATCGGGAGGGGGGGGGGGCTGGTGGTTTTTGAGGGGGGCCACCTGAAAAAAATGGCCATAAAATGGGGGGCCAAGCAAAAACTTTTTGGCTATTTGAGGAGGGGTCACGCAAAAAAATAGTTTATGCAGCACCTTTTTGTTATCAAATCAACCAAAACGGAGCCACCACGAAGTACTTTTCTTGCAAAATTTCTGTTGAGCGGCTCGCGCTTCGCGCTCGCAAAAGCCGATTACATTCTAAATTGTTTCACTGCAGCCATGCTACAATGCCAAACACTACAAGCTAGTGTAGAGTGAGTTACACTGCATTGCATCAAGATCATTTAAAATCTCTTTAGGAAACAGTCTTTACGAACAATAGATTTGCCTCAAATTTCTGCAAAGCAGCTCGCGCTTCGAATCGCATTTGTAGTTAGTGACTTGCACATTCCGCCATAATGGGTACGTGTTTCAAATCCTTTTACTAAGGAAGAAGTCTTTGTAAACTTATGTACTTAAATTCAGTTATTAATAGTAGATGTCTTTGCACGTTGAGAAAATCCTTTTGGGAATTAGTCTCTGTTAGCATATACACCTCGAATTTCTGCCGAGCTACTCACGCTCGCATTTGAAATAAGTGAGTTGCACATTTAAAAGATGATTTAAAATCCTTTTTGGAACTGATAACCTCTCACCTAGCTGTGAACATTTCTGCCGAGCGTCTCGCGCTTCGCGCTCGCATTTGTAAATAAATGTAGTATTTTGCACATTGTACCATAAGAACATTTAAGATTCTTTTAGAAAATAGCCTCTGGAAACATCTTTACTTGAAATTTCAGGTGAGCGGTTCGCGCTTCGCACTCACATATATAATTATGTAATATTACTCTCTAATATTGTTCAACAATAATGGGCTTATATTTTTCTTTGCTACACATATGAGGATAACAGCAATGATGACTAATAATTACGTCTGCAATAATGAAAAGGCAAAAATACATATTCCGATCTCTTGATAACATTGCATAATTTTCAGTGGTGGTGGTGGTGGTGTTAGTGCGTGTGTGTGTGTGTGCATGGGGGGGGGTCATATAAATGAAACATGAACTAAGAGGGGGGGCCATTTAAAAAATTGTATGACAAAGAGGGGGGGCGGACACTTTTTGGGGCAAAAAATTCCAAAAACCACCAGCCCCCTCCCCCCCCCCCCCCTCCTGATAAAAAATGAACAGTCCCTAATTCCTCTGTTTTTGCACCGAGCACGCCTACTTCTCATGGTCCAAAAGGTACAAAATCGCGATTTTACGAGCATTTTTTTCATAACGTTTCTTAATTTTCAAATATATGTTGCGTGAATCATTGCAAGAAAGCAATTCTTGAAATACAAAACGGGGGGTCACCGCGCTCGGGATATTTTGTAAAACATCATTGAGGAAACGTTCTGATAACAGTTGATTTTATAGGATTTTTCAACTTTGAAGTTTTGGGTTCGACGAGTGTCGGCAACGCTCTCTGAAGTCTTCGCACTTTACGCTCGCCAAAATAGACAAATCGTGTAAAATAATTTTGGGTATATAATTAATAAGTAGGAGGACTACATGCTTGTCCAATCTGAAAATAATTGAACTCAGAAAATTCATCTGACTGCCAAATTGGACTCGGCCTGCAGCCTTGTCCAATCAGTTTTGCAGTCTTCGGAATTTTTTCGTTCAATTGTTTTCAAATTGGGCAGCATGGAGTCCTATTACATATACTAATACTGTCTCAGTCAAAGAGATTATCAATCGTAGAAAAAAGGGACAGGATGTTTAATTTGCATTTTGCAGGCCTCAAGATGTGATAGTGTTTATGATCGGTGGTGCAACTTATGAAGAAGCTTTGGCTGTCTACAACATCAACAAAACTTTACCTGGAGTCAAGATTATCCTTGGAGGGACAACAATACATAACTGTAAATCGTAAGTAACACATTGTCTGTCTGCCTTTGTTAAATGGGGATGGGATGAGGAGTAGCCTGCGTAATGACCATCGTGGTGAGAGGACCCTTCCCTCCCTTCCCCCCTCCACTTTAAAGGCTTGATGGGGAGGGAGGGAAAGACGGTTAGTCACAAGATTATTTATAACCCACTGATAAATTTTTATGCATACCTATTAGCTAAAACATGCATACCTATTAGCTAAAACTATTAGCTAAGAAACGTTCTAGCTCAGCAATATTCCCCAGTTTTGAAATGAAATCTCCCATACACACTGTACACGAAAAAAAAGAGACAACAACAACAACAACAAAAAGAGAGAGAGAGAGAGAGAGAGAGAGAGAGAGAGAGAGAGAGAGAGAGAGAGAGAGAGAGAGAGAGAGAGAGATGAGAGAACTAAATAGTGTACGCTTCTAGTGTTTGCACTGTACAGAAGATGGCCCGAAGTGAGACAATTTTACAATTTAGCATCTTAAACATACCCTAGCCTGGGCTAGGGCCGCTGCGCAGGCTAACATTCCCTGACACACATTATTTTATTTTTTTATTTCACAAAAATATTTCTAAAATAAATAATGCTGGTCCGCAATTAGCAGTGGCTAGTCTAGGCGGACCAGACTAGACAATGCAGTAAGACCTTTACTACTCAAAGAGGAACTGTGTTGGCAAACATCTCAACCCTTAGTGTTATAATCTGTGATGTTTACAAGGGGAATACCATTAATAAAATCAATAAAATCGGTGTACAACTGACTTTGTAATCGGTGTACAACTGACTTTGTATTCAGATTCCTGGAAGAGGTTGTCAATGCAACAGGTCATACTGCTTCTGCCCGCCCACGCCCACCTACTGGACAGTACCGTTCGTCTGTCTCATCGTCATTCTTCTAGAAACACCGAAAAACAAATACTGCGTTCCATGAGATGTAACTGGAGCCACTGCAATAATATACACCGTAAATGGTCTAAATATAGTTGTAGATAGAGTGGATATTTTGGGGGTTGTTTTGGCTTTCAGAGTATTTGATTTAAAACAGCTGTGCATGAAGCGAAAATAATCCAAATTAGAGAATTGGAAATGTCTTTATAACTAAACTATGCAGGAGTGATCTAACAGAAAATGAACTCAAATTACTTATCATTTTTACATTTAAAAGGTCATTAGTAGTGCGTGTATTTTCTCTCTTTTAAGGTAATGGGCTCGCGCGAGTTTTTATCGACGAATTTTTCTATAAATCATTATGTAGATTGTTTTTGAGCTGGGAACATCAAATCAATAAAGAAAATGGGGGGTCACGGTGCTAGTTTTGGTGCTATGGTAGCTCGAAAAGAGCGAAATCTCGCCTTTTCGAACGCAAACAACAGATTTCAGAGTCTGACCTCTAGCAACTGTAAGTGTTTGCAAATATGCAAACTAAAGGCTTTCAGACATGCTCAAGTGGACAAAGTATCATGAAAAGTAATATGTCTGCTTCACTTATTTGTGGGTAAAGCTAAGTATTCGCAATTTAAAGATGAAAGTCAGGTGTACTTACGCGCAAATCGGACGTTCATTTTCATGATTTTTCGCGATTTTCTCAAAAACCTATCGACGAATTTTTTTTCCTTTTTCGATATGTTTTAGTTTTGATAGAAATACGCCGAAAAAGGAAAAAAATTAGGATAGGTTGCGGTGCTAGATTTTAAGTTATAAGGCTTTGAATACTGTTACGTGGCGTCCACCATATTGAAATATTTTAGAATACAGGAAGCCCAATCAAATTCGATATCAGCGCGCGCGTGCAAAACATGCGCAAACGTTATTTTTACAACACTTGATACTAATCTCGCGATCTGATTGGTTCATTAGAGTGTGTCAATAAGAGGACAGACATACTGCTGACGCGTTTCAGCGCGCGCGCTCGTTCTGTTGACCCGTTTGAAAAGGATTTTTTAACTTTTATCTCAAATAATTGTTGTAAAAAACAAATTGAAGATGGTTTTGAGTTGTCTGTCCGCTTATTGACACACTCTTGACGTCATAAAATGTTCAAAACTTTGCAGTGAAACCACTCGCTGCGCTCGTGATTCCACTTGAGTTTTGAACATTTTATGACGTCAAGAGTGTGTCAATAAGAGGACAGATAACTGAAAACCATCTTCAATTTGTTAAGTGCACGAATGCGCTCGATGTTTTATATCAGAAAACAGCCATCCTTTCGCTCATTTTTGCCCTTTTCCTATAATAGGAAATATCTAGGAAATTGCATTTTGCTATGAGGTATCTCAACTGATATTGAGGTGGATTATCAATGTGTATAAAACAATAATCTTAGGCCTGGTTCTCACTAGCGACGCAAGCATAAGCGCAAGCAACATACGCAGACTCAGTACTGCATTTATCACCGAGGTGTGAGAAAAGACAAGCACCGCTAATGAGCAGTACATTTCTGAGTCTGCCGGCGTATGCTGCTTACGCTTATGCTTGCGTCGCTAACCAGGTTTTACTAGACGTCGCGTTACTGTAGACTTCGTTTAGAACACTCAAATATAAAATACACGGCTGCTTTTCCCACTTTTCTCTCGTAATTCACTAAACACAAGTTGTAAGAACTCCTCCCATATTTGCCTCATCTCCGCGCGACCATATATTCATCTTTAAAATTGTTAATTTCTAAATTTGGAGGGAAAAGTGAGATTGCATGCATTCTAAATATAAAAATGGTTATTGAAATAGCTTAAATAAAGAGTAATAACTACATCCATACAGCTTACACTTTTATACTAAAGGAGACAACATGGTCAGAGTGTCAGTCTCGTAATCCGGTGGTCCCGAGTTCGAGTTCTTGCCTCTAGTTGAGGTTAAATATGTTCTCGATAGTCTCTAGTTCAAATTCAGTTTCTCGACCATGCTTGTAAATAGCCAACACGTTTATTTGCCTCCTACCAGTTGGGATTCTTAACCATTTATGTTTAATTGATTGAGTATTTAGTTCATGAGATGACCTATAATCATTGGAAGATTAATAGCTTCGGCCAAATTGGTTACCATCGTTAAATAAACTTAGTTTTAAACGGTAGTAAACTACTTAGTTGAAAGTAACGTATTTACAAGCGACTAATCAGTTTTTTACATGAGGATACTCTAATTCAATATAGAAACAAGTGATTCCACTTGCTAACTTAGCTCCGTTTTCCCCACGTACTGCAATCAACAATCACTATCCTTGTTCTGCATGAATTTCTCTGGAATCTTGACTTTGTTGATACTCTCTTGACTGTCAGTTTTCTGGTTTAATTCATCTGCACCGTCATCTATTCCATACTCCTTGAGTAATTCAGGGGGTAGAGTTGGGTATATATGGATGTACTTCACTCTTATCATGTCTCTGGATTTCATGAAGAAGAACACAATAACAGTACAAACTGCTATTAAAATGAAGGCAAGAATTGCCCCGATGATAAAATACAGTGTGTCTAGAAAGATGTTCCTCACAGCATCCACGTATTTTTTAGATTCATATTTCAATTTATAGCGGTATTGGTCACCGTTATATTCGTCAAACTTCTTGGAACTAAAGCGAGGAATGATGCATGAAGTGAAGGTGACCTTAGGGAAATCAGGCACCAATGGACGGCACGTGGATGCGTTATCAATGGAACAGAGCCGTCTATTGAAGTCTTCAAAACGTTCTTTCTGGGCAATTTTAAAGTCCTCTTGCAATGCTTTGCTGTCGTTAATGGCCTTGCTGACAGTTTCTTTGTATATCTTCATATCATGGTCGTTTAGGAAGTTGATGTGGTCAGCTACTGCTCCATTGGTAAAGTCTAAATTAAAATCAAGTCTAGCAGAAATCATACGATAGCCGCCCAGTTCTTCTATCACGGTAACATTCATAACATTAAACGCAATGACAATGATCAGATAGAATGTCACTGCTCCAAGAGCGACCAGAATTAACATTGGCAGGATGTTAGTACGAACGAGTTTTTTCTGAAGGTCCTTTATCCCTTGAATGAATTTGGTAAAGCACTTTGTCACGATATCGAAGATTCTCCTGAATATATTTTCAATTCTTTCTTTGGTATTAGGTTTTTCAAACTCATACTGATCATGTTCTACTACTTGTTCAAAACCATAAAGCAGTTTCATAGCGATTTGGTAAGTCTTCAGGCAGCGATAAACAAATAGTAAAATATCTATGATGGCAAAGATATAGACGGCAATAGTCCTAATACTAGTGAACACCTTTGCATCATAAATACTTCCCAGTTCTTTCAACTTCTGTTGTTTCTTCAGCTTCTCTTTTTTCTGTGTATCGATTTGTTCTTCAAACGCGTCTCCTTTCTCCACGTTGTAACGCGAACTTCCTTGAGCTCCGTGGATCACTGATGACTTATTGGCTGCAGAAACATTGTGTTCTGAATCAAATCCTGTTGCTTTTTCAAAGTAAATCCTTTGGGAGGAAGCGTCAAGTTTGTTATTTTTGTCACTGAAGATGTAATCAACGTCCTTAGAAGAGCAAAAGCTACTGATGTTTACACTAAGACATGGAGCATCCTTTTGAATGTCATCTTGAGTTTTCTCACAAACTCCTTTCAATCCAGTTTTAAGCCCTTGTTCAAGCCCACTTTTCACCTTTTTAGCCAAGTGTTTAACAGGGCAGAGTAAAGCAGCAGAGACAGGAAGAAACGGTGGCGTTCCACTCGCCATGATTTGTTTCAAATCATTAAAACTCATCGCTAAGGCTTCTATCTTGTTGTTTATGGTCTTCTCTAAATCAGCAAGTCGCTTTTGGTCCAGTACACCAACAAAGTCAAGAAAACCAATAAAATGGTTTCCTGAAAAGCTTCGCCTTATTCTGGACAACACCTTCAACGCACTCTCTACTCTGAGACCTTGACTTGTATTGTCGTCTATTTGTGGTGGCGTTTCTTTGCTAATCGCTCGTTTCTTTCTACCTCTTGCTATATAATAGGCAGCTTTTGGTAACAGAAACCACTTGTTGTCATAGACACGTCTGCCGTAATTCTCAACCTCATCTTTGAGACTGCTCAATTTATGTCTGGTATTTTCAGAAAACAGACGAATCTTGTTCTTCACTTTCTTTTCCAGAACCTGTACTTGTGCTGTCAATTTATCAATTACTTTGTGAGATATTGTATTAAACATTTTCATATGATTTGCTTGAAGAGTACAACTCATGTTGTACTGCAACCATTTCAGCTGTAATCCAAGATGGTAGTCGCAAGCTTTTTGCACGTCCTCAGCCTGGTCAACTGTTGACTTGATTTCTTTCTCGCGAAACTGATCCATTCGTAAAGCGATGGCTTTGCTTTCATTGACCTTACGCTGGACAAATGCACGGTAATCATTAATAATCTTGAGGTTGTCTGCGTGGAGAAGAGTCAAGATGGCAAAGGTCATGGAGAAAGTGAAGACCAAACTGTAAACCACCCTTACAACCACCACAAAGGCAACCAGAATAAGATGGCGGCGTTTTAGTCTGTTCTTGTCCTTGCTTTTCTTGTTACTGTCCTCCACCCAGACCCACCCTCTGGCCGATGCAAGTTCCATTTTAGGAGGTTTTTTGGCAGTCTTCTGTGCGTATATCATCATTGCGATCAGTGCAAGTAGTATGCAACCAGTAGTAACGAATAAGGGTGTTAAGATAATCCACGGATCTCTTCGTGTGTCTTTGTTGTTTTCTTCGAATTTCTGGCTGGTTTTCCTTCCCGTGTTATCAACGACTGCTGTCTGCAACTTATATTCTTGCGTAGAGTCAGTGAGGTACACAGTGAAAAGTCGTTCTTGGTCTTTGACACCTCGACGAGGAATTTCTACTTTCATGTTGAACTTCTTGTCCGGACATAGAATTAGTAGATCACTTTCAATAACTTTCACGTGATCTGACTCGTCAATGACAACCAAACCAACAACGCTTGGACAGTCCATTAACTTGCCTTTTAGCTGTATTATCCATGAACTGTTTCCTCGCTCTATTCTGCTATGAAAGCTGCCGTCATTTATAATAACAGAGTTATTGAAGACATACTTTAAAATGGACTCGTGTTTAGATATCTGTATTTTTAAAGAGGGCGGGGAATCAGAGATTTCATATGCAAAGTCGCCGATTTTGGTGGGTCCAATATGGCGGACTTGAGGTGATGTGAAGTTTGTGAAGTCGCTCCCAATCATGGACTGCCATTTTTCTAACTTGTGGCAGGTGGCTATGTTTTTCCATGATTTATCTCCTATGTTTAATAGGAATGGCGTTAGTGGCTGAATCTTCTTCGTTGCTCCACCAGGTGCAAAAGAATTCCGCTTAATACCCATCTCTGCAACTCGATATTTGAAATCCCCACTAATAGTATTTCTCTCTGCTTTCATAAAATATTTCTGTACAACCTTATTAGCGTGGAAGATTTCTATTGAGTCTAAAGTATTGGTTTGCTCGCTTGATGTTGGTTGTGTCTTTGAGATCCAATGTGATATGAATGGCGTACCATGTTGATGACGTACCCTGTACCTTATTGTGTAAAGACTGCTTGGTGGATCGTGTTGTAGATAACAGTTAAATCGCAGGCCCATGTTGTTAGAATACTTTGGTTTTAGTTCAAACTCGCTGACATCACCCGTAGCACATCGCTTTGGTTGTAGTCTAGACGAACAGCGAAAAGAGTAGTAAGATTCACAGGAGTTCAAACAGTCCTTGTAACAACACGAACAACTATCTTTAGCACTTCCATCATCTACACACTTACTACAGTTCTGTGTTCTGCATCTATCACATGAAATGAAAGCATTTTGACATAGAGCAGAGTCGAATTCGTACAACGACTTGTCCTCAAACTCATCTTTGTCTACACCAAAAAGTGGATCTAGGATGGACACGTAGTGCGTGCAGTACAATTTGTCGTCTGGTTGCGGTAGATTACAATTCACTGCTGTCATACAAACTCTATTTGATTTGGCGTTTTTGCATGCTTCGTTGATTGCTCTGTAATAGTACTTTTCCCCAGCTGCAATACTTTGAGGGCAGCGGTTTGAATCGATGTCTGCTTGTGTGCAATTAATATTTTTTACCATGGTCTGTCGCTCTCTGTGCAACCTGTGTGTAAGCTCATAGTAATCTTGAGCAGGAAAACGACAAAATCGACTCCTGATGTTGTTAAACCCAGCAATTGAAGAGATTGTTGGATTATTACTACCGCTACTACCATCGTAGTCCACGTACTTGGGGGTTATATGGGTATTAAATACCTCAACATCGAGGGCGAAGCCTGAATTACGATGAAGAGTAAAGTTGTATGTCAAACCGTCTTTAACTGTTAATGTAGTATTAGTACTGCGTGTACGTAAACGATTCTCCAAGAGGACTGAGGCCGAATTAGGTACCAGTACTCTTGATCCAACACGGCCTGAAAATAATCATCACTAATTAATGAATGTCTTTAAAAGTACTTTGTAGAATAACTATGATATATCGCGCGCTGTGATTGGCCGTGTGGTGCAGCAGTGCCGGCATGATGTTGAGTTTTAGGAGAACTTTAGTGTAGTTCAAAATTGGGCGCTGCGTAGGACAAAGGTTACGACTGGAAACAAAGGTGATAGGCTACCACGAACCCAACACAATGCTCAGACAGTCTCACAAATTATAGGCAGAGTTTTCATCATTCTGTTTGAAGGATTTGGCAAACGGTGCATGTTAATAGTTTGTTTGATGAAAGAATTAAAGGGAAGACTTAAGAAGTGTTACGAGAAGCATGAGGCACGAGGCTTAGCTTTCCCTTCTTACATTCACACGTGCTCATACAAATCTTCATCGAGTTTTCGCGTGAGTATGAGACGGACCGTGCCGTGTCATGTCACTGCCGTGGTGTCTATGAACCCATGACACCGTGCCGTGTCGTGTCATTGCCGTGGTGTCTATGAACACATGACACCGTGCCGTGTCGTGTCATTGCCGTGGTGTCTATGAACCCATGACACCGTGCCGTGTCGTGTCATTGCCGTGGTGTCTATGAACCCATGACACCGTGCCGTGTCGTGTCATTGCCGTGGTGTCTATGAACCCATGACACCGTGCCGTGTCGTGTCATTGCCGTGGTGTCTATGAACCCATGACACCGTGCCGTGTCGTGTCATTGCCGTGGTGTCTATGAACCCATGACACCGTGCCGTGTCGTGTCATTGCCGTGGTGTCTATGAACACATGACACCGTGCCGTGTCGTGTCATTGCCGTGGTGTCTATGAACCCATGACACCGTGCCGTGTCGTGTCATTGCCGTGGTGTCTATGATCACATGACACCGTGCCGTGTCGTGTCATTGCCGTGGTGTCTATGATCACATGACACCGTGCCGTGTCGTGTCATTGCCGTGGTGTCTATGAACACATGACACCGTCCCGTGACCGTGTCATTGCCGTGATGTCTATGAACACATGACACCGTGTCGTGTCGTGTCACGGTCATACGTAGACTGCTCTTACAGGCTGTCGTGCATGTTTTCTACTTAAATCCATGTTTACCAACAGTGCTACTTACTTTTTATGATTTCTGTGATGTTTCCCTTTCTTGCTGCTACCAGAGGTTTGGAAATATCTAACAAAGAAAATCCTTATTAGTCACAGTGTATGATGGGCTGTCACGTGACTGTAAGGCTTACCTACACACTTCCTGTCAAAGTTCAAACCACATCCATATTGTTGATAGGTCGACTTGGTGCACTTGGGACTGCAAGCTGTACAAATAACATGGTTTTTAAGTTTTGGCATAACTGTGAAAAGTCTTTGCGAAGGTTGCACACGCGCAGCTTAAATTCCGTCCTAGCCTCGCTTTGAACCCAATACAAACTTCAGTGGGCTATAAATCCAGAACCAAACAACATTTTTCATAACGGAGTACCATACCTAAGAAAAAATGGTAACCTGTCGAGTTGATTTTTCATGGACACACAGGTAGCCCAACGGCTATACGTCCATACGTACGTCGTACATCCATACATACGTACGTCCGTGTACATCGCGATGCTGATTGGCTGATTGATGTTTGGCGCCAACTTGACGCGCGCTGACACAAGTTTCCTTGTAGTTTGAACTTACAAAACTTAGAAATATTATAAACCTCCTAAAAATTTAGTGATTTTCACAATCATTAATTTGCCAACAAGTGAGCGGTCTTGACGGGTTAAAGCGAAAAAAGTACGGGTTTTACCTTTACCTGTACATACACGATCCCTTGTTCTTGTACATTCTGCTGATTCATAAAATCCTTTGGGGCACGGTTCACCGCTACAAGCTAAATGAGACAAAAGTGCGTCAGCACAGTTAATACTGTGGGAACAACAATACAATGATGTAAAATTTTTGGTTCCACATCCCAATGCATTATAGTCTGAGAGCATGCAAAGTGGTCGCAAAGTATATGTTAGTAGTCAGAGGTTATAAAACTCTGGTCAAAATCCACCTTCCTTGATGCGCGCTCTCTTAATTAAAACGTTAACGATTTGACCCGGCAGCTAACTAGTGTAGAATTTAATGAGGGAAATGACTGCCGACCTACCTTTGCATTCTCTGCCATCACCCCACATTCTATCAGGACAAGTACAGTGATAAGAACCATTGGTGTTACGGCATGTAGTCTTGTCATAGCAGTTGTTTCCTCCAATCAAGCATTCGTTAATGTCTACAGACAAAGAAACATCAGTGAACACTAGCAACACACTTGTAATTGTATATTTCCAGATATTTTTCCTCAACTTTTTTTGCTTGCTTGTTTGTTTGTTTATTTGCTTGCGGCTTGCTTGCTTGCTTGCTGGCTTGTTTGTTTGTTTGTTTGGTTGCTTGCTTGCTTGCTTGTGTATTTGCTTGCTTGCTTGTCTGTCGGTTTGCTTGTTTGTTTTTTGTTTGTTTGTTGCTCGCTTGCTTGCTTGTTTGTTTGCTTGTTTGCTTGTTTGTTTGCTTGCTTGCTTGCTTGCTTGCTTGTTTGCTTGTTTGTTTGTTTGATAGTTTGTTTGTTTGTTTGTTTGTTTGTTTGTTTGTTTATTTGCTTGCTTGTCTGCCTGTCGGTTTGCTTGTTTGTTTGTTTGGTTGCTTGTTTGTTCTTTTGTTCTTTTGTTCTTTAGTCAGTCGGTGAGTGGTTTGCACTGGTTGTACTGGTATATTCATATACCTATGCATTGGTCATTCACCATTTTGTATCCCCTGTAACAAATGCATGTCTTTGTTTTCGCATCACAGCCATACTTGCAGTGCACCGTGCATGGGTCCAAACTGGGTACAACAAAGAAGGCCTGGGGCACATCTAGGAAATGATGGTTCATGTAGTCAGTTATTATTCGATCATTGAACACTTTTTTGTGTTTGGTAGTCGCAACACTTCTCTGCAATCTGCTGTCAGTCTTTATTTTAAATCATAACATTTTCTGACCAACTGTTCCCTACTCACCAAATTGCTGAAAAACCTTCACATCTCCTCGCCAGTCATGTGACACGATCAACCTCCCATGATGCTTTTCGTTAAAGAATATCTTCGAACCTGGTTTGACTTGTTTAGAAGGAGTGTGAATGACAATACGAGCCTGCGGTACAGTACTGGTTATTGCCATGACAACGGCAAATAGTGACATCATAAGCATTGACGTAGCTACCTTGGGTGGACTAGATTGCTTGCTTCGGTACTTAGCAACCTTAGAAAGAAATGAAAAAAATATTTTCATTACTTTGTTAACTAGTGAGTGCAGCCATCTTCAAAGACAGGAACAAAAGTATTAGTTGTAAATGAGAGAAGACTTGCAGGTGAAAAAGCTACCACAGTATACCTAGTCGGCGAATGTTTTGACCTACTGGGTGCTTTCCATTTAGTGGAACCAGCTAGCCAGAACGGCCAGTTTTTTACATGTCAATTCCTAGCTCTGGTTGGAATCAATCCTAAGAAATCAGGCCGTTCTGGCCGGTTGGTTCCATTAAATGGAAAGCACCCGTAGAATGAGTAAATTTCAATGTGTAGCTCTTTTTTCTTCATAGGTAAAATAGTGACCATTTTCCTTTAAAAATCCATTTTGAAATCAGTTAAATATCATATTAACCTTCTTGTCCTTGACTGTCGATTCCTTTCTTTCTGTTTCAGCCAACTCAGGGCCCTCAAAAGTCAAAGCTCGCTCTATTGGTTGAGATAAAAACACAGTAGTTACTAAAACCATAGAGTGAATTCAACTTACATGTATATTGTGAGTTACCTTTGACTTTAACGTCTCCCTGCCTGATACTTGTTTCAGCTCGCTCTTTTTGTTTGTCCTTGGTTAGGGACCACGTTCGTCGTCTCTTGGAAGACCTGAACTTTTGAAGTTTTTCTTTCATAAAATCAAAATACCGCCATTAAATGTTCATCCGAGTAACGACAATTACTGCATCATCATATAAAAACACTTGACAAAACAAACCAAGAAAAGGGAGATAATGTCGTGGTGCTATAAATGATTGCTGGCACGGCCAGGTAAATTGTACATTTTCTATAACGTGTTGATTAACTCGTTGTTGTTGTTGTTGTTGTTGTTGAGTTTACTCAGCGCTTGTCAAACCGTAAGTGTTACGGGTCATTAAGTAAGTGAAACTAAAAGAGGAGTGGTACTGTAGGGTTATATCCCGTGGGGGGGGGGGGGGGCACTGCAAATATTTTGCTAACATGGATGTGTAGCGCGTCTGGATCCAGTTTTTAGGCTCACAAAATTGATAAAGTTAAACCGGTTTTGGAGCAAAAGTAATGAATTTTCCAATGGCTAGTAAGGGACTGGTCATTATTTACAGGGAGGGGGGCTGGTGCAAATGAAAAAGGTAACTGCTCAATTTTTGATAGCCCCTCCCCTTTTCCACATACATACACACACAACATTGTTACAGAGTGAGCGTAAAAATCTCTGCCCCCCTCTATTTCCACCAGCCCCCTCCCTGTAAATAATGACCAGTCCCTTAAACCAAAAAGCCTTTAAAATACACTTTTTCCTATCTAGGATTCGTAAAAAGGTGTTTTTCAGGTTAAGGGCCAATTTTTTTTTATTTTTTTCCCGTCTCCTATTTGAGCCCCTATGCCGTACACTAACCCAGTGCCCCCATTCATTTCTATGAATGCGAAAGGTATTCAAAGTAAGACTGAATATCGCGATGAATGAGTACACAATATCTACTCAACATCTTGTACTCATAAGCAAGTTACCTCTGACATTTTTGCCTCTTTCAAGAGTTTCCATCTCAGTTTGTGCTTTTTCACGGGATCTCTTTTGCTTGCGTCGTTTTACGCAAATGCAAATAGTGATGATAGCAAGTAGCAAAAGACCTACTCCACCCCCCACAAGTCCTCCAATTAACAACCAGTTTGTCTGTTCAGCTTCTAACCACTACAAGGAACAAGCACAACAATCAATTTCACTCCCACGGCTTTGAACTATAAGGTTTCAAATCAACGTGTTCGGCCAATACAAGTTTGTGTACATTTCTTGTACTTTTGGCCAGATAACATCAGCTTGAAATCTTTGTCCAAAGTCAGTAGCTTAATTGTAAGGGACTACAGTTAAGAGATTAAAAAAAGACCAGAAATGCATTAATAGTTGGTAAGTTAACAGTGCGTACCACTTGTATATCAACCACTGTATTGTTATCAAGCAAGTTATACTGCACTTGGAACCTGTCTTGGTCTTCCTTTTTTCCAGATAGAAACACTTCTATCGACACATTTTCACTTTCTCGAAACTCGACGTTTCCCTGGAAAAAAATAAACATCTTCTTAGACACCGTCTATTTGAGGAAGCGTTTAGAGACTTTATATTTGCCGACCACTAAAACTAGAGCCGGGGGTTATGCCCAGTGCATGCTTGGGGTGGAGTAGGTTTCGTATGAGTGTGAAAACAACCTAACAGTTTCGTGACCGTGCTGTGACCGTGTCGTTAGTCATATGTTAGTCATATCAGTGCAAGGGCTTTAGAGCATAATCTTCGTAACGACTGCAGTAGCAAAAACAAGGAGGTGACAGGGGTCATGGGAAGAGTAAAGGTCAAGGTTTATTGAATAACGTTTATTGTATCCTGTTATTTTGTGAGGTACCCTACGAGCAGAGTCTCCCTTTAACTTCTCCGCGAACGAAAGAAGGAAGGGGAGAAAACCGTTAATGAAACCGGTTGCATTTTTCAGCTTGGCAGCGAGACAGTTTTTTGGCAACCGTCGCACATGCTCAAGTAAATGAATACATGACTTCCTTTCATTCGCGGAGAAGGTTAAAGGGAGACTCTGCTGGCAGGGTATTTGTGAAGAGGAGGAGACCATGGTTTATTTACTATTGTAATGGAGGGTAATGGGTCATGGATTCAACTGTTATTGTGAGGGGAGGGGTCATGGTTTATTTACTATTGTAATGGGGTGGAGTGGGTCATGGATTCATTTCTATTATAATGGGGTGGAGTGGCGCGGGTCATGAATCAACTGTTATTGTGAGGGGAGGGGTGATGGTTTATTTACTATTGTAATGGGGAGGGGAGGGTCATGGTTCAGTAATCTGTGTTTTGATACGATTACCTTCAAGTTGTTGCGAACATAAAATATCTTTGGTTGGTCATCAGTAAAACCTTTGTAGCGAATAGTATTGGTAAAAACGTCATCTGCACAAACCAGTCTATCAAGCACGGAGAGTGCAATCATCACCATCAGCGGTAGTATCATCACTAATAATAGATAATGATATACAAGGAGCTTGAGTAAAATAGTATAATTGGGTAGCAATATAGACCCTTGCCGCGGTCGTGTCATACCTAACCTTTTTGACATTTTTTTCGTATGTTAAAACTCTTTTGAGAACACCAAGACAACAGTAAAATTAACCGAATAGAGTTCTGGGAGTGTAGTCAGGAAATGTCATAAGGGTATGGGTCTATAGAAATAGCGGGAACCACGTGCAGCCACCAGATAATTGGTCATAATAACGGGGTAATCTATACAAGAGATTAATAGTGTTATCTGTTTGTTCATCCTCGGGGACCCAGGGCGAAAGGGGAGGGTAAGGACCGGAGGGGGAGGGGGAGGGGGAGGGGGAAGGAAAGGAAAAGGGGAAAAGGACGTCCTTTTCCCCTTTTCCTTTCCTTCCCCCTCTCCCTCCCCCTCCCCCTCCGGTCCTTACCCTCCCCTTTCGCCCTGGGTCCCCGAGGATGCTGTTTGTTGGCAAACTGATGAAAATTGTCAAACCCCAAAAGAACCTGTCGAATTGATTCCGACCATGACCAGCATGACAGGAACGACGGGCCCTCTTACTTTACTAACGATTTTTGCCTAAGTCCCATTTGTCAAAGTAAAGGTCCATCGACAGCAAACAAGTAGACATCTTTTCGTGCTAAGTACAGAAAGTTAATTGACGCTAGAGTACTGACCGGCAACTAAAACAAGTATTTAGTCTAGAGCTCTAGTCTCTAATTGTAATCATGAATGTCTGTAATAATGGATAACTATATAATAACTACGGTATGCAAGAAAGTATGTACAAATATGGATGCATCCTGGTTGACTTAGCTTAGATCAAAAAACATTAGTTTTTAAATTAGTTGTTGACCTTTGCTAAACTGACTAGTGCACTTCTGTAAATGGTTTTGTGAACATTTCATTTATTTATTGACATACCTCACGCGATTATTGTCCTTAGCTAGTTTCGTAGTACCACAAAGACCGCAGTGTATTCAACACTTGCTTCTTAACCTTTGAATTATTTCGTCCCTCAGTCTTACTTGTCATAAACAGGGAGAAAATGACGTTCGTGATATGTGGTTGTACTGTGTGGTGATACTAGTGATATATGTACTTATATAACATTGTTACACGGGAACAAGTACTAGAGCGGAAGTCAGTTGACGTATTGCTGACCATGCATGTCCTACGTCTTGTGATGTTAATAAACCAACAATGACAAATTCAAATACAGCTATATATAGAAGTGATTTCTCTGCTTTCTATCCATCTAATACTTATACCAAAAGACATTTTTTTCATTTGAAACTTACTATTTTCTAGCAATTTAATTTCTAGTACATTTCCAACTGGGAAGAGTAAATTTCTAGCAGTAAGAAACGTGTTAGATCATTTTGTAGATACAATGATCTCTCTGAGATGGACCCGACAGGTCCCGCAAAGCTCCGATTAATACTGTATTCTAATGCGAAAGAAATGTTTGTATAGGAAATAATATGGTTACGAGTGCAATTTAGAATAAATTTGCACGAGTGGGTTTTCAAAGAGTTCAAAATTGCACGAGCCCGTAGGGCGATAATAATATACATGCAAATAATAATATACATGCAAAAATTCAAGCAAAACTTTCAGGTTTTCTGTAGCTTTTCAGTTGAAAAATCAGGTTAGCGCGAGCCCATGCCCAGTGTTCGAAAGTGACCTGACGATGTCGTCACCAAGCGCGTGCACAAGGAAAAAATTCAAAACTTTTCACCCGAAACTTGGGCACTTTTTGACATTTTTCTTGCATATTTACGACAATTTTGGAAACAAATCCCGCTAAAAGTGTTTTATAAATTGTTTCTTTGATGAATAAAAAGAAGAATTTGACGTTTTAGTGCATTTTGACTGTTTTCTGCCAAAAGAAATTTGCACTAAATTTCCTTTTTTCGGCACTAAATTTCCTTTTTCCTGCACTAAATTTCCTCGAAACAGCACTGCTCTTAGCCAATCAGCATCGAGAAATTTTTGCATGTATATTATTAAATTTGTAACATCATGATTTCCACTTGGCCAGAAACTTTAGAAGTTAGAAATTCATCAGAAATTTCGGCTAGAAATTACAATTTCCATTTGTTAGAATCAATAGTATAAAACATTTCCGGTGAATTTAATTATTATTTATTTATTTTAGATATACCCTTTTACTATACATCCTTAGCGGTAAAACCAGTGTATATTTTTGTTACTTTGTAATAAATGGCAAAACGGAAAATTCAATTAAGCGTATCTGACATCAGTAGCTCAATTTGCAGCAAGGTTATTTTAGAATTGTTTTCATTATTGTCCCGCTGAAGGAAATACTGAAAGTTTTGTTAGGCAATCATGCAATATGACAGGTCCTTGGGTGACGTCATGTACTTGTGACTAACGACTTGTGAGACCATATTAGTACCGGTCCAAGGTAGAGTGGTTTTCATAAACCCGTGAAATAAACTTTAGCGTATTACACTTTATTACACTTTCATGTCCACGTTTTCTTTTGTGTTTTCGGTGTATTACACTTTATTACACTTTAGTTATTACACTTTGTTTCACGGGTTTATGAAAACCACTCTATTTAGACATACTTAATAGAGAACAAACAAATGCGTGCGATATAAATAGTAGTAAATAATGCCAGTAAATAATAGTAGGTAATAATGCCTACTAATAATGCCAAATTAGGCAAATTCTTTTGTTTTCTAATGTTAAATTAGTGCTATTCAGTACTAAATGTGCAAAATCTTGCACACTTTTATAATTAGTGTTTGTACTCTGCTTACTAACATGCTCTAGCCTATTTTTCATTTACGGGTTTAGGAAAAATAGATGTCTGAGTTCAAGAATAAGAGAGCTGATCTGATGTAACCCCACCCCTGTATCTGGACGACAGGCGAACCATTAATTTGCACTGCTCCAGTAATTATCATCGTAAAGGATAGTTGTATATCAATCAGTCATCAGTCCAGGGGTGCCGTGCCATAACAAGGTCGTGTGAATAGGCCTTATCATAATTTTGGTATTTACGGATTTATATAGGAAGAGGTCTAACCTGGCCCGTTGGAGAAGGGACAACCCCGTATTGTATCTTAGAATCTTTAAGGATGTTGAATTAGAAGCCCAAATTTTCTTTTGTATCGAGTAAGGGACGGTAAAAAATCTATACTGAAGTCACACATTCAAGAATCCTTTCAGCATCAGGGATAATATTTCTATTTCATTTTTAAAAGAGCAATGAATCATGCAGCCTGGGAGTTTCCCCTGGACCGGACGCCTGAGAAGGAAAAAGGTATTTTAGAAGTGATACTAAGTATCTTTTAATTTGTTATTATTTTATACTGGCCCCAACGAGGGCCGCTACGCAGGCTAAATTTTGTACGGAAGTATTTGATATTACAGGTAGTACATACTTAGACATGTGGGTTGATTAACCGCAATTCATACAATATCACCGTGTGTATTTTAAGCACATACTTATAGAGTAATAAATAAATACTTGGGAAGACCGTCGCGCGACTAAAAGTTAAAACGATCAACAGAAACTAAACTAGAAAGAAAATAACAGTCAGAAAACAGCAGCCGTCAAGATTTGTTAAAAACATGTAAATTATTTATGTTCCAAAATATTTCCCGCTCAAAGTGTCGATATTATTCATTTTATTTTCATTCTTCCGATGACATGAAGTTTGCTTCTAAATTGGGTTACCTGTGTAATATCATGGAACCAATCAAAACAGAGTTCGTTACCACGTGATTGTTATTTATGGCGCGTAAATCCAAACGAGTTTCAGTCAGCCATTTTGTCGAACGGTTTGTTTGGATAGTCTATTTCTAATTTACAATGGCTGCCGTTCAAGAACGTGAAAAGCTACCAATTCCAAACATGAGCACAGAGGATGCTGTTGCTCTTATTGGTTCGTTTGGAAGCAAGATGGTTTTGTCTGAGGAAGAAATCAAACGACCTCAAGTAACAATACAATGGCTGTGTTTTGATTCTTCGTACAGTGACGATACATTTATAAACGTTGTATTTTTGTCTTTTTAGTACCAAAGCCTAAAAAAGTGGTATCATTCCCTCTTGTTAGATCAACTGGGTATTGCACAAGAGAGACTCTTACAGGTAAAGAATGCTTGTGTAGATCTTGATGACTAGTGGTTAGTCGATGCTTTGAAATCCTCTGAAACAGCTTTCTCATGCATTTGTGATGACTTTAGAACTGAATTCTCAGTAAGTAATGTTTTCAAATCCTTTATTAGCCTCATTTCAGTTCCATGACAGAACTTGAACATCCAGAATTACACGAAGAAAGTGGCAGTTTATTGATCTTTACATTGACATTGTAAGTTGAAGTGCACCACAACATTTCTTTTCTGACTTGTTCCTCCATTATCACAAAACAAGAAAAGAGATGAAGGCCAATCACTATTTGAGTTAAATAGATAGTATTACACTATTAGTCGCTCTCTTTCTGTTTGAGTAACGTTTACAGTGATGTACTGTAAAAGGTTTTCATGATCACGAAGTGGCTGTTTTACTGATAACATTCTTTGCTAACAGACAACGGTTCATGTATGCATGTGGGGTTGAGGATTTTACTGTGAATGATATATTATCACCAAGTAAGTAAGAATACATGACATCATTTTGATTTCTTTATCATTCATGAAAGTTGTAATTCAATACAGAACATCAAAGACTATCATATAACTTATCAGTTAAGAGAGTTAAGCCTGGTTTTCACTAGCGACGCAAGCACAAGCACAAGCAACATACGCAGACTCAGTAGTGTACTGCTCATTAGCAGAGATTGCTTTTTTTCACACCTATGTGATACATACGATACTGAGTCTGCGTATGTTACTTGCGCTTGTGCTTGCGTAGCTAGTGAAAACCAGGCTTAATCAAACACTATAACCTCCCACACTATAGTCTGGCACTCAAACTGAATGCATGTAAGGGCTGGTTTTCATGAGTGACAGAAACAGAAGTGGAAGCAACATACACAGACTCAGTGTTGCATTTCTTACCTTGAAAGACAAATAAAAAAGACATACATACATATGTATGTACATACTTTATTAGTATTCCCCCAGGGGCTTTTCAATACAAAGACAAAGAAAGAGAAAAGACAAAGAAAGACAATGGACAGTGCATACTAACTGTGTATGATCCTTCTGCTTAGACTGTTGCTTGTGAAAACCAAGCTTAACTGTGTGCATGGTCAATGTTATTGCTTACATGTATTCAGTTATAGAGCAGATTTCATATGACTGTGAAAATGGCACAGTCATGACACAACATGTTATGGCAGGAATTTCAAATGTTTTTATAGATATTACTGTATTGATATGGTCACGATATGGCCTGGTAAGTTTCCCAGTCATACCAAAACTGTCCTACTATGCTGACTGTTCTCCATTATAAAAACTGTTATTATTCTATTATAGGCCCCAAAAGAACACTACACCACATCAGGTGAGTGTAATGAACTATTATCAGGTAGTAATGTTACAAATTACAGTTGTCATTCTATACATAACACTGGCTACAACTTACAGTAAACGATAAGTGAGAATTTCGACGGTGAAAAAAGTCTTGACACTTTCTCCTGATTGACTTATTTCAGTGCCATCTTGAATTTCATCAAATTTAAAAACTTTCAAAAAGAGCCCTATGAAAGAATCCTTGAAGAACTGGTAAGTGATACAATGTCCCATAACAATATTATTTGAGTGCCAGCAATGTATTTTAGTCTCTTGGTAGCAAGTCAGTTGACATTTTGTATAATGTACAAGTTTAGCAGTGAATTGTAGCTATTTGTTATATGAAGAGGTTCCTACAAAAACAAAGTAATCTCTGATCAAACATTAAATTCTCCTTAGAACTGTTTTAGGAGAAGTATGCTTTGATCAGGATTCACATCTGCTATTTTTGCACTAATCTCTTCATATAATATTTCAGTAGAGCAGTTAATTTTTGCCACTGTACTGCATGATCTCTGATTTTTGTCATACAATGTTTTCTGTAATCACTATACTTATAAGATCAAATTTGATACTTATTTTAGGATTCAATTGGTGAAAGAAGACATCAGACTCTTGAGAGAAATGCTGCGTTGAGGCAAAGAATAGACAAACTCAGGTATTACATGTACTTCATGTTTGCAGAACTCCTTGGCATGTTAGATATTATGTACTAGTTACATTGTAGATGTTTTTTAAGAAAAAGTTATCAAAATTTCATAAATTGAATACTTGGTAAGGAGCATACAATGAAAGAATGACAGTGCTTTATTGGCAATAGTTTATTCCAGACCTACAGTGTAGATCTTAAGTTACATTGAAACGTCTCTGTAATGGCCACCTTTAGGACAGTTTAACATTGTGGTGTAGCTAATAATTAATTACTAGTTAAACTAATGGTGCAAGTGGAAAATGCTGACCTCTGTGGGGAGTCATGGCCATTGTAGTGGAAGTATAAAAATATTCCATTACTACTACAGCATAAATGTACCTCAAAAGATGGTATCTTCTAATGTGAAGTGAATACAGTTATGTATATTTCATTTCAGAGTTCAGAGAGCTGAAGATGAGGCTCAGGCAGAGCAGGTATTCACAAAGCAATATTTCATTTGTGGTTTGTTAGTCCAGTAAAAATGGAATGGTGTAATTATTATTCCACATTGCTGAGCCCATTATAGTCTTGCCATGGTAGGATTGTTGCTTTAAAGTACTGATACCTGTCTAATACATGCCTTGTCTTTTAGTTGGCTCCTGCTGTTGAAAACCTTGAAGGCACAATAAGAGAACTCAATAGAGAACAGGTACATGTGCCATAGGTTATTACCCTGCAAGCTTAGGTTTTTAAACCACCCTGTACAGGTGACAGTGCACTACCCTGATAAAATGACCCTGATATAAATGACCCTGATATAATGACCCTGATAAAATGACCCTGATAAAATGACCCTGATATAATGACCCTGATATAATGTTTGTGAAGTTGTCCAAAATGCTCCTACATGTAGTATTTGAGATATAACAGATGCACTGATTACCATGATTACTTGGCTACCATGTTTACAGTGTATATCAGAGGACAGAGACATAGCTGGCACAAAAACATTGAAATATTTTACAAAAGCAACATACAATCATGATAATGCAATATATACTACATCTAGTTAGTTATACATATTGGTTTGAGTGGAATACTCTGGTATACTTGTAATTTCTAGTACTCACAAGCCTTTAGGGGAGTGTGTATGCAAAGAAAATACATTAGTGACGAGTGGGATGTCCACAGTATACCACACCATAGAAAATACAGCCAATTAAATTACTGCATTGTCTCATGGAAAGAGACAGTTGAATACTGCCAAATATACAACAGCTTTCTTGCTTTCTGATTGGCTGTATTTTCTATGGTGTAGGATAAATAATAGCATTACTCTGCAAGATATACAACAAGGAATGAATGGAAACTTGTAACACCGTAAAAAAGGAGATAACTTACTGATGTTTGGAGTCTTACCCATTTGTCAGATTAGAAAAGGTTTGCTTGGTTTGCTTTTTTACTCCAATGAAGGGCTAGTGCTTGAAACGTCAGTAAGTTATCTTCTTTTTTACGGTGTTAAAAGTAAGTTGTCATTCATCCCTTAGATTTTATACACTGATGCAGCCAAACTACATGCAGTTCACTCACTAGTCTCCTTTTGAGAGATACATGCTTACATGTACCTATGTAGAGCAC
This sequence comes from Telmatactis stephensoni, assembly GCA_029948255.1. NCBI lineage: Eukaryota > Metazoa > Cnidaria > Anthozoa > Actiniaria > Isophelliidae > Telmatactis > Telmatactis stephensoni. Next base: position 308,428 of record JALIZF010001715.1, on the reverse strand, counting down.
TCAAAAAGAAAAAACACGACTGAGCCTTGTGTTCCTTAACTTGCTTTTCTTGTGTTCTATGTACTGTACAGTACCTCACATTTATATCACAGTACAGAGACATTGCAGTGTGTCATTTATTAAAATTAATTTGTTATCTTAGGCTGCAGAATCAAAGAAATACCAACAACTAAAGACAACCAATGCCGAACAGGCAACTAAAAAGGTACTTGGTTGTTTATAGTATGACAAAGTGAATACTTTTAATGTTGCTACCAAGTTTGTCAAATGAAAAAATGGGTGTTTGCAATGGTGTGTGCAATGAAGAGTGCAATCCTTAAAGAATGACAAGAAGTACCAAGAATAGTAATTTATTGATGACTTGTAACTGGTCACTGTTTGTTTGTAGGCAGAAATCAAGGTATCACTAGCAGGGCAAAAAGAACACTGTGAAAACTTGAAGTCCAAGATAGTGCAATCACCAGACAGATTCAAGGCGGTAAGTTGATTCCTACATGTAATTTGGAACCAGATACAGCTGTATCAAAATGCGTTTGTAATTTTTGCCTGTCCTAAATGTACTTCACACTAATTTCCAACATAGCAGTCTAACCTCTAATTATGAACACCACCATGCATAATATCAATGGATACTTCTCTATAACAGAAAGCTTTCTCTGTCCTGACAACTGGAATATCAGGGAATCAAGGGTGGCCGAGCGGTGAGAGCGCCGGTCTGTCACCGCTGTGGTCCCTCGTTCAATCCCCGGACGGGTCATCACATGTGGCTTGAGTTTCTTGTTCGTTCTCTCCCTTGCTTCGAGGGTTTTTTCTCCGGGTTCTCCGGTTTTTCCTCCCTCAGTAATAATGAACTAGTTTCGATCTAAGCTGTGCTCTGTGATCAGACATGAGTCGTATGGTGGCTGCTACGTGTATGTGTATGTAAATTTGTATGTAAATGTGTGATTGTTCAATTGTCTCGTAATGAAAGCGCCCTTGTAAACCTTCGACTCGATCACGTTGAGCAGTGCCCTCGTAATTCAGCACTTAGCTGCAAGGAAGGGTGATGAGCTACTCCTAATTCCTAATTCCTAATTCCTATCCTACCTTTTCTATTAATGAAACCTCTATGGCGGGATCAAATAAACTCCATTTTATTATGGACACTTTTCTGTCGCCCTTGGATGTCTGCAGTAAACAGGTTCCACTAAAATCAGAAATACAAATGTACATGGTACTGTAGATTGCTGTAGATTGCTGACTATAGTACTTCATTTATTTTGCCAATTTTAATCTGGCTGGGATGTACAAAATGTAGTTATGACATGTCTAATGTATTATTTGCAGGAGATGTCCAGACTAAGCAAGCAATTAGACCATGTCAAAGGAAGTATTGATGAAAAAAGTAGAAGGCTTACAGAACTAGACAATCAAAAAGATGGCAGACTGAAGTGTAACGAGGTATATATAGTAATTTATAAAATATTTGAGATATACATGTATATAATTGTACATGTAACACGCATGCTGTTTGGCTGGCTATCATGTTTATATCAGAGGACAGACATGGCTTGCACAAAAACGTCGAAAATATTTTATAAAATCAATATAAAACAATCGTTTACATCTCTGTACTGTGATGTAAACACTCTGGAAGATGTAGAGCACTCAAAAAGCAAGCAAGCAAGCTTTTCTCTTGCTCTACATCTTCCTTCATGTTTATATCACAGTACAGGGACATGCGCACATGTTTTATATTGCTTAAGAATAACAATTTTATTTTTATTTGTTTAGAGGCTCCCATTAAGCTATGATAAAAACAAATATGGGCTTAATGAGGGGCAAATGAACTCTGAGGTTAATAAGCCCAACAGTATCATACATTACTGTACTGTATTTCAATATCATACTTAGTTTCCATATGAGATCACTATTATTGCTGGAAAGTGAAGTAATTGTAGCCATCAGTGAGTTTCATTTCATCACTACATTACTAACAGTATATTAGATGAGATATTTTAACAAACTGCAATTTTTTTGCACATTTTATGTTTTTCTGTGATGTTAGTAACAGTAAGGACCATAGCAATTAATCATAGAGCAGTTTTTATGTAAGTGTGAAATGGGCTATGCAGTGACCATCAGTGGCTTTATTGATGATGTCTATCAAAACATTTTGGTCTTCCTTCCATAACTGTGCAGCACTGTGACTGTGGCATTTTCACAGTCATACAAAATCTGTTCCTTGGAAACTCAGCTCTTTAGTATTGAATTCATTATTTCTAAACCTCTGATTTTATTCTCATTGCACAAAAGAATGTGAAAAATGCTTTAAAGTTGATGAAGTCCATCAGTACAGACATGGAAAGAGAAAGGTACATTAATCTTGTTTGTTTTGTTTTGTTTTATTTTTGTTTGTTTGTTTTTGTCCTGTGGATGAATTTATTAGATATAATAGTGCTCACTTTGCAGGATCATTTTCCAACAATATTATATTGCCATCTTGTTCTTCTTTCTAGTGAATTGCTGGGCCAGCGTGAAGAAAGACAAGATAAATGCAGAGCACAAAAAGAGGCCTTGAAGGATTTGGCATTAAAGATACAGGTTTCACTACTTATACTGAACATCATTTGATTAGAGGGTTACAGGGAAGATCACATTATGTAGATAATGTCCAATCAGCATGGTATTGACTGTGTAAATGATTTTGTTAGCACTGTAAGAGACAAGCAGCCTCCAAGCAAGACAAGGTGTTGCGTACTACCAGACAACATGAGAAAAAAGTGGCAGCCTTACATGAACAGTCTCTTGATCTAAAACGGTAATTCTCACTAAGTGTTCTTTTTAAATGCATGTAGTTTTAGAAATCAATGTATAATGTCCATGTATTTGCTCAATAATTTATTTACCATTGGTTACAAATAAAGGCCACATAAACAACTAAAAGTTAAGGTGAAGCCTCCTTATTTTATGTGGGTAGCTTGTAATAGCCAGCCAGACAGACTGTCCATCCATCCATCTATCCATTCATTCATCCATCCATTCTTTCATTCATTCATAACATGTTTTTTCAAATCTATAGTTTTATCTAGTGTTGTTAGTCACATTGAATTCTATATTAATTTCATCAAAAATTATTTCCTTTTATTGAATTTTCATTAGCAACTCCTGATGCTGGTATCAGGACTAATGAAATGAAATGAAATGAAAACTTTATTTAAGGAGGAGACCTCATCACCCTTAAGTGTTTTTCATGAGGGACCTCCATATAAAACACATGATTACAAGATAAAACTATAAAAATTTGCTAATATACTAATAATGTTATAGATGAAGAAGTTATGGCATATAAATTTACTGTCCTGTGTTTATGGTTTTGTTTAGAGATGAAGCTAAATATATTGAGAATAATGTGGGAGAATCCATGGAAAACTGTAAGGATATTGATAGAAAGATGCAAGAAATTGCTCATATGGTATGTCTTGTGTGTGTGTGTCTGTGAATTGTGTTTCCTCAAACAATTGCTTGGTAAATAGTTGTTTTGAATACCTTTCAATTATGCTGGTGGTAAATATTCAACTTTTGCTTGTCTGATGCAAGCAGAAAACAAAACTGGGAAATGGATTGCACCTACAACTCTTGTATTGTCAGGATCAGGAATACACACATTTTAACTACTAAGGGCATAGAAAACAGCAGAAATATGTGGGGAATCAACATATTTTACCAGAAACCAAGGCCAGCAGACAGTTTTAGGTAAAATAGTACAGGTACAATACATCTTGGTTTTGAAGTAGACCAAAATATTGCATAATCTACAGAACTGTAGTTTTGCCTTTTTCATTAGGGGTATAACTGTTCATGAAAAGGAGTATTTTTGTGATTTCCTTCATACTATTCAACATATTTTGGGCATTGGTTGGGGGGATTACTTTGCTCAAAACCTTTGGGGGGTGGGGGGTGGCAAACAGTGCCCCATTTTTGGGAGGGGGAGGGGGGCACAATTGCCCAAAATCAGGCATAATGTATTGTTATTCAACTTTTAATTTAAATATCAGGTTGAAGACAAAGAAAACCAGTCTAACCAAGAGATTACTTCACTAAGAGAATCTTACAGTAAACTGATTGAACAGGTAAATGGCTGACACACTATTATTAGAGCTGATTTTGTATGACTGTGACAAAGGCTTGTTGTGTTTGTACTGTGCCATGTCTCAGTGTTCTGATTGGATAAAACAAGAATAGTATTGACCAATGAGAATGCTGACAGGGCAGGGACAACAGCCATGGATAGATTTTTCATAGTATGAAATCTCAACATCAACCACTTCAGAAGTCTGATCCCCTGGTTGGAACCAAAAACATGACCTTCCAGTTATCTAGGTGGATGCTCTTGTGGGTTTGGTTCCCACCTGGGGCTCAGATTTTTCTTAAGTGGTTGGTGTTGTGTTTTTAATGTGGAGTTATTACTTATATATTGAGTATATGTATAATTTACCTTTCCATAAGAAATCTGCTCTATAGCACACTAGATGTTGAGTATAGTCTTTTATTTATTTGGCAAGTACAACTAAAGGTGGTCACATATCACTGACAATTCAATTTCTTTATTCACACATAAATAAAAGACATACATGTACTCTTACAATGCACCCCAGACCTTGTTATGATCTAGCATTAATTTGATGTGAAGTGATGAATACATTGCATTCCTTCCTTGCATTAACAACCCTCAGACAAAGTCGTGATACCATTGTTCAGAACACTTTCTTGCCTGTTTTCCTCTTGGTCACTTTCAACATTTGTCAGTGCACATGGTGTCCCTTTTCACATCGTGTCATGTTTGCTAAATCTACCCATTACATTTCAGTATAACTAGTAGAAATGTGTCATCAGTAAACCTTTCCTCAGTTTGCTCTAGAGCACATGTTTTCAAGTCAATGTTGAACTTCATAAAATGTAGGAAGCTTTATGTCCATCCTTGATTTCAACTGTAATTTGGGAAAGGTTTACTATCAGCCTTCCCATAACTGACTCCCAAATTCACAAAACTCTTGATAATATTATTTATTAACATTGTAGGTTAATGTATACCACCAAGGTTTGAATGAAGCTTGGAGTGATCTAGTACAACAAATCTAAACAGTACAAGGGCTATTAAAACACTACAAGTACAACATAATATCATTAATGAATGTTTCCATATTAAAACACTTCTGCTGACTTATTACTTGGCTTCACATTGTTTACATGTCTTAATAATACATGGTGGTGAAAGGGGAACTAATCAGGTAGTCCAGATACAATCAGGTAGATGGTCAGCATGTAGTTAGACAAGCCAAACTAGTTAGAAGGCAGGCTCTTAGTAGTTTTTAGATTTTAAGTGATGATAGCCATTTCTCTAGCCTCACTTCAAAGCTATTGCATTATTGACTTTCAAATACAACTTGGTACCAAAGTAGACCTGTTGTTAAGCTAACACCCTGCATTAAGCAGACACTAGTCCCCAGGTCACAGAATTTCCTACATGTATTTACTAGAACTCTGGCCTCTAAGTGAACACTGACACTAAAACATAAGTACATTTGGTAATTTCTATTGTTAACCTTTATTGACCCAAGCAACTTTTGTTGGTCTTGTCTGAAGACAATTTGCTTCAGGAAATGGCTTCTCATGACCAAAACTAGTCAAAAGGTACCTGTAATGTTTACTGTCATTTTCCTCTAACTGTGGTCACTAATTTATCACTTATTGTAACACTGATTATGTCAGAAGTTACTACTGAAACATGTTTGTTTTAGAGTGCTTACAATGTATCTGTGAAAAAGTTAGCGAACTAAGTTGTACTAAATGGCGCCAAATCCTTTGTTTTCTATTGTTAAATTAGTGCAATTTCTTACAAAGTTTTTCACAGATATATCGTAAGCACTCTAAAGGTTTGCAAATATGGTTTTTTCTCCTCTCTAGAATATGAACTATTCTATTGTTTTCAATTCATAATGGTTAACAAACTCAAGTGACCTCAGTTAGAGTAGAATAACAGTAATTCAAAATGCAATTTAATGACTATTATTTTGTTGGTTAACGATTTTCTTTGTTGGGAACAATTGAAAGTTAATTACTGACCAATATTCTGTGAAATATACATACCCTAATTAAGCAGACACCATCTTTTAAGTGAACACCAGGCAAGGTTCCAAAGGTATCTGCCTAACGGAGTATCTGCAATGTTTTAAGGCAAATTAGAGCAATTTTAACTGTTGAGTTAAAAAAGATTTTAAAAATTAAAACTAAAAAAAACGGAAAGAAAAAGGGCCATCACTGTTAGAGTGAAATTCTTGTTGGTTTAAACACAATACATGCTTATTTCTTGTTTAGAGCAATTTTCGTATGAGTGTGAAACGAACCGCGACCTTGTCAGTGCCGTGATGTCTATAAAAACATTTGAGATTCCTGTCGTAACTGTGCTGTGACCGTGCGGTGCCGTTTTCACAGTCATACGAAATCTGCTCTATTTTAAGTTATTTCACCAGAAAAAAGGCAGTAACTCGTGGATTGCATAACTCGTGGATTGCAAATCCACGAGTTAATAAACGGAAAATTGAGGCAAAATAGGCGATATGCACTAACAGGTCACGTGACCCTATCTCCCATAAATGAAGTAGCACCGTAAAAATGATCTCCAGAAATGGAAAGAGCGTCTCAATATTAGTAAAATAGCAAAGTTTCAGCTCATAAGATGTAATACAGGACAAATGACAGTGAATTTAAGATTGAAGATTTTCTTAAGATTCGTTTGGAAAAACGCGCTGGATGGCAAGCTCGTGCCATCTAACGCGTTTTCCCGAACGAATCTTAAGAAAATATCTCACCTTAAATTTGCTGTCAATTTTTCTCTCATTCATCTTATAAACTGAAACTTTGCATTTAAACTAATATCGAGGTGCTCTTTCTATTTTTGGAGTTCATTTTGACGGTGCTGTTTGATTTAGGGGAGATAGGGTCACGTGACCTGTTAGTGCATATCGCCTATTGTATTATCACTTCCGGTGGAAGTGTCCCATGGTTTGTTTCGTTACATTGCTCTTGCACATCTCGGAATTATTTTAAGGAGAATCAAAGGAAACAGCGAAGGAACATGACGCCTTTCAGTTTGTATGTAATCGTGCTGTTTCAGTTTTCGCTGTATGTCCATATATCCATCTGTACGGAATACAACCATAGTATTACGTGCAAGCCAAGTTCTTGTAATTTATCGACAATTTTTGTTTCACTACAAAATGATACCGAAGTTCTGTTGCAACCAGGATATTATACTTTGGACAAAAACATCGTCATGTCGAATTACAGGAATATCCTGATAGCTGGTACATCAAGAGATGATGTGTTGATAAATTGTGGTAACAGCGATGTTGGCATCACGTTCTTACGAAGCCATGGAATCAAACTACAACAATTCTTAATTACGAAATGCGGAGCACCACACATTGGGACATCTCTTTACAACATAACTTTTATGGCTGTGTTCCATTTTGTATACTCTCGAGATATTACTTTCTACGATGTGCAAGTTTCCAATAACCCAGCTCTCTCCGTTAATCTTTACGATGTCGGTGGAACCGTTACATTCGCTTCTTCCGAGTTCTCGTTCAACAAGAGGTCAGACGGTGGGGATGGTCGTTGGGGTGGCGGAGGAATTTATGTACAGTTTACATACTGTGGATCGATGTTTGGTAATGGTTGTAATCAAGAAGACAACATAGAACATCAAAACTACATACACAACAATAGTTACGTTTTCAGAAACTGTTCTTTTGAAAGGAATTCTGCCCCTGGGCCGCCAAACTTACCTGGAACTAAAAATACCGACTTCCTCCCGCCTCAAGGAACAGCTCATATGTCCTTAGGGAGAGGAGGTGGATTATCGCTGTACCTAAGGGGTAATGCAAGCTACAATAATTTCCTTGTAGAGAATTGTACCTTTACTAACAACACAGCTGTGTGGGGAGGAGGGTTTTTCACTGAAGTTGTAGACTCATGTTTTCACAACACAGTGCACATGAAAGGCTGCACATTTACAGGCAATAATGCTACGTGGGCTGGTGGAGGAATGCGCTATGGACTAATACAAGTATTTGATGACTTGAAGCCATACATCAATGGACTATTTACAGATACTGTCTTTGTCAACAACTATGCCATTTGGGGAGGAGCTACGTCAGTGTATGCGACAGAGGAAGCATTGGCCAGTAAAGCTACAACTAGTAAGATTAAATTTGTTAGAGTTCAATGGATCAAAAACTATGCTGCTAACGGTGCTGCCGTAGGTGGAGCTTCCTGGAAAATCCTTAGTGCTGGTGGTGTCGTAAAACCAGTCTTTGAAAACACTACTTTCAAGGGCAACTTAATACATGACTATGAACAATCAACAACAAACTACTCTGGTCCAGAGAGTTTCTTCTCATCAGTTGTTAAAGGACAAGGTACCATATGCACCAATGCTATGCCATTTTACTTTGAAGGTGATAACTATTTCCTGGACAATTTTGGAACTGTTTTCTTGATGACTGATGCTGCCCTGACTGTAGTTGGTGCCATGGAGTTTCATAGGAATGAAGGACATGATGGTGGTGCCATTTCATTGTTTGGTCAGTCATGGATTAATATCAACCCTGGATCAAGGTTTTTATTTTCAAAGGTAAAATAATCATGTATTTTGGGAGGAAGGGGAGAATTTTCTATAATGGATTATATGGGATGGCTCTACACAAAAGTGATAACTTTTTGCACTTGCATATGGAGAGGTTAGCAATTTCATGATTGAGTTGAAGTTTCTATTGTGTAATGTCATTAAATCTAAACTACTGATCACTGAAAGATGGTTTCACAATATTTTCTTTATATAACTGAAAGAAGTCTTTCTCTAAAAACTGGGTCATTTCTCTTGTTGAAATTCTGTCATACAGTACTGTCACACATTTTCCAAAGACTTAAAATCAAGCCCAACCCCACCCCAGGACTATTCTTGGTTTTCACTTACGTCATCGAAAAATTTCCAGAGCCCTGAGTGAAATCAAATGTCATTCACTCAAAAGAGCACATAAAACTATGTAACTCTGCAAAATTTTGAATTGAAACGAGTTTTTGTTGCGAAGATATTGCCATTTTAACTGCTTATTCTTTAGTAAGAAATGTATGGCACTTCGTGGTTGGTATCACTCTACGGGTCACCAAAAAATATCAGCGGATTTCACATCCCTGAGTAAAATCAATGTATTCTTGACTTTCACTTACGTCATCCAAAAATTTCCAGGATCCTGAGTGAAATCAAATGTAACTCACTCAAAAGAGCACATAAAACTATGTACCTCTGCAAAATTTTGAATTGAAAGAAGTTTTTGTTGCGAAGATATTGCCATTTTAACTGCTCATTCTTTAGTAAGAAATGTACAGTATGGCACTTTGTGATTGGTGTCACTCTACGGGTCACCAAAATATCAGCGGATTTCACATCCCTGAGTAAATTCAATGTATATCTTTGTAAAGAGCAAGTAAAGCTCCATATGTCCAAGGAATTTTCAGTCCGAAAGAGATTTTTTTTGCAAAGTTATTAACCATTTCCCAAACTCATTCTTATGTAAGAAATGTATGTCGTCACCATGTTGGTGTCGCTCTGAGCGACACCAACATGGCGGACAAAATATGAATTGGCAAAATCATATAATAATAACAGTTAAATCATTTAAGTTGATACAGATGTCTTATAAACAAAATTTTCATTCAAAGACCAAGCCAAATGTGCGTAATTTGTAGCAAATTTGTCTGTTTTTGCGTCTGTTGAATACGCGTGACAATATTACGTGACAAGATTTTTACCTCTGATAACTCGAAAACCAAATAATGGAAATAGCTCAAATATTCAGGAACAACTTCTGTTATGGATATAAAGAACATACTATAGACCCAACCTTAATTGATCTATATGAAGCATGGAAGTTTTTGATGACGTCACGTGAAAACCAAGAATACTAAGTTTTTTACCAAACTTTGACTAACCATATGTGTGAATTGTATTTTACCAAATGTCATTCATTTGCTTTAATGTTCTACTATTCATTTAATATTTTATTTCAGAATAAAGCATTTAGAGGTGCTGGAATATTTGTACAAACACCTGGAACACCAAATAGAGTGGCATCTAAAAACTGCTTCATTACATACAATGCACCAACAACTCTACAGACTCTTGTCTCCCCTGACAAGTGGAAAACCTTCTTTAATTTCTCTTACAACAATGCTTCTGTTGCAGGTATGATAACAGCAATTCATATTTCTTCCAACTTTGTTTTTCTTTAATTCCAGCCCTCTGTCCTTCATCATTTCTTCTTCGTTTTTCCTTCTCTTTGTTCCTTTTCTTTCCTTTCCTCCCTCCCTCCCTCCCTCCCTCCCTCCCTCCCTCCCTCCCTCCCTCCCTCCCTTCCTTCCTTCCTTCCTTCCTTCCTTCCTTCCTTCCTTCCTCCTTTCCTCCTTTCCTTTCCTCCTTTCCTCCTTTCCTTTCCTCCTTTCCTTTCATTTCCTTTCCTTTCCTCTCATTTCCTCTCCTCTCCTTTCCTTCCCCTTCCTTTCCCCTCCTTTCCTTTCCTTTTCTTTCCTTCCTCCCTCCCTCCCTCCCTTCCTCCATCTGTCCCTTCCATCATTCTATCCATTCCTTCCTTCATTTTTCCATCCTTCCTTCCCTCCTTTTTCTTCCCTCTTTTCACTGATCAAACCTTCTTTGCTTCCTTGTTTTCTTCCTTCTTTTCCTTTTTCCCCTTCTTTCCTACCTTCCTTCTGTCCCTCCTTCATTTTTTCTCTTCCTACATTCCCTCCATTACTTTCACCTTACTTTTTTCTATTCATAAATTTATTTCAGGATTTTTTTCCATTTTAATAATTTTTAAGGCTTACATTGCTTCATCAAATGTATTTGCTTCAGGCCATTCCATATATTGTTCTACTCTAAAGTATTGTTTATGGTACATGGAGGTATATGGCTTTCATAACAAGCAACTTTTTAACTGGACAAACTTTGTCTATGAGAATGTATCACCATTACCAGGCAGTGAGATTGCTACTGATCCTGTCCAGATTGCACTGAATCACACTGACTGGCAAAACATGGCACCAAGTGATATTGCCAATCCAACTGTTAAACTTATTGATGAACGGGACCAGATATTACCTGGTAAGTTCTTATTGCATAATTACAAATTATAGCAAAAATAGTTGCAACAAAACTTATATTTTCCGGTATTTTGTTAAGTTTTTGTTTTTCTGATCCATGAATCATTATTGGGGTGGAGCTTATTCATAGCAGTCAATAACATACTATTTATCCCAAATATCACGTACAAAACATGCTATTATTTGTTAATAATACAGCCTAAGAAATTTCTGCAATTTTGATAAAAATAGCCACTAAGTTGAATCACGGTGACACGGCTAGACACGACTACTTCAAAAAGTAAAAAAAGACTGTTGGGCCAAAAGTAGTAAAAATAACTAAACAATATTCAAGAAAAGTAAAAAGAAGTAAAAGGAAATCTGTCTGATGAGTTAAATTGGTAATTTCATTTTCATTTTTGACCTAAATGACTTCAAAGTGACCTTTTCAGTAAAACAAAGTGTCCTTTATAAGATAAACATGGAAACGCACAAGTGTGGAATACCTTTTTATTACCTTTTCAGCATCACTGCTTTGGGTTGACAAACTTTCACTTTCAGTCACATGTCTGTAAGCTTGATTGATTTTTGCCAGTTTAGAAGAAACAACAAAAGGAAGTCTTCAAAAGCATTAAATGAACCATACTTCTTTCATTTTGTGAGCTTTTGGACTTAGTTCTATTAATTAAATCACCTCTTTAAGCGTGAAAAACTTACAAAGAAAGAAAGCAGTCGCCATGGAAAGTGTAATATTTAAATGTAAGTATTTCAAAATTAAGCTGAAATACTGGTCAGTCCTCTCAACCAATCAAATTGCAGAAATTTCTAGTAATTTTTACTAAAAAGACAAGGGTGATAAAGCTAACGTTTCGATGCCTGGCTAGCATCATTATCAAAGCAATTACAATAAGATAATGTCAGAGTTCTTATAGTGACAAGTGTCCCAAGGGTCAAAAACTTGCAAATAGGTATCCATTCAATGCTGATTATCTTGAAAATAAGCACAGGACACCCCATTTTCCTTTTTCTTTTTGGAATCAGCATATATTTTATACAAAAATGTTTCAATTGAAGGTTTTCTAATTAAGTTTTGCCAACGTAGTCAGTCTCCTTAATTGTCTTTTTCTTTGTCAATATGAGTTTTTGTAACTCAAAAATTAGCAATGTTTGTAATTTCTCAGGACCATTTATTAGATACTTAAGTCATTGGAAATGTGTGTGGTTGCTGTCATGTGTCCTTAGCCAATCATAATTATAGTAATGATGTTAACACATGTACAGCAATCTCATTAACATTGCCCAGCTGAATGAATCAATGAATGAATGAATATATACAACTGTACATAAATACATAGAGTCCAGATGGTAAATGTTCCATGTCTCATTGAATATTTGCTTCTCTCATGAAATATGGTTCGTGTGCATGAAATTAACATCTTCAATAAGCTAATTAAAGTAAAAAAAATCATAGCAATCTCTTTCTGAATTTGCTCAAGATGATAAATATTTTATAAAACATTTATGATATATATTCTAAAATTTAGACTTTTTTTCTCAATTTGTTTTTATCTGGGGTCAGTTATTAAAAAGCAACTTAGTACATCTAAAGAAAACCATTGATTTTGAGCCTTGTTAATACCAACCCACTCACAGGGATAAAAAAAGGAATGAAAAAAAATAGGCCCTGAGGTGGACAGCATTAATGAGATAAATCTGGGCAAATCAGAAGATGTCATAATTCAAATATTGTTTTCTTTGCAGGGATTGTCTCTGTTGACATAGTGAACACCAATCTCTCCAACACTCAAGTTGATGTCAGTTCTGGCCCATTTTTCCCATCAGACAGCAATATTTATTCCTTTAAGCTGAGTGGGAAGTCAAACAAGCCATTTTCACTAAGTATACAGACAGTGACAGGACGAGCCATTAAGGCTGTTGTACCTAATGTCACTCTTAAAGACTGCAGGCCTGGATATCACATTGCAGATAACTCAAGATGTGTTTGTCTGAAGTCCCCACAAACATCACCTGATAATATTGGTATAACTCGTTGTCAAGGAGACCATCATGTCTTTGTACAAAAGGGATTATGGGCAGGGACCTTAAATGGTAGTTCTAAAACATTTATGACCTTACCATGCCCGTTAATGTATTGTAGTTTCCAGTGTCCTCCTGGGATCTCTTGTGCCCCACATGAGTATCTTTATGTACATGATCCTCACCATCAATGTAGAGGCCACAGGACTGGTATTCTTTGTGGAAAATGTCAGCCTGGTTACAGTGTTGTCTTAGGCAGTGACAAGTGTAAGATCTGCTCAAAAGGTTTTGTATGGGTTGGATATTTTGCCCTGTTTTTAATTGTTGGTACACTGGTAGTCATTGGTGTTTTACTTGTTAATGTTGATATATCTACTGGTCATTACACTGGATGTTTGTTTTTCTATCAAGTAGTCTTACTACTTGTAAGAGATGGCTTTACCCCAGACCCTGTCCTGCGTTTCATGATGGGACTAGCCAATGCCCAGGTAGGCCTAGGTGCTTGTATGTGGAGTGGTATGACAGATCTCCATAAACTTGCCTTGACATATGTCCTTCCCACTTACATACTCTTTTTATGTGCCATTGTTGGTGTTCTGTCTAGGAGACCTGGATGTGTATTTTCCCACAGGTCAGTTCTAAGGGCATTTACAACCCTTTTTCTAGTGTCCTATACCACTTTTACAGCTGTATCACTAGAACTTCTCCACTACTCATCATTTCATGGCAGGAAAGTGTTGTATAAAAGTGGCGAAGTGGAGTATTTTAAGGGTGAACATATTGGGTTTGGTACACTTGCTATAATTGTCTGTGTTGTCATAGTTTTTCCATTTCCTCTGTTTCTGTGTTTGGTTCAGCCATTATCCTACATTAAGCCAGGCCTTGGTGGTGGTAGTATGAAACCTTTCTTGGATATCTTCCAGTCTTGTTATCAGAGCAAGTATCGTTGGTTTTCAGGAGTGTATTATCTTGCTCGCATTATCTTATTGTTAATCTACACATTTATCTCAGATTCTGCCCTTAAGCACAGCTTGCTTTGTTTTGTATGTATTTCATTACTCACTATTCAAGCTAACATACGCCCTTATGGAAATCAACTTACAACAAGTCCGGCTGAGGAAAAGCAGGGAACATGGATTAACTTGTTGGACTCTTTACTGTTGATGAATCTCAGTTTTATTGCTTTACTTGGTTCATTTTCTACCAACAATTACAGCATATTTGCCTCAATATTATCCAGTAGTGGGTACTCCGCTGCAGATATACTATGTCTATTTCTAATGTGGTTACCATCACCCTATTTCATTGGTATTATTATCTTTAATTTGTACAAAGCTGCAAAGAAAAGGTATCGGAAAGCCAGAACTCTCACACTAAATCGCGAAGAGTCTGTCCTGTCAGAAACATCAGACTTTGCTACAAACACCTGAGAACATATTGTGTACTTCATGAATTTGTTACTAAATTAGCATAAACTTCTAGCAAGACTCCATGGGTGTCAAATGGTCTCTGCAAAAAGGTAGCCTTGCAAAATTTAGGTGAAATTTTGCAACTCTCAAAGTCTGAATTTCTTTACAAAATGACTCTGTCTTTGAAAACAAAGAAAATTGGTGAAAAAGCATGTGTGGCTCACAAACAATATGGCATCTCAGTGTTGCAAAGTCTTGCCTTGGCCACTTGACACCCCTCGCTGGCTAACAAGGCTACATCCATACATCCATAAATATGAATTTGAAAACACGTTTTGCTATAAGTAGGCTTTCCTGTTATATCCAAAATGGAATTTTCTAAAAAATGTGCTTTCACTAGAGAAGTGTGGATGTAGTTTGTACATTGCTTTCAGAGTGAAACATTAAAATAATATATACGTACTTGAAATTTTCTTGTTTGGAATTTCAAATATTTTTTTTATTGAAAGCAATAACAACAATATGTAAACACCAAAACTGAATTGTTACATCTACTACTTGACAATTAGATCTGAGAAGACATTCCATTTCAAGTAATGGTACAAAATAATATCTTTAGTCTCAATTCATCAGGAATATGGCTAGCAAAAATACCTGATTTCAGTAATGTAGTAATTCTATACAACAAACTGCACAGGTTCTTAATTACTTTCTAAGATTATTTTGGTAATACTTCGCTATTTGATTTTGTGGCTGCTTCTAAATCATTATTTGCTGCATTGTGACTATAGTACGTAAATAAGCTATATTATATTTACATATGCCTTCTAGGAATGGATTGTTTGTTAGTGATCCATTAGAGAACCTAATTTTCACAGAAAATTAAAATGTACATGGATTCATTATCTGTTCTAGGAAGAATTTTCGCATGTGGTCTTTACTCAGAGATTATCAATCAATATTGGATTGATTCTTGTTTGTTTTACAATCTCAGAGTGTTAGATGTAAAAATCAATCAACGAGATAAAAAAAGCTTCGATACTGGATTATCTTTTCCACATATTTATATTTCTTTACAATAAATTCTACTTCGGCTAATTTTACTCTCAATTTACAAAGCAATTCTTGATCCTCTGATTACATTTTGTTATTTTATAGATCATAACATATCTGTGGTTTGAATGAAAATCAAACATAAAAAATATTTAAAAAACTGTGGAATAAAAACTCTTTTCATTGGATAATTTTGACACTCCTTTGTTGTCCATATGTTTTTATCGCTAATTTCCTGGTGTATTTTTTCCTTTCTTTCTTCCCCTTGTTGTCGCTTTATAAGCAAAGACAACGGCAACAGCAGCAAGCGTAATAGCAGCATTTTGCAGGCACATTATAAGTGTTCCGACCTTTCAAAACAACCGTAGCTACTGCTTTCAAACAGCCTGCACCTGTCTTATGAGATGTACTCGCATTGGCAATGTAAGTGAATAAGAGTCGCTGGAGTGTATGTCCATCAAAATAGTTATTGTGCCCTGGGCATACTCGCTCAACACTAGGCGCCAGTGATAACAAAGTCTCACAGGATTGCACATACTGAGAAACATTACTGTATGGCAACCAATCTATTAGTAAACCATCGTAAATAACATCGCCACTAAATAACGTTCTAGATTCGTCCTCGTACAAAGCTATACTGCCTCTCGAGTGACCTGGCAAATGAATCACGCGTATTTTTCGATTCCCAAGATCTATAATGTCTCCATCATCGAGTAACCGAGTTGGTTGTGCTGCCTTGACTTTATAGTTCTTAGCAGCCCAGTTTTTCTTGGGTGGTTTAGATATGTCCGTTTCGTTCATAAAAGTGCAAGTTTCATAATTATCTCCTCGCTGAATTGCTCTTGCCTCTGCACGGTGAATGGCAAACTCTTCAAACTGATAGAGACCTCCCGAGTGATCAAAATGAACATGGGTCGCTACAGCTAAATATGGTTTGTCTCCTATAGCACCAGCTCGCTTTAAAAAACCCGGCAAATCCCACAGCCCAACTCCAGTGTCGATGACCAAGTCCATAGCTGATCCTTTGACTATCCATAAATTGGCCTGGTTTCCAGATACATAGAACCGTTCGCGACATAACAATAGGTCACGATCTATCTCAGTTAGGCTGAAATCCTCTTGCTCCATCGCCATGATCACTGTTAGATCTCTGATTGCAGGAAAGCAAGTCTTGTCGCCAAGTATTGAAGTATCTTGCTGCTTGCTGTGATGTTGTTTACTCGTCCCAGTCTCTAAGTAGTGTGGTGCATCAGCTGCTCTTTTTAACATGAACGTAATGTATTCATAACCAAGGTTATATACCGGATGACAGCAGTTTGAGCAAACATACAGAAATCAGTTAAATTAAAGCAGCAATTTTTATTCAGCACCCCAGCCAAGCTATAGATACTGTCTACAGTGTATTGGCCATCGGCAATATATTCATCTCACTTTATTAAAATTGTACTTAAGGCAACTATGAATAAACATGTTTTCCAATAACTGCACTATCGATGACCAGGGATTAATTACTATGTAGGAACAGAAAATGAAATACCCACTGATTTCATGACGTGCGTGAATTGCTAGGGGAAACCATCAATGACATATCCGGACAAAGATAAGTGAAATTCATTTTCTTGATTGCTTGGATTATAACAGCCTTGTAACTCTTCGGCGCCGAGCTTTTATAAACGGCTGTTATTATATCTGCACGTCATTGGCTATATTCACGCGATTGACGCATTGACAGTGGCGTATATGGCGTACCAAACCGTTCAAAATGTGTCTGGTATTTCCGATGTCGCTAATAACCATTACCGACATCGGTTATTCAATTATCGATGTCGGTTATTCAGGCCTTTCTCTACTGTCGGGTTCGAAATGTGTCTGGTATTTCCCATGTCGCTAATAAACAATACCGACATCGGTTATTTAGAGCTCTCTCTACTGTCGGGTTCGAATTCTCGACGTCCGATTTTCGATGTCGGTTATTCAGAGCTCTCTGTACTGTCGGGTTCGAATTCTCGACGTCCGATTTTTCGATGTCGGTTATTCAATTTTCCGTGTCGTTATTTCGAATGTCCAGTTTGCTTCTTAATTTGCCATTCCCGATGTCGGTTATGTAATTCGTCTATGTCTGTAATATTTCGGGTTTTCCGACGTCGTTTTCTAAATTATAACGATGTCAACTTTCAAGTAATGACATCATCAGATATAGCCCACTGGTTATTAATCTCCGATGTCGGTTATTCAAAAATTAATTAATACACCACAAATGAATAAATGGTTGAGTAAATGAATAAATGGAATCAATCAATCAATAAACGAGAGAATGAATGAGTGAATGAATAAAATATAAATTAATCAATCAATCAATCAATCAATCAATCAATTAATCAATCAATCAATTATCGAACGAACGAATGAATGAATGAAATATATATATATAAAGAGATAATGAAATGATAATGACTAAATGAAATAAAATGAATGAATAAATGAATTATTGATGATTGAAAGAGTGAATGAATGAAAGAATGAATGAAAGACAGAAAGCAAGAAAGAAAACATGAATGAGTGAATGATTGAATGAATGGGTGGATGAACTGATGGATGGAAAATGAATCAATTAATTTATGAACAGAATCGAATAAATAAAACCTGAAAAATGAAAATTAAAGAAAAGAAAAAGGTGATGGAAATAAGAAAGAAAAAAAAATGGACTCTTGGAAAAGTCAGTATTGCACTTCTTTTTATATGTATTCTCATTTGTGCATAGAAAATTTTTAAATCTAATAGTGAAAGAGAGAATAACGGCCAGTAGGAATAGATATAAAAAATGGAAGAGCAAAAACCAGGGAAAAAAAGGAAAATAAGAATCCAATTTATTTTCAATTCCCCCTCATCCTTTGGGCCTATCTGTCGAGACAATGAAGTATTGCATGCTTTTGGTGTTTGTATTCTATCACAGGTTAGTTGCACTTAATCTGTAAAATTGCACTATAAAGTAATGCAAAATAGTATTACTAAACAATCAAAAACAAAGGATTTTGTACTATAGTTACTATATATTTTGTACTTTCTCACAGGTTAAGTGCAATCACTCTTAGGTTATCACCCTACACCAGTTTCAACTTGCATATATAAGCCAAATAATGTATAGTGCACTGAACTCCACTCCACAAATTAATTGATTGTGTATGTGTTATGTCATAGTTGCATTAAAGATGCATAAAACTGATAGAGAAATGCACCATTTCAAGTTCATTCCCAAATTTTTATAATTCAACCCCCATTCACATAATCACATTTATTAATAGTCTTGAAGTGAAGAAAAAATCAGAAAATCAAATATCAGGTTTTCAAATAATTGTATTTAAATACTGAAGAACAGAAAATACAAACTAATTTTGTAAAATACAAACTGGATTTGGTTTCAGTCAGCGTTTTTATTGTCTATAGTTTTAAGTTTGACATTACATCATCTTTGATAAGTAATTTTTCAAGTCAGTGAAACCTTCATTATGATCACAGCAAATGTTACTTCTAAAGGCACCTACAAAAGAAAAGAAAACGATTACTGTGAGTTGAAACAATTAACAGTGCAGACATACTTCACTTACCATAAAAAATATTTTTTTACTTGACTTCTTGTCAAAATTAATGCATCCCTGGAACTATCTGTAAAGATAAAACAGAAAAAGAGGAAGCAACCCCGCAAGATGGACCTACAAGTCTCTAAACAATAGTAAAAAATATAGATATGAAAAAACAAGAGATATCTAAATAGCTCAATAGATAACAACAACAACAAAAATAACACATCAATCAAAGGAACAGCAAAATACTGGAAACAGCAAAATGTAAAAGGCGGCCCAGAGGCACTCCTTACCAGCCGATAACAAGCCACTTCAGAATGAACAGGGACCATGACTCCCCTGAACAAACTACCAGGTGCTCATCAAAGGCGGCCCAGAGGCACTCCTTACCAGCCAATCACAATCCCTCCCTTAAACAAAAACAATTGCTTGCAAGAGGCGGCCCAGAGGCACTCCTTACCAGCCAATCACAAGCCACTTCAGAATGAACAGGGACCATGACCCCCCTGAACAAACTACCAGGTGCTCATCAAAGGCGGCCCAGAGGCACTCCTTACCAGCCAATCACAATCCCTCCCTTAAACAGAAACAATTGCTTGCAAGAGGCGGCCCAGAGGCACTCCTTACCAGCCAATCACAAGCCACTTCAGAATGAACAGGGACCATGACCCCCCTGAACAAACTACCAGGTGCTCATCAAAGGCGGCCCAGAGGCACTCCTTACCAGCCAATCACAATCCCTCCCTTAAACAAATACAATTACTTGCAAGAGGCGGCCCAGAGGCACTCCTTACCAGCCAATCACAAGCCACTTCAGAATGAACAGGGACCATGACCCCCCTGAACAAACTACCAGGTGCTCATCAAAGGCGGCCCAGAGGCACTCTTTACCAGCCAATTACAAGCCACTTAAAATATAAACAATATGCAACAGTATAAACAATAAACAATATAAAAATTGGAAGTAAAATTGATATTAATAATAATAATAATATTAAAAAGAATAACAATAATAATAATAATAAAAGTAATAATAAGAGTAATAACAATGGTGATGATGATAACTTCACCACGCATGTAATACAATACATGCATAACCAAAGATTTCGGTGAATATCTTAATTGACACTGAATAACAATAAATTATTAACGACAAAAAAATATAAATATATATATACAGAAAATGTAGACAAATACAGTCAGACTGCAACAACATCAGGAAAGTAATGTGAGCTTAAATATAAATATAGAAATAAAACTAAAGTATTTTAAAAAGACAAGCAGGCAATCTTATGGTTTCCCTCCTCTGTAAGTACTATGTACTCACCTAGTTTACTCTATGGTAGTGATCAGCATATCACATAACCCTAAAATCGAGTGAAAACAATTAAAACTAACCGATGCATTCATCACACAAAAATTGCTGATACAGTTCGTAGGAGCTACCAATGGAGAAGGATCTAGAAGCAATTGATTATACCAATAAACTGCAAAAGCTTTAAGGAGAAGAACGCATAATGAAGGTAAAAGTTCGTAAACACAACATATTCCCCACAGCTGACTTACCGATACATTTAGGGAAAATTTTCTGTTATTCTTTACTATGTACATACTTTGACGCGCCACTAGTGTTCGCATTCTTATGAACAGAAGCGATTCCAAACTTGAATTTCTAGGTTTACTTTTTCATTATTCGATTGAAAATGAGAATAAGAATACTTTGAGAAAATGGTAGATGGCCGTACAACCGAAATAACAGTTTTTGGGGTAGATAAAAGTTAACTTTTGCAATCTTTCGTCCTTACCACGCCGCACCACGCTACTTGAGTTGCCTCGTGTTATAATGTCGTCTCAAGTTTCAACGCCACACAGGTCACCCAAACGGAAATGAATTTGTATGGTTACTTTGATGGTAGTGTGTTCTAGTCAAATTCTCGTAGTTCACTAAATACAGTTGAACTTAAGTTAAAAGAGCTATAGTATAGATAGTATAGTATAAATAGCTAGCTGAAGAAAACTATAATGTAGGAACCTTTAGTTTTATCGAGTATCCTGTGGCCCCAAAATACTTTACTTGTCATCACGTTGTCAAGTCCTCCTACATACCTTACATTCCTTTCCCCACCACACTACATTCCTTATCCACACACCCCTCCCCTCCCCTACAACTATTTTTCCTTAACACGGTTTTGCCCTCTTTTATTTGTTTTATTCATTTTTTCTTTTTTCTTTCTTTTTTCTTTTTTCATTATTTTTTATGTTTTATTTATTTTTTTATTTTCTCCTATTTCACTATTTTAGCTATCCACTTATCTATTTTTTTCCTCTCTTTTCAAAACATTTTTCCTCTTTTTCTTCTCGTTTTTGTTTTATCCCCTTTTTTACCAATTTATTTAGTTTATTTGTATTTTTACTTATTTATTTTTCTTTTGCTTTCTATTTTTCATTCTACCTTTTTACTCCTTTTTTAGTTTCTTTATTGCATACCCTATATACACTACATTTATATACACACTATTTTTTGCATACAACCAAATGCCCTATTGAATTGCATATCCTATATATAAACATTTATAAATTGTTTCTTTGATGAATAAAAAGAAGAATTTGACGTTTTAGTGCATTTGGACTGTTTTCTGCAAAAAGAAATTTGCACTAAATTTCCTTTTTTTGGCACTATAAAATTTCCTTTCTTCTGCACTAAATTTCCTTGAAACAGCACTGCTCTTAGCCAATCAGCATCGAGCAATTTTTGCATGTATATTATTAATCACTTAATTATCTATCTCTTTTTTTCATTTGTTAATGCATTTGTTTAATAATAATAATAATAATAATAATAATAATAATAATAATAATAATAATAATAATTTTATGAGGGAATATATTTATATTTATTTATTGATATTTCTTTTTATTAACTTATCTATTAATTCATTTGTTTGTCTATCTGTTTGTTTTTCGTTTGTTTATTTATCTATTCATTTCTTTATTTATATTTTATTTATTCATTCATTCGTTCGTTCGTTGATTGATTGATTGATTATTTGAGTTATTGATTAATTTATATTTTATTCATTTATTCATTCATTCACTCATTCGATCGTTTCTTGATTGATTGATTCATTTCTTTCTTTCTTTATCCATTTATTCATTTACTCAACCATTTATTCATTTGTGGTGTATTAATTAATTTTTGAATAACCGACATCGGAGATTAATAACCAGTGGGCTATATCTGATTATGTCATTACTTGAAAGTTGACATCGTTATAATTTAGAAAACGACGTCGGAAAACCCGAAATATTACAGACATAGACGAATTACATAACCGACATCGGGAATGGCAAATTAAGAAGCAAACTGGACATTCGAAATAACGACACGGAAAATTGAATAACCGACATCGAAAAATCGGACGTCGAGAATTCGAACCCGACAGTACAGAGAGCTCTGAATAACCGACATCGAAAATCGGACGTCGAGAATTCGAACCCGACAGTAGAGAGAGCTCTAAATAACCGATGTCGGTATTGTTTATTAGCGACATGGGAAATACCAGACACATTTCGAACCCGACAGTAGAGAAAGGCCTGAATAACCGACATCGATAATTGAATAACCGATGTCGGTAATGGTTATTAGCGACATCGGAAATACCAGACACATTTTGAACGGTTTGGTACGCCATAGGCGTAGCGATGGGCTTAAGCCGTCATCATAAGGTATCACTTTGAAAGTTTTAGTTTTAATTTAATTCACAATATTTAAATGTTATCTCAAGTATAATCCGCACTTGGACGAAGTTTGTTTTTGTGCTTTTGTCCCATTCAAATCGTTCTTCCCTGGGAAATTAACATATTTTGGCGTTGAAAAGATCTTCAAGAAAATCCCCCCCTTTGCTCAGGTCTCGTTACGTCCCTGAGCTTTGTGTGAGTTCCTGTTTTGACAAACCATCACAGACCCTGATCCTGATGGCTTTTCTATTCTCTCCGAATTTTCGCTGAGACGGAAGCGGCGATCGAGCTGCATAGCAGTTCGCTGGATATTAATTCGATCAGGAAAAGCAGGAAAACCCCTAGTTGGTCCGTCTTACAAATGGATTGGCTTATATTCCTTAGCTAGTCAACTTCCATAAAAGGATGTTGGTAACATGACTAAGTACAGACCAGTGCAGTACTGGTGCATTCCAAAGTATTTTTGTATCCTGATGACGTATATCGAAAACGTAAACTTTAGAAAACTGGTGACGTCAAGAACTGCCACATGACGTAAAACGATAGAACAAACAAAATCACCAGAAACAATCGGGTTTTTTTAAAAACGAAAAACACTCAAATTAAGATTAAAATGAATTTTTTCTTTTATACAGAGCCCTGCTGAAAAGCACTTATTGTGATGTAGGCCGTCTGTTTAAAGATTATTATTATTATTATTATTATTATTATTATTATTATTATTATTATTATTATTATTATTATTATTATTATTATTATTATTATTATTATTATGAAATTATCACAGCAGGTTGATCTACTTCTTCATTGCTTATTATACCTTCTTTTCTCACTGCTGATAGGAGTGGCTCTTTACTATTCTGCACATAATATGCTAGTCCCAATTCCTCTAGCGTGACACATTCCTCAACACCAATCAACCCTCGCCCACCACACTCTCTAGGTAAGTATAAGAGATATTATTATTATAAGTATAAGAGATATTATTATTATTATTATTATTATTATTATTATTATTATTATTATTATTATTATTATTATGTATCTAGTTTATGATAATATTGTTAATCAAGTAGCCAATTGTATTTCACCTATAAGTAGAGAGATTTACAATTGCACGTACATGTAACAAAACATAAAAATAAAGTTTTCATTATTATTATTATTATTAATTAGAGCAGAGACTAAAGGTTTTAATTGAAAATCCAAAACTTGGCTGCACGTTGGCTTGATTTACTGAAAAAGTTCTATACATTGGAAAGTGAAGATATTTAGCTATAGGAAACGTTACACAAAACAAACTCTGTGAGCAATAACCCAAAACCTTCAGATGTATCGTGAATTTCCTGTTGAATTACTAAAGCAACAAAAATTGTTTTTATAGGTCAATTAATGCGAAGCTTTGTCGTTTTCCTGCAGTGTTTTTGGTAGTTAGACCAATAATTACAGGTTCCGCATATTTAGGCAGCTGTTGTAATTCCCATTGTCCTTTGAACTTCACGACAGCGAGTGGGGATGATTACTTCGCTAAGTGAACATTAACCATGAATCAAAGAAGTGTCGGTTTAAAGGATAAAATACAGATAAGAATGGTCATTGATAAATAGGACAGAAAGCGCTACTTGCTGACAATTTGTGTGGGAGTGTTCGGCACGCTTGATGAAAACGACTTCCGATCAGAAAATGAATTTTTTTCTCCCCTTTTTATTTCAGACCAAAATGGTATGATTTTTCGAAGGCTCCATTTCCAGCGTTCTATCTAAACTAGCCATGCTAGTCCCTGTCAGTATGAATATTGATGAAAATATGAATAAAAATACTAAAATCGTCAAAATCTATTTCAGACCATATGCTCAAAACCATACCCTTGCCGACCCGAATACTGTACCCCTCCCCTTCCCCCTGTAATTTAGAGGTCCGTAACAAGAGCTCTTGAATTGACCAAACGGTTTTTCGCACATATTTTCACGGGGATTGTAATGACGCACGTGGAATTAAAACTCATTTTACTTTAATCGAATTCTATTTTGAACTTGTGGATTGCAGATCCACGAGTTATAGTGAGGGGTCGAAATATGCAAATGTGTCACTCGCAAATTGTTAAACTATGCTACTGCGCATGCTCAACGTGATTGAAGGCAGGCCGAAGTAACGTGAGCTCTGGATACGCAGCAGCTATCGCTTTCACTCTTTTATTCCGGGACTCTAGAACCATTCACAGATCATCAATATTTGCTCTTCACGTTGAAATCAGACTAGACAAAATTTATATTTAGTTAAGAACAGAAAGATTATACAGAACATATGTTTCAAAATAGCTAGCTGGAAGGAAAATCAATGAATTTTACTGTCGTTACTAAAGGCAGATAAACGTGTCGGTTATATATGCCATAAATAGTTCATTTGATAGACGGGTCAAATAGTGCGAATGTGTTCTAGAAATACGAACTGAACATTATAGCTTGAATTACCATTGACTAGAAGCATTCCAAGATAAGAATTAAGTACAGACGTTGTTTAAGTTACAATGCGGGTAAGAACTAGGGAGCTTTCTAAGTTGTTCTGCGGCATATCGCTTTTCCCACGGCAGAATTTCTTGGTTTCAAGATAGAAAATATATCATTCTATGGATAACATGTTTTCACAATAAAAAGTACAAAAACTCCCTTTTGAAGCCTAGTTTCTTTTGTGTTAAAAGATTTCATCCAATCATAAGCTTTCAACTACTCTTCGAATTTGCTATGTTCCCCACGTTTTGTCATAATAAGACTAGCGAAAGTGTTTGTTAAATGGGAAGCAGCTGATAAATAAAATCGAAGTAAATGTACAAAATCGAAAAGTTATGGGAGATTTTCACGTTTTAACCAATGAGATGAGTGCTTTAAACAATAACGCAATTAGGGCCTAACGGTTTTTTATGCCGTTAGGCTCCTTAGTTCTTACGCGCATCGTCACTTAAAGAAGTCTTTTAGATCGTTGAATTCCTAGTATATATAAGCCCAAGCTATTTCAGGAGTAAAACCATCGAAGTACCGAAGCAAGTTTAGACATGACTTACGCAATATAATATCGCATTAAAAACCTTTCAAAATGTCGGACTTTATACATCGCTGTCAAGCAACAAAAATCGTTTCAAGTCCAACATCAAAGTCATCCAAGCTTCTAGTGTTCGTACTCTATCGTCACAAGAGTCAAACAAACGAAAACATTTTGAGAACGCCCAACTGACCGCCGCCTTCCCGAGCGCCGAGAAGGCCATCGAGTCCGCTAGCCGAAAACAGCAACAAAAAGGCGTATTAAGTTTGTTTATTGGCTTAGTGCTTTATGAAGCAGTTTCTTTTATTTATAGGAACAGTTTGCTACAGAGAGAAGCATTTTTGCATTTGTTTTGGACGTTTTGTAGTCTCGCTTCGCTTTGTCTGTGGGGTTGCAACTACACATTGACAATAGATACACAACATTTAGCTTTCCAAGCGAAAGGTCCGAAGTTCGAGTCTCGGTGATAATCAGCATTTATTTTTTCGCTTTTTTTCCTTTTGACACATTATTTTTTTCTTTTATAGCTAATGACTCTTTTTTCGCTAAAGAAATTACAGTAACTCATTAATATTTGATCATTCAAAATGACTATTAAATTTCCCTAAGAAAGGTTTACAGGTCGGTCCAATCTTTCTATTTAAATTTGATGATAATAAAAATATATTGCTTTAAAGATGTCTCTATTCCATTCAGGGCGTAATAATCTTGGCATGCATAGATCGCAACCACCACAGGAAGCCGAACTGAGAAGCTGCTATAAATCACGATAACTCGATGTTTATCCAATCCACGAGTTATATACGCCATTGGCGGTTTGATATTGATTAGTTGTAGGTTGTTTCTGTACGTGCCTCGCTGGCAATATATGTTTAAAGGTCACGTGGTTTTCAATAGTCACCACGTAAAACTGAGTTTGTCATTCAGCGAGGGTATTGGCTCAGTGCTTACCACTCGTTTGACGTGAAAACGAGAATATAAATAGTTGATATTCAATCAGGTAGATTTTGACAATAGAGTAGCTGCAGTCAGGATTCAATATTTATCAACAATGTGTAATCTTACTTCCTCACGACTTAACCTAAAGTAGACGTAACACCTTTTAACATTCATGACATGTTTTCAGGGTGGAATGAGGATATTTATAAAATATTATAAAATAACTCTTATATAACGCGCGCTCTGATTGGCTGAAAACCCGTGTTTGATGAGAGTATCAAACGCGCTCACGTCATATGGCTCGTGTATTGACCGGTTTACTTGATACCGAGACTAACATGGATAAAACATGGTTTCTGTTATTTTACTTTAGCTCGTTTGTTTCTACATTATTATCATTGCTCTAAATTATTTCTTTGGGATGAGGTAATAAAGTCGTATCGGTATTGTATTGTCTGTTGTGGAAGGTGGGATCTTTTACTTCCTGATGACGCAAACTAAAGCAAACTAGACAAAACACTGTAAAGCTTTTTTAAACAGAAATGGCATGTTTACACGGAATATATCGTGCGGTAGCGGACTTGTAACGCAGTTTAGATATAACAATGGTTATAGTGTAAAGCTTTTAACAGTGCAGAAATAACATGGATTTTGATTTGTATGAATGAGAACGCCTGATCCTGACAAAATATGTGGTGTAATATGGCGGTGAAGTTGTGATGTGGGGTCTTTTACGTGACGCAAACTAAGCTAGACGCTACCCTTGTAGGTGTAAAGCTTTTAACAGACCAGAAATGGCAAGCATTTAGATTAGTAATAAATTTGAACGTCATCTAGGAATATTATTGTGCGTTTTAATTTGATAGTTAATTAAACGTGCCATAAATATTAAAGACGACAGTTTCCAATTTAGTTTATAGAGCATCATATAATCGATGGCGCCTTCATTAACTGGTTGTGATCTTAAAAGGTTTTAAAAGAGACAATCATTAAGGAATGTCGTCATCCATGAAAATATCATCTTTCATTTTGCTTTTTTACACCTATATATCTGAGGGTTGTCCAAAATAGACGACCTGATACAGGCCGTAAACTTAGTTTTCCGACGGTACAGGTGGTGAAGGTAAATTGTATGCAAGAAATGTGCATATCATTATTCAAATGTACAGTCATAACACAACATGCATGTAAATAACTTTTATGGAAATCTAAAAAAAGAATTATGAATGTGAATAAATTATCAGACTTAGCTTGAAGAGAAAGGCCACTCACCAAATGTTTACAGGCCGTACCGTTCATACATGTCGTGAAATGAAGTGTGGTCTTCCTGTGTCGAATATGAGTACAGAATCAGACTTAGGTTGAAGAGAGGAAGGCCCCTCACGAAATGTTTACAGGCCGTACCGTTCGTACATCTCGTGAAATGTAGTGTGGTTTTCCTGTGTCGAAAAGAGAGAGGCCCCTCACGAGATGTTTACAGGCCGTACCGCTCGTATTTCTTGTAAGATATAGTAAGACTAGACTTCATTTCACGACGTGTACGAACGGTACGGCCTGTAAACATTTCGTGAGGGGTCTCTCTCTTCAAGCTGTCTGATAATGTATTCACATTAAACACAGGAAGACCACACTGCATTTCACGAAATGTACGAACGGTACGGCCTGTAAACATTTGGTGAGGGGCCTCTCTCTTCAAACTATATATTGTATACATTATCAGATTTAGCTTGAAGAGAGGCCTCTCACCAAATGTTTACAGGCCGTACCGTTCGTACATCTCGTGAAATGAAGTTTGGTCTCAGTCCTGTCGGTGTCGAATGTTAGTACAGAATCAGACTTAGGTTGAAGAGAGGAAGGCCCCTAACGAAATGTTTACAGGCCGTACCGTTCGTACATCTCGTGAAATGTAGTGTGGTCTTCCTGTGTCGAATGTGAATATATTATCAGACTTAGCTTGAAGAGAGAGAGAGGCCCCTCACCAAATGTTTACAGGCCGTACCGTTCGTACATCTCGTGAAATGAAGTTTGGTTTTCCTGTGTCGAATGTGAATACATTATCAGGCTTAGGTTGAAGAGAGAGGCCCCTCACGAAATGTTTACAGGCCGTACCGTTCGTACATCTCGTGAAATGAAGTTTGGTTTTCCTGTGTCGAATGTGAATACATTATCAGACTTAGCTTGAAGAGAGAGAGGCCCCTCACGAAATGTTTACAGGCCGTACCGTTCGTACATCTCGTGAAATGAAGTTTGGTTTTCCTGTGTCGAATGTGAATACATTATTAGGCTTAGCTTGAAGAGAGAGAGGCCCCTCACGAAATGTTTACAGGCCGTACCGTTCGTACATCTCGTGAAATGAAGTTTGGTTTTCCTGTGTCGAATGTGAATACATTATTAGGCTTAGGTTGAAGAGAGAGGCCCCTCACGAAATGTTTACAGGCCGTACCGTTCGTACATCTCGTGAAATGAAGTTTGGTCTTCCTGTGTCGATTGTGAATATATTATCAGACTTAGCTTGAAGAGAGAGAGGCCCCTCACGAAATGTTTACAAGCCGTACCGTTCGTACATCTCGTGAAATGAAGTTTGGTCTTCCTGTGTCGAATGTGAATACATTATCAGGCTTAGGTTGAAGAGAGAGGCCCCTCACGAAATGTTTACAGGCCGTACCGTTCGTACATCTCGTGAAATGAAGTTTGGTCTTCCTGTGTCGAATGTGAATACATTATCAGGACTTCAAAAGGAGGCCTGAGAAAGGGAATAAGATAATATTATAGTATGTCAATGAAAGATTTGAAGTTTTTTTTATATATATATATAAATATATATAACTAAATAATTATATAAATTAATTTAATAAATAAATTGTCAAATGCGGTATTCCGAAAGGTAGTATTTTAGGACCATTACTTTTTATTTTATACATAAACCACATAACAAATTCTTCCAATCTTTTGAAATTCATACTTTTCGCAGATGATACAAATGTGTCACTACTCTTGTAAAAACAAATCTGCCCTGATAAACACACTAAATTCAGAACTTGACAAAATATCTAGCTGGTTGATAGCCAACCAACTTACAATTGATATTAAGAAAACAAATTATATCATTTTTAAGTCCGGCAAAAAAAGATAGAAGATAGTGACCTAGCTGTAAAGATAAACCATGAATTAATTGAGCGTAAATCCAGCCGCACAAAATTTCTTGGTGTAATTATTGATGAGCATTTAAATTGGAAAGAACATATTTGTACTGTAGCCACAAAGGTATCAAGATCCATTGGTATAATATCTAAATCTCGTTATTTTGTTTCGCAAACCTCTCTTTTTAAGCTTTATTATTCTTTAATATACCCCTACTTATATTTTGGTAATATTATCTGGGGATCCAACTATGAAACCAATCTAAATAGGTTAAGAATTATACAAAAATGATGATTAGAATTATTACTAAATCGAAATATGATGCACATACTGCTCCTCTATTCCATAAAAACAATATTCTAAATTTGGAAAACATTCACAATTTCCAAATTGGCTTGTTTATGTATTCTGTCCATAATAAGCTAATTCCAATAACTTTTCAAAATTTGTTTCAGAAAAATTCTGAATTTCATTCCTATTTCACTAGGAACTCAAATGATTATCGTATGCATCAAAGTAGAACGAACGTCAAAAAATTCACAATAGTTTGCCAAGGCCCAAAATACTGGAACACATTACCTAATGAGCTTAAAACAAAACCAACACTTAATAGTTTTAAATCAAATCTTAAAAAATTCCTCATTGAATCTCATATGCCAAAATAAAATACTTCATTCTTATTATCTTTCTCTTAATAAAAACTAAGCTCTATGACATCAGATTATAAATCTTGATCTCATAGATTCTTGGTCCAAGAATGTACATTTTGAATTACTAAATTATTTTTCCCCCTATCTTGAAGTTATCCACTTCAGTATAACCTAGGGGTTTTTTTGTCTCATATTCCTGTTATTTTTTAGCTATATTTTTTCTTCTTTGAAAAAATTATCAATGATGTCAAGACAGTTCAAAAATATAAGCCTCGAGGTTTCCTTTTGAGCTGTCTTCCCATTGTGGAATTGAATGCATATATTACACACACACACAAACACTTAATAACACACACAAAGAATAAGCCCCTAGAGTTACTGTATGCCTTTTTCATTGACTTTTGCTGTTAACTCATTGGTTTTGTGCAGTATCCATGAGTTGTCTCATTGACACCTTTGACTTTTTTAAATACCTTTTTTGAAGCCAATGTTGCATGCCCCCTCTTTTGTAAATTTATTTGTAAATACCTTTTTTTATCTTTTTTAAGTGTAGGAAAGCACAGGCAGCCCAAGCTCTTATTCTGTGGTATTGTATTACAACGAACGATTGTTTTAACGGAACATTAACGGTCATATTTTACATCCTTAAAATATGGTACTTATGTGAATAAAACTGACTTAACTCGATAACATGTTGTGTCATATATTACTTGGCTGAGTTTGCAGTTATTTGGGGGAGTTTTCACTGATTTATCCTTGTTTTGCTCCCCCAACTATAGCAAAACAAGGATAACTCAGTGAAAACTCACCCAAATGGCTTCAAACTCGGCCAAGTAATATATAAAAAAAAAATAAATAAATAAAATAAATGCTTTATTTGTTTAAGCAGGTTGGATATCTGGCAGCTTTCGCTGATGTGGACCTGCTGCCCCTCACACATCACTACCACTACATTTCTTATTTTAGCACACAACACTCAACTCACATGTTGATTTTTACTGGAGGGAGGAAAACCGGAGAACCCGGAGAAAAACCCTCGTGGCAAGGGAGAGAACAACACATCAAACAAACTCAACTCACATATGATCCAGTTCCCGATGACACAACATGTTATCGAGTTAAGTCAGTTTTATTCACATAAGTACAATATTTTAAGGATGTAAAATATGACCGTTAATGTTCAGTTAAAACAATCGTTCGTTGTAATACAATACCACAGAATAAGAGCTTGGGCTGCCTGTGAGGAAAGTGTAGGAAATGTTCACCCCATTACTATATATGTATGTGTGTGTATGTTTAACAAAATGATAATTGATAAAAAATTCTTTATATGTTAAAGAGCAGTCTCTACTTATGTCTGAACACTTTGTTGGCTTCCTTGTAGCCTATTGTCAAAATCCCAATCGAGACTTTAATCTGGTAATTAAGGAGGCTTCCTACAATTTTTCTAGTTTGCAGTCATTTGGGTGAGTTTTCACTGATTTATCCTTGTTTTGCTCCCCCCACTATAGCAAAACAAGGATAACTCAGTGAAAACTCACCCAAATGGCTTCAAACTCGGCCAAGTAATATATAAAAAAAAATAAAAAATAAAATAAAAATAGAAAAATTTCTCGGTCAACTATTATCACCCTTTGGTGAGTAGAACTT
This sequence comes from Telmatactis stephensoni, assembly GCA_029948255.1. NCBI lineage: Eukaryota > Metazoa > Cnidaria > Anthozoa > Actiniaria > Isophelliidae > Telmatactis > Telmatactis stephensoni. The sequence goes on along the minus strand of JALIZF010001715.1, from coordinate 276,013 downwards.
TAATATATTTGCAATAAACTGTTCAAGTGCCGATTCAATTGAAGCTTTCAAAGGTACTGAAATATAATTTCAAAGTTGAGTATATTCGGTGTAACTTAGCGCAGCAAGATTCTAGGTTCAAGTTGTTGTTTGCATTCTCACATTCCTGCATGCAGGCATGCTTCAGTATGCTAATTATAGGCAATGGTCACCATGGCGTGACGCGCTACTTCACTAGTGTTGTCATGCTGCTTTGTTTTTAAAATTATGGAATCGAAGACTAGAAATTGTGATTTTTGAAGAAATATTCTATACGCAGAGCACGCGTACGGAAACGCAGTAGTGAAGTAGCGCGTTACGCCATGGTGACCATTGCCTATAATTACCATACTGAAGCATGCCTGCATGCAGGAATGTGAGAATGAAAACAACAACTTGAACCTAGAATCTTGCTGCGCTAAGTTACACCGAATATACACAACTTTGAAATTTTATTCAGTACCTTTGAAATTTTCAATTGAATCAGCGTTTGAACAGTTTATTGCAAATATATTAAAGTTCTACTCACCAAAGGGAGAAAACAGTTGAACGAGAAATTTTTCTTTAGGAGCACTAAACGCTTTGTGTATAAATTTTGATAAAATTTCGCCCAATTTCATGTCTAAATGGACGTATGCTGAGATCCAAAGCACTTTCTCACGTGCAACTTCGTAGAGAAGTAGTCTGATATTTGAACAACATTTGGACAGTCGAAGAGTTGTAATGCTGCTTTGCTTTTAAAATTATGGACTATTATTAAGACTAGAAATTGTGATTTTTGGGGTTAAAAAATTGCGCCTCGAATAATTCAAAATCTGTCTATACGAATTTCTCCAAAATTCGTATGCTGCTGGGCAAAGTCCTATATATTAACGTCTTGTGTGTCATTTTAAAAGTTTAGGTCGAAAAACGCGTAAAATTGCTTGAAATCTAAAACGATGACGTCATCGTTTCGTCGCTATGGTAACCCTGATGTAAACAAAATACACACTAATAAAAATTTCAGTCTTTATGTAGTAAGTGGACGAAAGGGCATAACTGTGGGTACTTTCATGGAAGAACTACAGCCGTTTCAAGTTGACCGGTCGAGCACAAGAAAAATTGTAGGAAGCCTCCTTAAGTTTCCAAAAGTGCGTGTAGTCCGATCTGATTTTTTGAAAACGACAGATCACAAGTATAAACATCTCACAGTCTTTAGCAGTCCTTTTAAGCGTGTATCTTTTTAGTAGCGCATTGATCTGGCTTCTTTGCTCTTTGAAAACGGCGTATTCACAAATACAAACATGAATAAAAGTGCGTTTAGTCCGATCGGATTTTTTGAGAACGACAAATCACACTGATAAATCTCACAGCATAATTATCTGGCTTCTTTTCTTTTTGAAAACGGCATATTCACAAATGCGATCGGATTTTTTGAGAACGACAAATCACAAAGAAAGCATAATTATCTGGCTTCTTTGCTTTTTGAAAACGGCGTATTCACAAATACACTCATGAATTGAAGTGCGTGGTTTTGAGAACGACAAATCACAAATAAATATCTCACAACTTTATAGCAGTTCTTTTAAGCGAGTATTTTTAGTAGAATAATCATCTGGGGTCTTTACAAATACCAAACTCATAGCCTAAGAAATAAGCAAAGCATTTAGTGTTTGTTAAGTAGCGAATTTGGTCAGGAATGTAATCATGGAGAGTTCACAAATGTAAACATTTGATCTGGAACGCAACGTACCGAATGACTGCTAGCCGATCGGTATTATTATTATTTGTTTTTGTTTTTGTTTTTAAAAACGACGAAATAAAAATGTGAAGGCTCCAATGTGAACTTGTAGCAGTGGCCATGAAGCAGGTTTTGAGCTTGAATTTCTTGTATAGTATATGAATTATAATTCATGCACGAACGGTACGGGCCGTACCGCCGGTAAAGATTCAGCGAGCCATGCTTGAACTTATAATTTATGCACGTAACACCAAAGGGTGACCAATTTATCATATGTGAACAGTTCTATAATTTGATTCAAGTTTGTGAATATTAATGTGATTGCTTTGCATATAAATTACCTTCACCACCTGTACCGACGGTAAAACTTGATTTACCGCCCGTATCAGGTCGTCTATTTTGGACAAGTATGATATATCTTTCTCTTGAGATAAAATCTATAACCGAATACTCTGTACAAATAACCATTTTTTGAAAGTATTTTGATCTGGCTCGTTTGAATATTTTTATTGTCTCGCATTTTTCATGATTTTGTTCGACTTTTTCCCATTCACATATAAGCATTTTTTTGCCAACATCTTTTTTCTTTTGGCCATCGAAAGCAGTTAAATGCGACATACAATACGATACAATAATCGCCGCCCGGTTGGCTCAGTTGGTCAGAGCATCGGTCTTTCGTGCGGAAGGTCAATTGTTGTCAATTGTTATTATATATTCAGCTGTGCATTGGTATACCCATGCGCAAAATGACTGGTCTTATAAAAACCAAACGCGTCCATCTTCATCGTAAAGATTTTAAAATAAACGTAAAAAGTATATCAATCATATTGAAGATAAATTTGATGTGAACCAATTAGATTTAAGAATACATTGATGATGATTTATTATATGGACATCGGAGATTTATCGGAAACTAAAACACTCGGGGGGGGGGGATTATTTTATTTATATTTTTATATTAATTTTTTTTAACTGAGTAGATTAATATGAAAAAAATATGTACCGCAGGTCCCGGATGTGCGCTCGCGCTTTTTCCCGCCTTTTGGGTTCTGCTGCTTGTCGCTTGTTCTTACACAATGGGAGCGCCGGCTTCTCGACTTTTCGTCGAAGTTTTGGACGCCGATTTAGTTAGGTTTTCAAAAGTAAATGAAAACGGCAGCAAAGAAAACCGAATATAATTTTGGAATCTTCAGGAAATACTTGACAGCGATAAACGAGCAACGAAACATCGAAACTTTACCGTTTTACGAACTTCAAATTAAATATCCTGGTGCCAATTCATGTTGGCGGTAAAGAGAAAAGTTGGAAAAGAGAAAGAGCCATTGTCAATCAGAGCTGTAGTTGAAAGTATTGATCGCTACTGACAAGAAAACTATTAAGGGGCTTCAATTCTGCACGACAGAGAGTTTTCAGAAACACGGCTCTCTTTTGCAGTCGTATTTGCATGTTATTCAAAATAAAGTTATGTCCATATAATAAAAAAACATACGGTGGCTTAAAGATATGAATTTTATTTTCATGTGTTAAAACTATGTATTTTACGAACGTGCGCAGCGATAAAATAGTTTTACCACTCGATAAAATCTCGCGCCACCGTGTTATCATTCCTCTATATACACTTATTTCAAAAAACGTGGTGGTTCAGAGCAGCAAGCGTCAAGCCAAGACCGAAATGAATGCTGGTTTTATGCCGGTAATGTATTCAAATCAGACTTGTTTCTAAAGGCCCGGACACACGGTGCAACTTTTCCCGAAACATTTGCTGAAACACCGCACGCAACACGGTTGCACCATGTGTCCACCACTGAAACATCTCGTGCAGTGTTGCGAGCAACAGTTCCGGACAGTTGCAGAAGTAGAACTCGATCCTAGTTCTGCGGCTGTTGCGTGCAACGTTTCGCGAAACATTGGAATGGTGGACACACACTGCAACATTGTGTTGCGCGCGATGTTTCAAGAAATGTTGCACCGCGTGTCCGGGCCTTAACTAATTTTCATGTCCTTGTTAGTATAGTGCACTCAATTCTGTGATAACGAGTCTGATTTTAATATATTACTAGCACCAAACCAGTATTCATTTCGATCTTGGCTTGACGCTTTTTGCTTTGAACTGCGACAAGGTTTTTTGCAATTAAGTGTATATTGGTGTAAACCAATATGATATGAGGATGTTCTGGTGTCACCCAATCAGATTTGATGATATCATTGGTCACAACCAATCAGGTTTGAGGATATGCTGTAATAACCAATCAGATTTAAAATATATTGGTATCAGCCAATCAGATTTGATTCCACACATACGGTATTTGAATTGGAGGTAGTTTTATTGAACAGCCCCTATTTTACAACCCTACTTATAAGCTTGTCTTAGCCCAGCTAATGACGTGCTGTGGAAGGTGTAATACTCGTGTAATACCTAGAAATGTACATAATCCCATCGAAACAATGTGTATCAATACACCATCATGCCTATAAGGCATGCTCGTTACCAGGACCCTACGCACCAAGGGTAAACTATTGGTTTGTAAAAATTGTTTTGGATGCTTGGGGAGGATGCTGGGAGCTGTTACGAGTTCTTCACAAAAACGAATAAAAAAGTCCAAATGACAATGTCATTTCTGTCTCCCATAATCCCCTTCGGTCTGCGTATCACGTGTGCCGCGAAGAATAGGTTGGCCCATTCCTGGCTGTTGTGAAGACCTCTAAGTCATCCATTGGAATTTGAAAAACGCTACCTAAACTTATAATAGTTAGTGCCCCTTTTTTCTCCATTTCTTCCTCAGCTTACTAAGCCTGTTATGTTTTGGTCTTTGATAAGACTTCATGAAAAGCCCTCGTCGACCTAATGTTCTCATGTACTGATAAGGATTTAAACGAAACAGTGGGTTGGAATAAACAGGCAAACTGTTCCATCTTACAGCAGGAGGAAAAGGTATTCTATTCCTTATATACGTGTTGCCAATAATGTTCCCTTCGCTAGCATACGGTGGAAAACGACCGTAGTAATTAGCTGGTTGTGGGGATAGATAGTTGGGGGGTTTTGGCACAAAGCCTGCTTGAGTTCTTTGGGGACCATAAAGAGGTCCTATAGGATGAAGGTTATTGATGGCGTTCTTCTCGGCTAAAAATGCACGCGCTCTTGCTCGTTCTTGAGCCAGCTTCTGTGCCGTTAACGTTGCCTGTAGTTGAGGATTGATCGTCTGTACCTGGGCAACAACCAGGTGTGCTTGTGGACGAGACTGTAGTTGTATTGGTGCATACGGTATCATAGCTTTAGGGTTGTTAGCTTGTTTTTGTTGTGGTGTAGGTCTAGTAACAGGTTTTGTAGGTGATGACGCAGGTGATTTATACGTTGATGTATATGATGTGTAGCTAACTGGGTGTTTAGGTGGTGGCGGAGGTCCAAAGGTGTAAGTAGGCCCACTCGGTATACTGTTATAACCAAGGTTAGGGCTAGGAGGTACTGGGGCAGGGTCACGTGGTTTATCAGGATGTTCAAGCTTTTGGTGGTTGGGTTTGTCTTTCGTTCCATGGAATATCAGCTGCCATTCACGTAAAGTACCATGGCTGATCTTTGAACTCCCTAAGTCTTTGATTTCTAACGTCCATACTCCTCGTGGATCCTATAACACAATATTAACACATCAATTGCTTATTTTTCTACACACTAGAGTGTTCATCCTAGAGTAGTGTACTGATATTTGAAACGGACTGCGCGCCGGCCTAATTTTTTTTCAAGATGGCGACCGTAACCCAACTCGTCCAAGGATTTATTACTACACAGGGCGTCTTACCTCTCCCCAAGAGTGAGTTGTCATGAAGGGCCATTTTGAAAACCCTTCATTAGACGTGTCTTCCTTTCTTGGTGACAGTAAACACGACTTGGTCCCCATGGGTGACGTCAGGTAAATTACCAGGTCTCCACGGCGCGTGTAGTCCAGGCTGATAAGTAGTTGAACATGCTCCAAATACCGTACTTCGTCTTTAGTCCTCGCGCAACCACTTGCATGGAGAGGGACTGTGAGATTTTGATCGGACTTTATAGGCCTGGAAAATAGACAATACTCAATGATAAAGTGGATTGAGGCTGTGTTATAACAGCTAGTCAGTCGATATGAGAGGATCCTACTAGTTTGCAATGATACGCGTTGGCGAGGATGTTTCAAATACCCAAATAGGCAGTCAGTTTCAATTTTCAAATAGTAGGTAAGACGGTTTTTCACTAAGCTGTTCTGATGATTTATAAAAAAAGTTCACCAAAAGCTATCTGACGATTGACTGGTATTCATGAAGGATGTTCGTTGTCCCTCGTAAACAACGAAACCCGACTGGGGCGCTAATTTTAACCTATACTAAAAGATGACTGACTGTAGTTGGTGACTGGTGACTTACTTAGCGTCTTGATGAATCTGTCCACGACAAAGTCTCTTCTCTGGTACTGTTCTATATGTAGCGGGATTAGCCATGTTTACGATCTTCTCTGCCACCAAAAGACCAAACCCAAACTTTCGATTAACTTTCAAACCAACTCCATTAGTACTCCAATCATTATCGTGTTTTAGTGGAAGATAGTTGGACGTCCATACAACTAAATGCTGCACATCTCGCCACGTTAATTTGGGACTAATTTCAAAGAGAAAAATAGTGGAATTTAAGTTGTGTTTTTCACGATTTCACTTCCGTCAAGACGAAAAAAAAAAGACGGCAGAAAAATCGTCACTCCATGCTCTGGTACCATTCTCCTTTGAATGCTTGTATAATAATCTTTATTGAGGGTAAAACCTACTCGCGTTAAGCGATTTTCAGTAGGGCCCTATATAACAGTTTGTGATTTGATAACTCCAGTCACAATTTGTAACTTTCGATGCATAAATCTTGTCAAACAATACGACACTACCGACTATTACTATAACTTACTTTTTCTCGAGTGCAAGAGCGATTATCCCAGCAGCCAATGGAGCTGAAGCTGAAGTTCCCGTATGTCTCTCAGTGCAAGTGTCATGGAGATCAGTAGTAACCTGGAAACAAATACATACTTATACAGTCATTCTCAAAAAGGTTGTCCAAATGAAAAGACGTTTAGACGTAAATAAACTCATTTGCATGTATCAGATTTTCAATTTTCTTGCAGGAATTTCATTTCAAAATACCAAAGTACGTTGCATATTATATATTCTGTATAATGAATTGTAGTTTTGCAGCTAAAGTTAAAATTCCTGCGAGAAAATTGAAAATCCGAAATATGCAAATGAGTATATTGACGACGAAACGTCTTCTCATCTGGACAACCTTTTCAGAATGACTGTCTACATAATAGCGTATAAGTGATGGTGATTTATATAATAATTGGCATATTACGCGCACTCTGATTGGTGGAACAACCATGTGTGATTAGAGTACACACACATAGATGGCGTCATCGAATCTTACGCGCGCTCTGATTGGTTGGAATGTTTCGATAAATATTTTATAAAACAGATAGATTCCATTTTTCCGTGCGTCTGTACTCATTCGATGCACAGAAGACGTCAAAATGTGGTGAGAACAACAGTCACGCCACTCGACTTCGTCTCGTGGCGTACTTTTTTGTTCTCACCACATTTTGACGTCATCTGTGCATCGATTAGAGTACAGACGCACGGAAAAATGGAATATATTTGTTAAAAAGATGATGATGTAACAACAAAATTCATTTGTATACAAGAAATGGATGCCCATCGATGTACGTGAGAGTTTAGATAGCTCGGACTCGCCTGTGGAAAAAGACCCGCTCCAGTGCACTGGTGAAATCCTGGTGAAACAAAACTTTTCCTTCTCTAGAGAGGGATGCTTTTTACATCTTTTCGCTTAAGGTTGTGCGGTTTGGAATGGAAGAACCTTTCTTAGTTACTCTCCAAATTGCAAGACAGATGGTTGTTTTTAGATATTTTATAAAAGTATTTTAAGGCTCATATACACCATACAACATGTCCTGTAACGTTACGCACAACTGCTGGAGGGCTCGATACATAACTCTGTGTTGCGTGCAACATTAAAAGAAGAGTGGATTTTAGTCTGTCAATCGGTTTGGTATCAGGTATCTTAACTAAACATCTCATATAAAGGTATAATAATAACTATTTAAGTGTCCAACACGTTCTAGCGCTTGCGCACTTATAGGGGACACTGTACTACCCGAGTCAATTCTAATATTCTATGCATACAACTCTCAGCTCACTAGTTCGTTTTAATTTCACTTACAATTCGTTTCTCTCCATGCGCTCCACTACTAAAGGTTGTGGCCAAAGTGGACGAACAGCTTTCTGAATACCATGGAGACTCGCCGTGATCAGAAGCAGAACTTATTGATAATGTGTAGATACTATCGGTATACCCATCACAATTACAGCTGTCACCATGGCGACCACCATTACCAGAAGCCCAGATAAATATGGAACCCAGGCCCGCTCGACCCTGAAAATTAGAAATACTTATGTCAAAGTTTATTAGTTTAATAATTTTTTTAGTTTATTAGTTATTTATTAGTTTTATGATTCAATTCAGTAAGGAACATACGATACGCAACGCAGAGTAACGTCGAAGTGGACGGTACGAGAGGGGTTTCTTTTTGCTCGCGTCACCGTCTTTAATGTTTTAGTACGTGTGAAAGCTTCAACTGACGTTCTGACGAGAATACGAACCTCGAAGACGATGATAGCGTGTTTATAAAAAAGGCCGTGTGTTCGCGACGTTCTTATCGTCGTAGAACGTTTGCGTAGAACGTTTGCGTAGAACGTTTGCGTAGAACGTTTCCACTGGCGGGTGTCATTAAGAAACGTTTTGCGTCATGAGTTCTCACCACTGGTGTTTCCATATGATTGCTATGATTGCAGCAAAACTGTTTAGCAATCGTAGTAATCAAAGTGTTTCCATGTGATCGGTTAGATAGAACAAAATCTCTGCGCCGAATCGCTACGATCCCAGCTATTGTAGTATGTTTCCCATGTGGTCGCTACGCTCGCTGACTACGCTCTCTGAACATTTTTTACGGTCGTAGCGATCATGTTGAAATCAAGCTTTATAGACTTTTAGGGGAAGGACAGTTTCCACGGGTTTTCCATGAAGTCTCAATGTAATTTGACGCGGATTGTATAGATATGATTGGATACCTTTTCAATACCATTAAGAAAAGCTGCTGCAGCAAGAGTACCAGGTCCTTCCACTGTGGCCCCGTCATCACTAGGACCCCAACTAGCACTATAGATATCAATGTATTGCGGATTTAAACTTAACGACTCTGCTTCGACCTTGTCCGTCACTCGTCCATCCAACATGCGTACACCTAGGAACACATAATGAATTGGATATGAGCGATGTTGTTGACCAGATAAATCTTATAAGTCAGGGCTTACCTCCAATCCGTGCATTATATGCCACACCCACCCCACACTTTGTGTTGTTGGCTTCTCCAGCTACTTCACCAGCACAACGTGTTCCATGCCTGGAATAAAATTAAAAAAGACCCGTAAGAACAACATATCCAACTTAATATAAAGTGAATTTACTTGAACTATGACATTGAAATAGATATCAGACTATTCCTATTGTTTCTACTTGGATGACAATTACTCATTAACAAGCATTTTTAATTCCCTGTTTTACGAGTTGATGACTTGCAAAATTACTTAGTGTAAGTACGTGCATTAGCTGTAAGGGGGTCATCCATTGTTTCATTTGATTTTTTTTTTTTTCATTTTTATTTTACACGATTCGCCATTGGCAGGGCAGGGCAAAGACATTTTTTAGACTTTTTATTTGTTTTACTCAACAAAATACATACATTAAATATAATTTACAGGATTAATTATATCTAGCAAAAATATGAAAAAATTAAGTAAATTTATATCAATATATATACAATACATGAGAAGAATAGTATCTTGTGTAGTAGTAATGACACTATTATGCAGAAATAACTATACGTATGTATTTATATTGAGTTAGGATCATCCTAATAACATGGCTAATCGAGAGGATGAACCTACCCAACAAAAATATCAAACATTTAACCAATAACGATATTGATATTGTAAAGGTTAATAGACATATGTAGAACATGTGGAATGAGGCTCCAATAGCGGGGTCCCAATTAATGGAAAATCAAATGTACATGACATACTTGTTTTCGTTTGTTGGGTCGTAACGTGGAAACGGATCACTGTCTCTACCGTTAACATCCCAGCTTGCATTGGGGTCCTAGATAACAACGAAACAATTGAAACTCCAGGGAACGGTACATAGGAAATCAACAAGCCCCTTTATGCAGTATTGACAATTAAGGCAATTCTACTCACATAGTTCCTAGTAAGATCTGTATGGTTATGTTCAATGCCTAGTATACAAACAAGAATGTTACAATAGAAAGGTATAGGACGTGAGTATAACAGTAACTTACCATCGTCTAATATGGTAACGACCACGCCCTTGCCTGTAATCCCTTGGTTCCATACTGGTATGACGTGAATATCTAAGTCTTTATCTTTACGTTTATCATCCTACAACACAAACAGCATTCAATATATCTATCGTCCACTGCCAGCGTGTTTATATTATTGCACAGAACGATGCATGTGTTTAATATTGCTTTCAGCACAAAACTGCAGACAATGCTCAGGTTTGTGTTACACGGGACGATTTCCAGCGATAAAGCCCGTCGCACACGTTGAGAAACTGTGTGAGGAAACTGCTACAAGAGGCACTTTTCTCGCCGTGTGCTCTTTTACCTGCTCTATTTTTGGCCTCGCGTAGCCAAAGATGTAACGTCTGCGGTGAGAAATCGTCTGAGCTAAGTGCCTCGCGTGGCAGTTTCCTCACGCAGTTCTTCAAAGTGTACGGCGGGCAGCCGTGTAACAAACCACGCGGAATTTTTACACGCAATTTTGGCTTGGAAAACACGTTGAGAGTTTTTGAGTTGAAGTTAAACATTTGCAACTCAAAATGACGAACATAACCCAAGTTGCCCGAGCGTTGCGCGAAAAATCGCGGTTACAAATAGTCTAGTGCAACAGCTTTATACCACGTGTTACAAAAGCAAGCACTTTAGGCTGCGTTACTGGGCTATAGAAAGTGTTGAGCCTAACAATATACATACCAAATACCACTGAGCATCCCATAAGGGATCTTGAAATCTTGGTACAATTCCCCTAGCAACCATACGATCATGAAAAAAACCTCGTTTAACTCGTACTTTCTCATGTTGTTGTTCCGCCCATAAAACACCTGGTGTTTCTAGCAATTGATCGGTTCTATCTTCAGCACTACGCCGTGAACGATGAGGGTGCGATGGATGCTCCAAGTGATAATACCCATCTAATGTACCAATCTAATCAAGAGATTTATTGATATACGTTATTCCTTTATACTTGGTTCACACTGGAAAGTATAAGCACGGTTCAAGTGTACTTTAGCCTTTCTTTGCTTGTAAACGGCAAAAATCGTCGCACTAGATATTATTTTGTTATCGTAGTAACGTCAGAGGTTCCGAAGTGCAACTGGAAGCATGGTTCAAACCCCACTCGAGAATTCAGAGCACTTTGTCAAACATTACGGAATTCTCGTGGAGTGGCTACTGGAGTCTAAGTGCACGTGAATTAAATCTAAGTCAGCTTACGCCATACTTCAAGACTACTTAATGGACTTATAGTGTGGACCAAGTCACTATGTTAGTCTTACTCTACACATCTCAAACTTATCCTAAGCCTGGTTTACAATAGTAGTGACGCAAGCATAAGCAATATACCCAGTAATGTACTGCTGATTAGCGACTCGGTTGTTTGAAAGACGATTAGCGTTAACCCATGATTAACTCTAAAGAAAACCATTCTTTTAACCCGTGCTTAGCCTGAATCGCCTTTCGAACAACCCAGCCCTGTGTTATAAATGTGGTACTAAGTTTGCGTATGTTGCTTGTGCTTATGTCACTATTGTGAACCAGGCTTTACTGAATGCACAGTAGAACGTTGCGCGCAATGCTGACTTAAAACGTTGCACTCTCGTGGTCGGTGTATGTAGAATTGTATCATCACCCATGTTTTTGTGTTTGTGTGTTTGTGTATTGTTGTCGACGTCACACACACACACACACATATATATATGTGTACACACGTGATTTAGCTGTTGTGTGCAATTTTAACTAAAAAAGCTAAAAACACAAAGCAAAATAAATCTGCCCTTGGTCACAGGAAGGGTAGGTAGCACTATCCTCTGTATAAATTCGTGTTAAGTGGGTACTGTGTAAAACACCATCATTTTATCCACTGGATAAAGATTTGTTCAACGAATAGCGCTATTAACTCTTTGTGCAATTGGAACAAGGTCATTAACAAAAATGAGACCAAGGGATTTCATGTGTCTGTAAGGTGAAAAACGTTTATTTCACATTACTAGTTGTTCCGCAATGAATATACAAAAGGTTTCCAAGCAGTCTTCTTTTCAACTAAGTATAATTTATATTTGACTGATTAGTTCAATTATTGTTATAATTGCTTAAACTACTGGGTAACAAACGCTTCTCATTTGTGAAGATTAAGAATGAGAATTAGAAGCTGTTGCAGCACTCTAAGCAAGCTGTGTTGATTAGTCCTGTAACTGTGCAAACGCTAGTAGAGCATTTTAAAAGCTTGTCAGTTCCGGACACTGAGGTAGGTGGAGCTTGTCAAAGCTAGAAATACAGCTGAACAATCGATAATTAGTTCTTTTCTTTTTGTGTGCTCTTTAGCTCGTTTTTCAACAAAATTACATCGCGCCAAATTCTAAAAAATCATCATAGAATAAGCCTATTTCACACTAATCCGGAAATAAATTAACTTCAACATCTTTAATTGTTACGCTTACTGATCGCCGCCAACTCTAAAACGACGGTTTTTCTTTTCACATGGTTTCAGTGTAGATGGCGACAAAAAGATGCGTTACAAATGAGACATCGATAAATTGTTTCATATTATATGAACAAGTGTTATTATGACTCAAGTTTAAAAATTCATTGTTCACACCGCTTTGAGGCAGTAATTAGCAGACCAGAGGATAAACGTCATTTTAGTTTGTTGTTTGATTAAGAAGATGTCGCAAGCAGGAAGAAACTGACAACATGAAATTATGTAAAGGGAATTCCTCATGCTAGCAATAGTTTCCATAGCATCGAAATACTCTTCATTGACGATAATAATTGCATCAGAACTGAATATATCAGGAAATTGGATGTATCTACACCAATCAGTTTGTCTGTAACAACAAACTCGTTATTATGAAGAATCATTCAGTCTGTGTTCAGCCTGGCACTTTTTTCGTTGTCAGGAAATTGTGTAAATATTGTACATGTTAATTCAAGTCAGTTTCAAATTTTATTTTTTGTCATCCACAGGAACAACTATACATTATTGGATTGAAAGAAAGAAAGAAAGAAAGGTTTAATTATAGTGATTTTGCGATAGGTGTTTTTACCAGTAAGCTTATCTGATGTGATGGCTATATTTAGAACACACCCAACAACACCTTGCCTTAAAACTCCGGGTTTTTTCTTTTTCACATGCATTAGAAAAGGTCTTCAGCCAAAATAATCAAGGGTAAAATAGCAATAATTAAAGTAGCAATAAACTGAAAACTTGTAACACGGCTCGCTTGGACAGACAATTAAACCTATTATTGTATCGCTAACAAAATTAATTTCCGATGAAAATCGCTCAAAAATGTCACATGACAAACAGAGAAGCTGATCGTGTTTGAATCTTGTAAGAGTGTTAAATATCAAATTGTTTCCAAGGAGAGATAATTACTTAAACGTGTGGCCGAATTGGAATAGCAAAACAAGACATAGCGAAGAGATCATAATATTTAATTATGATTGTATGGTGGGACAGATGAAATGCCAAAACATCGCTTTCCCTTCATCGTATAATTAGAACACACTGATCATTTTTTGTAACACATTTTGATAAATTAAAATGAGTAGAGTTTTAACTTGATCTTTTTGACCTGACTTAATGTCCATGAGCCTCCTGCATCTTAAGTGAAGAGCTCAACACAGTCAAAAATACAAGCACATCGAAGAATTACTAAATAATCTACCAGCTGTAAATTACTGGTATCCCCTAAACCCAAATGTCACCAAAAATCGCTAGGTTTTCCTGACTTACTGGTTCTATCTTCTCAAATCCATGAGCTTTAGCGATCTTCTTTGCTTCGTCGAGACCACCATGAACTTTAATCGCCCAACCATTCGTGAAAATCTTCTCATCTCTTTTCGACTCTTCCCCGCCAGTTCGAAGGCCAGCCAAGACTATCAGGAAAACCAGTTTTACAAAGTAACATGACGAGGACACTACAGACATTGCATTGCTCCAAACCTAACTCTAGCAGATTTTTCTGGCTCGTCCAAAGTCAGAAAAATCAGAGAAAAAAATTATCGAAGATCTTGACTATTTATTATTAAGATGGATGATTGTTTAGATAGATACAGAGGTCATCCGTCACTTGATTGCCACCAGTCAAATCCCAGCTACGCTAATTGATCTCGGGGAAATCTTAGCCAATCACAGCGCTCTGACGTCACAACAACATTCACACGAAACGCAACTTCTAAAATGGCCGAAAGCGAAAGCGATAGTTTTTCCCAGTTAGAAATAAACTTTGATTTGTTATAACAGTATTTAGAAATAAGCCATGTTAGTATCTCATTCGGTCAAAGGGACCCAAGATTGTCCCTGAGGGAATCAAAAGTTTTCATATTTAGCATTACTTTATGAATACTGTTCACCGAATTATGCTCAGATAATTGTGGAAGCCTTGTTTAAGTCATTACGTCAATATTGTCAATTGGTTCTGTTTTCCTTTTCCATCGAAAAATCTTTGTTAATTAGATGTTTGATTACCATTTTATGGTTGCCGGATAAAACACAGATTAAGTGTGGCCCACGCCGCGTGCATGGCACAGCACGTTTCGCATGTTTAATTTGGTGAAGACAAAAACACTGAAAAACAACAACAACAACAACAACAAAATAACAAACAAACAAAAAAACGTTCAGGATCGAAGTAGTTCTTTTTCTAGAGTAGAAATAGCCATTTAGATTGGAAGTACTTATACTTGATAACATGTTGTATAGAATCAGTCACAATATAAATGGCAAGGTGTTTGTCAGATGGGTACTTTGGGAGATCATGGAGATTATTCTTGCTATCCTCCTTCGCCCACTGAAACCCACGCAGAACACAACAAAAATACTTCTTTAAAAAATTCTAGGAAATAAAAGACCAAAGAATTTCCGCTGTAAACTATCGATTGAAAAAAGTTTATATGCAATAGTTTAATCTCAATAACACAGCAGATATTGCAGCTAGTTAATGTGTTCATTATAAAAACAATAACACTGGAAAGAAAACCCAGAAAATAAGCAATCACGAATTGCTGTTGGAAACTAATTTACATATATAAATACCAAAACAGCTGCAAACTGGATTTTGCTATAGTTTTTAAGTTTTTAAGAGGAGATTTTTTAAATATTGAGTAATAATGGCTAAAAGCACGAAATTAATTCAAATTTTCGTTTTGGATGAACACTCAAATTCTATTTTTATCAGCTAGGAATTGATCTTCTAAGATGCAATACCTGTTTAAAACAGCCTTTTGAGTTGTAAAAAGTGGTTTTCCTGTATTTTATTAACTTCCAAGCTGAATGTAAAGAATTATCTGGCAGTTGAGCAAAAGAAGGCCTAAAACTCATTTTGGCGGGATTCAAATTTTCATTTTCAGGGATTAACACTTTTTGATATCCAACTTTTATTCATCAAAACTACCTTATGAACAACCTAACCTTTCTGAAAATAATACCTTAAGCTTTGTCCAACAGTTATTCTTTAGCTAAATAGTTTTTGTTGCCCAATGCTTGAACGTGAAAAAATCTCCTCTTAACAAACATTCATTGACTATTTAGAATTTGAGGCAGTGTCCATAACGTGTTAAAATAAAGGAATAAAGGGTTGAATTAGTAATCTAAAAACGTGCTTTTAGAAAAACTAAAACTGTGACTATTCATTTCATTTAGATTTAAGACGAATTGTTGGAGATAATTGTTTGTCATTCTGTTATGTTTTACGGACTAATTTAGTAGTATACTTTACTTGAAGAAGTGCCACGACAATTAAGTATCACGGCAATTAAGCCACCACAGTCGCTTTTTTAAAATGTAGTAGTTTGTAATAATTGTCTGATGGATACGTCGCCTGGTAACTCTAATCACGTGATCTTTTTTCAGTAAAAGTTTCCATCTCCACTGTGCAGCTGATGTCGTACAATTTCACCATTTCTCCATGCATACGTGTTCACAATTCCCATCTCTTTATCTGCACCTGTTCTATTTCGCTCAGGTGTTTTTCCTAGATTCTTATCCTTGTCTGCCAGCCTTTCAACCATCTGTTCGATTTCTTGCCTTGACATTGTACACGTTTTAGAAGGAGCTTTCTTCTCTTCATTTGTTTTCACTACATACAGTCTGTCCACTATGGCTTCGACTTGGTCAGGTGGTAGTTGTTTGTGTCCTAGTGATAGTTTTCCTTCGGGATACTGGATGTAGTTGCTATGAATCCACGACATATTGTTTACTGTATGACTTTATGATGGTCCAGTGATAATGCAGTGATGATTCAATTACGCGATTAAAAGACTCTGGACACCACAAACAATAGTTTCACGTAGAGATTAAGGTGTTGTCAGTGTTCACTCAAATAAACCTGTCAAATAAACCTGCAATATGAAAACTTTTGGGAGAACTGAAACATCTGCCATTCCATCACTTGTAGTAAAATTGCCAGCAGCTATATATCAAACACATCATCTTACTACCAGCACCAATAGGCTTATAGTCTGTTTGATGATTGGATATCTTTACAATAGGGCTGCAGGCTATGGTTGCTCTAATTTACACTTCTTTAGATTGGTTTTAGCAGGGTTTAGATGGTGTTAATCCCATCCTATTCATGTGTTGTTTGTAGATGGTTGTTGCAACAGTGCCTCATTAACTGAACCTATTAGCCTTGCAAAAACTTTATTTGAATAAGACTTTCCTTTGAAAACTACAACTTTTTTAGTATTCTCTTTATAAAAGAAAACTATTACAACTTTTTTTAGTATTCTCTTTATAAAAGAAAACTATTACAAACGCATGCAAGTTTATAACCACCATATCACTCTAAGAATTTTTTCCTACAAGTGATCACGCATTAATTTGCTCCAGTATGAAAACTCAAAACATATTAAAAACCAACAGTGTCTGTTCACACACTCGCGACGAGTACGTCTACAAAACAGTTGATTCCATATAAATGCAGGGGTCGACGCTAGTTTAGCCATTAAACCAGCAATGTTTAACATGCAACACCATCCATGCTTGGAATATCTTTTTGCAGTATCATTGCAACCCCAGTTGATGTATGGTCAAGACTTCCACATGTTGGTAATGATAACATTAGCCTTCCAAGCATTAAAATAGTTATCAGCGCCGGTTCTCTGCCGATCAGGAGTCTTAGCCATGTTAACATCTTTATCAGCAATCCTTTCCAGTAACTTATCTACTTGTTCAGGAGTTAGCTTCCTCTGATCAGTACAATCTAATGGAGCGCCTCCTCCTTCGTGATAAACTTTATTCACGTTTAGTCTTTCTACAATTCCCTCCACTTCTTCCTTTGCAAGTTTTTGGTGTCCTGGTTTGTAAGGTTTTTGAGGGTACTTGATATAGTTTGCGTAAGTCCAAGACATTTTCACAGTGGAAAACGTTTTAACAATTCTTTGTGGCCTGGATACAGGTGAACCGCTTGTGTTTCCAGTGTTGATCGAATCACCAAGTGAGTATCGTAGCTTAAATCTCCATTACTATCTCGCTAATAGGCCATCATTATACTAAATGAATTATGACGTCTTTTAACACTGTATATTCATCTTATAAACCCTTTGGGAAATGATCCATCTAAAGTATTAAGCAATGCACATATATTATCATACATTAACGCAGAAAACAATTATTGATGTCACGCGTGACGTCTTGACCTGGAGAAGATAAAGCAACCATTTTGAGTTGCCTGAATTGTTCACTAGTAGACTAGAGCATTACTAAATCACAGTGCATCTCTGCAAGACATCATATATAAGTTGGAACAAAAAGAAACAGGTGTGTTTAGAAGAGTAATTATCACACGCTGTTGGCACAGCATTAGCAACTGTAATAATGGCGCCTATCAACATCAGACGGCCTTGGGGAACCATTGAAAAACCACCTTTTGGTCTTGGATACCAGAAACTAGAAGCAGACGAAATAGAAAATGTAGTAGAAAGACTAAGCCAACCGAAAAAGACTCCAGGTCAACACAGCTCAAGCCGTAAAAAAACTCAAGTTGAAAGAGAGTTAGACAAAGATGGCATCAAAGCCATGGTTGCTAGGCTTGCTAATAAAGAAGAAAATTTACCTAAAACACCAGACAGATCACGAATTGGTGAACATAGAAAGGATTGGGGTAACGTGTTGAACTCTTATGCTTGGCATGGAAAGAATTATCAAGCTATCTTATGTGGGGAAGAAAGCCCATGACTTCAGTGACTGTTATGCAACTGAAAAGACTTGAATTTGGATCTTTTATTTGCATAATGAATTCTAAGGCATTAGTTGGTATAAATATATAAATTATCCTATAACAGTATTTAAGGAAAGAAAGCTTAGATCGAATTTCAGTGTTTCAGTTTAGGTTAAAAAACAAACAACTAAATCAGAAGAGCTCATTTTCGACAGATGAGATGGTCGAGCCCTTATTTAAGCTGTCATAATAATTCTTGTGACTTTGAAACATCAATTAATAAACACGAAAACAAAATCACAAGCAACTGGTCTTTAATCGTATCTTTCGTTCAATCTCTTGTATTAAACAAAGTTTGATAGTTTAGGCCCAGTATAAGTTAGGACGCGAGTAAACCGCGTGAAAGTTGGGTATAAGCACTTTTCTGTCGCAAAAGACACTACAAATTCAAATTTGTGGTTCCTCGCGACAGAATGGCTTCAGGAAATCAGCTCATTGTATATTTTGTTGCGTGCATTGTAACTAGTTTCAATCTGAAATACAAAATAACGACACCAGTAATAAAGTGTTGCTCAAAACATGAGCTCAAATGTGAATTGTGTGTGACTCTTCAGACATCACTATGTAAATGATGGATTCGAGGTCAGATCGGTTGCCATGGCTACGAGACAGGAAATTGTATACTCTGCAGCTTGTAGTGTTTTACGTGCTCAAAATGGCAAAGAAACCTTGGGGAACGATCACACATCCTAAAGAAAGAAATCCTGACTTTCTCATGGGACATCAAAAAGCTTCAAGTAAACAAATTGATGCAATGGTACAAAGATTATACGTGTATGATTACGTGAACAGAAATGACAAGAAACAACCAAGACTTGATCGAAAGGCTAAGGTTGAACCACAGGATATTGACGGCGGCGACGTAGACCAAATTGTAGAAAGATTAACACGGAATGCTGAGAGAAATGTGACTGATTCAAATAGAACAGGTTCAATGAATCCACAAGGTGCAGTTAATACGTATGCTTGGAAAGGATACAACTAGCTATGCATGTCTTACTGATGTATGGGACTAGTTGTTCAGTGTTGGTTGACATTAACCAGTGGAAGGAAGGATGATATTAGCAGTTTCAGAAAGAAAAAAATGCGAATCTGTGGCCAGAAGTCGGCTTTGGTCAGTATGCATTAGTGTTCAGACTCAAAAGATTAGTGAAACATGCAAGTTTTCCAATAAGAAAAGACAAAACAAGAGCAGGAGATAAAGAAAACAGTTTTTCTATTTTATTCTTTACTGAGCCATTTTTCCTGGAACCAAACCTCGTTTGCTAGCAAAGTTTATTATCAAGTTCATTATAATCCATGCCTGAACACAGACGTAATTCCACGCTAATCCACGCTGTACACGAGATAAAGCTTTACACTGTAGTTAGATAATTTGTTTTGCCAGTTCACTGTAATCGGAATATATTCTGAAACAATTGAACAACTAGACGCACACGTGCGTTCACTCGTGCCCCTGGAGCCCTTTTTAAGAGAGGCTCCAATGACCGGCTCTGTTCGTATTCTTCCCCTAGCCGTTTCACGCATTCTTCACCATTCCGGGAAATAGCTAACCGTAACAAATGACCCTTTTTGAATCGGCTAACTTAAACTAAAAAATATCTTGATTAGTCAGTTTGTCTGTCAACAGCTATTAGTGCCTTTGTCTTTCTATTATCATGCATAGGTATTAGATATCTCCAACATGCAAAAATATACCAGTTTTATATTCAACTTCTTATTTCACTATATATCTCAATTGTTTGCTGTTAAGACTTCTACAACGGCATATTTGACACAATAACAAATCGTGTATTTTTTCGTTCATGTTTCGGATGTTATATATGAATAAAAGACGTTACGTGACCAAACGCGAAATACAAGGTCAATGGAATCTAGTTTCATGCCATTCCGATATTAAATTAAAATTCACTACAAAAACCTCTCAAGATCTCTTGAACGCTTGAATGAGGAATATAATTGACTTGCTTCTATGTATGTTCGTTTAGCAACATGTAGGATGAGAAATTCGTAGTTTTCCAGCTCATAGGAAATAGTCGTTATCGCGAGGGCCTCGGCTTTCAAGTACTCCATTTAGAGTTCGATATTTGGTCAAAGTATTGGAGATGAAGCTCAAAATAACAGCCCATTCTGAAGCTCATATAAGTATATAGGTATATCTCGAGTTAAAAGCTCCAAATTACATTGTTCTACTGCAGGAAAAGCCTGTCTCTGAAAGCTATTTTCTTTGTAGTCGGCCATCTTGCATTCCTAAAGTTCCTGGCTTGCGTTCGCTGTAGCTCAAAGGTGATGAATGAAGGGCATTGTTTTTACGTTCTTAACCAATCAGAGGTCCCTCAGGACGAACAGAGGAAAAAAAAAAAACATTTGCAGTTTAAAACTCGTTCCCGGCCTAAAGGCCTGGGCACGAGTAAATAGTATTTGTGTTTAGAATTTCTTTGTAGTAGGTGGCGGGAATCATATTCAGAAGATTGTGCTTCGACCACGCTGATTTAACTATTTATTCCAAGCTTTTGGTTTTGGACCTTCCGTCCGTCATCAAGGAATGAATAGAACAGATTTCGTATGAGTGTGAAACGTGCCGCTCCGTGCCGTGACTGTGTCAGTGCCGTGTTGTCTATAAAAACATTCGAAATTCCTGCCGTAACCGCGCCGTGACCGTGCGGTGCCGTTTTCACAGTCATATGAAATCTACTCTAACGAGATAAAGTCTTTCGTAAATAAAGTTAAATCAACGTGGAAGAAGCACAACTATCTGCCTGAGTATTTGAGTTTCATAAATTGAAAAAAAGACTAGAAATGATCGGCAAAACCCTTAAAACTCGAACGTTTTCGACTTAAATGCAAGCATATTTGAGTTTCATGTTTCAAGCCGATATTTTATAAATGCTTTTTCGGATCCTGGTGTTGCAGAATGTATTGATTGTATCCAGAGTTACAGTTCTTTGTACTGTACCGGGTACTGTTTTATTCAAAGTTCTTTGGAGCGTTTGGCTATTGTTTTGTTGTCTTCATGGCTCAGGTGCACTGCAACACCAAGAAAGAACCACTTTTTCTGCTTCGATTTCATTATTCCGTTAAAGGACTAGATTAAGCAGCCCTCAAAATAGAAAGCTGTTTTTCTCAATTTTTCTACCCTTAATGAAAATAAAACAAGTTCTACTCAACAAATTGCCGTCGCCAGGGGAAGGTGAACTTGAAAACATTTTGCGAAACCAAAGTGGTAGTTTTTTCGATAGATTTCTTTTTCTTTTGTCTCCTTTTGATTTGTGAATAAATACTGAAACTGTTTCAGATACCAATCAGAAGATTTCTAATAGTCCTTTGAAACTATGAGGTAAAGCTATTTATTGGATATTCATGTTAGAACCCCGAGAAAACCCTTTTGTACGACCATGGGAGCAAAAACCACAAGTTACCCTTAAACTAATTAATAAATTATCGAGTGAGAATAGATTTTGTGCTTGATCTTAGTGTTAGTTCAGCTAACATGACATGTACAAATAGCCATTGCTGTCCAGTTCTCTCTGACTTTCTCGGTGTTCAACAAGACATACACACAGTACAATCTACTCTAACCACATGGCTAAAGACCCAGAAACAAAAACGACACACACGAGACAGATTAGTTCGTGAACTAGAAGAACTACAAGACGTCGTGGAAGAAACCTTGGTTACAAGAGAGAATGCTGACAGCTGTCCTGATCCAGACGATTTGTCTTTGGAAGAAAAGATAGTCTATTTCTTAGATTGGAGGAATGAGTTACAAGTACTGCATAGTTCTATTGGAAGGTAACGAGCTTCTGATATTACATCTGTAAACGGCGGGTCAGGCATTGCATATGTTATGTGAGCGTGTTCGTTTACAGCCTCATGAAACTGATGACGATGACACACTCACTACAGTATTCTATGACTATAAAAATTTACATCAGTTACAAAAGTGCAATTATAAAGGTTTTACACCAATTTTTTATGCAGGTCCTTAGCCATAGTTCGACGCATGCGTGGAAATCACAAAGAGGAAATCCAGGATTTAGAAGACATTTACGATGACATCACAGACTACTTGTACGACACTGACTTCTTACATGAAAAAGCTCGTGAAAAACTCCAAGAAATCAGAAGACCACCAGACCCTCCCCGACCGAGACCAGAACCCCCCAGACAACGTCTTAGTGGACGTGATAGTGGCTACCAGTCTCCACGAGCAAGCAGCCCAGCAGGTTCCCATGGAAACAGATATTTGAGAAACATAGTAACCGATGCTGAAAGAATCAAAGCCGACAGCATGGAGACTTCGTTGAGAATGGAAAACGAGGTAGAAAGACTGAAAGCTAGAAGTATTGCAATGGCTAAAGATCTTGTTGCTTTGAATAAGGTCATAGAGCGGCAGAAAAGAGAACTGGTAGATCTGACAAGAATGAAACGAAGTAATGAAATGGCAGAAAGAGACCTTGAATATTATTGAGGTATAAATGGAATAGCAGAAATGTAGCACATTTGATGTTATGAATAGATCTTTTTTTATTCTTACTCCTCTTACGTTTAGGATTTATTTCTATAAGTTATATTATTTATTAGATAATACATTATTGTAAAAATAGGCACAATTTTCAAATTGTTTGTCAGATGTACGATCTGTCTTGGATATAATTATGTATATTAAATCTGATTGATGATGAACTTTGTTATTTTGGTTTAGTGTTTCCAGAAGTTGTTTTTGCCTGTGATTTTCGTGAAGTTGTCTTTCTTGTGTTTCTAAATTTTTGGTCATCTCCCCTAGAATGAAAAGCAACACAATAATAATACAACCTTAAGACAATATTTATAACCACAACATGAAAACTCCTGGAGTGTCCATGGCAACACAGATTTGTTGTACCCAGGTGTATCCATGGCAACCCTAGTGTATCCATAACAACCAAGGTGTGTCCATGGCAACTTAGATGTCCATGATAAAAAGAAGAGAGTGATATGAATGAGAGTGAATTGGTGAGAGTTGCTTACAGTAAGTACTTACTTGCTCATTACAGTCTTGTTGCGACATCCCTTTCCACCCTCCCAGTGGGATGTTTTAGCTCTAGTAGTAGCTGAACCACACGCTGTACAAGCACATTGTGAGTATGGCTACAAGAAACAAAGCAAGCTTTTTATTTACCATTACACACCAATGATAACGAACAAAGTAGGAAAAGTACCTGTTCTTTGGAGCAGAAACCACACACCATTCTAGTGGCAAACTTCATCTCGTGGGATTCTTCTTCATCATGACAAACATCACATGGATAACACTTACCACAACATGGGAATCTACAACAACAAGAACCGTCACTTAGGCCACACTCAATATTAAAAGTTAGAACCATATTATTCAGTTGGCCTTGCAAAAGTTTCTTTATTTCTCTCTTCTACAACAAGGAAAAGAAATCTCTGCTATCCATCCTATCTTGAACTGTGGATAATGACAACCATTTCACACTACACTACAGGAACTTACATTTGATCGTGATGTGGTATATTGATAAAAAATGATGATGAAGACGACGACGATGATGACGATGATAAGTTAGAGTGTTTTTGTTTAACATAACCAGTGAAAAAACAGTACGCATAATAGTTAGCAGTAGACTCTAAACCCATTGTTTCTTTTTGTTTCTTTATCGACTAGTACAAACTAAATAGTCACCTTTTTTGCATGGATTCAATAAAGTCACTCTAACAATATTCATACTTGTATAGTACATTTCCTATGCAAATATCCAAATGTCCTATCCTCTGCAAACACCCATGCTCAACTGAATATTGAACAAATGCTTCCAGAGGTTTCCTTTTAGGAAACATTTGCCAACTACGGTAAACTCTGAATAACACCAGCACTCTTAAAATGAGATACCACACTTTGTGAGCTGCATCTTAGATTATCATAAAAAGATATCATTGATGATCAACACATACTGTACACAATTTTGATATCAACTGACCTAAGCCATCTATAGCTCTTTTTGTAATGTTTACAAGTTCCTTTATCAGGCAAAGGAAAACCTTCTTTTAGTCCTGGTGCTTTGGGCTTCCGCTTAGGCATTGGTATATGGCCATCACTGGTATCTGTTGAAAGTAGAAATGCATGTTATTGTAACATGAAAGGAGCAAAGCAATATCAGTCATACTACAGTTATGGTAGTTATGTTTAGTTTCTCTGCTTTATCCTTCCTACAAAGACACTACAAATAGCGCTTTTGTGGGCTTGTGCATATTCATGAATTTCTCTTGTTTGGAAAATAAAAACCTTCAAATAGCTACGCACCTGATAAGGCAGATGTTGGCATTAGTTGAAAGAATCGTGCTGTCTCTACTTGAAACTTTAGTTTCTGATGGCACTTGCTGCACCAAGCTTGATTAGAACCATATTGGGCTCCCTGTGTAATATTAGGGACAACATCAAAAGACTCATCAAAAGACACATTAATTTGTGCCTGGTTTTCATGAACAATGGCATGAACAATGCGCAGACTCGGACTCTTTGTCTTCTCTCACACCTAGGTGAGAAAGTGCAACACTGATTCTACGCATGTTGCTTTCACTTCTGCCTCCATGGCTCATGAAAATAAGGCTTTAACATCAAAGGATGGGTTTCAACTAAATATGTTTTTAGCTATAGAATGTGTATAAGATGTACAGAACATTGCATCACCTTTATTGGCGTTTCATTAGAACAGGCAAGACAGCCAGCAATAAGAGAAATGTCAGCCATGACCAAATCAAATGGATGACACCTGGTAAAGACAGGAATACATTACATACAACAGAATTTTTTGACAAGGCTTGACGTTAACTTTTCAGTCCACTAGCAATTCTAGATGAAGTTACTTTTAAATGTGGAGTGTCAAATTGTTCAAAAGGTATATTGGAACTCTAAACATTATGGTATCTGAAAAGATAAATAATGAAGTTGGGCAAGGGCAAAGAAGACCAAAAATAAATAAATAAATAAAGATAACAGTGTTGTCTTTAATATTATCTATTATTTTGGTAACATTTCAAATTCCAGGTATTCAGAGTGCTTATAATCCCTGTAGTACTTACCCTTGTATATCAAGATAACCAAGAGTACAGGTAGAATATTGGTGGATAATGGATGGTCTAAAGCCAAGTTTTACAACATTGGTACATCTTTCACATCTCATTGCAGTGGTCCTGCAAAACAAGATAGTTTTATACCATATGTCACAATAGAAAATTTAACATGAGTGGTAAACCTTAAAGTAGGAGTGTAGAATGGTTGTCAAGTCTCAAAAGATTGTCTGAGTTCAAAATCTTGGTATTTGGAAAGCCTAGTTTTCACTAGCAACATAAGCAATAAGCACAAGCAACGAATGCAGACTCAGTAGTGCACCACTCATTAGCAATGCTTGTCTTTTTTATACTTATGTGATAAATGCGATACTGAGTCTGTGTATGTTGCTTGCGCTTATGCTTATGTCGCTAGTAAAAATCAGGCTTATAGCTTTTCATATTTTATGTACAGTAATCTTAACTTTGACTCCTGATTGGTCATATATTCCGTAATAGCTTGGGCTATGCTCTGTGTCTTAACTGTAAAAATTTTCTACTCAATCATGAAGACTAATGTCTCCATAAAATGTACCTTGTATTGTCAGCTTTGGTGTCAAACTTGGTTTTACATTTGTCACACTCCATTGTAAGAGCAACAGTATCTGTTCTAAGGGTACTAGTATTCTCAAACAGCTCAAGACCTCTTAATCTTATTTCTGTCCCTCTTGGCCTTTCATTGGGAACACTTTGTTCACTTGGTATTTGTGATTCATCATCTTCACCATCAGCTACGGCATCACCCCAACTAAGATGTTCCATAGCATCATCATGTGTGGTGTCATAGGTAATGTCAACAAGACCTCTATCTGTGAGTAGTTCACTAGATTCTTGACTAACAAATACAATGTGCTCATTCTTGGGATCTAGTGAGCTATCACCATGGTGATGAGCTTTACTGTTACTAGCCACCTTAATTTTTGGACTTTTACTCTTGATGACTAAAAAATCGGACAAGAGAAGATCTTTACGGTCAGGGTTGGAGTGAGCATGATGTTTCGTTTTTTTTCTTTGATGATATTGTTTCTGTCTATTACTCATGTTTGGGTTACAAGGATCAACATTTTCAGTATCACTTGTCCTAGAAGGTCTTTCATTGTTAATGTCATATTCACTGCTTTTAGAATCACTCTCTTCTTCATTATTAGCATTACTCTCAATTCCTTCTGTGGTTTCAGACAAGTTGTCTTCACTGACAGAATTTTCTTCACTTTCCTTCATCTGTTTAGCAGCAAGAATGAAGAATTTTTCCAAGTTCCTGTCCAACCAGCGTAAAAATGGTCGAAAGGGAAGGTCAACCGTATCCTTCTCACTTCTTGTTATCTGTTGATTTTCAGTCCACTTTTTTATTTCTTGATTTACACACCTACAAGATAATAAACGTTCATCAGTAAATCATGGTCATGTGTAAGGTAAATGCTGATGAAGCTCATGCACCTTACTAACTCCATTGGCAGTGCCTGCTCCTTAGATAATCCAGCATCAAACATCTAAAAAAAAAACAGTTAAAAGTGCCATTAATAGTAATAGTGGTTTTGTAAGCTTCAACAGTGCTGTTAATCTGTTTCATATTGTTTTATAAAGGTTTGGACTGCATAAACCTGTTACAAGATTAAAATAATTGTTTATTAACCCTGCAATGTCAATTCTGTCATCATATTCGGTTGCTACATCATTCAATATGTTACAAAATGGTCTTAGTAACAGTAAAGAGATTACTATTCATAGACTAGACACCACAGATTTAAGTTTCATGTTGAAACCGAAACATGCCAAAACATGTTTAGTAAATGACACCATTGAAACTTAAATCTGTGGTCTCTAGTCTACGAATATTAATCTCTTTACTGTTACCATTTGGTAACATATTGAATGATATAGCAACCAAATATGACAACAGAACTGACATTGCTGAGTGCACTATGTTCTGTGCATATTTTTTTGGAGACCGTATTCGGTACAATAACAATCATGAAAACAGACTACAGTAGTTTTACGACTTTTGGAAAAGAAAAATCTCATTTTGAAAAGAAAAATGTATGGTTTCCCCCGGCATATACTAAAATTGATTAAAAGTGCATGAAAAATTGCTCTTTTTATTACCGGAAAATCATGTTGTCTGATTTTTGTTGAGAAAACTATTTAAGAGCAAAAATAAAAAGCGTAGTTAAGTTGATGAGTTTATTTAGGATTCTTTCTGCGTAATATATAGGATTCTTGAACAGACTTTGAGTCAATCAGGATCAGGTCAAAGCTACTCAAGCAATCAAGCACTGCGAGTCCTTCAGCAACCGCGTCGGTTCAAACTCTGAATTTGAGTCATATGTTTCATTGAGAAACTATTCTAAAACAAAAATAACTAGACGCACACGTGCGTTCACTCGTGCCCCTGGAGCCCTTTTTAAGAGAGGCTCCAATGACCGGCTCCATTCGTACTCTTCCCCGAGCCGTTTCACGCATTCTTCACAATTCCGGAAAATAGCTAACCGTAACATAATGACCTTTTTTGAATCGGCTAACTTAAACTAAAAAATATCTTGATTAGTCAGTTTGTCTGTCAACAGCTATTAGTGTTTCCCTTTGTCTTTCTATTATCATGCATGGTATTAGATATCTCCAACATGCAAAAATATACCAGTTTATTCAACTTCTTATTTCACTATATATCTCAATTGTTTGCTGTAAAGACTTCTACAACGGCATATTTGACACAAGTACAATAACAAATCGTGTATTTTTTCGTTCATGTTTCAGATGATTTATATATGAATAAAAGACGTTACGTGACCAAACGCGAAATACGAGGTCAATGGAATCTAGTTTCATGCCATTCCGATATTAAATTAAAATTCAGTACAAAAACCTCTCAAGATCTCTTGAATGCTTGAATGAGGAATATAATTGACTTGCTTCTATGTATGTTCGTTTAGCAACATGTAGGAAGAGAAATTCGTAGTTTTCCAGCTCATAGGAAATAGTCGTTATCGCGAGGGCCTCGGCTTTCAAGTACTCCATTTAGAGTTCGATATTTGGTCAAAATATTGGAGATGAAGCTCAAAATATCAGCCCATTCTGAAGCTCTAATAAGTATATAGGTATATCTCGAGTTAAAAGCTCCAAATTACATTGTTCTACTGCAGGAAAAGCCTGTCTCTGAAAGCTATTTTCTTTGTAGTCGGCCATCTTGCATTCCTAAAGTTCCTGGCTTGCGTTCGCTCAAAGGTGATGAATGAAGGGCATTGTTTTTACGTTCTTAACCAATCAGAAGTCTCTCAGGACGAACAGAGGAAAAAAAAAAAAAACATTTGCAGTTTATAACTCGTTCCCGGCCTAAAGGCCTGGGCACGAGTAATAACTTCAGTTCTGTAATATAGATGAGTTTATCTTGGATGTAAAAAAGACAAAAACTAACTGAATGGATGCTATTTTTCACATCGGGCGACTCTACTTCATGAGTCCGGGAGGGGACAACTAATCTCTGGGCTACTTAGTTCTGGGCGACTTAACCGTATACAGTAATAACGTTTTTTGCTTTTATTTTGAAGGATTCAATCTGTAGATGCTTTTATTACTTTTGCTGTACTTCTTTATGAAACAACAGTGGAGAAAATGAAATTATATTCAGGACAACCCGGATAAATATTAATCAGATTAATATTAATCTCAAGGATTATTATAATCCAGTAATGGATTATTATAATCCAGTAATGGATTATTATAATCCATTACTGTAGGTTGAGCCATTTGGATTAATATTAATCTTGGGTAGGATTAATATTAATCTGATTAATATTAACCACAAGAATGATAAATATTAACCTTATTATAATCTGGCAGATCAATAGCTAAATGACTGATCTGAAACTGCAAAATATAATGCTTTGGAGTAATATCGAAAAGTTCCTTTAACAGCAAATGGCGAACATCATTTTCTAACACAAGGCCAACATTGAAGTGCGATCATGATTGAATCGACTGAAGGGAGCCTATTGATGTCGTAATAGACGATAGCGACCTCCTGCAGCTTTACTATGTTTATTTAGGAGTTTACCGAGTCAGTTTTGGCAAAGGTCAAGGTAATCTGAGGAAGAGCACTCAGAATTGAGTAATTCAAAAGTATTTTCTGACAATTATTATAATGAGTCTCCTATATATTCAATAGCATTCTATATCGTAACACCAACAGTACAATAATACCAATTTTAAATGTAATATTATGAAACTACTGAAGAAGAAAGCATTGCAAACAAAACTTGGAAGCAGACTTTTCTGCATGCACAGTTAATGTTTCTTACGTTTATCTTTATCTCAGATTGCTCGCTTATTTGCAAGGTTTTCGTTCCAGTCGCTTGTAACTCCGCCATCACGCCAAGTATTAAAGCAGCTGAAGTTATGGCCAGCTTTACAGATGTTCACGTGTTGCAACGTGATTGATTTATAGTTCTATTTATGTTGCATATGATGACACAGAAAGTCAATAAGCAGCGGATCAAGTATTAGTGAAGATTAATATTAATCTTAATAATAACCTTATCCCTCGGATTTTTGGCCATTTCTTAATCCATCACTGGATTATAACAATCCATTACTGGATTATAATAATCCATTACTTGATTATAATAATCCTATTATAATCTATCATTATTATAATCTGCGGATTGATATTAATCGGGGTTGTCCTGTATATTTAAAGATTTAATAAATCGCTGGTCAGTGGTTATTGGCCATATTTACCATTAATTACCTCCATTAAATACATGGATATCTCCCAATTTTTTTTCTGTGAATTAAAATACCTAAACCCATTCTATAAAGTAAAATATAAAATAACCGAAACAAACAAACAAATAAAAAATGGTTCGCGATTATGGACCACTATCCTCAAGAAAGTTTGAAAAAACTTCTGTAAAAGTTCACAAAGTGGAGTTGAACTTAAACCTCCTAAGAATTTGTCAAGTTTTCAATTTTATTAACCCTCATTCTTGGTTAATTATCACAACAAAATTTAAGCTCATGCAACATACACAAATCCATTGATGTACACCTTATTAACTGTGTTTTTTTCACACCTTTACACAATGTATAATGTTGCTTGGCCTAAGCCAGTATCTCTAGTATGAACCAGCTTTAGAAATCAGACTGTATTAATGCCATTTCAAAACCTTTCTTCACATGTACATAAATATATAAGTACACACCACCCTATATTTGGCAGACACCTATTTAAGTAGACTGTGAGCACAATTCTGATGGTATACACTAATCATCTTATATATATAATGTAGGTGGTACCTTTTTAGGGTATTCCTCAGGAAAAGTGACTGCAAGAAGTACACACTCAATGTCAAATGGCTGAAAAAAAATTAAACAATGAAAACCACGTGAAAAAGCAAGTGCTGTACTTTAGCAAAGTACTTTGTTAGGCATTTCTTTTGCAGATGAAATGGCAACGTTGTCAACTTGAATGACTATTCTGCTGATTAGAAGACTGAAGGTGGCATTACACTGTACAATTTTCTAGTCAACTTGTCTTGCCACACTAGAGACTGTATCATTGCAGAGTGCTGTGGCAAGATGTTACACTGTGCAACATATTGCTGCAATAACTTGCAATGTTATTTAACAATGAAAGCTGGGGACTGACATTGATAGGAAGTTCTATTCCTGCAATGTTGTGTGCAACAAAAGACATTGTGAGACAAGCCCACATTACACTATGCAATGTCCTCCAACTTGACTAACAATAGCATCATGAGACAAGTTGCTGAGAAAATTGCACAGTGTAACGTGAACATGCAGAGCTAGCTACTAAAGTTTATCTCCAGCTACTTACAACCATTGATAAAAGTGCCTGTGAAGCTTAAGTCTTGTTTGGAAACTTGCCTTCAGACGGAGGTCAATCAAATCACTTGACCAATAAAATAGCAATTCTCAAAAAAAAAATGCCTTGAATTTATGATAAAAGTTAATTATACATTTAAAGTTTATATTTATCTAAACTTTCCTTACTAATAATATACATGCAAAAATTTCTCGATGCTGATTGGCTAAGAGCAGTGCTCTTTCGAGGAAATTTAGTGCAGAAAAAAGGAAATTTAGTGCCAAAAAGGAAATTTAGTGCAAATTTGGTAGAAAACAGTCAAAATGCACTTAAACGTCAAATTCGTCTTTTTATTCATCAAAGAAACAATTTATAAAACACTTTTAGCAGGATTTGTTTCCAAAATTGTCGAAAATATGCAAGAATAAAACGCAGTCAACAACTGCATAGGCTTCTGTTATTATTACCGCTACAAAAGATACACTGCAGGGAAAAAAAGTAGAGGGAAGATGAATGTAATTTTTGATGTATGAAGGAATTGTTTTGTTGTTTTGATCATTAGTATATTAGCTTTTTCCTTAGCTTATTTCTAAATTTTCTACCCTTCAGTGAATGTATAATTTTGTTTAGTGATATTCGAGATAATTCTCTATCTCTTATTTTACGAGTCACTACCTCTGACGTGAACATGAGCGAGAGTGTCTATGGATTTGAAGACATCGAGAATAGTACAATTATCAATATGTTCATTTATTAATGAATTGCAATTTACTCTATCAACATCTGTTTCAGAACCAAGGATAGTCCTTACAAATAATGGTTGGATGAAAGATATTACACACTTAATGAGAGATGTTTGTTTGGGCTGTTACTGAGCCGTTTCACGCATTCTTCACCATTCCGGGAAATAGTTAACCGTAACATAATAAAGACCTTTTTTGACCTTTTTAAAGAATATCTGATTAGTCAATTTGTCTGTCAGCAGTAGTGTTTGCCTTTGTCCTTTTAGTATCATGCATTGGTATCATATCTCTCCGACATGCACTGAATATTACCCCGCGCGAGTATACCAGTTTATTCAACTTTTTATTTCGCTTTATATCTCAATTGTTTTCTGTAAAGACTTCTACAACGACGTTTTTGACACAATAACAAATCGTGTATTTTTTCGTTCATGTTTCAGATGTTTTATCCATTATGTGACCAAACGCATCAGG
Organism: Telmatactis stephensoni; assembly: GCA_029948255.1. Lineage (NCBI taxonomy): Eukaryota > Metazoa > Cnidaria > Anthozoa > Actiniaria > Isophelliidae > Telmatactis > Telmatactis stephensoni. The sequence continues at coordinate 243,468 of JALIZF010001715.1, read as the reverse complement.
TCAAATAGAGCCTTAGTTCCATGAAAATATATAAATAAACTGTGTGGTCTAGAGTTCAGTATAAAAACCTCACAAGATCCCTTGAATGCTTGAATGAGAAATATAATTGACTTGTTTCTATGTATGTTCGTTTAGCAACATGTAGGATGAGAAATTCATAGATTTCCAGCTCATAGGAAATAGTCTGGCTTCCCAGTTTCAAGTATTCCATTTAGAGTTCGATATTTGGTCAAAATATTGGAGATGAAGCTCAAAATAACAATCCATTCTGAAGCTCTTATAAGTATATAGGTATATCTCGAGTTAAAAGCTCCACTTTACTTGTCTTACTGCCTGAAAGCTATTTTCAAAATAGTATAAAAACATTCTAAAGCAATGGAGAAGACGTCTAACGTTGGATTTACGTTGTAATCAATAAATAATCGTAATTGTCGATAAGTAAACGAACACTCACGAAACCATTCGCGTTGTAATCAATAAATAATCGTAATTGTCGATAAGTAAACGAACACTCACGAAACCATTCGTGAAATTAGCGGAGTCGCTTTTCAGCCAATCCCAAGGCACTGCCGACTACTGTGATGTTCGGAGATGTTGATTTTACACCGAAACCTCTCCGAAAAACGGACTTACATTACATTACATTACATTACTTACAAGACGATGACAATAGGCTTCACCTTCCTTACGGAAGACAGAAGCCTAAAAATGTCAAAAAGTGTCCAACTTTCGGGTGAAAAGTTTTGAATTTTTCCCTTGAGCGCACGCTTGGTGACGACATCTTCAGGTCACTTTCGCACACTGCGCGTGCGCTAACCTGATTTTTCAACTGAAAAGCTACAGAAAACTTGAAAATATTGCTCTAATTTTTGCATGTATATTATTAAAAGGAAATAATATGGTTTACTCGTGCAATTTAGAATAAATTTGACTTGTGAGTTTTCAAAGACCACAAATTGCACTTGCCCTAAGGGCTCGTGCAATTTTGAACTCTTTGAAAACTCACTTGTGCAAATTTATTCTAAATTGCACTCGTAACCATATTATTTCCTATACAAATTTGAGGAATTTTTCTTGAGAATCACAGTGTGTATTGGTTGAGTAATTTGATTGACGTCCATGTGAATGTTATTTTGACGTCTGTGTGAATGCTAGTTTGGAATTGAGACTTTGATCTTCACATGTCGCACTTCAACAATAATGATTGTAAAATCGTTTTGAACCTCCTGCTACTGAGAGAACATAATCTACTTTATAAAGTTGCACACATGTTTTCTTACCCAATCAGGATCAGTAGGTGTAAAGTTGATATTATAAGTAGTACCAGGTCCATAGTCTTGTACTTCTGTTGCTTTATTTTTACCAAATCTACGTACAAGTTGTACAAGTTCTCTTGTTCTAAGACTATTCAGCTCTTCATCACCAAGTAAAGATAGTTTTTCTGAGGTTGAAATAACTTTCTTTGTCTGGCCTTCCTTGTGTACGTCAGGTTTTGGTGTATTTGGTTTCGAAGTGTTATTATCTTGTGATGAAATGATCTTTGTTGCAGTAGGTTTAACATGTGAAAACCTGCAAGCACTGCCTCTAATGCAACCACCTCTACTTTTGTAGAATTTACACACTTTTTGACTGGTTTTCAAGGCAATATCTTGTGGATGAGTTTTACCTGAGGTTTTATCTTGTTTACCTTCATTAGCTTCGTGCTGTGTGTTTTCGTTAGCCTCTTGCTGGCTAGTTTGTTTGGCCTCTAGTGGAGTTGTTTGCTCTTCTAGTCTGGTTTGCTTAACTTCTTGCTGAGCTGTTTGCTTAGCTTCTTCCTGTGTGGTTTGGTTAGCTTCTTGCTGTGTAGTTTGGGAGACAATTTCCTCTTTATTGTCTTGCATACCTAATTGGTCAGGTTTCGTGTTGGCATGGCTGGTATCAGCTGATCCTTTGTTACTGTGAAAAAACCGACATTTCTCTTCAAACTTGCAGCGCCCAGTTTTTGCATAAAATCTACAAACTGGTTTCTTTTTCTTGTCATTAGCACTTTTCTGTGGTATTTTTACCGAGCTTTCTTGCACGACATTCACATCAACTTCTTCCGCCATTTTGAAGTATGGGACAATATACTGTAATTTTGGCCCTATATATACTTGGGGCTGGTTTTCATTTGGTGGTGCAATCACACTTTTACTTCCGGAATGCAGGCTCAATGTACAGCGGCTTCATTCAAAACACGCAATTTTAGTTCCGGTGATTTAGTAGCGTTGTTTCGTTTCATACCATTCATTCAGCGGCGAAGTAAAGTGAATGATTCACCGTAACCCAGCAGCCAAATCACCCCTAAAGAATCCTAATAATATTTGACAGTGGAGGCGCTGTATGAAACTCGAGGAAGGATATTTCTTGGCGTAGCGATCATCGTTTATTTGATATAAACGCTTGGGAATATTTTCCGGGTGAAGTCATCGTATTGAAGCTGTGACTCCCGTACTGTATGTATTAAATATTGGAGACAGGCCCAATGTTTTCTAACTGAATGGACAAATAATACGATTGGATATTCTTGGAGGAAACACAATTTCTAAAACCCCTGCAGAGTTACCCGACGCGTATTTCGTAGCAAATGGTTGGCCGTGCGAGGAAGAACTAGGTGTCTGTGTGCCTTGGGTGGTACTCTATCTCAAAAACGATTTGTCCTGCAAGTCATCCGTGTCTTAGCATAACAGTTCTGAAGTGGCTTGTAGGCCTGCTACATAGAAAACAAGCGAATACGTACTTCTGCATTGAGATTACCGCCCAACTACCGACTTTACACTTCAGGTCTGTATTTGTAAATTGTGTCACCAGCTACTAGTTATTTTCATGGTACTATTCTTGACATCTTTATTCAATTATTGTCTTACTGAAAGACTTATATTGACACAAGCTGATCGAACTTGAGATATTCTATATCATATTAGGTTTGTGTAGTGTTGTTGTAAAATCACCAACCATTTTTTTTAGTAGAACAGAATATTTCGCACCGTTGTTGTTGTTACCTGTTACGTTTTTCAAACAAAGGCTTTTCTTCGTCCTTTTCCTCTGTTTTTGACAAAATTACCATCGCTGTGTGTCTTTCTAGAAAGAGCGTGTTATTTTTGAATGGATTACACACACAACGATCTCGTGAGTGACTGTATGTTTCCGCTTTCAACTTTGTGCATTTTAACTAGAGCAATAATCTCTTTGCCACGTGTTTACATAGCTCTTCGCTTTCTGCTTCTTCTATTTACAAAGTATTTGTTCTTTCTTTCATTGATACTCCAGTTCACCATGCCCAAACCCCAAACTGTTCTGTGTTACATCTGTGGAAGAGAATTTGGTTCGTACTCCATCAATGTTCATGAGCGACAGTGTGCCAAAAGATGGGAAAGCCAGAGAAATAAGGAGAAGGAAGCAGCCGAAAAACGCGAAGAAAAGCGAAAGACATCGCATGTAAACAAGGAAAAGTTTCATGATCCTTGGGTAAAGCGAGAATTACCATCAACAAGACTACAGCGATCAGGAGCTTCTAAGAGCATGGGAGATATTAGGCTATCTAATGGGGATAGTAAAGCAACTGAAAGAGATAAAGAATTAATGCATATTGTACGACCTATAACTGTTACTCTTGGTGAAGGTGACAACATTAATGGTGATGCTATAGAAAGCAACACTACTGACAATAATAAAGAAAGTCCAAAAGTCTCCAGGCCATCTACAGCTATTTTAAATCGTTATTCTTCGCCACTTCTACCAAGTAAAATAGATCCAACAACTTTAAGAAAAAACTCAGCTCCTACTCCGACTTGTAATTCACCTGATTCTTCAACGTCGTCTCAAATTTCTAGTACAGACTCACAAGATATTCCTATCACCACCCCTGATGTCCCCCCTCCAAGATTTCGCTCAACTAAAAATCCAAACTTACTGGTATGTTACATATGTGGTAATGAGTTTGGCTCTAAATCTCTCAAGATACATGAACCACAGTGTTTAAAGAAATGGAAATTAGCAAACCCCAGATATTATTCTCGCAAGGGTAGCCATGGCGGCATGTTTAAAGCAGACTCTGTGAATTCTTTACATGGGAAAGCAAATGGCTTCAAATCCAAGAGTCAACATTCCAGGGAAGACAAACAAGTGAAGTCTGCATCTTGTGAAAACCTCCTTGATGTGGGCAAAACACTGAGGCCTACTAATAGCTTGCAAGCATTAAAAGAACTGTCTAAGTCTCATGGCAGACTTTATACAAAGCCAAAAATGGAACCCTGTTATATCTGCGGCAAGGAATTTATTAAGCATTCCCTAGGAGTTCATGAAAAGCAGTGCAAGAAAAAATGGGATGCAATCAAGAGCAAGAATGAAAAGGAGGAAAAAGAAAAGAGAGAAATGAAAGAAAAGAAAAGACTGTCCAGTGCTCCAAAAAGACACTCACTAAATCTTCCTGTCACCATACAAGTTGATAAAGTAGATGATGACATTCAGAATAACAATGTCAGTGAATGTCAGAGTGAAAACCAAAAAGAAGAAAAAACAGTTAAATCTAAAAGTAAAGAGAGAAAACCATCAATGGCAACGTGTTATCTTTGTGGCCGTGCTTATGGCTCTGCATCAATTTCTATCCATGAGAAACAATGCCAGAAAAAATGGGAGACAGAGAAGGCACAAAAGGAACAACTTAGGTCTCATACTGGTACAAAAAGAACCAAACCACGTCCAAGATCATTTGTCTTGTAAATCCTTTTTATAGCAATTTAGAAATTTTATAATTCTTTAGGCAGCACTAATATTGCATTGTAGCTGTGACAATATTTATTGTATTGTTATTGTAACTAAGTCTGTCATAATTAGATGCTAATGCTGCCAAAATACACTTTACTAATAAATTATTCCCTATTGTCACACACAAAAAGTCATTTGGAATCTTTTTGCCAGTTTTTATGAAACTCAAGTTTTTATCTGAATCCTCAGCAAAATGTTGGATATCATTAAGCAATTATAATGGCATATTATTGAAGAATCACTCAGAGTTAATACATCACATTTATCGATCAAAATGTTGTCAACATCTTTTAAAGCTTTGTCAATAGAGTTACAGTGTAGTATACTTTGCAGAGTATATGGGTAGTAGGTAATAGTCTAGTGATATTTATTTGAAAATGTCACCACAAGCAAAGTTCTAAAGCAATGAAGAATTAGTGGTATTCAGTGAATGTCTGATGTGTTAGTGACTGATGTTTTATCAGATCATTAACTGTCTGACATCCAAAGTATGAATGAATTTTATGTATTGAATTTTGATGTATAACTTGATTTATGCAATCTTTTGTGTTGCATGACTCAAGTTTATTTATTGACACTCTATGTATCAAGTATTTAAGGCTTAATTTGCATTTAGGTTATTTGGCTAAGATTTTGAAGGAGAATGCATAGTCTTGACAGTAAATAGAATCACAGCAAGCAATATCATCATCTTATTTATCAAATACAAGAGTGTAAACCCAACTGCATATCATGCTGACAGATTAAACAATATTATTTACAGAACAGAATGCTATGAAAAATAATTTTGGCACTTTTGACCTTGAATCTAGACTTCTGTGTACACCAATCTTTTTTATTAAATACATCCTTAAAATGAAAACATCTACAAATTAGTATGTGAAATCTATTTCATGTTTTAATAATTTAATAACACAGCCCTCTGTGAGGTCTTCCTGAAGTGGTTGATAATTTATGCAATGTAAACAAGTTAAGATGGCCTACTTAGAGCACACAATAGAAGCCTTATGTAAAGTGATTTTATAAACCTTCTCTGTCACTTATGCGATACAATTAACACCTACACAGTATTGATTTGCTTTTTGGAGCAAATATTTCATTAGTGTGTGAAATTGTGCTTTATGTTGGGGATAAGATTCATTGGTTGCTTAGCAAGACCACATTCATATTGACATGCAAAACATCTATTTTAAGTAAATGAATCGTGAAATGTCCTGCTAAGATGGTACTTTCGAACTGTTTCAAACCCAGTATGACAGTAAAAAACACCATGGAAATAAACCCATTTTATTAGTTTGTCTAACTGAAAAAAGAACCACTAAACAAAAACAATCAAATAGAAGGTGAACTGAAATTAAATAAGACCGTTTTCATTGGACATATTTTTGGCAGGAAGCATACTATAAGAGGATTTTTGCAACTGAAATTTTGATACATTATTTTTAGAGGATTGAATTGATGGGTTGTAGTCAGACATTTGGAAGAGTGTCCACAGAATTATGTTAAGAGTTTTCACAGTACAATGATATGCAAAAGAAGTATAAGTTAATGACCATTATTACAGTAAGTTGAGCATGTAATCAAACTGCCAATTTCTGTATCACTAGAAACATTTTGAAACTTTCTACCAATAATAATTATCCTCTGTTGGCCAAATTAGATGTTTTACAGAAATAACTTATTCTCAAAATTTCTCTTAATAATAAGCCCCTAACATGATGACATTTTTGTGCCCTCTCTATACCAGAATCCTCTTTGAGTAGCTTTTCTTCGATAATTAAAACTATTGTGTTTGTACTCTTGAAGGAATCTAAAATTTGAATATGAAAGGCTCTTGAGAAGGATTCTGTTACAGAGAGGGGAAAATCATCATGCTAGGGGCATAAGGCCATTTGCAGGATGGTATCATTTTACTACAACTGCCAGAATGCCTTACAAATTTTCTTATTCAGATTTTTATTCCCTCTTGATAATAGTAAAACAATTGGCACTAATTGCTTAACAAAAGAAACTAAATTGAGATGGAAATTGGAATTTTGAAGAGATAGTGATGTACATGTAGTATTAAAAATTAAACATTTTACATGTACTTAATTGCATCTACATGTTTTCAGAAAACAAATTCACCTGAAAGATTTTCTGCTATAATTTCATCAATTATTCAAAAATTATGGAATCTTTATCTACTGACAATGATTTTTAGCCAAACCTTGAAGCAGCCATGAGAACACACTCTATTTAGCAAATTTTCACAGGATGTAATAAATGTTCAACTGAGGATGAATGGAAATCTGTACTGTATAAATGAGGTTAAAACCTAGGCCCTTTTGTGATGATGTACAGATTTTCCTTGATCCCTTTTATTGTATGTTGATACAACAATGCAGTCCAAACTATACTGTAGTTCATTCAAGGTGGAACTAAAGGGTTCATCTGTATTGAAGAACAATACTCATCAGTTCATATTGTTTTTGAGGTATACCATATTGTTAGACTGATTCCAAAAGTCAGCCTGGGTTTCCTGTGGTGTTTGCTCACACACCAACACTAATTGAGTGACCCAATGATGCAAAACCTAGAGTGCTTACAATATATCCATGAAAAACTTTGTAAGGAATTGCACTAATTTGCACTAATTAAACAATAGAAAACAAAGGATTTTGTGCTATTTAGTACAATTTAGTTCACTAACTTTTTCAGGTATCTACAACTTATAGAATCAGTCTAGCTCTGTTGTTATTCTTGACCCAATTCAAACTACATGCACAGAATTTCTGTAACTACCTAGTACTGTACCATATATCAAATGTGCAGCATGTCTATGTTGCTTGATAACTGCTGCTCTAATCTTGCCTGAAATAAAAATGTTATATTTAGAGAACCAAACAAATTAAACCAGGAATAGGACATTTGCACGATGGCATCATTTGACTATACATGTGACTGCCAGAATGCTTTACACATTTTCTTTCTTATGCTGGTTTTTATTCCCTCTTGAGAACAGCAGAGCAATAACTACTAATTACTGTACAAAAGAAAGGTAGCAAAGCATTTATGCCAAATACCTATCAAATCTAACACCAAAAAGATGGTAGGTTTTTAAAGAGCAGCAACATTTATACTTTTTAAATTTGCTTAACAATTTTATACAGCTACTGTATAGCCCCTTACAGCCCTCCACCAAAGTTAATAGAGCAGAATGGTTTGCAAAATTGTCACACATCTAAAGGACTGACAAAGAAGCAAAGTAACATGGATGTGGAGTAAGGCCTTGACCGTGCACAATCTTTTGTTTTACCTTCACTTATTATGCTTGATTGACCTGACCCAAACATTGTCATTGTCTGATATATGTAGGAATGATTTTGTTTTGTGCATGGTTGTGGTTGGAAAAAGTGAATAAAAATTAGAACAATAGGTTTCCTAACCATTTGGCTCTATTAACTTTGCCTCCACTGTCACTATGTATAAGAATGATTGGGCTTAAGGGACATACGCATGTCTATCCTACTGGACTTATACTCACCAATTCCATCTTTACTTCTTCAACTTTGACTTTTGCAAGTGATAAATCCTACAAATTCATCAAATCAATAAATGTCAAGGATAAATTTCAACTGACATTGAGAACAATTAGTCCATGAAACATCTACATGAAACTACATGCATGTCAAGGTGTATTTAGAAGTCCAAAAGCCCAGCCAATTTTGGGTGCTTGCATTTTTATCACAGGGTGCATGAAAGAAAATGTTTGTGTGTGTTGTGTATGTGCATTTTTTATAACACGTAGTGAAACTAAGAGCGTCCAGTGACCTTAAGGTGATGTTACATGAGACAACTTGCAACAATGATTTTGTCAACTTGTCAACAGGGGCTGTTACATGGAATGGTTTTTCGGTGCAACATCAACGTATGTGATGCTCTGTTGGTGCATTTTGTTCTTTTGTTTTTGGGTCACTTTTAGAATTGAATCCTGTAGAATTGGTTTTCTTTGGATGAGTGTGATACGTTTTTGCCTATCATTTTCACCCAAAAGTATTTCTTAGCTGGTTATTATGCTCAATTTGCTTAATCAACCACCGCTTTGTTGTGTAGAAAAAATGATGGCAAGCGTGTTACACAGACCAACTCAAACAAAATTTGTCATGTTTTTATTGCAGGTTTTTGGAGGTAATTCAAAAACCTGCAACATGTTGCCAAGTTAAGGATTGTGCAGAAAATAATATTGTCCTGAGAGCCATGTTACATGAGGACAACTTTCAGTGTGTACTGTTGCATGAAAAATCAGTGGAGCAAGTTGGTTCATGTAAAACCACCTTTTCCCTTTTCCAGGGAGTTTTGTAGTGACAAGCTTGATTAGTTCCAGGGGCAGAGGAGTGATATGTCAAACACAGTTAGTTCTGCTACTTACGGGAGGTAGGTCTTGATAACTGTCTAGCTTGTGTTTTAATGGCTTGGCTTTTTCTTTTAAATAGTTCACATCCTGCATAAATAGTATCAGTGTAACTAATGATATGTAATCAACTTTCACAGTTATAATTCAGTTATGGTGTTGGTACAAGTACCTCAGCTTTTTTCACCAAGTTTTCATGGTATATACCAGGTTCCAACTTAACTGTTTTCTGGTAACCCTGCTTAAAATCAAGAAATATAAATCTGAGAATTTTGATACATTTCCCAGCTTGTTATCTTTATTACAAATTGTTGTTACCTCGAGTTCCTTGACTGCTCTTTGATATTCTTTTGCTTTACTGTGTAAAAACCCAGTTTCCTGGCATCTCTTGTCAAGAACTGTTTTTTGTTGAATATGCTGTTCTTCTAGTGATTCAAGTGTTCTTGAATAATACAATAGTACAATGTTTTGTAGTTGTGTATGAGTTCATGTAACTACTGTACAGTGTATGACATACCTTTGTAAAGTATCAACTTGTACCAAAGCTGATTTGGTTTTTGATATCAGTCTTGAATAAATACTGCTTTCTTCACCTCTGTCATCAAGTAGTTTATCTAATGTCTGGGTTTGATTTATGATGCCAAGTAGAAGGCTGGAAAACATAACCTCATCAGCAAACTCATTAATCTATAGGCCACATTTGAGATATCAAGATTCCTAGCATGATAGCAAGGCTCACAGGAGTAAACTGCTGAAATAACCACCTAGCAGAAAGAGAATATGTATCTACGATATTGGAAATTATTTAAAAATTAGTAGAAACTAGTTTTCTGACCTAAAATCATGAATGTGTTGCTTTTTATTCTAATTATTAATTAATGACCTTTCGATCCAATGACACATTATTTGTGATTTTAGGTCACATTTCTACTAATTTCTACATTTTCAATATTGCATAGACTTCTCTTTCTGCTAGGTGGTTATTTTGGTAGTTTACTCCTGTGAGCCTCTCTATCATGCTAGGAATCTTGATATCTTCAACCTGGTCTTTTGTCCAAACCCCGTTTAAATATGGCAGGATTATGTCCTAAGCTCTATATATGCAGACCTGAAGCCTCTACACCTAATTTGTCCCTATATAAGCCAGTTCAGAGTTTAAGAATCATTTTCAGTGCACGTGATTTTATTCTGAATTTCTCACTTTTGTTTAAACCTTTTATATCAAACAAAAGAAGGTGAGACATTTGGGATAAAATCGCATGACTGTGCATTAGAAATGATTTTATACTCTGAACTGGCTTATAGAGGCTGAGGTATGTCCCTGCCCCTATATGGAGGTCTCAATGCCACCCCTATATACAGTATGTATTACTGTGTGTCTTCGCCTATGTAAACTTTAGTCCCTATACCCACATATTTATGTACAGTTTTGACCTTTATTTACAGTTTACCTAGTATCTGAGCAGTCTTTCAATCCAAGTAACAAAGCAATATCAGACAGGATTTTGATACTGTGTAAACCAGACTGGGATAAACTTGATGGCGATAAACCAATGTGATTTAATACTTGCTGGAGTTTTAGAGCTGTAAGAGAATAAAGTACAGCCCCATTATTTAGAACATGTTAGCCTTATAAACCAGTACTCTTCTTTCTCATCTATAGACCCATTTAGAGTTCCCCATTACAGCATGCAATTAAGACCTGAGAAGAGTTTATCTTGCATCTTTTGGGTCTTTCTGCATGTACCACAAACCTTTGTTCAAGCTTTTGTTCTTGGTTAGCTTTGTTCTGTTGTATAACTTGTTGTATAGCGTGAAGCGTGACGAAGATGCTTACCGTAGCATCTTTAAATATATATTTGTAACGAGGAGATTTGATAACTTTGATAAGCCCTCGGCTTTTTGTCAGGTCTCCTCGCCATTTTAGCTGCATATTTAATTGTAAAATATATATGTGTATTATGAGCTAAAATGGTGAATAAATAAACACACAAACACAAACTCGGAGTCTTTTGTTGTTTCTGTGACTGGTACAAGAAGGAAGCCATCTTGGGCCTTTGCTGAGGGGAGGGAACTGAGATGAACCTTACTCTGGTCCCAGGGGAAGACGTTTCATCAACGTTTTCTGTGACACTGTGTGCAACACATGTACAATTGCACCATGCATCCATTGCCGTGCACAATGTTGCAGAAGTAGAAACTTTTGAAGGGGTAAATATGCACCTCTGTGTTCATTGTGCGCCACATGCAATACTGCAGAAAAAGTTGCACGTGTCCAGTCATAACACTCTAAGCAACATACCTTGCACATCATACTCCACAGCTTTTAGCTTCATGTCATCCATTACTAGCCTGGCATTGGAGTTGCTTGTTTTATTACGATGTACGAGTTGTTTCAAGATCTCAATAGTTGTGTCGTTAATCTCGTACTGAGGAATGTTTTGGTTGTCTAGCAGTACTTCTTCTAGCCATAACTTGACCTGAATTATACATGTACACACATTAATCGTGATAATCAACAGCTTTGGGTAAGATACTGGTGTAACATCGAAATAAGACTTATATGTTCAGAACAAAAATACAAACCTTGATATGGTCCTCGTCCATGTTGACACAGAGATGTGAAAGAATCTACAATAATAAAACTAAGGACACACGATCGTTTGGTTCACTCTGAGCATTCAAAAGTAGCAGTTTATCAAGTGTATCGGATAATGAAAATAATATTATCAACACAGAGGCAAAATAATCTGTTTTGACACTGGAATTTCACATGACAAATATTTGAAGCTGGCGCGAAGATTGTGAACAAGGAATTGTGGGTAAAATTAATCATTTAGAGTAGGCCTGAGCACGAAAACAAATATCGTAATCACATGGTTTCCAAAGGCGGGTGCAATAATCCCAAATTTATTCCAAATTGCACGAAAAAGCCATATGATCTCCTATTAATAATATATACAAAATGATATTATATTGAATAAAACCACAGGTAGCCCAAGCTGTACATTTGGCTGGAAATGACGGAAAATTTCCAGTGACTTTGAAATATCAAAAAATTGAAATATTAAGCTTATTAGGGACTGGTCATTATTTACAGGGAGGGGCCCTGCATGCTGTCTTGAACAAGGTATACATTTTACCCAACATTGTCTTAAACAGGATCTATAATTTTGACGAAATCCCAAGCCATATCATCTTTTTGTGTCTTAGATAGGGTACTATATTCCGCAAAATAAACAAAAAAAGCGCTTCCTCAGCCGTTTTTTGTCTAATCATATGCAACGGATCGGAATCGAATGACGAGGCTAGGGTCGATTTTCTTCTCTTTTGTCTTGAACAGGGTATGATTTTTTCATTTTCGAGTGTCAGGGTCAGGTTTCTAGAACTCCAGCGGCACACCCCTATCCAAAATGGGGTTGAGTACCCCCCTGGGCTTTATTCATCTTTTGCAAATCAAAACTTTATTCATTAATGCTACTTAATCAAGAATTATTGCAGGTTTTCAAGGTTTCACAGTCTATACACTGCTTCGTTACGGCTGATTTGTTCTGTCGATGATCACTTTCATTTATTAGTAAAATTAGGAAGCAGCTGCTTCAATGTTTAACCTAGCCTACCTACAGGCTCTACAGGGGATGGGGGAAGGGGGAAGGGAAAGGGAAAGGAAGGGGAAAGGGAAGGAGAAGGGGGAGGGGGAGGGGGAAGGTGGGGAAGGAGGGGAAGGGAGACTCTTCCCTCCTTCCCTTCCCCTTCTCCCCTCCCCAGTAGATCGACAGTAGAGTCTGCAGGCAATTTATGCTTAACCTCTCTAATGATCTTTAAATGACAGTATTTTAAAGGAATTTTATTGAAGAAATCTAGGGCTACGGAGCTATCTTAAGTACAATGCTATATTACTTTGATAATGACCTCGACCTGATTGAGGAATAAAATTTTATTGCATTAATAATTTTGTCCGACTATTTCCAAGGATCTACGCCGGAGCGATTATGTTAAGAAAGCTAACAAACGTCTTTACTTCCTGGTACTCTTAAAAAGAGCTGGTGTCCCGATAATTAGACCTGTCCTGGAGTATGGATCGCCAGTTTTCCATCACGCACTACCACAGCATCTGATCTATGAGATCGAGAGAGTCCAAAAGAGAGCCTTGGCTATATCTATCCATCAATGTCATATGACGCCAGCTTGAACACGTTTGGCTTATCCACCCTGTCTGCCAGACGCTACGAACTCTGTAAAACTTTGTTTAAAGAGATCTGCTTTCCATCTCACAGACTCTACAGCCTCTTTCCACCAAGACACGAGTGAGTGCAAATATGGTTTTTGGAGAAGTCGTCAGTACAATTTTCCGATGATTAAAACTGAACGTTTCAAACGAACTTTCATTCCAGCTATGTGTAGAGACATGATCAGTTAAATAATTGTATTTTAGGATATGTATTATATTTATCTATTTTCTCATGCCTTAGTGTCCCATTATGTATGAACAGTTCACTTTTGAAATAAGTGTGTTTGAGTTAGGTAGCAAAAACATTCACCATACTTTGTACTTTAGCAATGAAAATGTTTTGCAAATGGAAAATGTAGTATAAAATTCATCTATAGTGTCTTTGTATAATTAATAAGTCCTTTTTCTACGTCCGATCTCATTGCATTTTCAGATTTCAAGACAGTACTTACTTCTCAGAAAGGAGATGATTTTATCCAGAAATATTTAACCATAAGGCTTTTCCATTCATGAAGAAACGTTTATCAAAATTTCAATTTAAGGGTTAGGGGCACTTTAATTAATGCTAATCGTCTTTCGAATCATTTCGGGTACGTCCTCGGAGGACGTTTCGGGCACTGAGTTGTGATCATTTCGGGTGGGTTTCCTGTTTTGTTTCACTGGCAATGCATACTGGGATGTCTTAGATACACGTGATCAGCCAACATGACAGTTGCCTGAAGTTATGTCGATGGAGAAATTTGTAGTCGAGGTTTTCGAGGAATCATAGCGGTTTACTGTTTGTTTGTGGAAATCATGTGTTGGTGAGTGATTATTTATTGCACTATAAATGCTTTGGGTTCGATAATTATTTGATTTTATCCTGATAAATCACTCGAAGTACCGATGGAGCATGAGGTGAAAAATGGCGCCAAAGTCTGTGTACCTTTAGCTTGATTTTTAGCTTTCAAATAGCTACTGGTTACTGGGACCTTTTTTTAAGCAATAGAAGATAGATTTCTATGACTCTACCGGTGAAATAGAGCACTTGTGATGTTGCCTACGGCTCGTGATTTTCAAACTTTTTCGAGTGTTTCTCCCAACATCACAAGTGCTCTATTTCACCGGTAGAGTCATAGAAAACTATCTTCTATTGCTTTTATGATATAGCTAGAGGTATTTTAAGAACGATCAAGTTGTGTTATTTCCTGATCAAAGAATTTCTTCATCGAAGAAATTCAGCAGAAATTATCCCGAACAAAGAGCTTTCCATTTTTATAATTGACAATGGCTCGAAAATAGACGAAAAGGCTAAATATGACTTGCAGTTCTTCAAGATTTGGAAGTGTTTACATGCTTTCGATGAATCAAGCAGCGTTCCACATTATAGTGAATGAAAGCCGTGTTTTTGGTTTGAAAAAGTTGAAATTTAAAAGAGGTTTACAGAATGAGGATTTTGCTGGTAAACGATAAGCTGTTAACTTGAATTATCTGTTGGCTGTTCACCGATAGCTTGTGTTAAAACATCTCTACACTGGCGTAGTTTATACAGAGGATGAACAAGTTGTCTCGAGGCGACGGTCAGTTTTGGAAATCTTTGCCTGTCTTTGTAAGTAAGAAACAAAATTTTGTTCAATGAAAAATAATCCTAATTTATTTAAACTAATCTTGGGCAAAAAGAAAATTCCTGATGTGCATGAATCCTAGTTCCTTCAGGTTTTTCCTGTAACTCCTATAACAAACTACAATTTGACTGGATTTAGACTGGCGTTGTTTGAAAGTACATGCTCATTCGAGTCATTTTCTTTGAATATTTACACTTTTTATATTGCTATTGTCCGACCATGAAGCTCAATTTGTAAATTTAAATGAGACTGGAAAGATGTAAAGTCTTTTGTAGTTTAATTTTAAGTTTTGGTTTTCCTTTACTAAAGTAAAATTTGTGGATATCAGAAAAACCATGTCTTTACTGGTGAAATAGAGCATAGATTTTGGTGGTATCTCAGCCAATCAGAATGTGTGTTATAATTGAGCTATATTATAAAATCAACATAATGTATAGTTAGTTGCTTTTTTCCTAAACAAGGTTTTCCATTCTTTTCTCAAAATAAAAACCATGAAGTTTTGGTGTGCTGGGATATTTCTTCGCTGCTGTTAGCAGTACTATCACTAAATTAGGGTCGGTGCTCGGAATCGTGCGTGTGTGAGTAGGTTTTCTGAAGGCTGATTTACACGCTACGATTGTCGACCCGATTTTTTAACAAGGTTTGTTCGGGAAAAGGAAGAATCGGCTACAATTTTTTTCATGTTGGGCCGATTGTTTGAAAGGAAAATCAAATGAATTGGAGTCATTCAAAGTTTTCTAATTTGCATAATATAACACAAGAATAACACAACGAATCAAGTTATCATATTCATAAGAAGCTTTCTAATACATAATTTCATGGCACCCCTTTTGAAATTCTTTCATATACCTAAAGGAATATCTATACCACGTTTGGTGCTTGTATGTGATTTGTCACGATCACACAGAACGGACTATTACAAGTTTATTCACAGGCAGCCCAAGTTCAGCTCTTGTACATTATGACACAGTGTAATCCCAGACCAGGAATTGCTCCATGTTTTATTCTCTAGTCTTAATTTTAATTGTTTTGTTTAAACTTACACTTAAGGACTGGTCATTATTTACAGGGGGGGGGGGAAATTTTTGTGAAGAACAAGAACAAAGTAATTATATGCCATTCTAGTTTTTTACTCGGACTTCCGTAGGAATGCCCGAGTTATAAATTGGGCTTCATTATTATTTTTGTTGGTATTTTCCTTGTTCCGACGCAAAATGCAGTCTGGCAACTAAAGCGCATGCGTATAGATAGAAAGGCGCATGTGTCGAGAGGTATATACTTCATGATTGTCCTATATAGTTGCTTCTTTACTTGAGAAGTACAGAGCGACTATACGGCACTTAAAACCATAAAGTATATACCTAAATAAGCTTCAAAAGCATGTGGTCATCATGGCGGCCTGCAAGATGTCTCCCAATTCAAGGGTAAATATGATTTCTAATACACTCAAACTACATACAAACGCACACACTGTTCGCGGTAGACCCACACTAAAAGATGTCGAGCGTTTTCGAAATGAGTTGGTCCGCGAATTTTACAAGAGATCAATTTACGAGCAAACATTTTTGAGTATGTTAATGAATGTATTCGTTGAACTATACCCAAGTCATCTAAATTGTATTGCTATTTGAAAGCTAAAAATCAAGAAAATAAAGTAAAGTTTGTGCTTAAATTCAAAGTAGTCTAATAATTATAAAGTTAAAACATAGAGCAGTAGTCAGTGTTTGACACTGTTTTCATCTTGAATGATCACCAACTGGGAATCGATTCTGCTAATAATCTGTGTTGAAGTTGTGAGTATTGCAAATCAGTTATATTAAAGTTAGTTTGTTTCAAGGCAGGCAGAATTACCAACAATTCTGATATGTAAATAAATGATTGGATTGTCACTCGGAAATGTATTAGTTGGATGTGAATGCTTCTATGAGTGTAAAAATTTCAGCTCTTAAAAATTCCGAGCCCTCAGTGTGATTTGAGCCTACGACATTCACATTTCCGGTCCGATGCTCAAGCACTGAGCCTTCAGATAAACTGATAAACAGATAAACTTTAAAATACATTTATTTGTCTTTTCAAATTATTGTAAAAGTTGTTGTTATTAATAAAGCAAATGAATCAAAATATCATGATTATAATTGATAGTACACTGCAGAAGTCAAATAAGTTAGTTTGAAAAAACTATTTCACAGGTAAACAAAAATCAATTTTTAATCTGATGGGTCTTTCTAGAAAAAAAGGCTAAGCCTGTTAAATGCGCTTTTAGGTCAAAGAGCACAGCAGAATAACGAATGGAGAGTTTAAAGGGACAGTGTTAACAAAGAGAACTCATGATTTACTACATAGAAAGCATGAGTTCACGCAGCTATGCGTCTTGTTCACAATCATTCAAGTGGGACGACGATGAAATTAGCGCCCATTTTTATATTTGTTGACATCCTTATAGCATTCATATTAACATGTCAAAGTGATTTTGTCGTATGATAAAAAATACATCCTCAAAAGGAGCTATTTTCCTCTGCTTTTATTGGCCGCCATTATTCAAAGGAGCACTTAGATGAAAATTTATAACGAATGAAAATGACTTGAAACTACGGTGGCCCATAAGGGACATCCTACTTTTTGTAGTACTTTTTTTGAAAAGGAAATAAAATTGAGCTATGAAAATTGTCGATTACAAAATTTTAGCGTCTTTTTATCGACAATTTTGAAATTGGCGAAAAGATTGGCGAAAAGATTGGCGAAAAGATTGGCGAAAAGATTGGCGGAAAGATTGGCGGAAAGATTGGCGGAAAGATTGGCGGAAAGATTGGCGGAAAGATTGGCGGAAAGATTGGCGGAAAGATTGGCGGAAAGATTGGCGGAAAGATTTGTGATCTACGCAGAGGAGGGTCGACAGCCTTCCCGTGATGCATTGCGTCTCAAACTATATTATTGTTTTTTTCGTGACGTCATCAGTCTTTTTTGACCGCCAAACTGAAGACTCTAAAGATGGCAACCATTAACACCCGATTTTGTGAGGCAGAAATTGTAAAGGAAACGTCACTTTTTTTTCTTCATTGTATTTCTGACAAAGATGTAAAGATTTTCCCGGCCAGCATGTCTTGCATTGATGTCACTTGTAGACCAATTCATGTATCTTTACCAAATGAAATCGATGTCCGAAGAGTGGCATTCAGTCCAGCTGTTGTGAAAGGCATTCATGTCATTGATTTATTCAAGAATATAAGGAGCCCAGCGTTGATACGAGTGGAGTCGAGTTGTGATATAAAGGTACGATGTAGTGTTAAGCTGTTTAGCGTTGATCTAGAAGGGTGTTAAGCCATCTTGTTGTTATTTTATATATCAATTAGGAAATTTATAAGCTTGATCGCAAAAAATAAGGGGCGTGTTTTACCGAGGCTAATAAGCAAATTGATCTTTCTTTTATTTTTTTTGTTTCTCAACCTAGTTAACTGAACTTATAATAAACGTATAAGAAAGTAATAAAAGTTTGAACCGAATTAAAGTATTGTAATTCTTTGCCTTGTCAGCAGAGCCTTGTCAGCAAGCTTAGTTCAATTTTGAAATTGCACTAAATTTGCATGCCTTTTTTTTCTAACTCGGGTTTTTCGCATTTCTTAATAGTTTTATAATAGCAAAACACCTACAAACCAAACCAAATATTTAGCAACGTTGTTATGGGAATACAGCATTTTGCCAGCACCCGCTTCACAGCCTGTTAAACCAAAAACAGACTACGAGCCAAACGACGATCTTGCTGTAGACTTCTTTCTCCCACCTATTGATTTCAGCAACAATCCGTGGAAGTGTAATTGTTTTCAGTTACAAAATCAGCCACTTTGTTATGTCTCTTTTAATTCCACTGAGAATGAAATTGTAAGTACTAGAGAGCGAGCTTCGGATGTAACAACAACAAGCACGGGACAGGACGACGACGACGACGACGAATACGTAAATGATATAACTAGTCCAGACCAGGACGGTGAAATACTTTACAGCGAGCAATTCAAAGTTGTAGGATCGCTATTTGAAAAGCGCTATCAACAAGCACTGTCCATATGTTCATACCAACGATCCCAAAAGATTGAACCGACCATCCGCGCCCTACAAGAGACAAACAATATCTGCGATAAAAATGCGATAAAGTTTGAAGTTTTACATAATGGAAAGTGGTATATAATGGGATACACAGCTTTGCCTAAAATACCAAAATTAACCAAAGCAATCATCTTGAATGAGGTAGTTGGTATAAAACTGGTATCATTAAAGAGAACCTGGATGCGACTTGAAGGGAAGTTTTTTCTATGTGCTATAGTAAGCATTGAAAAGAAAGGCAAATGGGATAAAGATAACCCCAATAACACATATAATTCATCTATATAAGATAGCAAACAGAGTGAGGTGCGGCATTGAGGCAAAATTATGCAAATAAGTACATCATTCGAAAAAGGCACCACCTAAGGGACCAGTCATTATTTACAGGGAGGGGGGCTGGTGGAAATATGGGGGGGGGCACCATCATTTTTCATGCACACACTGCATTATTGTTATAAGAGAATGTATGTGGAAAGGGGGGTGGGGCCATCAAAAATTGTGCATCACATTTCTCATTTCCACCAACCCCCACCCCCCCCTGTAAATGATGACTGGTCCCTAATTTGCATAAAGCTTCTGCAATCCTACACTACTGACATGCATTTAACATTTTATTCAATAAAACCAGCCATATAACTGGTCAAGTATCTCGTATAAATGATTTATATCATGATGAATACATTGATTGGCACTGCCTTTGATAAAACAAGGGTTACTCTTACACTAGAGGGGTAGAGGGTTTCTAATTTTGAAACTCACATTTTATCAAATAAGAACATCTTCAATTTTGATAGGCTGAACAGGTCCCCATTTGTATGATGCTTTATTCATCAAATTTCAGTCTGAAGTTCTTGACCCACTTGTTCTTGCAAGGGGGTGTTTACTGTACTGGTACATCAATACATTTGCTAAGAGTGCAGACAAACCTGTGAAATAGCTAGGAAAAGCAAAACTAGAGGGGATTTCAAACAGGGTACATGTATTATTGTATAGAGTACAAACACTAAATGTGTGCAACATAAATAGCACTAAATTGTGCTAAATTATGCAAATTCTATTGTTGAATTAGTGCTATTTTTGCACACTTTTAGTGCTTGTACTCTAGTAGTTAGGTTCTGATTGAAATGATGACAAAAGAACACAAGGGAATGCATTGGGTGTAATTAATGTGTGAAACATAAAAAAGACAATAATCTTGGGTTAATGAAAACCACTCTAGCACACTAACAACAAACTTCCTTTCCTGGGTTTATAAATATCACTCTCTCTCTATATATATATCACAACAGATAATAGAAAAGGCTGGATACATTAATCAAATCTCTTATTAATTTTTCTGTCTTGACAGAAGAATATTTTTATGTTATTCCAATACTATAATCTCTTACTGAGATACAGTCTTCAGCAGTCATAAATAAATCTGAGCACTTAGGTTATTAACAGTAAACAATGATTATTTTGTTGCTGCTCTTTTTGTCAATGACTATATAAACCTGCTTGTAGATTGATTCAAAAACTTTATAGCTGGTGTACAGTAGTTTGATAGAAACTAAAGAAAACATTGAAAATATGTGTCTGCATGTATTAGTCTACTTATTTCACTGCATTTTTGCAATCACTCTAAAGGCAGTGATTCCTCTAGCCTGCATTGCTGGCGGTCTGTGGTTTTGCAGACCGCAGACCGCCAGCAACTCAGGCTGTGATTCCTCCTCTTACATCATTACATTTGCATTCTGACATTTGAAACCTATATATATCCCAGAAAATATGGCATGTACAAAAATGATATAAAAAGATCTTTACTATGCTCTATAACAAGAACTGAGTTTGAGAATTAATAATATGGGCGATAAGAGTTTTAAGGACGTTAAGGATTATTGCATGGCACAGGGGTGGATTCAGAAATCTTTGCAGGAGGGAATGCAAAATATTCAGGAGGGGGAATCACCATAAATCAGCAACAATTTTGAAAAAAAAAAACATTGAGAAGAAAAGAGCAAAAAAATTGTCTTGGGAGGGGGGGGGTTTGTACACCCCTCCCCTAATTCTGAACCCACCACCCGTGCCCTACAAGAGACAATATCTGCAATAAAAATGCGTAAAGTTTGAAGTTTTACATAATGGAAAGTGGTATATAATGGGATACACAGCTTTGCCTAAAATACCAAAATTAACCAAAGCAATTATCTTGAATGAGGTAGTTGGCATAAAACTGGTATCATCAAAGAGAACTTGGATGCGACTTGAAGGGATCAAGTTTTCTCTCTGTTTTCTCTAATTCTGCACCCCTCACCTAAATCTGCCCCTGTGGCATTTGAAGTTGAACAACTGGTCTGTGCAACCTTTGACGTATGGATGTTTGGTTTCTAGCAGGAAGGAAACTCCTCCCCGCTACAAATATCGATGCATCCTCCCTTCGGTTTATTGATAGTTGGTGGAGACGTAATGGATGTTGTGCATCTTCGTTAAACGATGGCAACTCTTCCCCAGGTTCTGTATATCTCTCGTTCCTTGTCCAATAATAGAATGGGAGATCATGGTCCATCCTCTTGCAAAATTCCCTGAACATTTTTTATATACAAAAGAGAACAATATGAATAACCACATCATCTTTCATAAAGTAATATTGAAGTCTAAGGATCAGTCGTCTAGGATTAAAACACTGTTGAATAACAACCTGTTTAGTAATCATAGCATCTTCTGGAGTTGTTCCTCAAATACATCAAGTTTTTCTATCAGGTTTGTTGTTGTTTTTTCTGATTCCAAGTAATCTTTCAAAATCGTTCTCAATTCCAACAAACGTTCTCGATTATGCTGTTGTCTACTGATATTTGAAACAAAGTTTAAAATTCCTCGTTGTATTTGTTTAAAGTCCTCTAGACAATTTAGCCTTTCGTCCCTAATGACATCAATAAGATCTTCAGGACTTATAGAATACATCTTTCAAAGTTATACGTGTGTTCTTTTTTCCAAAAATAATTGTGCTCGCGCACATGCGCTCTAAAAGCGCGGGAATTTGGAACCGGAAATAGATTTTGCTTCCGTTTTATTAATGCGTGTGTTCATCTCCTAAGAAACTAAGTGTAAATCTAGAAAAGAGGGAGAGCATCAGTCATAAATTCAACTTAAAGTTCTATTTACAGACCACTCAGAACGTATTACTGATTTTTCCGTAGCAAATGAGTACGAGTAAATGGGGGTATTAACCTCCATTGCTAATATACTTAATATAGCACTAAAAATACCCTTTCGGTCCAAGGGAAGGGTGGGTGATAACTGGGGTATTGGTCAACGAGAGGACATGTTATGGGATCTCGAACCACACTACACATAAGGTAGCAAAACGTAAGGATCGTCAGGGAATTTGTGAATATATTTCAACATGCCAAATGGCAGATATTAGAGAGGTTAGCATCACGTACACGGCAAACAGCAGAGATCACATGACCTGCTTTTTTCACGTCTGGCGTTACCGTTTCAATGCGAGGGTGGGTCATTTCGAGTTTTCCGTAAACGCGAAAATCGCTCTTTCGTTTGTGTGCCAAACGCGCAACACCAGGCGCGAAATTCGTAGGTCAATAGACTGGTACACAAGAGGGAGCAAGTTCATTTTGCCCCCGGCACACGCTCCCAAATGTTCAACAGGTTTGATATTATGAAGCATTTTACAGGAAGAAAATTTTGCACCAATATGCAATATTACCCATGCACGTTTTGGTAGCCACGATGGAGTTTACTCCGCGAGAGTGTGCGCGAGAGAGTGTACTCCCTCGTGTGTACTACTCATGTAAACAAATAATATAAAATAATTGAAAATACACGTATACAAAAGTACAAGATGAATGCATTTAATGGTTTAGAAACTTCAGCGTCTTCCGTATGCAGTCCAAGAACTTCATTGTAGCACTTCTACTATTGAAGTAGCGAAGACTGTCATAACATTCCAAAGGCTAATTTGATCCAGGTTCACTCGGAGTATGCGGTGCTTAAAAATAATTTTGCTCTGTTTTTCAGAAGTCATTCGTAACTAGACAAAACGCAAGGTGAAGCGGCATATCTGGGAACTGTGGAATTTCATTCCAAAAAATACCAAAGCTACATATTATCAAGGACTTATCATTTTATATATTATTATGATCTTGACAACAAAACGAAGGGCATTGTTCTTAATAGGTTAATATCAACCAGCCATTAAAACTCAGCTCATGATCTGACAACTTGTAGTCAAAACTTCCACACTCCTCACATTCCTTTACCTTACAACTTTAGGCCATAGAGACTTAAAGTCTTTTAACGTGAAAACGTTTCCTAGGAAGCGATGTAGCAGAGAGATGAAAGCCTCTACATCATCAGATGTCCCTGCTCTGGGATGTTCCTCGTAGCCGATGTAACTACTTTCACGCCTTCGGAATTCCATACTCTCAATGTTTGTGGTGATGGCCACTACCGTTTCCCTCGAAAACCCACAGGTCCCCTTGAAAGGCCTTGACAAAAAGTAAAGACCACAAAACGTTAATGTGACTGAAACTTTTTCATATGTTGTTTGACATTTCTGATATACCTTATTATAGGAAATTAACTGCTCCACAATTAGTGCGACTTAAATTACTGACGCGATTTTTTGAAATTCAAGTTAATTTCGTGGAGCGTTAATTTCCTATAATAAGGTATTGTGTACATATGCATATATATTCTAAAAGCCTTGCCCTAGGACAGGAGTATCTCACAGAACTTGGGATGCTTAACGAGACTTAATTATTCCTGATACATTATGTTCATTTGCATATGAAAGGCACATACCTATTTATGTCTATGGTTGAAAAGTCATAACTGACTTTGTGCCAAGGCATCAATTCATCTAAAATCATATTCAGCATTTTGTAATTTCTGCGACAACGCTCCAATTCTCCCAACCCACGTCCATCAGCAGCCTCATGCCAGCCAGCGACAACTTCGATAAATTTTCCTTCAGCTTCATATCCATGTTCCATCAAGAATTTTGCAACAAAAAAGGACAGCATCCTTTCAGCATCCCCCACACACTGTTTGCGTTCTCCGGTAAGGGCAGCATGTGTTAAACCTATGAATAAATCAGTGATAGATAAGTAGCATTTTTACACTGAGCAGCATATCCACATAGTGGACCTTCATCTGCTGCCTTCACACTCTCTTCCTCTACATTATACATTTTTCAGACATTCCAGGGTTTGTGCTGGGATGCCTGCATAATACATAAGGAGTATTCAAGGACTCAAAAGTATTTTTTTCTAATATAGAATCCGTATATACAGAGACACTATTCTTGGACAAATCATGTTTTAAAAAACAGCCAGGGCCTAATGAAGTCGACCAGAAACGAGTATTTTTGGACATTGTATTATAAAAAGGAGTAAATAAAATTCAAGGAGTTTTGAAGGATTTCAAAGAGTAGCACAAAACCTGAGACAACGTTCAACTCGCCTGTTGTTGGGTCAAGTAAAGCTTCATCTAGACCTTGATGATTAAAACCGCTGGGGCCCTCTTCTCGAGTGTGCTTCCAAATTCTTTTGAGTATGTGATTGTGGTCCTCTCTATCATGGAAGTACTCTCCAGTTTGGTCATCATACTCAGGGATATACATGTAGAGGGAGAAATCTATACCTTCTTCTTTATAAGTTTGGACAGCATGCCTGAACCTGAGTGTTGCAACCAAAGATCTGAGTTTGTCTAAAAAGCTTTCTTGTGTGTTAGACCTAAAAGGGTAGGGATTGTAACCAACAGGAACCAGGCTGCTTCGTATTTGAGAAACAGCTTCTTCTAAGGAAGAACCATTGTGAATTAAATTATGAATATCATTCACTACTGAACTGGGCACAGCAACATCTTGAGTCTCTGTAAGGGGTTTCCCATTTGCATCTTCTAAAAATTAAGCATATTAAAAGTTAGTAAATGCAAAAATGTGACACATTTCAAGCCTATCAAAGAAACAACTATATTGTGCCAGTTGCTGAGTTTGAATAACTTTCAAGTACTGTGCTTTGGGGTTAGACTTAGGGTTAGTATAAGGGTAGACTATCTAGGAATCCATGTATAGAATAAAAGCTTAGTGTCAATATTCCTTTGCTGTACAGGATCCAGATAGGATACTAAAATATTTTCCTGAGCAGGACCTTGCATAAGATTCTGTTGAATCCTATAAGATGTTGCACAAGATCCTAAGGGATCATGTTAGGATCTTAATTAATCCACGCATAAAATTAAAGTCTCATGTTATCCATCCATAAATTAGAGTAAGATAGCTAAAAGATTATGAGAGGAGTGGCGAATGGAAACTAATTGGGGGGGGGGGGAAATAGTGAGTTTGAGTTAGGACGGGTACATGTATGTAAATTTGTTCTTTGGATTTATTCAAAAAACAAGATTTTCAAGGATCATTTTTTTAAAAGACCCTGTAGGATCAAAGCTCAAGGTGAATTGACTAACTTCACCGAATAGTTTCTCTGAGAATTGCAAGCTTTATTAGAAAGATCTTCATTTTGACTTTAGTAATAAACAATAAATAAATTCACCTCCAATTTTCATAAGCATCTTCAGAAGAGTCTGTCTGCTTTGTCTGCTTACACTTTCCTTTGCATCATGTATAATCTGCCATAGATGAACAGGACGCTGTTCTCCCTGTGTTCGGAGAGAGTTAAATTCTCCATCTGTTACACAGCCTAAGATTAAAATAAAATATAGATATTAAAAACCTGTTTAATATTAATGAGACATACTTTGCTTATAAATAGTTCTTGCACACCTACTGGCTTTAATCCGAGTGCTATCATCTGTTGCTTTAACTTAGTGGTAATATCACGCATGTATTGATCTTTTAGGGAATAGTAGGGGATGTACTGTACTGGTTGGCAGTATGGCTTTGTCTTTCTTTGTTCGTCAGATATCATTACTATCATGACATGAGTTGCAGCTGGCTGTCTCTTTTTAATGAATAGATTCCTAAGGTACTTGTACACATCCTCTTTTTTGTACCTAAATTCTCTAGTTAATTCAACAATTCTAGGGTTACAAGGGTCAAGAAAGTGCATACAATCATCAAAATATGCTTTAAGAGCCTGACTTTGTTGTAAGAGTGTATTGTATTCCACTCTCTCCCAGCACAATTCCATCAGAAGCTTCTTTGAGGTGTTAGAACTTTCAAACTTTTTTCTGTACTCCTCATCTGCATCCTTTAAACCCTTGGTCAAGAAAGTTGTATCCTCAATGAGTTGATTAATTATTTTCTTCAAGCCAACCTCCATGAAATGTCTTGGTTTGCTTGGGTCACAAATGTTTGTAAAAGACATTCTCCTATCATCATACTCTTTACGAAGACTTTCCAGCCTTTGATCTCCCAGATCAACATCTCCATTCCATATGGCAAGAACAGATTCTTGGAGGGCAGCTTTAATATCACATCCATCAGCTTTGATCCAAAATCTTCCTTGGGGATTTGTTTCTTTTAATTGTTTCAAGGCTTCAATCTGAAAAAAATTACATTTGCAGCAGTGAGAAGGCTTAAATACAAAACAATAATCAGTTTGCTATCTACGACCAGAAGCTATTGACAAAATCCTGATTAGTTCACAGGTGCAGATACATAATTAGCTCACACAAGCATTGCTACATAATATTGACAGCAACACTTTTGAAAAAAATACTCTCTGAAAATGTAGAACTTGAACTCAGTAACTTTATAGCAAAATGATTGACAAACAGTGTAAAAAGAGGTGATTGGGGAATTGTGATACTAACCTGTATTGCTGGTTTATTACTGTAATCTGATGCAGCTGTGACTCTTTCAATGGTTCTAGTAGATGGAGCAGCAACATTTACTCTGGCCTTAAAAAAAGAAGTGCGGATGTTATACACTTCCTTGGGAATCAAGTTCAGAAACTATCTGTTATGGTTCAAGTATCAATTTAATTATTAAAATGTCTTACTGTTATTGGCTGTCTCTGTTGATCTTGTGGCATCCCACTCCACATTGGTCCACAAAACAAGCGATTAAATCGAGTAGGAAACTCAGCACATAAAGTTTCATGCCAGCTCTGGTAGTCAGGTGGTACTCTGATCTAATATTAAGGGCAAAAGGGCTATTTAACAATTATTCCATGATAATTGAGTCAAATACATGAGCTCATACTGACAAGTGGTGCAGCAATCATTAGCCATGTACAACAGAGATTGAGTAGACATAATTGTTTTATTATATCCACATCCACTGGATTCTGAGAAAAATTTAATTTTAATTATTTTCAAGTTTAAAAATATTATTGGAAAAATATTTTACAAGTTTTCTTCCAGTTTTCGAGGACGTGACAAATCGCAATAGCTATATGTAGCTCACCTGTGATATGTTAGTACAGCTGAAGAATTCAATTTGATACTGTACTAACCCAAATGGCATTCTGTCCATTGGAAACAACGGAACATTTGTGCCTGGTTTTTTGGTTGCCAAACAGTAGGCTAGCTTGTAAAGTATATTAGATTTTTTCACTCGCTGTAATTCCAACATTGCCTCTATAGACAACTGCAAAAAATTGAATGGGTTTGAGTCTATGTTTTTTCGTAAACATAATTTCTTCCATAATAGAGTAGCCAAGATAGCATCATCATCCTTCTGAAGAAAAGAAATAAGAAATTCTAAAATCCCCATGATAGTCTTTGCTGAAATTGCATGAGCCAACATGTTTATTGCTTGCCATACAGGTTCACTGACATTTATCTGCTCTTCTAATTCAATGTTGTTTGTAGATTCTACTACTCTTTGTTCAATAAGAGTTGTTTGTACACTTTTTGAGCAAGTCTTGGGGCTAGAGCCAGGTTGTAAAATCATGTTTTCCATGTAGTCACTTAAAGTTAATTTGAAATGCTCCTCAGCAGAACCTAGCGATATAAACTTTGGCTTTAGGACATTCAGTGCTCTTCCTCTGACTCTATTATCTGAAACATAATGAATATTCCAAGTCAGGTTAGGTTGATGCTTGCTTCTGTAGTTAACCCTCATGCCACATGGAGGGTTGTCAATGTCTAAACCAGCTCCCCCACCTGCATTTTCACTAGTTAGGAGGGTGGCAAAACATTCGCAGCATGAATAAACACCAGACCTGTAAAAGGGCAGGTGAACACACCTGAGCCAATGGCCATCAAGCAATGGACTATATTAATTACATATTGTAGTGTTACTTTCATCATTAATGTAAGATGTAGTTATACGATGTTGATGAGAAGTATTGTAAATAATTATTGTAAACATTGATTAGTATCATGGTATGGACTGTGCAGCGGCAGCCAAAGGTGTTATTATTATTATCATCATCATCATCATCATCATTATTATTATTATTATTATAATTATTATTATTATTATCATTATAGAAATTTATGATTATGATTATGATTGTGATTATTATTATTATCTTTTTCAATAGCCATTTACTCACTTGTTAGAAGAATATTAGATCCAGTAGATGCTTGAACATGTTTAGCAGCATCAGACCAATATATATTTGTGTGTCTGAATGCTGGCCATTCAGACATTCTTTCAACTCCATCCCAGTACTTCCTATCCATCTTTGCACAACCAATAAACTCAATAACTGCCTTCTCTTCTTCAAATGTCCATTTATGATGTTTGACAGGGCTTGACACAACTCTGAACGTCTAGAGCAAATCAGTGGGTGTCACATTTATAAATGTTTATTGATCAGAAACATTCAGTAATTAGTCATCATAATTTGCAATTCCTTATATCTTATCGAAGTAACAAAAGCATAATCAAAGCAAAAAATTCCAAAAACCTGTGCTTTTGGACTCAAAGTTGCCTTCTTAGGAGGAACGAACAGCCGTCGTCCTTTTGGTGAGCCGTCTCTTCTTTTTTTCGGACTTGGCTTTGACGGCGTATTGCCTTGTGGCAAACAAGGCCTTTTGCCGTACATCTATCTAAAAAACAATAATCCGATGGAAGTAAATCCAAACAAAAGAAACATAGCAAACAAACAAGGGAGAAACAAGGGACATAATGCACAATCTTCGAGGTGTTTGTCACTGTTTCGTACGTAATTCGCGCCATTTTGTATCATTTTCTTCACACCGATTTCTATGAAATTACTGGAGTATCTTGGAGTACTTTCATGAATATTGATTTGGCATATCACGGTCCATACAGGTCATGCATTGAAATCAAAAACAGCAACTTCGATGATGAAATATGAACGTTTGAAGGTAGATATGTTTTGATGAATTAGTTGTCACTCCTAACAACGCTCACGCTATTTCAAGCTAACGAAGAAAGCTCAAATTTGATAGTTAAAACGTTACTCTTCCTCTTTATTGTTCAAAATGAAGGGAAAAAAATAAAATCTCGATCTTACCTGTATTGTTTTGTCTATTTAAACCACTGGTCTGTGGTAAATCACCGTTCCCGCTGCCATCTTGAAATAGATACCTAAGCAATGCATCACGGGAAGGCTGTCGACCCTCCTCTGGATCTACTGGTCGTTTCCAGATCAGAAAAGATTAATAGACCATTTCCGAGATGTACAGACTGCTCTAAAAAAAATTGCGGGCAGACATGAAAACGAGGCATTTTCGGGCAAAGTCATTGGTGGGACTTTTAAATCACAATGTAAACAAACAGTCTCGTATTACATAATTTTAGTTTTCTTTGAAGTTTTTTTCGTTTTTTTTTTTATCTGGATTAATACAAGATGACCTGGAGTTCATGTTGCATATATGGCTGCAATAATTCTGAAAGAAAGAAGCTAATTTGTGTGGAAAAGTGTGATCTCTCAAGCAACAAACAGACATGCAAGAAAACACCCAGAATTAGGGAAAATAACATTTCACAGATTCCCAAAAAATCGAAATCTAAGAAAACAGTGGTTGCATTTCATCAGAAGAAAGGGTATAAAGAACATTGATGCTATATCCGGCAATCACACCGTGTGCTCCGTGCACTTCAAACTTGGTTTTGGACCTATCATGGCTGACCCCGTACCGACAGTTCACGAACCTTCAAGTCTGCTGTTTAAAGCTCTGAAGGAACTCAGAAAGTCACCTTATGAAATATCCAAGGCAAATAAAGAGAACGATCTCGAAAAATCTCAGCCCACTAAGAAGAAGGGAATCAAATGCAGACCTCCTCTATCTGAAGTTTTTATGGTATCGCCGACATCAGATCTAGATCAGTTGAACGAGTGTACAGATCATCAAAGTTTGAAACAAGCTCATTGTGACCATGATTATGGAGCTGTAGGGAACAGGAACTCAGGCAGATTTAACATTTGAAGATATTACAGATCTGGAAAATGTGAGAACAATACAAGGACCAAGACAAATTGAGAAGGGACTTGTGCAGGGGCTAACAAAAGATGACAAATCTGTCAAATTGAACACTGGTTTTCCCAATTTACTTTCACTGATGGAATTTTTTAAAGTTCTGAAGAATTTTGCATCTAAACTTTGCTACACTGAGAAAGAAAGCAGTTTGTCCACCATGGATGGCAATGACAAAGACAACAGTCCAAACAAAGGATACATGGTAATTTATATTGATTTTACTTATTATTTATTTATTTATTTAACTTGAAAAATTGAAACTATCATTTGCAACATATTGAGTATTATTAGTACTTCAGTAAGTTAAGGTATATTTTTTTAGAAAAACTGGTAACATTTTTATTTTTGATGCTAATTATAAGATTTGTTGATTTTTAATTATAATTGTTGTACCACAGGAAAATGAATACCAAAGAAAGCCTGGACCTCAAAGGAAGCTGTCCTTATTTGAGGAATTTATAATGATGAAGAGCTACTTGCAAACATGTTTGGGGTATCGGTTAGTAGAGTATCTCAAATTTTTAGTACCTGAGTCCGTTTCTTGTATTATGAGCTGAAATGTCTTCTCAAATGGCCTTCAAGAAATCAAGTATTATTTCATCTACCCAACTCATTTTCAGCCTAACACAGTTGCTGTTATTGACTGTACAGAGTTTTATGTTGAAAAACATCAATCACCAGCTGCTCAGTCTAAAACTTGGAGTGATTATAAGCACCACAATAGCTTTAAATTACTTGTGGCTATTTCACCAAATGGTTTATTCATTGTCTTATCTCCTCTTTATTCTGGGCGTATCTCAGACAGAGAAATAGTTATTGAATCAGGTTTTCTTGAGAGGCTTGAAGAAGGGTCTGATGTTATGGCTGATAGGGGGTTTGTCATTGGGGATCTGCTGTTTCTCAAGAAATGCACTTTAAACATACCTCCATTTTCAAAGGGGAAGCCACTAACTAGTGCACAAGTTACACAAACAAGAATAGCTCGAGCAAGAATCCATGTCGAGAGAGCAATAGGGTATCTTAAGAATTTCAAAGTGCTCCAAGGGGTTATACCTCTCTCGCTCTCCCCTTTGTTAGATAACATTGTGGCAGTCTGTGCAGTCATCTGCAATATGAACCCTCCCGTAGTAAATTAGCAAAGAAATTTCTAGTATCATGGTATCCTTACTATCCCCTGGCCTGGCCTATTAAGTTCATACTGACAGTAATACATCAAATTTAATGAAAAAACAGTGCAATTATTGGAAATTGCATTTAACACAAAATATATTGCAATGCTGTCAAAGATGTCAAATAATAATCAAAACATACATGTATTTGTAGAGAGCATTCAATGTAAGCATGTGAAATTGCAAATTAAATAGCAGTACATGCAATCCCTTATGAAATTATAACATGTTAAAAACATGTTTGATTAAACATATTTTATACATGTTTAAAATATGTAAAAAACATATAACTCAAACATATTTTTTCCATGTTGGAAAAACAGGGAAAAAATATTATTTTTGGCTATTAAAAATATATTTTAACATGTTTGAAAAAATATATTTAAAACATATAGTTATTTTTGTTATATATCAAAAACATGTTTGAAAAGTTTGCAATTAAATTATCGCTGGTGGTTGCTGGGGCGGCTGCATATAACTATGATTTATATATAAAACTACATGTAATACAATTATCCATGTGATAATGAAATTTAATTTTTACTTAATATTCAGCTCCATAAATATAGAGTAAAATAATTAGTTAAAAAGCTTAATATAAGCAGGTAAAAATATAGCTAGATAAATAATAAAAGCATCATGCATGCAGGTCAGAACAGGGTTGCTTTAATCATTTCCCTGAAAAAGAAGGTATAAATAACAATTAAATTGATATAAAAAACTAGCCAGTAACTACAAATAGGAACATACACCATATAAATTCCACAGACAGACAGATAGGTAGGTAGGTAGGTAGGTAGGTAGGTAGGTAGGTAGGTAGGTAGGTAGGTAGGTAGGTAGGTAGGTAGGTAGGTAGGTAGGTAGGTAGGTAGGTAGGTAGGTAGGTAGGTAGGTAGGTAGGTAGGTAGGTAGGTAGGTAGGTAGGTAGGTAGGTAGGTAGGTAGGTAGGTAGGTAGGTAGGTAGGTAGGTAGGTAGGTAGGTAGGTAGGTAGGTAGGTAGGTAGGTAGGTAGGTAGGTAGGTAGGTAGGTAGGTAGGTAGGTAGGTAGGTAGGTAGGTAGGTAGGTAGGTAGGTAGGTAGGTAGGTAGGTAGGTAGGTAGGTAGGTAGGTAGGTAGGTAGGTAGGTAGGTAGGTAGGTAGGTAGGTAGGTAGGTAGGTAGGTAGGTAGGTAGGTAGGTAGGTAGGTAGGTAGGTAGGTAGGTAGGTAGGTAGGTAGGTAGGTAGGTAGGTATAACAAGCTTTATTGGCATGACCTTACATACAGGTATTGCTAAAGCATTTACAATCATAACAGCAACATATGGATAAAAAGATTAATTTACAATCATTGATTTCTATAATTGATACAATAGTAATTATACATTACTATAATTATAAAATTTATCAAATTTACAAAATCAATTACTCATAGATATATGTGAAACAAAATTGTTTATATGTCAATATAAAAAGATTATATATAAACTATACGGCTAATATAAGTTTGAACTATTGCTCATTTTCTGAAAGTTTGTCTTCACGAAGTTTTAAACATTTTTCAATAAATTTTGAAAGATAATAATTTGTACTAGGATTGCGTGAATTAAACAATCTGTATGTATATTCTGAATAATCATAAATATCGAGATTTCTACAATTAATTTTTTCAAAAAATTCTTTTCGTAAATTATCATACAAAGGACAATGATACAACAGATGCATTTCAGATTCAATGGCATTATTATTGCAACATTTACATTGTCGGAGATGCGTTTGTATTTTTTCTTTAAAATAACGACCTGTTTCAATTGCTAATTTATGATTACTAATCCTAAATTTTGTAAATTTTTTCCTTTGATCAAAATGTTGAATTTGATTTAAATAATCTTCAGGTTCATAATTGTCTTTAATTTGTTTGAAAAATTCAAGTTTTTTAGAGTACGACAAATCAACTTTCCATTTTTTTTAAATACTGATCTTTCATCCGAGATACAAATTCTTCAAGTGATTTGTCTGTTATTATATTGTTTTCAAATTTACACAGGTCACCTAAATCATAAAGTTGAAAAATGTTCTGAAGATTTGTGTGAAAACTTAATTTATCACGTGAAAATAGTGATTTTGATATAAGAAATGCTTGTTTAGCTACTGCATCATCAGGTAAAGTGATCAAATGATTATAAAATTTCAAAATCAATTTGTCAATGAATAATTTTAATGGAAATCTTCCAAGCTCAGATCTGCAAGCAATATTTGAAGATGTTCTATTTACACCAAGATAATACTTACAGAAACGGAGGTGAACTTTTTCTGTTTGAGATTTGTCCCATTTAGTAAAATCTTGTTTTTGATAGCTTCCCCAAACTTCACACCCATAGGTTAAAATAGGGGATATCAGAGAATCGAATAATTTATTTGCTTGATTTGGTTTTAACAATTTAAAATCAACAGTTTTAGCTAGTTTGAAGAAAGCATGAAGAGATTTTTCTCGAGATAGATTTAAATGATTGGCAAAATTTCCTGTAGAGCTTAATTTAACTCCTAAATAAGTGAATTCATTTACAATGTCGAGAATATTGTTATTTAATGAAAAGGAAGGGAGATTTTTCTTTTGAAATGTTTTCTTTGAAAAAATCATAGCTTTAGTTTTTTTCTCATTTACTGACATTTGCCACTTTTTGCAAAAACTGACCGTGTCTAAACAATTTTGTAGGCCTTCTTTTGATTGTGATAGCAGAACTAAGTCATCCGCATAGAGAAGCGACGATAATTTTTGATGATTTGGTAGATAGATGGGATCCGATCTAGAAGTTTGATCGAGTTGTAAAGGTAATTCATTAATATACAAATTGAATAATAATGGACTTAAAATACATCCTTGACGAACACCACGTGTGTAATTAAAAGTTTTTGTACGCTTTGAACCTAACTTAATAAAACATTTGGATTTAGAATATAAGTTTTTAATAAGATTGTAAAAATGTCCATTAATATTATATCGTAATAATCGCAATAATAAGCCGTTATGCCAAATCGAATCGAAAGCTTTCTTAAAATCGATGAAACATGCATATATCTTTCCTCCATTGGTATTTTTAACATATCTATCAATGATAGTTCGGAGAGAAAATATATGGTCTGAGGTCCGATGACCAGGCAGAAAACCGATTTGAGAATTGTGTAAAAGTGAATTCGTCTGGACATATTCCAAAAGACGTCGATTGAGGATTACAGAGAAAAATTTTCCAAGACAGCTTGATACACATATACCTCTGTAGTTATTAGTATCAGACAAATTCCCACTTTTGAAGATTGGTGTTAATGTTAATGATTGGTGTTAATGATCCGACAGACCATGTGTCTGGAAAGATACCGGAGATTAAAATTATATTGAAAAACTTTTTATATACACAACACATGCTATCAATACTGTATCGAATCATTTCATTTTTGATTTTATCACAGGAAGCAGCTTTGTTGTTTTTAAGTAATTTTACACTAGAACGAATTTCTTCTTCATTGAAGGGAGAGTTTAGAATTTCATTTATGTAAGAGGAATTTCTCTCATTTTCCTTTAAGCTATGTTCCAAAACTGACTGTTCCGGAGTTAAAGTTTGCTTTTTATGAAGCGATGTAAAATGATCTAGCCAACCTTGTTCAGTAATTGGGGGAATAAATTCTTCTTTTGTTTCTTCGTTGGCCATTTTTAGAGCTTTCCAAAAGCTTGAATTACCTGAATTAGTTTCAAGCTCTAGTAATTTGTCTTTGTGAAAATTAAATTTCTTTATTTTCAATAACTTTTTAAAACATTTTAATTTATGATGATAGAGTTCTCTTATGTAAGGATCGGATGGATTTGAATGTTTTTGATTAGAAAGTTGTCTAAGTTCCTTTCTCGCTTTTCTACAATCGAAATCAAACCATTTTTTATTGCAGATTTTCTTTTTCTTCTTGTTTTTGACTATTTGTCTTAATGTCAATGACATAGATGAAGCCACTGTGAATATAGTTTGTACGTCATGTGTAGCTTCTTCTATTGACTTGGCATTTGTTACATTAAAATCCTTAGAGAGAAATTCGTTAATCAACGATTTAACTTTTGACGATTGCATTGCTTTTTGAAAAGGCTCAATTGATTCTTGTGTCCAAATGAACTGCGGTGAAATAGACTCAAGAGAGTTAAAATTCAATTGTGATTTGTCATTATCAGGTAGGAATGGTATTGATGATTGAATCCATGTAGCTATTGGACTATGATCAGAAAGAAATATTTGTTTATCTACAGTGAAATATTTAGCACAGTTAAAAATGCACTGATCAGTAATTATATAGTCAACAGTACTATCACCATTCCGACTAGAATATGTAAATCTACCAAGGGAATCCCCATTTGTTCGTCCATTCAGAACTTTTAAATCAAATGTTTTACATATTTCAAGTAAACGTTTACCATGCATATTAAGAACAGAATCGAAATTATTCCTAGAAGAAGACTGTATGGACATTTCGCTGCAATCATTTGGAATAAAGTTATGTCCATCTT
Source organism: Telmatactis stephensoni (assembly GCA_029948255.1). Classification (NCBI taxonomy): domain Eukaryota; kingdom Metazoa; phylum Cnidaria; class Anthozoa; order Actiniaria; family Isophelliidae; genus Telmatactis; species Telmatactis stephensoni. Next base: position 207,308 of record JALIZF010001715.1, on the reverse strand, counting down.
TACAAACTGTATTATTGTCTTTTCCGGTTCGAGCATTAAAATCGCCTAATAACATAACAAAACCATTTTTCAAAAATTGTTCAATTTCATCATGTAGCTTATCGAAAATTTCGACTTTAAAGTAATTAGAATTTTCTGGTGGAATATATACTCCACAAATGAATAAGTCTTTATGTTTCCCAAGTATGTGGCCAGAAATTCGACACCACATAAGATTGTTAGATGATTTGACCAACTCAACAAAATTACGATATTTGTTTTTATATAAGAGCGAGACTCCGCCGGAAGAATGGCCACTGTTTTTTTTAGTTTGATGTTTGTAAGCACTAATTGATAATGAGCAATAGCCTTCTACATGTGGAATATTATCTGAGGTAAATATTATCTAAGGTAGACACCCTGTAAGGTAGACACCCCTGTAAGGTAGACACCCCTGTAAGGTAGACACCCCTGTAAGGTAGACACCCCTGTAAGGGAGACACCCCTGTAAGGTAGACACCCCTGTAAGGTAGACACCCCTGTAAGGTAGACACCCCTGTAAGGTGGACACCCCTGTAAGGTAGACAACCCTGTAAGGTAGACACCCCTGTAAGGTGGGCACTCATGTAAGGTAGACACCCTGTAAGATAGACACCCCTGTAAGGTAGACACCCCTGTAAGGTAGACACCCCTGTAAGGTAAACACCCCTGTAAGGTAGACACCCTGTAAGGCAGACACCCCTGTAAGGTAGACACCCCTGTAAGGTAGACACCCTGTAAGGCAGACACCCCTGTAAGGTAGACACCCCTGTAAGGTAGACACCCCTGTAAGGTAGACACCCCTGTAAGGTAGACACCCCTGTAAGGGAGACACCCCTGTAAGGTAGACACCCCTGTAAGGTAGACACCCCTGTAAGGTAGACACCCCTGTAAGGTGGACACCCCTGTAAGGTAGACAACCCTGTAAGGTAGACACCCCTGTAAGGTGGGCACTCATGTAAGGTAGACACCCTGTAAGATAGACACCCCTGTAAGGTAGACACCCCTGTAAGGTAGACACCCCTGTAAGGTAAACACCCCTGTAAGGTAGACACCCTGTAAGGCAGACACCCCTGTAAGGTAGACACCCCTGTAAGGTAGACACCCTGTAAGGCAGACACCCCTGTAAGGTAGACACCCCTGTAAGGTAGACATCCCTGTAAGGTAGACACCCCTGTAAGGTAGACATCCCTGTAAGGTAGACACCCATGTAAGGTGGGCACTCATGTAAGGTAGACACTCCTGTAAGGTAGACACCTCTACTATAACATATTCATACCTGTAGTTAAGAGTTTTTGTTTGGTTCAGGGTATGCTGGTCAACAGTACTTGATGGTGCAGAGAAAGATACATTAGGTCTCTCTGGGACTTTACTATCGACATGATCTGTTGCTGTTGCTGCTGCTGCTTCTGATATTGGTGGCTTTTCTTCATCTGTCAAATTGATATCACAAATTCAGTCTACTTTCTTTGTTGCCTGAGAGCCAATTTAGTAAGGAACAGGGTAATAAAAGAGGGGAAATGCAATATCTTACCTACAATTCTACTCTTTAGGTACTTTAACAATTCTTGAGTACCTCTCTACAAAACACAACTAGCTGTTAATAAATGAGATAACCAAAAGAACTTGTTTTCAATAATAATACTCATTATTCATTTATTCATTCATTTCTTAACCCATTTATTTGTTAATTTTTCATCCATTCACCCATTCATTCTATATTCATTCATCCTGCACTATTGGCCACTAAGTTAGTCAGTCAATCTGTCATTCATTAATAATTGCTTAATATTTATTCCTAAGTTCTCCATTAATTCATTCATCCAACAATCAATTGATTCATCCAGTGGCACTCATTCATTCATTCATTCATTCATACATACATGAATTAATTTTTTATTTATGATCAATAACGTTACCATGACAACATCTCTTCTTATTCTTCGTAATGGATTTCCATCAAGAACTACAGCTTTAAGATGCTGCATGGCACCCATTCTAAATGGAAGACTGTGGAAACATGCAGCAAAATTTTGTCACTTTGTTCCACAGAGATCACTAAATATGGCTGCAATTTAGGAATTAAGGTGTAAATGGTTGGCCAGGAAGAGCGCTGGCTTGTCACCGCTGTGGCCCGGGTTCGAGTCCCAGCTTGACCGCTCAGATCATATGTGAATTGAGTTCATTTGATGTGTTGTTCTCTACCATGCCATGAGAGTTTTTTCTCTGGGTTCTCCAGTTTTTCCTCCCTCAGCAAAAAATCAGCATGTGAGTCGAGTGATTCTTTACAAAATATTTTATGTAGAGGTAGTGTGTGTGAGAGTACAGTGTCCCACAATTAGTGAGCGAGCACTAGAAGACTTCCAAGGACACTTTTAAAAATAAAAATTTTATTATAATTTATTTAAATCATTCAGTCAATGCTGTCAACTTTACCTGGAAATGTCATTGTTGGATAAGTCAATCCTCTCCAATTCCTTCAAAACAGCTATTTCTTCAGGAATACTATGATAAGGAAAGTTCAGTAAGACAGACTAGGAAGCAAAAGAGAAGTGAGATGTTTAACATACTTATCTATTTTGTTTTCTCTCAGATCCAGAATAGAGAGAGAAGGGAAGCCATCCAAGTCATTACCATCAATCTTGTTTATCTTATTGTTGCCTAGGTACAACTCCTGGAAACAAACAAAATATTTTTGAAAAACAGTGAAAGGAAATTTGATAGAAAATGTGACTAAGTGTACATGGATGGAGGCAGTGTGTGCAAGTGTATACCTATGCTGTAAAATATATATTTATCCACAATGATTTTCAAGGTAATATTGTGTAGAATAGCATATTGTTGTACAACAGGTTCATAGTTAACTGTCATCCGACTGTGCCCCACAATTGATTGAAAATTGGTAATATGCTATTCTACACAATTACCAGTTTTCAGAAATTCAGCAAGGACAAAACCCTTGTGTTGAGTTAAAATATAATTGTTCCCCTCTACTCAGGATTGAAAGGAGAATTCATGCATTGTAGGTTAGCCTAATCAAGGAAATCTCCCTTTACTGACACACATACACACACAAACACACTGAAGGACACCAAGAGAGTATTTACCAAATAAATGCTCTCACGAATATATAAATTAAATAGGCAAGACTATGAACATTGTGAACTCCATTTCATGCTCTTCCTGTGGTTTCTTTCACATCCCTCCAAAACAGAGTTAAAATAGTTTTGGAGGGACTGGACCTCAGCTTTCAAGATCCAGAGTTTTATAATTGGTCTATTCAGGATTCCCAACCCAAATCTTCCTCTCAAATGATCTACATTGTATGCTGAACAAACTGAGTCAACAAAGGAATTTGGCTACATACCTTAAGTGATACACACCCAGAAAGAGATGGAAAGCATTCCAGTGAGTTCTGCCTGCAGTCAAGTCTTTTGAGGGACTTTAAGTTTCCAATATCTTAAGTATACAGAAAAGGAAAGCCACTGAATATATACTATAGGAATTTATATCTTAGATCTAGAAACTGGAAGCAAGGGAGCATTGTGAATGCCACTCTAGCATACCTCTGTGGTTCCATGTTTGATTTCCAGATGAGACACTGCATGTGATTTAAGTTTTGTCAGTTTATTCTCTCAAGATCTTGCTTTGAGGAGTGGTTTTCTCCAAGTCCTCCAATTTCTCTCCCTCAGTAAAAATGAACCACAGAGCTGAGAGTTGTGTGCACAGAGCATTAGAATGTACAGTGTCATGGTGAGAGCCTGAGAGTACAGTGCCCCCCAATAAGTGCACAAGCTCTTGACATTGCACACTTAAAAAGGGTCTTTATTTAAAACAAAATACATTCAGCATTTGCAGCCTGCATATAATAATTCTAACTTGAATCTTAATATATATAGTGGTATGTAAAAAAAATCTCTTATTTATCTCTTTGTAATTTATTTATTTGTTAATTTGTTTATTCGAGTGCAAATAAAGAATTGTTGTTGTTGTTATACAGCCACATATACTGCATATATTAACCTCACGTCATGCACTGCATGCACAATACAAGGCTGCTGTATTCACAGGTTAGGTTACCTTGTGGAAGTCTTGCAATTTTATTGTTGCTGATATTCAGATCTTCTAAAACTGAAACAAAAAATGTATCATCATTACCATCATCATCACAATTACCATTTCATCATTATCATAATTTCTTATGGGCAGATCCTGTGGAAAGGGATGACTAATAGTGGGCAGCAGCAAGTGATAACATCTGCACGGTCATGTCTCCAACTTCTATTGCCTTGGACAAATGGATAGTTATAAATTAAAGGATAATTTCTAGCTGTTCATACTTCTGCACTCGACTGTAATGCTCCCAAAAACTTTGGGGAGACTATATACAACTCTATTTATGAGAGAGGTAGCTCTAAGCCAGGTTAAAACTGTAATTGAGGCCACTTCCGTCCAGCGGTTTGCTCATACCCATCATGTTATCACTTGCTGTTATACTGGGCAATATGGATAAGCCTAACAAAATACAATGCTTAATTAATTATAGGATGAAAGATAGGTAGATAGGTAGACCTGTATAACTTTATTTAGACATGCTTGCTCCATCTACAGCTGATTTCCACAAGGGGTATGTGGATATCAATGACATCACAAAAAATCATAATACACTGATATTCTGATATTTTGTATATATACAGTCATGTATCTGTACTTCATGAACAGTATTCTGACTTACCTTTTATTTGCCCAATTTCTGTTGGCAATGTTTCCAAAGCATTGTTAGAAAGGTTTAAGTTCCTTAAACTATGAAGTCTTGAGATATTAGCTTGAAAGTTTGTGAGTTTGTTGTTAGACAAATCCTTAGGAAGAAAATGATTAAATAAATCAGAATTGAAATCATACATGTAACTCTTTTTTTTTATATTTTCAACTTCGTTTTTGATGTAGAAGGTAATTTATATTTTCGCCTTCAAATGAAAACTCGTCATTTCACTAAAATGTCTTGTTTGGGCTTCCTGTGGTCATTTCAGTTAATCCATGAGTTACCTCCGCCATTGGTGGTTTGATTGTTTACAACTGTCACATGCAACAACCCTACAACTTGCTTACAACTGTTGCATGCAACAAGAACAAAAGGTTGTAGGATTTTAAAACATGTTTTAAAACCTTACAACAGTTGTAAGCAAGTTATAGGGTTGTATACATGCAACAAGTTGTAAGCAAAAATTGTATTGTGTAAATTGTCCTTTACCATCCTCAGAAATATATTATTCACACGTACCACATCCTCTAAATGCACAAGATCACCTAACCATTCACCAACTGATGACAGTGAATTATGCTGAAGTTTTAATGAACACAAATTTCTCAAAGATCCAACATCTGCAGGCAATGTTGCCAACTTATTGTGACTGCAAAATCAATGAGAAAATATATGACTGCACTAAAGTGTAGCCTGCGTCACATTCGGACTTTTCCTCCGTTAAGTCCATCTGCGAAATAACGAACAAAACCGTGTTCTGAGACCCCCAGCAAATAGCAGGATTATAGATAATAGATCCTGATTGGCTGATGCATTTTTGAATTCTAACGAGACTCGTGATTGGCTCTATGATCACTGGTGTGTTTGTCTTCGCCATGACAACATTTCCGTTAGATTTACCGTGATTATGAAAACACAGACAGATTTTCAATCAAAACAACCTACCAGTTACATACATCGATTTGCCTGCTATAAAAGGAAACTTTCGAAACATTCCAATCGAACATATTGCTAAATAATAGCCTTAGGCCTTAGTTCACAAAACATTCTCTCAAAGAGAAATTACGAGATTGACCCCAGGTCATGCTAGCAATAAAGTTTGTTAATAACTGGAGTCCATCAAGCTGTCAAAACATCGACACAACGAACATTAAGCGAGCCAATCACGAGTCTCGTTAGAATTCAAAAATGTATCAGCCAATCAGGATCTATTATCTATAATCCTGCTATTTGCTGGGGGTCTCAGAACACGGTTTGTTCGTTATTTCGCAGACGGACTTAATGGAGGAAAAGCCCGGATGTGATGCAGGCTACTAAAGTATGAACCAACTAACAAGATTTAAAATAATTAATAATTATAGACTGTGAACTCTAAATATGCACACACAGCACACATGCTCACTTTTCAAATTTGGTCAGTGTAAATGAACACTGAATATGCTCGAAAACAATGTTGTATTTTATAAAAGGAATAGAAAACTTGCCCACTGTGCTGTGTACAGATTTAGAGCACTTGGGGATTAGTCAGAACACTCGAGAAGCATTGAGAAGCACTTCATGGCTACACCTCGTTCTTCTCTTCACACTTCTCTCTTGTTCTGATCAATCCCCTCGTGCTCTAAACCTGCACACAGCACGTGCACATGTTTTCTATTTCTTAAAGAAACAATGCCCATTGTGCTGTGTGCAGATTTAGGGCACTTTAAGATTAATCAGAAAACTAGAGAAGCATTGAGAAGCACTTGGCCACACCTTGTGCTTCTCTTAACACTTCTCTCATGTTCTGATCAATCCCCACGTGCTCTAAATCTTCATTTTGTTTACCTTAAATTTAGTCTTTTAAGATTCTCTAGTGAGCCGATTTCCTGTGGTATGCTATCAACATTATTATCATGTATCTGAAATTTAAAATAACAGTTATATACCTGGGTACCTGGTCTCATCTCTGTGATGCATTCTGTATGCAGGAGACTATACCTACATATAATTTCCACTAAGGTGGATATAAAGAAATTATTTGTGCAACAAATAATATTTTATGGAGAGAAAAATGCTTTGTATTCTCAATTAACTTCCGGTGACATCAGCATGACGTTGGAGGGGGTTGGGGTATTGCATTAATTCCAACCCCTATAGGCCATGTTTTTCCCACCTTGGTGATCAGTGGGCAGCTTTGTCACAGCCATCTAAAATATTTGAGATATAACGCATGTGCTGATTGGCTAGCTACCATGTTTATATCAGAGGACAGAGACATGGCTCGCTCAAAAACAGCGAAAATATTTTATAAAAGCAATTATATAAAACGATTGCTTATGTCTCTGTACTGTGATCAATAAACACTCTGGAAGATGTAGAGCACTCGAAAAGCAAGAAAACACTCGGCAACGGCTCGTGTTCCTAATCTTGCTTTTCTCTTGCTCTACATCTTCCATCGTGTTTATATCACAGTACAGAGACATGCGTGCGTGTTTTATATTGCTTAATTACAGCATAGAGTCTTAAGGTGCTGTTACACGCTGAAACTTTTCTCTAAAACTTGCCTCAATCGCCGTTACAAGACAAGTTTTATAACACATTGCACCGTTTAACATGGTCATTTAGCTGAAACTTTCCCCGGTCGGTTTCACGAAAAGTAGAACTCCTTTCTACTATTGCAACAGAAACTTGTGTCGCAAACAAGTTTCAAGATGAAATTTCAGCATGTAACACCCCTTATGAAACTCATCTCGCATCGGCGATCGACATAAGGTTCAGATAAAAGTTTCAGCATGTAACAGCACCTTTAGGGGACTCCACTGGTACTTTTTAGAGCAGTTTTCCTGTGACTGTGAAAATGGCACAGTTACGGCATGGTTATGGCAGGAATTTTGAGTGTTTTTATACACATCGCAGCTCTGATACAGCAACTGAACAATTCAGAGGCATTTTAGAGCATTTTCCAATTACCCTAGCAACAGGCAATTTTTATATATATAATTATCAAACTCATTAATAATTCATTAGAAAACACAATGGAAATCACTACCGGAACGTAGATCTTTATATCGGATAAAGATTTTTGTGTATTTGCATAAACTTTAACTTGGATTTTCTAAGTCAAAAGTAGTCAAACTTGGAAAATTCTGGTCCAATATGATAATTGACAACTAGACGTTTGATAAGTAATATAAAGAACTCGAGAGCATGTTATATCGGGTCTAAAGATCCTCGCCTTCGGCTCGGATCTTTATCCACCGATATAACACGCTCTCTCGTTCTTTATACATTACGTAAACTGTTAAACAGTGCGGCACTTACCCAGTCATGGTATGATGCCGTTGGTTTTACACTCAAACAAAAACTGCCCTAATCAGGCTAAGACAGTTAAAATAAGAAAATGTGCAAATTGTAAGTGCACCCTCTTTAAATAAAGTTTATTTATTCATTCATTCACTTAGGAAATAATATCCCTCCCAAATTGTACGTCCCTGAATACTCAGAATACATTTCATTGGTATTTTCTCCGCAACTTCTAAGCAAATTTAGAGAGGGATTTTAATGTTTGTTAGCATGAAGTCGGCTTATTTTTCCTGTAATCTTTTTAACGTTTCTTAACTTATATCAATTATAATAATCTCTAAACTTACATCAAGAAATTCCAGGGCTGGAAGATTGACAACCTGGTTTGACAACGCTGTAAGCTTGTTTGATGCTAAAATGAGCTTTGTAAGATCGACTTGATCCCACCACTTTTCTTCGGTAGAGTCTAAGGAGACATTTTTTGCTTCTGGAGGCAAATCTGTGTTGATTCGCCATACTTTGTCGGGGACGTCGACCAAATCACGGCCAGACAAGTTCAGTTGCCCGCTTCTTCTTGCCTGCCGAAGAAGAGCATCTGATACATCGGTTTTCTCTTGTCTATCAAGCCCTCTTCCTTTAAATGCAGGGTTTATTGGCCTTCGTTTCATCTGGGATTCAAGTAAGTTGAATTTATAGGATTTTTGATTTGAAGAATCAAAGAAACTTGATCTGTCAACGACTTTTCGCCATTTTAGTTTTTGGCTACACAGGAAGACCGCATGTTATTCATAATGAACACAGGGACCCCAAACTTTAAAGACGTCCTTAGGGTCGTAACGCAACACATCGCTCCCCAATGATGGCCAATGCGTGACGTCTGTGTAGGAGGATAGGAAAAATAGCCTGCTTTATAGCCTAAACATTATCAGACCATCCTCCTGTCATTCTATTTTAAACGCCTCCCCCCCCCTCCCGCTAAGGGGAAAAAAAAAAAAAAAGAAAAAAGAAAAAGAGGGATTACCCTATTTCCTTGAAAATCGGGCTATATTCACAATGGCTCAAAATTGATTTAAAAAATTCAGGTTTTACAATTTAAATTATTTACAGCCTTAACTGTCAATCACCTGAAGTGGCAGATGCCATCCACAATAATCCCAGTACAACACCATAATCTGCCCACCCAAGTTTTATTCTCTTCCCCAATTTTCCCTTCAAGGTACATGTATTATCAGGAACAAGACTGATTTGTCAGGGGATGGATATAGCACCTGCCAGTACAGGTTCTCTTGGGAGGGGGAATGTAAGGGAATAATGGGAGGGGAATACGAAAGAGACAAGGTAGAGCCTGCACAAATGCTGTGTTGAAAGCATGCACCCCCAACATGCTTGATTAACAGGAGTACTCAGTTTCAGCTTATAGCTACACTGACAAAAATACTAAAGCCAGGGCTGTCAACTCTCCTGGATAATCCAGGAGTCTCCAGATTTTGGACCAAATCTCCCAGTCTCAAGATTAGAACCCCAAATCTCCTGGATAATCGCTCCAACCTTGAAATCTTGACCATTTTACAAAATGTGGCATGTGTATGTTTCGTTTCTGAAAGACACCAATGCAAGAATGGACATGATGTAAGAATGGGCAAGACTGATGGTGCATCTAGTGTATGGGTGCACTTTGTATCACATGTAATCGCCAAAGTAGCCTGGCCTATAAAATTACCCCCCCCCCCTCCACATTACTCAGTTGGTTGAACCTTAGGGTTTGAGCCCTCACCAGACCAACACTCGAGTTCATTACCACCGTTGTCAATGAAACGCGACTACCTAGCCATCAACATTGTAGATTGCACTTTGCCTTAGATGTACATCAATATTCTTTACCTCTTAATAAATGCACATTTTACGAGATACATCGATTGCTATCAATGCAACTTACTGCAAAAATTTAAAAGATGCTTTTTTTAATTTTGGAAGTTAGCAAAGGTTTATTTCAGTCGGTTTCGAGTCTTTTGAGAACAATATTATTGACGGCCATGTGCAGACTACAGTGTTGTTATAGGTAGTCGCATTTCATTGAAAACGGCATTAAATAGCTTTAAATAATCAAAGACAAGGGTGCTGCATGTGTAATTTCATCGGCAAATAGTTAAGCTGTCACTTCTTCTTGGATAAGGACACTGACCAGTGGCCCTCTCTCCAAAACTATATTTTTTACTCCACATTACCCTTGCTTTGGAGAGATGTAAAAGAACCCACACCATTAATCAGGGAGTTCCTGAGCCCATAGAAAATGGAGTAAACAGTTGTGTCCCTGCCTTCATATAAAGGAAAAATCTTAGTAAATAAATTAATACAAGACTTGAAACTCAAACAAACCCATTTATTACCCCTACAAACTGTGCTACAAGTAGGAAGACTAAAATTAAAAGATGCTATATACATAACGCTACTTAAACCAGACTTGAATTTGTATGACTGTGAAAACAGAACATGAGTTATACTGTGCTACAGCAGACTCTCCACTCAGTCACAGAAAGCACTCGCAGCAATCATATTTACTTCTAGCAAAATTTTGAATAGATTTTATTCTCAACAGGTACTTGTTAGCTTGCTGCAAGTTCTTTCAGTGAGGACTGGAGAATGGCCTTGAGACCATGTCATGTCTACATTGGCTGCTAATTACATCATGGTCCATGAAAACTTATTTTTCATGATGATACATAAGATAGCACTAAAGTAAACAATCTCCTTTGGAGTCCAAGGTTGAAATCTTAGTGTCCTCACATCAGTGATAGATGGAGCAGAGGTATAGCTCAGTTCTACACCTGGATACACTTTACTGAATAAGCTAAAAATGGATTTCTTTCTAGCAGCTTTTGCATACACTGTGAAAAACCCATGCTATGTCCCCTGGAGCACTGCATGTGGACACTAAAATTGGCTGCATAGGACAGTCTATGGAGTAAGGTGATTTCAAAGTAACAAAATATCACCTAAAATTATTTTAATTTTAAATGATAAAGATATACAGGTGACTGCAGCTAGTAAAACACTTGTTACAAAGCTACACTTCAAGTAAATCACATTTCGTGTGACTGTGAAACCCTCACATCACTGACCATCCTGTGCAACTGTATAGCAGATCAAAATATTAATTTTGAAGTTCTGTGTCTGTGTCAAAACAATGCTATTGTCACAGACTTTTTTTAATGTTGTTCCATAAAATATCCATACTTGACCAAGAAGAGAATCAGAAGGGGGGTCAGATGAAGAATAAAATCACATCTATAAGGTTTGTATGGAAACAAATTGTATACATTTGTGAGGGGTGAGGGCACATTTTATCAAATTCTCTCTGTAGTGGGGTATGGATGTTTTGTGCAACCACAAAATCTACTCAAATAGTGTGTTTAAAAGTGAAATACATGTTCAATTGTAATGGTTCACACATTTTTTAAAAACATTTATAGGGCTTGCAGGGTTCCCAGTAAAGGATAGAAACTGGCAGAAACTTGATAGCTGAGCAGGTGAATTAAAGGTGGATGAATCCAGGTAACTGGGCTGTTCTGAGCCCAGGGCACAGTTGTTCAAAGACGATTAGCGTTAACCCAGGATTAATCTAAAGAAAACCATTCATTTTAACCCAGGATTAAATCTAAAGAAAACCATTCATTTTAACCTAGGATTAGCATTAATTACCCTTCGAAACAACTGGGCCTAGTTGTTTGAGAGGTGGTTAGTATTACTATACAGCTAATATTTACTTAAGTGTGCCATGCTCCGTTTTTGTTGATGCTAAGAAGACTGTTCAACTATAAGGCTGTTTAGACTGTCAAACTTGTTCACAAGTGAAAACACAACATTTGCCAGATGATTGAGCAATGCTGGGCTTACTTAATAAATTATATTTAACAGTTCAATCACACATACAATGTAGGTAAACACAAAAATCAGTACATGGTGTGCTCAAGTAATATCACCTTAATTCTGGGTTAAAATCATGGTTATATCTTTAATTCTATATTAGTGCAAGCTTATCATCCTTCAAACAACTGGTTCCAGGATAAATAGTTTGATTCTGACTTTCAACTTGATTCCTGTTTCAAAATTCTACTGAGAACTCTGGGATTGAATGACTTTTTTCTAGTGTTAATACATGAATCTAATTACAAGTAATTGGGTAAACCAACTGAGACAATTTCGATAATACTAGAGACAAACTAGGATAACTTTGAACTCTGATGAATAAAGCCTTAATTGAGTGAAAACTAAAATTCCTTTTTTCTAGATACTAATAGTGGACTAAAATTAGAGTCGGAAAATAATTTCAAGACTTAGAGTAGCCTGGAGGCATTTTCCATATGGTGAGACCAGCCAGCCAGAATGGCTAGTTCTTCAATCATGGTACATGCCATTTCTTAGGCCTAACTCCTCTTGAAAGTACCATTTAAGATCTAGCCATTCTGGCTGGCTAGTTCCACCAAAATACCCTAAGATTAAGATTTGGTAAGATTTTTTTTAGCCAAGGTTGTTCATGACTCTAATTTTAAGATCATACTATCTCAGAGTTAAAAGTTAACCTGGATTCTACTCCATTGGTGTCATAAATAGCAATAACTTCTACAAATCAACTTTGCCTCACTACTCATGTGAGGGCCAGTCAACTGTAGCCTTACAGACATCCCACTAAAGCCCAGGGTTTTCATAATCCATGGTATTAGCAACATATGCAGACTCAGTATTGCATATGGCAAGAGAGAATGAGCGGTGCATACGTTACCTCTGCTTCTAGTGCAGATTTCGTATGAGTGTGGAAAGGACTGTGCACCGTGCCGTGACCGTGCCGTGTTTCCTATCAAAACATTCGACAATTCTGCCGTAACCACGCCGTCACACTCATATGAAATCTGCACTACTACCATGGCTAATGAAAACAAGGCTCAAGTATATAGCAGTATATAGCAGGCCCTTCATTGGAAAGACTCAAATTAATGTAATAAAGTCTATTATTATTTCTTGTTATAATTGACATGATAAATCTATTTCAAAAAGCTTAAATCAGAAAACTTAAAATGGTGCTCTAAGGCTGTAGGATTTGTGTACTTTTGTATCTTTTAACCAAAAAAATGTTTTTCTTTTCTTTAAGGAACAAAAATAGAGAAAACAAAAAAATGTTTCCAAATCTACCTTAAATCCATTTTTTATCAAATACTAAATTTAGCAATTTCTCTGGAGGATAATTAAGTGGCTACGTAGTTTAGCAATTTTTAGGATAAAATGACAATTTTTTACTATGATTGACTAGAATACCCAATCACACTAATTTTATCGAGTACTAAATTTAGCAATTTTGAAGAATTCGTTAAAATTCACCCAGTGTTGTCGCCAAAAATAGTAACCTGAATGGATTGTTAGTTTGAAAGTAGCTGCAGTTTTAGTTTGTGCTGTCTTTTAAGTTTTCCATTGTTTTTATTTTTAAAATAGGTTTATCATGTTCACAAAGATGTCTGCAATAGCTATATTGACTGTATCTACAGAGTTATACACTAAAATTATCAAAATGTTTCTATTTACAAAACATACAATCTTTGAGATTTTATATACTTAGATAAGATTATCACAAACATGCTGGATCAAAAATAGTTTTAAAATATCATAGTTAAGATAGTACTTAGTTATCTATAGTTTTAAAATATCATAGTTAAGATAGTTAGTTATCTATTTTTAAAACCCCAGTTAAGTGGCACAATTTTGGGTGCAACTTTGTGCCAAAAAAAATTAGCAAGCTGTGCAAACACTTTACAGCTAATGCAATATTTTGTGCAGTTTGATGTGCATTTTTAGCCTACGTTCACACAAATACAAATATATTTGAAAAGGCAGATCTATTTCCTATGGTTAGGGCTCTCTTCCACACTAAAGGGCCCCATTTCTTGTATTTAAGAAAAGCTTGAACATGGTAGACATTGAAATCAGAGGGCAAAATGCATTTTCAGATTTCTCAAGATTAATATGGATGTACATGTTGCCTCGAACAAACTTTATAATGCTGCCACAGTCTAAAATTTGACAACTACATATTAACTAATAGCTGCAAATTTTTGAAGGCTAGTACGGTATGAGGTTGCTGTCACTTGACAAGTATATTTTTGACAGAAAGCCTCATAAAACAAATTCAAATTGACTGCTAAAGTGTGAGCCTTTTGCAAAATAGTGAAAATTCGTGTAAAACGAATCACACAGCTTGTATCCATTTTTTGGGAGAGTGCACTGCAAGTTGCACCAAAAATTGCAGTGCATTTTGGGCTTAAAATTTGCATATATTTACAATAAAGGTGCAATACATTTTTCTACTAAGTGATGTTAAAAATTGAAAAGTATAAGTGACATACACACACACGCAACCTATCTAAAATCTATTTATAAAACTTCTTCTCGTATTAACACTTAAAAACACTTGTTAATGATAAAATTTTTTGCCTTGACAAACAAGGATTGCCAATCATATCAAAGAAGTCTCTTCATTTTTAGCTTATAAAAACACACCGTCAAAACAAATTGAAAAATTGAAAAATAATAAAGTCTCACTACACAAACATGGACCTTTTGTTAAACACTTTACCTTTGGTACATAATGATCGCTAATAATGACTTTTTAGCAGTTAACAAAATAGTTTCGCTACGCTCAAATGGTTTGTCATACAAGTTTAAGTGTATAACGTATCTTTAACTTTACACAAAATCGTTACCTTTGCTCAGGAACTTTGAAGTTCCGATATAGTGGTGGATTGATAAGGTCGTGAAGACGAAATCTGTCCCTAATGTGAAGTCGTACATCTTCCTTGCGATTTGCTAGGTCTTCGAGAAACGGCAACAGCTCTATCAATTCCCGATCGTTTTGATCGACAAACCAACTTTCAATTGGAATACCGTTGAAAATGTGATAAGCGAAGGCTTGCGGCGAATTATCAACAATCATAGTTTTAGACAAATCCCTTCCTAGGATGCTTAGATCTTTGATATAATTCCCTTGTACACACACACAGTGTTCACGGAAAAGACGATGGCGAAAGTATTTTCTGTCTGGATCTAAAATGTTGAGTAACTTGTCGGCGTAGACTCGCTTGGAAGCCGTGAACAAAATCACTTCGAATACTTTAGACACTCGTTCTAAAAAATACTTGAGATGAGGCCTCGTTCTTACAAATACTTGGTAAGAGATGTTTTGATACAAAACTGGAAAGGACAGGGTAGCATCTTCCAATTTGTTGAGGCTACAATGGACGAGGGTTTCATCCAGATCCAAAACAAGACTCAGCTTCGGAGTACTCCTCGTTTTGAGCGGCAAAACGGGAGGCCGGTTTTTCATTTCTTCGCTCAGTGGAGGGACAGTTCGTATGAAGTAAAACGGATCGAAAGTCTCCCAATCGCCGCCGTCATCGTCTACATTGCCATTGACATCGCCATTACATGTGTTTGGTAAAGCCATGGTGGTTTCGCCGTTTACGCTTGGTTGTGTCTCGTCTTCTTTCGTCGCCACGACGCCATTACAAGCTTCATGAGTTTTGCTCCCCTCGGCATTTTTTGTACTTTCGTTTGTAACTGTCGCGACTTGACCATTTTTACCGAATAAAGTAAACATAGGAGAAAACAGCGTTCCTAAAAGAGATTTTCGTTTGGGGCTGGCCTCAGTGGTGTTCGAATCGTACGATGGAGAAGTTTGGGTCTCGGTTGTAAATTTTCGTTTCTTCAACAGATTTGACGTTATTATGGCATCCTCCTCGTCTTCTAGATCTTCGTCTTCCCTAAGCCTCTTTGAAGGACGTTCTTCCTCTTCTTTCGAGGGAGATGACCATAACAACGTCTTAATTGAAGTCAAAAAGTTTTGGCCCGGAGTACTTGGAGCTTCACTCTCGTTTCCCGCTTTCTCTGTTTGTTCTCTGGTTCGTTTCCTTCGTCTCGGCATTTTGTTGAATTTACCTCTAAATTCAACGATTGCTCTTCCCTTTCTTCACAAACCGTAAACCAAATAGCTTACAAACTGAAAACCAACGAAATAAACTCAGTTCACTGTTGAAAGACTGTAGTAAGAACTAGAGTAAAGTCCGCTAGTGGAAGAGTGGTGACAGCAGTTGTGACACGTATTTGGTCGATTGCACATTTTATGCAAATGCAGTAAACAGGTTTGAAATTTGCATACTAGTTTCAGCATAGAATTTTAGCTCTAGGAAGATAATCTCACAAAAATATCAATGAATATATCTCGCTGACTTTAATATTTTAATAATCGAACTTATTGTACAGCAATCCGCTACAATCAGATAGCATAAATCCCGAAATAGTTGTTATTCATTGATGGCAGATTCTTACTACAGACACGTGAGTAGAGGTAATTGACACGGACCGGAAGTCAATTTTGCGTTACGGCGCCTAAGTAGGAAATCGAACCACAATGTGCTCAAAAATCCGTTATTAATTCATTCATTCATTAAAAACAGGTTGTTTTATAATTAGTTTTCAAACAATCTCCATAAAAACATCATGTCAAAATTTATTTTGAAGATATTGTAAAACATGTTGTCGTTGGTTTTCAAGAGGCTACCCGCTTTGCGAACAGAACTTTTCGCCTACACCTTGCCACCAGATGGAGCCAACAGAGAAAATTTGCAATTGAATAAGATGAAAATAGAGATATAACAAGGTAGTCATAACATTAAAATAAATTCACATTTACAAACCGATACAGGTGAATATTTTGCTTGACAAATGTATAATGTAATCAGCGCTGTACTGCACTTCAGTTGTATAAAATGTGACAGATTTCACAAATTTATCCTTTCATCTAAAGCCGATTTTCTTGATCGGTAACATTTCAGGTCAATCATTAACAAAACAAAGTTTTATGTTCCTACAAATCTTTCTTTTTGTTTTTGTTTTAAATTTGTATCTGGTTCCATCTAGTAGCGTAAAGAGGTGGGTGGATATTAAAATGATAGAGTATTCCACAAAAATTTCAGAGTATCAGACCATTTCAGTACCGTCACTTCCTTTTCAAAATATTCCGCCCAGTCTCTACGGAAGCCAAGCAGATACGTAGGTAAAGATGGGCATATAGTTTAATAATAAATTCATGAATGTCATTAAATGCATTGAATTTCCATTCTTACGATGCTCTCCCTTCATTTGTCAGTCATTTTCAAACAACACGAAAATTGTGCATAGATCTCGAAGGAAAGCATGCAATTTCGTTCGGCACTTCATAGCCCGCGCTGGCTATAGGTGCGAGCGTGGGATAAAGCATCAGTGGGGATTTGCACTTAGGTCCAGCAAGATATCTTCTATCCCTAGACTCACACAAAGAAAAACAAACACACAAACAAAGAGAAAGAAAGAATGAATAAATGAATGAAAGAAAAAGAAAGAGAGAGAGAAAAAATTGACGAAAAAAGAGAAAAGAAACATGGAAAGAAAGAAAGAAAGAAAGAATTAATTGATTAATCAATCAATTAAAAAAAGGAGAAAGACAGGCGAACGGACCCTGACGGTCACCTACAGCTCACCAGCCCACAGCGCAGCAGTCGAGGACATTTTAATTTACGGCGCGATCGAGGTGTAAACTTATTCAGTGTATCCGAAAGCTAAACATGCAGTCTAATCGGTTATCCCCTGGATTGGCGTGGAGAGGTTCCATTATAGTTAAAATAAAATACAAAGACAAGTTAAAATGCAAAATATTTTAATAAAACAAGAACTTGGTTAACTTAATACAGTACAACATCTGAAGTAAGCACTACCGACGGTTTTTAAGCCAACTTCTTCATATCACATACTGCAGTGTTTTCCAGTATAAAATGTGTAGATGATGAAATAAATATGATCAAACAAATCAAATTTTCACTAGCGGATCCAGGAATTTTTAACGAGGGATTCCGTTTCTAAAGCCCAACTGTGTATATAATACGACGTCCAAACCAAGCTATAACAACACGACACAACACAAAACTTGTAACATTTTTTATGACATATTTCTAAAAAAGATCAAACCTTCAAGGGGGGTTCCGTGAACCCCTCCGACCCCCCTGGATCCGCTACTGATTTTGTCATTTTGTTCCTAATCCTAAAACGGACTAAATATCTTCATCGTCACAGAGACCCGCTTTGATACCCACTTTTTGGCCACATCAGGCATTTACTGATAGGACGTAAATAATCAATTCTTTTACTTTAAATGTTAACTTAAAACAATTTAACACAACCAAGAGTGCTTGGAGGTTTTAGCGAAGTAAGTCATTATTTTAACAAAACATCTAAATTTGTGTTAATCATATTTTGAAGGAAAGTTTATGTATGTAGTCCTTTAATGTACATTTCTTTGTGGACCGGCGCGGGTTCTGTAACACTTGTGTCACAGGCCACCACTTTGTCTGCAAAGAAAGGAAAGACAAAAAATTTGAGATGATGCGAAGATATTCTCTACCAGGTTTTTCACTTTTTGGGGTGTCCTTTGTAAACAAAAACTCTCTCAAAGGGGACAACCTCCGCCCCTATCCTCCCATGGTGGGTACCTAGACCATCTCTAAAGTGAACAGCGTGAGATAAAATATCCAGGGAGAGCTCGATATATAAGTGCACTGCATTTCTCCTTTTGTTCTTTCCTATCACTACTGCCGCGGCCAATCACAATTCTCTTGCAAGGTTCATAAATTTCCATTTGTTATGAGATTTAAGTGTAATGGACTTACCATTCTCAACATTTGTGGTGCTCGTTGATCTTACAAATGGCACGTCCCTCACCCACAAGTCCACGGTGACAGAAACACTCCTTGCACATGACTTGGTCTCTCTTGATCTGTTCTTTCAAAGTCAAGAGAAGTGATTCTTTCAGCGCAGTAGACGTCTGCCGCCTGTCTGATCCAAAGCTAGAAATGCTAAATGCAGAGCCTTTGGTGTTCTTCATGAGCTTAATGAATTCACCCTCGGGTAGAGAGGCACCAATTCTAGAACCACGAGTCATCTTTCGATAAAACACTCTACCTAAGTAATCTTGTCCGTTTACTTCTCCTCTGTACTTTTGGTATTTTCCAATGACGTTAAGTGTAATGTCACGCATCTGTAGTTCTTTGGTTATACGACGTAGAGAGGGAGCATGAGAATGGGCCATGCGTTCAGATGTGGTCAAGAGGATGATGATCTTGGTGGCACCGGCACGGAATGGATACCAAGAGGCTTTGGAGATGCCCTCAAATCCGTCAGTCTCGTTGTCTTGGTTGTCAGAGAACCTAAGATGCTCAATGGCATACTTAACTTCTTCTGCGTTTCCAAGGAATTTACCGTTCATGGTGACGTCATGCGGATGGTAGTGGATTCCTTTGCCTCCAAAGCCCACGAGGCCAAATCGAAGGGAGTACTTGCTCAAGTCACTTTCGAGCTCGCTAACGTAGGCTGGGATCTTGTCGGCAAATCCTTTCATTCCTTGGGTCTCAGGTACAACAAGAACGATGTCTACAGCCTTGTTGGCTGACTGGAACCATTTTCTACCCAGTTCATGGTTACTGCATCGTCCTAAACGAGATCAAGCAAAGTATGATCAGTTTTGTAATTCCTATTATCAATTATTCTATCTTTGAAAAATGCGAATCTAAAACTTCATATTTTAGGTATATTGATCACTTAAAAGCTATATACACTTTGTTGTGCAACCATCCCTCCCAGTTTCTCAATCAAATTTTCCATGTCTCGCCTTTTCGATGAGTTTTTACAGAAAATGATTTATGTGATACTGGAAATAATTCGTACCGCATTCTGGAAGGTAGTCCACCCATTGTCCCTTCATTTTCAACAGTTCTATGTAAGTAGCAGTGACGTTGCAGTGTTTCATGTCTTTGGGGATGTTCTTGTCACAACTCATGTAGTCTATTTCACAAGCTTGCATGAAAGGTTTGGGGTTGATTATGTTGAAGAACGCAGCCAAGGGAGACTTCAAATTCTTGAAAAGATCTCTGCAGCGCTGGATATACTTGCTAACAGCACACTAAAGTTTGATAAAAGATAAAACAAGATCAGTTGAATGTTACCAAATGCGAGAAGACGACTCTGGAGACAAGACGACGTGCCCGTTTTAGAAGATTGGCCCTAAGAGGATTTTCCTAGAAATTATATTTGGTGTAGAGTGTTACCTTGGGTTTGGGTTTGTATGCTCTCTTGATCTTGCATTGCCTGTCTTTGCTCACTTCCCAAGAGTTGACAAAGTCGATGACGTTCTTAGCAAGTCTGCCATTAGGCTTGATCATGTCATCGTATTCTTCGTTGTTATTGGTTCCAAGCAGGCCTGTCAACAAATTCGTAAACGTGAGTTTACATAAGTGTGAAGATTGTATAGCTGCAAACTAGGTACCCTCAAAGTCACTTAAAACAGATGTACATACCTGCAAGGCGTCCATGGTACCATTTGCCAATGTTAAAAGTGCACAGGTAGTGTTCTACATCACAGAGGATCTCAATTCCAAGGGTGTGTCGAAGGACAACATAAGGACCTTCACGAGCAACAGTCATGTTCTGCGACTGTACCGGAAGTTCACTGTCGTAGCCATCCTTAATCTTGACGCCGTCGTAAGTGATCTTGACCATTGTCTCGACTTTACCATCAGCATGGATCTGTGAATGAAAATGAAATCAATATTATATGGAGGGTCATTATTATCCATCATCATCATCATTATCATCAGCCATGCTCTCATATGATACCATAGCTTCAGTAATATCGTGTCTTTGAGAATATATACCTTGACATTGGCGTCCTCAGAAACAAAGAGGAGAGCAGTTTCTTGACTCATCAGAGTGAATTTGTTGTCGCGGACGTCGCGGGCCAAGACGTATGTACAACGTTCATTGTTGTAACCAGGGAATGTGAAGTACTTGCTGTCAAAGGTGTAGACATGTGATGCTCCAAAGATTACTGCGGTACCTGTGATTTAGATTAAATCATATTGTTTAAGCACAATTACTATACTGAGGCCATGATATTGCACAAACTGACTTACTGTTGAACGGTGGAATCCAATACATTGGGCTCAGAACATTCTTGACGTGGTTCAGCTTATGAGCAATTCTATGACGCCAGTATTTCTTGATGTGATGGAAGTGCCGGGCACGAGATTCTAGCATGCTCATCGAGTGTCCGTAATAGCGACGTGCATGGCCCAGATACTTCTTGGCCAGCCTGTGATTTGTGATTCTTTCATACAAGGCACGAGACGTTTTGTTGAGTTCAGCGTACTTCTCCAAGATCTTCTGGTATAAGATACGGTACAGCTTCAAAATCTCCTTGGCTGCCTTGGAAGAATGACTCTTTGCCTTCAAATAGGCTGCTTTCAATGAGGTGGAGTTGTAAAGATCAAGGGTGATGTTCCAAGCCATTTTTCCGACTTGAATTGTGAAGTTTTTGGCAGAGTGCATTCCAACTTTGCACATGTCTTTGCTCATCTTAAGTACTATCGGCACATAGCGTTTCGTCAATTTTGCTATCTTGGTTAAGTTGATCTTCTGGACGAAGTTTCGGGTAACATTAATGAAGTGAACAGTGGAATTCACATAGTCTTGGACAGTGGGATGACTCTTTGTTATATTCAGAATCTGCAAGTAAGCCTTTTCAGCCTTGCTGATGGCAGTCTTTATCTGAACTTCGGCCAGAGCTTTCTGTTTTTTGGCGAAGGTCTTGATTTGCTGAAGTTTGGCCTGGTGTTTGTTGATAAGGCTATTGTAATGCTTCATCGTTTGGTTATAGGCCTTGATTCCGTAGTGCTTAACTTTCAAAATGGCGTGTCTGGTTGAAGTCGAGTTGTAGAGGTCAGCGCCGATGTTCCATGCGACGTTGGTGAACTTCATGGTGTAGGTACGGGTAGTGTTGTAACCGAGTTTCAACATGTCTCTGGTCATATTGTAAGCAATAGGTGCATAGGTCTTAGTGAGATTGGCAATCTTCTTGAAGTCAAGCTCGCGAAGATACTTGCGAGTCATGTGGACATACTTGACTGTAGACTCTATGTATTGCTTGATCTTAGGGTGGTTCTTCACTTTCAAAGCCATCTTCTTCAAATCAAGATCGCGCAAGTACTCACGAGTTTCCTTCAGGAATTTGATGGTGGTGTTCAAGTATTTCTTAGCCAAAGGATGATTCTTGGTTGCAGTGATAAGCCTCAAGGTGATGTTCTCAACCTTTCGATATGCAGGTGTTGCCATAGCAATCTCGAGCCATTTCTGAGACATGTTCAAAGCCTTGAATGCATACGTCTTTGAAATGGCAAGTGCTTGTCGTGACATGTTCTTGGCTCTTTCAGGAATCTTTTTGACCGCATCACAGGCATCGTTGCAGATCGATACGATATCTCCTTTGACGGGTCTAGGGTGTGGAATTATGATGGCAATAACACCTTTCTCGATGCGGATGTAGTTCTTCAGTTCAGGGATTGCTTGTCGCATTCTGATGATAGTAGAATTAATGTATCCAATGGAGAAGTGAGTAAATCTGAAATTCAACAACTCAAAGTTAATATACAACTATACTACTTTTGCGGCGCAACATAAGCACTGAAAACCAACCTGATTGTCTTGTTGACAAGTTCCAATGCTTCATAAGCAGAGGTCTTCATCAATCCAGGGATTGTTTTGATGAACTCTTCGGAGTCTTTCTGCATCTTCTCATAGTGTTGTGCGAGTGTCCTGTTGAGCTCACGATAGCGGAATTGGAACTTCTTGTAATGATGCCCCACACGTTCGCGAAGAAGGTCTTCGATTCCGTAGTACTTGTCGATAAAGACGATGGTTTCGATGATCTCATTCTTGGTGAAGTTTAAGACTGGGATAATAGGTTTCACGGATTCCTTTGCAATCTTAAAACTCATATCCACTAAGTTGGCAAGTTGAATCTTTGTAATGTTGAGCTGCTTCATTGTCTCTTTGTATGCGAGCTTGGACAAGTTGACTGCTTTGTTGGCGGTTTTTAGAGTGAAATTGTAAATTCTTTGAGACAGTAGCTTTATTTTAAGGGCAGTTTGACGAGGTGTCGATTTGGTGGCGTTACGAAGGAGATCCAAGGTAAAGTTGTAGCTCTTCAGCGTGAATTTGTATGCTTTACTGTTTAATGCGCGTTTGGTCAAGTTCTTTTTCATTTCGATGGCCAATTTGCTGTATTTGTGGTAAAGAGGAACGACTTTGTTCTTATAGAATGGTACAACTTTGTCCTTGTAGTAGGGGATGACCTTGGTTTTGTACAGTTCGATGTATTTCTCTGCAGTCTTGTTCATCCATACACGGGTGACTTCAACTTTAGCCATAGTCCATCGTCGTGCAACCTTGTACGTTTTAATGGCCTTAGCTTTGGCAACAGCGGTGTAGTTCTTCGCAATAACGATATATTTCTTGGCAATGACCTTGACTTTCTCGCAAGCAATGGTGCAGTTCTTCTTGAACTCCAAGGCGTACTTCTTGATGACTTTGTTGTAGTAGTCACGGGCCTTGATGGTCATATTCTTGTAGAATACTTTTCCAACTGCAACCCATTTAAGAGTGATATTCTTGGCCTGCACTGTCACATTTTGGATCTTGAGGCTTGTGTTCTTGGCGAATTCGATGGTCAAGAAGACGTATTTGTGTTCGATGATCTCCTTCAGTTTCATCTGTTTGAAATCATTGAATCTTTTCACAGCAGCCTTCTTAGTGTCTTTGTATATCTTCTTGGCTTTAATTTTGATTTCCTCGACTTTGTTCTTCAGCTTTAGCTTCAGTTCCTCGGCCTTTTGCTTCAAGATTTCAGCCTTTACTTTGATTTTCTCAATTGCAATAACAGCCTTGGCCTTTCCGAATTTAGCGATATCTCTGCCCACTGCAACAAGTTCGTGTTGTTTGATTTCTTCAAGGTAATCACTCCAGATCTCATGCGTGATTATTTCTTCCACAGCAGTGTCTTTCATCAATTCTTTGACTCTGTTTTTGCGTTCCTCGATCAGTTTATGAACTCTGTTCTTGGCTTTTAAGTACATGTTCTTGGCATATTTCTGTGGATTTGCCATTATTTCCTCTCTCTTTTCTTTAATCAAATTAGGCAGAGTGACATTCAAGTAGTGCAAAGCTTTTCTGTATTTAGCTTCAAGCTTGGGTCTTGTTTCCTTAATGTAGGCTTTTACTTTCTCGATGATTTCCTTGGCTTTGGCTAACATCTTGTTATAGCGTTCTTTGATCTGATGCTTAGCCATGAATTCCTTGAATTCTTTGCGATTGGTAATATTACGGTAGAGTTCAATGGAGAAGTTCTTTGCCTTGTTGAGGTTGAGGACTGTCATATTCTTTGCCTTGTTGATGTACAAGATTGTGAGATTCTTGGCCTTGATGATCATTTGGAAGTCCATGTTTTGCACATGTTTCTTCAGCTGAATGAAGAGAACTACAGATCTGTTCTGGGCGGCCTTGGCATAAGGTGCAAAGATTGCAACAAATTGTTTACCAGCAATGATGGTTACGTTCTTGGTTTGGTTGTAGACAAACAGTACTTCCAACGTCACGTTTCTGATTGTCTTGTTCATAATGTCGACTTGTGCCCGTACCTTTGACTTGACCTTCTCGATGAGTTTCTTAGCTTTTTCTTGAAGTTTGTTAACTCTGACTTCAACTGCGCCATAGGCCTCTCGGTAAAGCTCTTCAACTGTCTTTTCCTTATTCTCTGCATACCAGATCTTCAAATCCTCAACAGATTGCTTGGCGAGCTTCTTGCTATCCTTGTAAAGATTGATGACATAAACTTTGCCTTTGCCGTAGTACAGGATCATCTTTGGTCTAACGGTGTTGTTTAGGTATTCAATGCCACGGAGTGTCATGTTACGGGTGATTTTGAACATCTTCAGTGACATGTTGCGAGAAACATGGAATGCTTTGATGGTCATGTTGCGAGAGATCTTGTAGTATGTCACTGTGAAATTCTTGGTGTTATTAAAGATTCTGATGGCGTGGAACTTGCCAATCTTGTAGTACTTGATTGCCATAACTTTGGTGAGATTGTAGGCTCTCATGGTTAACTTCTTTGTGCTATTGTAAACGGCAATAGCTTTGACGCTGTAGTTCTTGTACAGCTCAAGAGCACACTTTTTGGACAGTTGGTAGACTTCGAGGGCCATTTCTTCATAGGTCATGTTCTCATACTTCCTCACCTTGTCGACGAGAGATTCGAATTTGACAACCAATTTCATCTTGATATCGTCCAATTTCTTCTTGAGCTCATCGAGCCTTTTCATTGTTCGTTTCTTGGCAATCTGAAATTCTTTATCTCCATCTTGGTAGATATCAACAGCGATGTCTTTGTAGAATTCATACGCTTCGTTAAATTCTTGTTCGTGTTCCTTGCCAAATTCTACAATGTACTTCTCGACGTTCTTGTACTTATCTTTAATCTTGTCCAAACCCAATTTCTTGTAGCTATCAAGTGATTTGACTGCTGTGTCCCAGTACTTGTTGTGTACAGTGTACAGAGAAAAGGTAATGTCTCTAGCAATGTCAAAATGTTTCACAGCCAAAAGCTTGGATCTTTCAATGATGGAGAGGAGTTCTTTCACAAATTCTTCACGAGTGACATGCATGCGCACAAGTTTCATGGTAAGGTTCAAAGCTCTCTCACCAAAAGTTGAAATTTGTGTGAGTTCATTCATGATGCGCTTTCCATGTTGTTCATATCTGTTTTTGATGGCCATGGCACGGTCTTTCAGATTCAATGACTTGAACATTTTGGTGTATTTTTCCTCGATCTCGTTCCATTTTTTACCGAGAGCGAGTGAGGCGTATCTGTTGACCAGGTCTACGTCCTCCCACATCTTCATGAAGGGTGTTGCAAAATCAAGACTCTGGATCTGTTTGGCAACACTCTGCACTTCAACAGACATATTCCTTACATATGCTGTCATATTCTTGATGGACATGTGAATGTTCTGGATGGAGAGTTCAACAACATCCTCTGGTCGCATCTGCAAAATCTTCTTAATCTTCAAATCCAAAGCTTTCATTGCATCTTTGTAGGCAGACACGGTTTTCATCGAAGAGTTGAAGGTATATTCAATTGTCTTGTTCACAAGTTCTTTGGTGTGGTTCACGAATTTGAATACTTTAAGGACAGTTATGTCAATGATTTCCTCTGGAGTCCTTTTGGATAGTTCATTTATGAGTTTGATGATGGCGGTGACATTGTTGATGACGGTATGATTGTAGTCTTTTAGGATCTTTCCTGCCTCCTCAATAGTCATCTTAAGACTTTTCTCAAGGGCGACACCAACAGGGATATTCTTAATGGTAATGTTCATTAGTTGGCTCAAAATATCCTTAGACAAAGGTCCCAAAGGTAAGAACATTGGCTTGTTGAAAGCTAATACATCTTTGTAAAGTCCTTTCATGTATTTCACTGTAGGCTGCACTCGTTCGATGTACATCACAATTTGTGGCTTAACGCGGTTGTAGATGGAAACAGAAACTTTAACCAGTAGTTTTGTCAGAGGTTTGGTGTATTTATGTACATTACGGGAGAACTTCTTCACAGTCAAACGTACGTTTTTGGCAAGAACCTTAGACAAGTTCTGGACGTCCAGGGAAAGGTTACGTATGAGTTGGATGGCTTTGATTGTTGTATTCCTCAAGAACTTTGGTGCAATCTTGACAAGTTTCTTTGAGAGGATCTTTGCTTGAATGCTCGCTTTGATGGTCTTTTCTTTCAAATCCTTGAAGTGTTCTTCGAGAGTTTTGTTGAGAATAGATAATTTCTTGATTTTATGACTAATCTCCAGGGCAATGCGTGAGACATTCTTCCAAGTACATTTAGCGTCAAAGTCACAACTGAACCCACGTACTTCCAGCATAAACTTATCAACCATTTCGCCGATCTTCAGCTTGCGGATCTCGATTGCGCGGACTTTTTTAAGGAGCTTCTTGGCTTGAATTGTAACGTTTTTCATCACTTGCTCTTGTAGTTTAGAAATTACTTTAGCAACACGCTTGACAACGTAGCTGATTTTCACATTACGAATCTTGATATCTCCAACCATAACGGTGACGTTGTGTCCCCAGCTCTGAAGATCTCGGCTGATACTTTGGAGGTGCAAGCTTATGCTCTTTAGGTGATTCTTAACATTCTCTACTTGAGCGAGTACTTGTTTCTGGATCTTGGGGAGCTGCTCTGATTTGATCTTAATAATCTCTGCACGGATTTTCTTGTAAAGTTCGGTGGCATTTCGTGCTAACATTGGAAGATCTTTGATACCTTTCTTTAGTGCTTTCAAGGTAATGTTGAAGGCTTGCGAGGTGAAGTTGACAGTCTTGACACTAACGTTCTTGGCAAGGATGCTGATGCTTATGTAGACGCCATTGAAGTCGTAGTTCTTGACTGTTTGGTAGAATTTCATAACATGAGGTTTAAGCTTGCTCTCAGCTTTCTTCACGAGAAGTTCGATTTTCTTGGTAAGGTTTTTGGCACCAATCAGAGTCATATTGTAGATCTTCATTGTAGCATTGACTACTAAAGGCTTCAGCGACTGCACTTTGCTCATAACATAGTTGACAGTAGTTGTGTTCCATGTTAGGAAGATGCGGCTTGCTTCTGGGCTGAGTTTGTACATCACTCTCGATTCATTGACAATATTCACGCCAAGTTTTCGCTGGAAGGTCACCTGCAGTTGGTTGTTGTTGGGCATTTCTGCAACCACTTGTCCAGAGATGCGGGATGTGAGAGTTGCATTATAGACAATGTTTCTGTTCTTTGGATCGAGCTTGAGGAACCATCCAGTCATCCACTCATTACACGTCAAGTGAGCACTTACGACGTAAGCCTTCAAGTCAAAGCGACCAACAAATCCAATTCTCCTGTTTCTGACCTTGACACTAGCGTTGAATGTTTTGGTGTTGACGTCAAAGTTTTGCAAGAATAGGACTTTTTCTTTCAAGATGGTAAGTTCAGACGTCCATGACTTTGTTGGATTTTCATAAATGGCATTCAATTTCAGTGACTTTTTCAGAGCAGACAATTCAGTGCTGATCTTCAGTCCCTTAACAAGGTCCCAGCTTGCTTCAAACGAGACTGGTTTATTGGGAATCATTTCCAAGGATATGAAGAACTTGCGTTGAATTTTGTCAATGTCTAGTTTGTGCGACCATTCTTTTCCAAAAGCATTGACATTGCAGGTGATAAGAAGACCGTTTTCTCTGGAGAATTTGCCATTGAATGTAATCGAATTCGTTGGCAAAAGTCCAATCTTTCCGTCGTAGTTTTTGGAACTCTTCATGTAACGGAAGTGGCTGACAATGTTTTTGTTGAAGGCTTTGGTAATGCTATGTACATATACACCATCGTTATCATTCCATTCGAGAGTGTTCACAATCGTTATTTTTGGTAAAGGCTCTACTCTTGTAACGATCATTTTACGGTCTTTGTACCACACAATACTGTGTTGGACAGTTTTTGTTGGAAGATACTCTACCTCTAGGTTGGTTGATAGTTCTCTTTGGTCGTTGCTGATTCTGCCAGTCATGGATACCTTCTTTCCTCTCGAATACATCAGCGCTGCTTTCAACTGGTGAGCCATTCTAGATTCGTAAGAGTCATTTATATGCAGGAGGTCCCATCCATATTCAAAACTGCGACTGAAGACTGTCAGGTACTGGACAAAGTTCAGTTCTCTTCTTCTCAAGTTTTGGCTTTTGTATGTTAGCAAGGAGCTGGAATAGAACATCTGATTTGAGGCATTTCTCAACCTGTAAAGCAATTCGAACTCCTTTGCACCACCATTCAGTCTGAACTCTCCTTGAACAATGCCAACAATGCCTCCAATGCGATTGCGTAGTTTGATTGTCTTTTGGTTGGTAAGGTTGCGGAATACCAGCGAGGAATCAGTAAACATAGTTTTGTTCCACATCAGATGAATTGAGGCTTTTTTGAATTTCTTTTGGTTCACGAACACTGATTTCAATCCCATGGTTCTCTTCAAAACAGTCAAATTGAATCCAACAGCTCTCTCAGATATTTCTGGCTTGCTTTCTATGAACCACCTCGCATCCACAGATCGATTGGCAATGGTTGTATTCAGGACTAAGGTCTTCATGACATCGGTAGAAAGACGGCTCATCCAGGATTCAAGGAAAATAGTTTTGTTGTACCTGCCAGTCAGACGAAGGGAGAACACATTGGGCTGTTCAAACCTTTCAGCCTTTACTTCAGCTGTTCTGTTCAGCATGCTGACATTGAAGGCAATGCTTTTATCCATGGAACTGTTGGAGCAAGACATGCAGATTTGTCCATAGGGGCGGCTGAGGAACTCAGAATGCATGCAGAGACTTTTGAATGTGGTCAAGTTCTGAAGTGCAGCAACTAAGGCAACGCTGTAGTTTTGATAGCTTCCGCTAATCACCATCTTCTTGTCATTTCCTTGCCTGATTATCTTTGACATCAGTCCAATGGATCTGTTAAGAGTACTTGCATTGAATCTTACTCCGATGCTGTCGGCAAGCTTGAAGTAAGCCAAGGTAGCATTAGCTGTCTTTCTCAAAACAGTTGCATTGAACTTCAGGCCCTTCTCAGTTGGACTGCTGAAGTAGGACCAAACACCTTCGAGTTTCTTGTTCATTGCTTGGGCATTAAAACGGAGTCCTTTCTCAGATTCATGGTTGAAGTACGTCCACAAGGCCTCGACTGTCTTGTTCATGGCACCAGCACTAAACCTAACAACTTTGTCTTGCTGCTTATCTATGTATGTCCAGGCTGCATCTACTGTTTTGTTCAAAACAGTTGCGTTGAACTTCAGAGCCTTAGTAGTGGGAAGAGACAGGTAACTGAGAACTGTGGTGGCAGATTTGTTGAACCCTCTAGCACTAAACCTCAAAGCTTTTTCTGTTGGGAGTTGCAAGAAGGTAGTAACTACTTCCATCGTCTTGCTGAGTACTGTGGCGTTAAGTTTGATGCTCTTTTCGTGAGGAAGGTTCAAGAAAGTAAGTGCTGACTCAATGGTCTTGTTCAGGGCAGAGGCGTTGAACTTGATGCTTCGTTGAGTACTGGCCGTAGAGTAGGTCCAGAAAGCGTCAATGGACTGGTTTAAGGCAGATGCATTAAACTTGAGGATCTTGTCGTTGGTTTGGTTGAGGAATGTCAATGCAGTACTGAAAGATTTCTTCATGACAATGGCATTGAAGTTCAGGCTCTTGCTCATCTTTCTGCTTACGTAGGACCACACAGCTTCAGCCTTCTTGTTGAAACCAGTTGCATTTGCTTTGATGCTTTTAACACCATCTTTTACTAGGTAGGACACGGCGCTGTTGATAGATTTACCAACTGCAGAACCGTTGAACTTGATACCTTTCTCACTTGTGTAGTTGAAAAAGGTCCACACAGCTCCGAATGGCTTGCCAAGAATGGAAGCGTTGGTCTTGATTGACTTTTCGTTAGTTTTGTTCAAAAAACCTGTATACCAAGCAAACACGCGGTTCTTGTTGTCATGGCTTACTTTGAAGTGGATACCTTTTTCGTTTCCTCTGGCCACGAAAGAGCTTCGCAGGGTAAATGATTGCTTAATTGGTAGAACATAGCTCCTTAAAATAGCCTCCTTCTGGACCTTATTCACCACACCGTCCACTTCAACACTGACTTTCGTAAGGCCGTTGGTGATGTTGAAGACAAAGGTATTTTCATCTTTGTTCAGCTGACCATTGAATGTCATTGACGTCTTTGTGCAAGTGTGGTTGGCGAGGAAGTTCACGCGCTTGGATGGGATGTCCACTTCACCGTTGGCAAAGATGTACTTTCCTGGCCAGTAGGTGGTGTTACTCGCGAAGCCATAGGTTCTGGACTTGTTGTATACTTTCGTAAGCTGTGTGATAGTGTAGTTCTTGTACGAGGCAGACCATGTGATTCCAATATGTCGTTCTCGGCTAACGGGATTGGTCTTGTTAAAGTACTGAGCATTCAGAACAATGCGGTTTCCATATAAAACATCCCTCGCGTCAAACGTTAGGTTGATAGCGTTGGTGATGTTATGGTAGCTGCCTGAAAAGTTGCCAAACTTGTGACCAAGGGCACCCGTGGAGATGCTGAAACTTTTCTTGTGGTCCTTCAGCCACAAAGATGCATTTGCTTCGAACTCACGTTCCCACGTAGCGTTAGGAGTTGAAATTCGTGCAATGATGTCAAAGTTGTTCTCGTCTTCAGTGGGAAGTCGCTGTGCAATTATTTGGTATAGGCGGAGCTTGGGGTCAGTTGGGATGACTGAGAGACTAAACGATGCAGGACCAGACAGTGGGAAGAACGGAGCCTTGAGGTCACGGAAGGCTACAGGCAAAGACATTCGTCCACATACAGCAATACCCAGCACACGAGTGAAGTTCAAGCAGGGTGCAGGCTGAAAGATTAAAAGAAAGTTGATTAGACTTCAATTGCACATGGCATAACATTAAACAGTGCCCACCAGGACTAGGGGAAAATGCTTAATGAATAATTATGCGGATGGCGATGGAACAATAACTGAACACCGCCAATATAATCCGTCCATATTTTTTTCGGCAGGTTAGACTATATTCAAGATCTTCCTTCTTCTTATCCTCTCTCATGCACTGTAATGATGCTGAATTTTGTACGATAGTTACCTCGAAACGCCTTTCAGTTCCTCCGACCTTGACTTCTTCGTCATTTAGTGTAGCAAACAAGCTAGATCTATAAAAACAAGTTTTCAAAAATTAGTTACCTTAGCCACAACTTCAGCTGATTTCGAAATGAAGGAGCCCCCCTCCCCCCCAAAAAAAGACAGACAAAACAAAACAAAACAAAACAAAAACACGAAAAAAACAAAAAACAAAAAAAGAACAAAGAAATAGGATTAGTAACCTTCCAAAGGAGGTTACGTTTTGATCACACGTCACTTAATCTGTAGTTTTACAGACCCCTTCAGTTCAGTTTAGAGCAAAATGATACTCAGAAGTTATTAAAAGAAACAGATGGAAACACTTACGAGACGTTGAAGATCTGAATTGGTTTTTTTGGTGCTCCAATCTCGAAGTTCAAAATACTTCCTTGTTTGTAGGTGGCATTTCCTTTGATCTCAGTGGCTGTGTACAAGGAAGAGTTGACAAGGATTCCTGCTTCAGCGTAGATAGCGTCCACACCCATACGACCGGCAATTTCGACAACAGCACTAAAATTATAACAAATACAAGCTTGAAAATAAGGTTACTGAGATTAATTAATTAAAACTATTTAACCTAATTCTTCGTATGTTCCATCTTCTCCCTCGCGTGTTATCACGTAAGAACGTGGATTCCACCCGATAACTTGGTGACATTTAGAAAACTATTCTACAAACCTTGGTTTAAGATGGCCACGGACGTCGAAAGCCATTGGTCCCCAGAACATGTTTCTGATATCAAACTTTCCTTTCATTTCAACAGAAACAACAGTAGTGCCTTTGGCATCTAGCTTGAGTGGCAAACCAAGTATGGTAGGAACAGTGGTTTCAACGTCAAGGAACATCATGCTCTTGGTAAAGGTCTTGCTGCCACCACGTGAGAGTTTGATGAGAAGGTCGACCATGTTGATGTTGTCAGCTTCGGTCTGGAGCCAGCTTATATCGTCAAAGCTTGCAACTCTAATTTCGTTGCCAAACAGTTTCACTGAAACAGCACCTGATGGTTTGAGCTTGCCTTTGTCCATCTGCAGAGTAAGACAGGGAACACATTCAATTACCGGCATTCACTTGGATTTCTTCTAAGGGGATACTTAGTACCAATAGAACAATAGGTACCGACTTAATGAAAGTAGTCCCAAATACGCACAAAAACTTTCCTTTTTCCCAGTATCTAGCTAAGGGTATTTAAAAACACAAAGCGTCTCTTCTTTTCCCGTCACTTCACATGGATGTAGGTAACGTAACAAAGATGGTTTACAATGAGGATGAAGGTTGGAGCAAAGCTTGTAAGTCCAACGACAGCCCAACATACGTAATAGTAAAAACGAAACACAGGGATATTGTACTAAAGATTTGGTAATGATTTTGAAGAGTTACCTTTCTGTTGAGTTTTTCAAGGTGCGCCTCTACTCTGTTCATGTCTTCATTGATACTTCGTCTTCCTCTGATAGGAAGTCCATTAATTTCCTTCTCACTGTCGTCTCGTTCTTCATGAGGCTTAAGGTTGAACATCTCCATGATTTTCTTGTCAGGGTACAGGCCGTCTTCACCGAACATCTGCTCAATCAGGATTTCACCTCCTTCGAACCTTGCTGCAGCCTCCAAGACATTGATAGAAGCACCGAGAATGTCAACAGTGACATTAACTTTGGTGCTACGTGGGAAGAAGCTGTTGGGATGGTAGATCAAATGTCCTTGCATAGAACCTCCAGCTCTCAGCATATCTTAATATAAGAAAGCAATAATTTAATTTCGAAATTGGTAAGCCTGAACACGAAACAGTTTATAATGGTAATAATGTTAGCATGTAGATATGGTCAAATGTACAAAACTGCACAGAGTTTCCATGACTTATATCAAAGACTAACTTACCGTTGTAGTAAGAAGCTTCCCATGCACGTGAAAACTTCAGCCGATTTAAGTTGAATTCACGAAGGACCAGCCCATCAAGAGCCTTACGGATCATGTTAGCCAATGGCACCCCATACACAGGTTCAGTTGATTCCATAGCATTGGTAATGTGAGACCAAACAAAGGATCCTACTTGCTTGCTCATTTCATTCCTCTGGATCTTAGCAATGCGCTTGAAGAGTTCAATGCTGGGGCACTTCAGAAGAGCTAGATAGCTAGCAATCCTGACTTCGATGTCAAAATGGTGGTTTCCATAGATACTGAAGAGTTGTTCTGTGGTGTCTTTCTTGCAGGGCATGCGTCGGAGTGCCTCTATTGCTGCAATGGAAAGATTCCTTGGTACATCAAAGTTCATTGCGCATTTCAAGATGGTGTGCTCGACGTTGATTGGACGTCCAGCGTTGCCCATTGCTTTGAGAGACATGATAATGTTTTCAGCTTCTTCTGGTTTTTTGAACTCGCAGTTTTTGCCAAGTAAACTCTCAAGCCACTTCTCGGCCTCATAGACTGGGCTTCTTTTATCCTATAATCACAATAGATGAAATTGAATTAATTAAGTGGTAAAAATCCGTCCCAATGAATTAGTATTATGCACCTGGCTGAAGAGGAATGTTACATGTTGTTCATCATCATCATTTATTTAAATTTAGGAGCGCAAAAACTGCATCATCATCAACAACCCAAGCACTAAATGGTATTTTACAGAACACGTTCAAGAGTTGCTTACCAGTTTGTTACAATTTTGATCCTCGCAAAATTTGTGGATCAAAGTTCCAAGGGTGAGCATTGCTGTTCGACTTGTCTTTTCTTGGCATAGCTGGAGCACATGGCGGATCATTTCTTCTGTTGGATGTGAGACCAAAGCAAGACCAGAAAGGAACATGTTTCCACGTTCACCGTTGACGAGATTCTCTCGAATGGCATGGCTGATAACTTCTGCACATCCAGCGGTGCCACAGTGTGGTAGGGCATCAAGGAGAAATATTCTAGATAATGATAGGAACACAAATTAAATTCGGCTCTCTTGATCGAGACTTTTTCGCAAAAATAAAATGTTATGTGTAATATAAAATCCATCAAAAGTTTCCGTTCTTAGAAAGTAGATGTTGGTAGAAAAAAATGAGGAGACATGCAGCTCTCCAAAAAATATACAAAATAAAAACGTCCAAATAACTTGCCAAATTAAGACTAATAATGCTTTAGACTCTTCGTATCTAATAGCTAACAACTTCTTTATTTTTTTCATGCGTCTTCACCTTTGTTACGTTCGCATCACAACTATTACAGTGTAGACGCAAAATAATGGAAAAATAAAATCGAAATATGTTAATCAATCAGAGCGCGCGATAGCAAGATTTTGTGACGTCATCCGTGCGTCTGCACCGCAATCATACCCAGTCCTCGACCAATCAGAACGCGCGTAATATTGCAATAATTGCAACTTACTGGAATCGTTCCTTTTCTTTAGGCTCGCAGTCCTCGCACTTGAAAATTGTATCCCACACTTTCATAGCAGCCCTGTTGTCCAACTTGCGCAGAGCATACACAAGTTTTGAGAAGACACGAGCAGATTCGGGTTTGGTTTCTTCCATGGATTGATATGTCAACTCCTTGATGAGGTTGATGACTTTACCAGAGTCAAGGATGTCGGGTTCAGGGTGGTTATGTTGGTATGACAATGGGAAAGTTGGTCGACCTGCAAAGAAACGGGTAAAAGAAATAAGAAATAATGAATGAAAACACAAAGAAATATGGTGAAACCAAGCTCTTTTGGGGGTTGTTTCCACATTGTTTTAGCTGCACAAAAATAGATGGAATTGGAAGTACTTATAGGTCCGCAAAAGTACAGGGTGAATCGTTAGTTGTAAAAAAAACTTCAACTATGAATAAGAATCTCCAGGTGAACGGGAAAATTGTTCCTGACCATGTCTAGAAAAACAAATGTTCCCTTAACTTGCGATATTTTCTCTTTTGTAGGCCAAACAATTTACAAAATCTACAAGATTTGATTACATACCTTCAATCAGAATCTCGGCTGGTCTCCTATCTTTGCCGATTTTTTGCAGTTCTAGTACTTGCCTATAGTTAATAAAAAATCGTACGTAGTTTAATATACGTATCACTAAAGAGCTCTCTGTTAAAGGTAACAAAATCTCCGACATCCAGTGGAACCCAATTAATGGTGGCCACCTACTGGCCGAAAATAACTGGCCGTAATAAAGAGCTGACCGCAAACACGAGATGTTTGAAATTTTAGCGCAATATCTATAATAAATGCTGAGCAAACTTTTAGATGGCAGTAAGACAGCGTTTCACTTAATGCAAAGTTACTAGAATGAAAACTAGCAATTTACCATGAAAAAAATGGAATCAAGACTAGCAATTATTTACCATGATAATAATATACATGAAAAAATTCCTCGATACTGATTAGCTAAGAGCAGTGCTAATTCAAGGAAATTTAGTGCATAGTTTTCAAAAAAAAGCGTCAAAATCAAAGTCTTCTTATTTCTGCTGTTGTAAACATTATCTAACATCAAAACTATGCACATTCGATCACAAAGGAACGATTGAGATGGAGGGAAAGGTAAAAAAGTTGAGATTTTTGTTATGTTTTTGAATGAAATTTAGCTGAAATGCGCGCGCAACTGACGCCATCACAGCGTGCGCTCATGGTTTATTCAAAAATGTTCGCTCGTTTTCTGAGAAAAAAAAACCTCATTTGTTTATATAATTTTTTCATGTATATTATTTATAGGAAATCATATGACTTTCTCGTGCAATTTGGAATAAATTTGAACTCGTGGGATTTCAAAAAGCTCAAACTGCAATCGCCTAAAGGCTCGTGCAATTTCGAACTCTTTAAAATCCCACTCGTTCAAATCTATTCCAAATTGCACTCGAAACCATATGATTCCCTATACAAATTAGCCAATGTAATTAGGGTTCGCGTTCGCAGAAGAAAGGGAGGTTTTTACAAGACTTATAGCTTACTTTGTAACAGTTGAAGCGCCAGCGGAAACTCCTGATGAGAAAGGTCTGAACAAGTGTCTTTCGTAGCACACAACCTTCTGGACAGCTTTCTTGGCTGAAAGCATGTAGCGACAGTTGCTTGAGGACGACAACAAGTTGAGAGACTGAAATGAAAATGATAAGAAATAAATTAACTATAGAGAGAGGCAGTATTTATTAACTATGTAGAGATGTGCTACTTGTAAAGAGGTGGTCATTGTACAGAGGTGGTCATTGTACAGAGGTGGTCATTGTACAGAGATGGTCATTGTACAGAGGTGGTCATTGTACAGAGGTGCATGGTCGGCATTGTACAGAGGTGGTCATTGTACAGAAGTGCTACTTGTATAGAGGTGGTCATTGTATAGAGGTGGTCATTGTACAGAGGTGGTCATTGTACAGAGGTGGTCATTGTACAGACGTGGTCATTGTACAGACGTGGTACATGTAGTCTTTAAAGCTGTTTTTTTAATTACCTTCTCGTCATACTGATGGAAGTGGATACCAAGATCAGTTTTGGCGCGCTCGGTGCAATCCTTAAGATTACGAGTCTTGGAAATCACTTTGGCCCTTCCATTAAGGTGTTTGGAATGGATGTGATATTGCACAGGGCAATTCCCAGCAACATCGGTCTAAAATACACAACAAAAGAAGAAAACATTTACACAATTAGGAGTTAAACAACGACGAGGAAGGAATTTTCTGCATCAGTAAAATCAGCACATTCTTGGTATGGTTAAGAACAACCAAAATATCAGAGTTTTTTCCCTATGTAAGTCAATCTTTAGATGTACGACAAAAGCAATGATAAAAATGAATAAAAAGATTTAAAAAAGGATTAATGAATAAATGAAAAAATAAAAGAAAGAAAGAAAAAAGTAAGTGAGCAAGCAAGCAAGCAAGCAAGCAAGCAAGAAAGAAAGAAAGAAAGAAAGAAAGAAAGAAAGAAAGAAAGAAAGAAAGAAAGAAAGAAAAAAAAAAAAAAAAAAAAAAAAGAAAAGAAAAAAAAAAAAAAAAAGAAAGAAAGAAGTCGATGAAAGGGACGGCAGGAATTAGGAGAGAGGAAGGATAAGATAAGTTCAGTGTTATTCGCTCACCTCTTTAAGAATGCGATGTTGCTTCTTAACAAACTGAACCTGTAGGGCGCTGAGAATACCCTTCTTAATGTTAAGGATCTTAAAAGATTCCCTTCTATCAGGTAAAACTTCCACGATGGCTCCATTACTGGATCGGAAGATAAGTTCATGAGCGGTTAGCTCTCGAGCAAAAGCTAGTGTATCCTTTGAGAGTCGGAACTCTAAAGGATGGTTCTTGCTCTGGGCTTCCCAGAGCTCAACTGAATCGATCTGAAATCAAGCAGAACAGAATAATTACAAGTTGCTTCAGCGCATTCAAATTTTCGAACAATTGATCGATCTTGTGGGAGGTCAAAACAACAGGGTTCTATGTTATAGACACAATGTATCCAATTCGTTTTCATTAAAATGTCTCCAAGGTTTATTACATCCAACAAGATCGAAAAATTGACCGCTGCTAAAGTTGGGAAGTCGGTTTAAGAAGATTAGCTTTAACTACACCTTCTCGACCTTTCTAGGAATATAGAGCTAAGATCGTTAAGAGAGGTCGACGTTTGGTAGGCAAGGAATGACAACCGCTTTATTGGCCCATAACCTTTACGAATACCACAACTAACTCCGAGACCAAAATTTGACCGACACATTCATTTAATTTGTGATGACTTGAATTTTACCTATCAAGTAACTCTCTTACTATGCCTAAGTAACCACCCCCTCCCACACAGTCAAAAAGAAGTAAAACGTCATCCTAAATCCTATGCTTAAGCTTTACAAATCCCATCATATCAATTGGAGTATCCGTGGAACCGAGAGTATTAGGATACACTTACAGCAAAAAGCCCCTATCCACCGTATGACAGCATCAAAACTCTGGTCAAATATCGGTGCAGGAGTCATTCCCGGTTACCATATTTTCGGTACGACACCCCCTACAAACCCCCCTTACCCCTCGGACACACCCTACGGGATCATCCCCCGCCACATGCCCACCGATAAAATATCGGTGTCATTCCCTGTTAACATACCATCGGTACGACCCCTCTCCCCCTCACACCTCAGACACACCCTCCGGTCATCCCCGCCACCACCGATAAACACACCTACACATATTTATAAGCAGTTATGAAACTGAAGCTTATAAGTTCAAATGGTCATATCCTGCAGCTAATACAGGAAACTTGCAGACTTTCAAGAATGTCTTAGAAAGTGATCTGAAGTCAAGGTCAAAATATCAAATTTTTACAAGCACAGGCAGGCAAAATCGAAACCGCGTTGTGTGATCTATTTAGCTAGTGACTCATTACAAAGTCCGTCGACGGTGTCGTCAAAAATAATATTTCAGTCTGTAGTTTTGTTTTCTTTATAAAACGACGACAGCGGAGATGTTCATGAAGGCTACGAATTGTCTAAGTCGTGATTCAACGCTAACTAGCCCCAAATAGTTTGCTTTGTAGTTTTCTTGCGAGTCAAGAAAAGGAATTTGATGAAATTTGACATTTTGAAATTTAAAAATAAAATTGCTCGAGCAATTGAACCCTCTAGGCTGGGGTCTTTGTACGTTTCAGTCACGTGATAAAGTACACTTATTAGAGGTAATCTAAGCTCTTGTCCTTAAGAATAGCAGCTTTGTTCTCTTGTGAATTCATTCCCGATTCATTGTAGTTTGTATTGCAATGATTTAACCTTATTTTGTAAAAAAAAACTCAAGTGAAAATTCAAAACGAGCACCACAAAAACAAAAACAAACGAAACAAAAAAAGATAAAATGGTGCGAAATCGATAAAAACAAAACGAAACAAAGTTAACTACTTAGTTAAATTTCATGTGTATTTTTTACATTAAAAGTTTATTTATACATTCTAGAATGCATGAGCTTGCTGAAGCACTGCAGGGGCTCAAGGTATAGGGTAACCCATCCAGGAATACAGGGTATATCATATAACGTATTTACATTTAAGAAGGCCAAGGACATCTATGGCCGCGAGATCACATGACCAACACCCAACTGCCGCCTTACGAAATTTCTTAAACCGATACAAAGGAAATTTTCTATACGGTTTTCTTTGTAAAATACTGTGATGTTCGCCGAATAAAAACTTATGGGCCTTATGAATACAATTATCAAGTAGGTAGGGTCAAAGCGGTCATCCACGAGACCGGAAACTGTCAAACACACGGGACATGCTTACCTTCAAAACATGCTGACAAGGGCCAACAGTCTTGATACTGCAGCGAGCTTTGATCTTCAAAGCCGAATGGGCTGATGAAGAACCATTGACGCTGCTAATGGTCTCTCCTACATAGTTGTAGGAGTATTCTTTTCCATAAAGGAATCTCAATTTTTCTGAAAGAAAAACAGTTCAGCATGAGATGGGATTTAGACTTGCGCATGTCAGCATGTGTTAGAAGAGGAAATCCATACCCGCTAAGGGAGAGAAGACACACAAGGCCTTTCCGGTGACATTTCAAAGCGAAACAAGCTTATTTTGCATTTTTTGTTGCTTCAAAAATCAATATCCATTTACAAAGAAAATATGAACAGACTTGCATTTATAGACATCATTGAAAAGCAGTTGGCTAAGATTTATGGATAAGTGCTCGGCTTAATTGCAATGCCGACTGTTGCATATTGCATAAGCAATACCATCATACATTCAATACGAATAATAATACTTTTTTTTTTTCAATATTCCTGCACTAGAAAATTTTCCATAAACTTTAAGAGCGTCTTGATCTCCCAGACGATTTCCGTAGATGCTCTTACCCTTCTATAAAGCATATGATTTATGAGAGCAAATTTCGTATTCACGAGTTGACATGTTATTAATCGAGTCTTGGAACCGATCGCGGAAACATCCTCCAAAGACTTACATACGGAAAACGTTATAATGAAAATCCCCAATAAATTGTCCATAAAAGCTACTAGCACTATACTGTGGATTCTAAAGCTATAAGAACTTACTTGTACAGAGCCTATCCTCTCTCTGGACCACATTTGAGTGGCTACCTCTGAATGGTGCTGTGTCAGAAAAAGAACAAAACATTTTAAAAACAATAGCAAAATGCAAATTACATCTAAGTGGGTTAAAGCCGTCTGTTGAACGAGTCACACAGAACATGTAACACCGATGTAAAATTTGAGATGTTGTTTTTAAAACAGAAGAAGATTCCTATCTGTAGGTTTTGGGGTAAATACGATCGATGGAGCGAAGCAATCCAAGGAAGATAGAAGAAGAAACAAAAAGCTGTGTGTAGTTTCATGATAAGTTGACTTCACTAGACGCTCTGCCGAAATGCGATTAGTTTGAGTCAATGTTTATGATCTAAGAATTTTTTCTTCTCTTGCTGCTCGCTAAAGAGTCGCGAAAGGAAATCTCTAGTCGTCCACGTTTTACTAAGGCAATTCATGAAATCAAAATAAGTGCGACTAAAAAGAAGAAGAAGGAGAGTGCGGTGCAGTTAAACTACTCATCAGAAAAAGCTGTTTTGAAACTGATGCTTGCAATGCTTTCGTGGCAATAGAACACGCACGCAGATACGCGGATTCAACAAACGAGCAAAGAAAAATCAATTAAACAATGAAATAACAACTTCTAGAGGTAGTTGCGTTAAAGATGTTAAAGAAAAAGCAAAAAACTTACCGGCAAAGGCTCCTGCGGCCAGCAACACTACGATTAGTGCCTGCATTTTGCCTGCCCAAACTTCAGAGTGAGTTTGTTCTGAGGTTCACCTCTGAGGTGCTTACATCTTATATTGCTCCCGTGACACCCCAAGAGCTAGATCATGTGAGCCTTAATCTGCTATTGACCAATCAGATGGACTTTTAAAGCGAAACTCGCTCGGGAATATGTCCAAACGGAATCACACTGGGAGCAGATTTGAAGTACAAAGTACAACGATATACCGCTAAGGCTTAACAAAATATACTCGATAATAAAGTTGTTGGACCAGAATATTGGTCTTTGTTACCCTGTCCTATTTTTGTATAGCCTTCCACAATCTCCATAACAAAAGAAAAATAAAGTGTAATATAAACCTTGCATTGTCATTAAGTCAATTAGAAACTCAAACAACAACTTTTATTTTCACATTTGCAATCTACAAAGAAATAGAACTTTGGAGATCTCTAGCAAGTTACGTGGTTTTATCAAGGAGTTTGTTATTGTAACACAGCTTACGGTTAAAATCACCGCTATTGGAACAAACTTTTTTTGACCCTTGACAGAGCAGGAATGTCACAACATGTCCATGCTGATACTTAAGAAAAGCGATGATGGATGCTGTCATTTTCCACGACCTGATCAGGTGCAGACCTTGGCATTAATATCAGATGAAGGAAATCACTCGCACTTTTATTTGAATGTCAAAAAAGTTCCAAACAATTGGAACGTCGTAGTAAACTTGAATGCCATCAGGTACAAGTTTTGTCTTCTTCCTTGAAACTCGACAAGGCATTTCCCTTGCGTAATTCATCGATATTGCCGGAATTGTAAGCAAATTTAAATCTCTTAAATCCACAAAGCTAGTTCAAAGTCCAACTGAGTTGGAACAAAATAACTTTTTTTTGTTGACTTAGCATTGTTTGAATCGTGGTAAACAACGTAATCCCATGATCAAAGCAATTGTTTGGTCGAAAATAGGTTTGGAGTTTGCAGTAAAAAGTGCAATTTTTGTTTAAGTTGGTTCCTGTTGTGAGACTTTCATTGCGTTATGCTTTTCCGCTAGGCTTTCCGGTGTTATTTCTGCAATGTCAGCTTTAAGATTTCCTCAGAAATAATTTTGTTATTATAGCTGCTTCTAGTACAAGCTACTAAACATCAAAACCAAATGAAACTTTTCTTCATATTTTCATGCTAGACCACCTTTGAGTTTTTAAAGATAGTTGTGTTACATAACATCAAGTGCTGGCTGAATGTCCAGGAACACGCCATAACTATACAATATTTTTGTTCAAAAAAAATAAACACCTCAAGTAGTTTCCTATGGTCAGCTACCAAGGTGGTCTCTCTGCAAAAACCAACTAAATTGATCTATCTCTTGACTGAAGCACTGAAATATCTCATATCCGAGGATATTTCTGCTTTATTTCAATCAGAATCCTGGTTTTCGTGCTAACTTTTAAATGCTATAATTAGCAGTCCTTATGTAACTAGGAATTTGTTACAACACTGTTAGTAACGCCAAAATAAAATTTCTCAACCATATCTATCACTTTCAAGTGACTACAATACAGTAGTGGAATGTAGAATTCCCTATATAACTTTTGCCTTCGTTTAAAGACTTTTCCAACGGGTCGCCGGGCAACTCAAGTATTTTATATAAAACTTGCCTCTCTAAAGCCAAACAAAGTAGCTTAAGCCAAACCAAAGCTTTCTTTATTTTGTATCGCAATTCATGACCTTTCATTTCTTTCCCACAATTTGACTTTTGCCATCAATTATGATGTAATTCGATCAAAGTCTAGATTTTTTGGGCAATTTTCGTGAATTGATTGAACTGGTAAAGAGGCCCGCAAAATTTTACAGGGTCAATGAATCTAATTTAGTGTCATCTTTTAAGAGGAATATGACTTTCATTTACAAGTACTGGGACTAAACTACGTGAAAGTATTACGATAAATTGGTTAAGATCTTGTAAGGCTCTGAAATGGCCATTACACAATTTTAATTAGATAAAAGAATCAGTAGGAAAGCGATTTTTATCTTTTCGGCTTTTTAGTCCCTGATTTGAGTAATGAGCGAAACCCTGTGGTTTGGATCAAACAAAACTGGTTTAAACCGGTTTTATCACCTCAAAGGCAATGCATTGGCCAACATGCACTCCACATGTTTCTTTGTTGCAAACTTGTTTACAATGATAAAAGTTGTTCTTGGGGTTTCCAACAGTCATAGTTCACACAACGACATTTCTATTTGTTTTTGTTCTGTGAATTCCACAGTCTGAACAATCATTCGAAGATCAAAAATAACTTTCTCAGGTATAAAATTCAGCAGGAGAAAAATATGGAAACACAATATCGCTACATGTGTTGGTTTATTGTCATTCCAGATTTCGTCATAATTATTGACTGTCCAAATAAAGTATCAGTTGACTGTTTTGCAGCTCTGACCACACCCTATCCCTTATTATGCTAAACTAGAACGTACCCTGCTTGGGCTGTCGGTAATAAAGCCAATTAAAACTTGAATATCAGTACATGAGAAGCATTTAGTGCGGGAACAGGGACGT
The DNA here is from genome assembly GCA_029948255.1 of Telmatactis stephensoni. NCBI lineage: Eukaryota > Metazoa > Cnidaria > Anthozoa > Actiniaria > Isophelliidae > Telmatactis > Telmatactis stephensoni. The sequence goes on along the minus strand of JALIZF010001715.1, from coordinate 163,332 downwards.
AAGCACAAGCTTGCGTAATGCTCCATTTTCATCAACATAAAAGAAACACAAGCGCGAACACAAGAAAAAGGAAATTTTTAACGTCGTTTGTACGCATGGTGATAATTTTGCATCCGCACTAGAGAAAAACAGGCTTAATGCCATAAAAAAGGTTTAGCTGATCAATTCCATAAGGCAAAATTCATCTAAAATCAATTTAACAGCAGCATCATTATCAGTCTCAGCAGGCTGCAGCACGCGATTTCTTTTTCTCGTGATTTGACTGAAACAAACAAATCACGTGCAAATAGTTAACGATGAATAATTCAGTTTGAAGCTTATACTGGGTAGACTAGAAGTAATTCAAAGAAAACTCAGTTGCTTCAGTAGTCCCCCGAGTCCTCTCTTGCCTTTCCATTCTCCATTACAGACAGTAGCTATGCCAGCTTCTCACGTGGCACAGATATGACAGATAAGAGTTTGCGTGCTGCCAGGGTAGAGAAGAAATGATCACACAAGCACGCGCGTAGCCAAAGCAAAACTTTCTATTTAGTCAAAACTTGGTTGGAGGGAACGAGAAGCGAACTCGGGGTAGTCAAGTGAGGCAGAAAGGGAAAAGGAAGTTTTATAGCACCACCCAATGTTCTCTTTACTAGTCTACGTGCCTGACGCATACAAAATTTACCATTCAAGCTCATTCTTTGGCTCGCTGTACTCACGCATGCCCGAGGGCTTGAAAGATCTTTTACAGTACACGGCCAAAATAATTAAAAAAGCTTTACAGTAGGTGGTCAAACTAACAAAAGCAATGAAATTACGTATTACTCTTGCAATAGGTGTGCCCCTTACGCCCTTTTAACGTAACGTTGCGTGTAACGCTCATGAGACACGGAGATTAGCGAGCGAGGCCTTCGTGCTCTTAGGGGGTGGGTGTTTACATGGCACTAGGGTCATTCTAGCACAAAGATCATCCTAGCAGGCGAATCATCCTACCTGCTATACATTTACTGCATTCTGTTTAGTAGGATGATCCTAGTACCCGAAGTGAAGACACAAATTTCCATGTAAACAGAATGCAGTAAATGTATAGCAGGTAGGATGATTCGCCTGTTAGGATGATCCAAGTGCTAGGATGATCCTAGTGTCATGTAAACACCCCTTTAGACTCAGTATGGACGCTGATCTTTATGCTCCGGGATAAAAACGAGGAGTGTAGACAAAAGCCACTTGTCCCAAGGAAGTGAATAACATCTCACAAATTCAACTCCTACTAACTAAAACAAAAAGTTCGAGTTTGCTAAGATCTAATGCGCGCGTACGTTCCAACCAGGATGTAAAGATGTGTGAATTATCTATCTTTCTCAAGGTTGCGCACGCAGCTCCAATTCGGTCTGAACCTCGCTTTGAATCCAATTTTCAAACTTCAAATTAAAGTGGCTACAAATCCAAAATAAAAAGTTGGGGTTTTTTTCATGCTAAAAAGGGCTATATTGCACGTCACAATGTCAAAGGTTGATGGCAATTTGCATTCTACTCTACTGCAATTTACGCTCTATTTAATTCCTCTCTCTCTGAAAGACTCGTAACCTCTTGTCACTTTATCATGGCTTTTTATCTTTGGGAAAGTGCCCATACCACACTATTGTATCTGTTCGACTTGATCAGATATGCATGTAGAAGCTTGTATGTATAGACAGACGGATGTCGACAGTGGGACGGCTGGCAAACTACTAAGTAAAGTTGTTTTGTCTACACACAAATGAAAACAAGTGTCTTCGTTGGAGGCCAAACAATCATCAGTGGAGCACACAATTTAATTTTAAAAATTCTGGGGCTTTTTTTTTATTCATTCTGACTTAGACATTCAGTTATATTCATGTGAAGAAAGGTCCCTATCTTGATGATGATGATGATGATGATGATGATGGTGATGATGATGATGATGAGTCAAGACGACGCGCACGAAGATAAAAGTGTCACAGCTTTGCGCTACCAATAAATTATCCCATGTATTCTTCCACAGTCGCTGTTTTCAAAAGAAGCTTCCAAGGGTGATAATCGAATCACCGACCATCATTCAAGATGTAAAATGGGGAAAAATACAACGGGGTTCTAATCATTGTGTGAGATCCCACTCACATACCTTAACCCCTGGAGTGTAATTCAAAATTGCTGATTCAAAGATTTGTCCTATTTTGGGACTTCAGTGTTCTAGAACAGATTGAAACGAAATACTAGGAATTACACCACATATGGCACACTCTACTGATCCGACAGGTTGGTGCCTGTTTCATTTCTAATTCTCACTGTATAATAACGCAATTCGAAAATGCTGAGTCGAAAAATTCATCCTCTTTGAGGAATTTGTTCTAGAACGAATTGAAACGAAATACTAGGAATTGCACAAGCGATTGGCACTGTGAAATGCAACAGGTCGGTGCGTGTTTGTTGCCACGCTCGGGGCTACACAGTATTTTGATTTTCCGTGATGTTTCGACAGTAAAATGACTCTGACTTTGCACTAGTCCATCAAAGAGAACCATACACTTTATATTAGAGTCAAGTAAATTATCAATGTTGATCAATTTAATTAGTTTAAGATCGAGTGTGTCCCAGACAGAGCAACATATATTGGATGGACTTATAACGTTAAATAAATTTGAAACGAAAAAACTGATTCGTTTCGACATGCATAAATAAATAAATTCCATTCAATTTAATTCGTCGGTTTTAGACAGCTAGAATAATTGACTTTGAGTTGAAATACAACGAACACTTCTCTCTCTTTTCTTTTCATTCAATAATTTAATATTATTTGCATAGTAAAGTGTTAATATTCTAACGTCATTCACTACAATCCCTCAGTAACTCTTTTGGATTTCCGTGCAGGATTTGATCTCGTGCCGGTGACCGGAGACCGGAACACAGGACCCGGATATCCGAGTGGAAGACGGTATCTAAATTCTCCTTTATTGTAACATGAACAGAAAAGTTTTTTGGGGGGAGGTGGGGGAGAGGAGAGGCTGAGGGGCTGCAGTTCAACTGTTATGTCTTTAGTCTCAATTTCATCTCAATGTTCTGGTGAGAGTTTCCTGAACTTTTAGTTCGATCAGTTACAGTACAGTGGCGAACCAAGTAGACTGAAGTACAATCAATCAACTGTTTGGAAATTCGAAATACGTATTAAATTGAAGTCATAGTAATATAGCAAGTGTCAAATTTTTGAAGAACGATCTGGTTCCAGAGAAAAATGGGGTTTACTTCAAAGATCTGATAATCTCTATCATAGAAATTATATAGTCTTCGATGTACGCGACATAAAAAAACTTGATTGGTATTTTTCATATGGTTGATACACTGAACTTTAAGGATGAATTAGCTACTTGCAAGTGATACAAATAATCCCATATTTGTTTACAATTTAAGCCGATAAGGTACAAGAATTTTCTTTGTCAGCATTGATAACTACTGGCGCTTTTTCAACCTTTTGAACTTTATTAATGAAAGATAGAACTATCAAAGATGTACTTTGACCAATGTACAAAACTCTTAATCCTTTTTTCAGTGTATATCATTCAGATCTTTATTAATAGTTACTTTGCAAATTTCTTTGAAGGAAGGTTATTGCACTCAAACTCAACGAAAATTTACTGATTTTCGTGATTTACGTTAAAAACAAAGAAACACACGGAACACTCATTGACGTAATAGTGGAATATCACACTTAAATGCTTCACAATCGTTTGACCCTTAAGGGGTAATCAGATAGGGGCGGGCTGGAGGTTGGGAGGGGATGTGATGGAGGCCAAGTTTAGTCGCTGCGTCACACGATCATGATCACAGGCGCACCATCAACACGTTACCTCTTTGCGTGTGTAGCGAAAATTGTCTAAAAACATGCATTGACATTTATCAGAAAAGATAAGTGGATTGTAGTCCTTTTATCGTAATCGACGCGTCTGTACGTGCGTATTAAACGTCGATCCGTCCGTCTGTCTATTTTAACGCAAATTGCTAATAAAACTTGTAAGAATCAGAACGAATCAAAACTTGTAGTCCTTTTATCGTAATCGACGCGTCTGTACGTGCGTATTAAACGTCGATGCGTCCGTCTATTTTAACACAAATTGCTATAAATAAAACTTGTAAGAATCAGAACGAATCAAAACTCTTCTCGGATATTCAGACAGGAAATATGGGATATAATTGCGAAAGGTATTTAATATTTATCCTCTTTTTAATCACGTTTTACCCTTGTACGTTATTCTGATAGTTTTAAACTCCAGTCTTTCCTGTTTTATAGATATCAACACCAAAATTTAGTGTTTGATCTTTGTGGACTTCATATGTTGAATGTCGGATTAATATGGATTAATATCTTGAAGGATCTTGAACCCGTCAGTAGCTTGTAGTGACCAGTGATTTGCTAGCTAAATCCATGAAACTTGAACAAATAGATTCCATTTTTCGTATGTCCCGTACTCTAATAGACACAAAGATGGCATATAAGGGCGGCACTGTTGAGAACAAAAGAGAATACCGCGAGACGAAGTCCGGTGACGCCTGTCAGTAAAAGATTTATCAAAATATTTCAACCAATCAGAGCACGCGTCACGTCTCGACCAATCAGAAAATTCCACGATGAAATTCGATAATAATTACTTGCGTGCGCTGTTGTACCTGGAATAAGACCAGAGTATTTGCCGGGGTATTTGCCTGGAACATGCGAAGATGTTTGCACGGAAGCACGCTTGGATATAAACACTAATACTATACGAATCTTCTTTGACAAATTCCATTGCTTTTAGATGTGCTTTTTTAAACAAAATTGTTATGTAAGTTTTCCTGGACATTCCTGTGGTGCATGCTGTCTACCAATCAGAGCACGCGTGACGTCTCGACCAATCAGAAAACTCCATATTGAAATTCGATAATAATGTGTTTATAGTAAATGCGGAAAACACGCTGCGTTTTCACGCGACAATCTTTGCTAGCACGTGAACCGATGTGTATTCCTGGCATATTTTCCATTCTTGGACGGGACTTTGGCCTGCGCCTAATTTAGTACTTTCGATTCATGCGTGCACGGTAGATTTAGTGCCTGGAATAAAACCAGGATATATGCCTGGAACATGCGAAAATGTCCACTGGAAGCACGTTTCTGGATACAAGCCAGTCACGTATGCGCATGTGCTAGAGCTTTTTTTACCATTCCTGCCTGGAAAAAAATATGCTCCGACTACTACTCATACTGTACTACGTGTACTGTACGTACTTACTTCGAGCAGTTCTCGAAGTAAGGGGAATCAGTACACGAATTTTCTTTGACAAATTCCCTGATTTTTGACGTGTTTTTATCATGATTGTTACGTAATTCTTCTTGGACAATCCTGCGGTGCTGTGGTCAAAGTCCATACCGGTCAGCTTGTCTGGACAATTTTAATGGTACCTGCATTAGAATGTCCGGCACTCAAGTGTTGCCATACAATATTGGAAATTGTCCAACAATCATGTAAACAACTTGTAATTCGATGTAAGTATACATGATTTTGAGAGGTAATCTGGTAGATGTGTGTCAAAGGCACGCGCTGCGGTTTGTTTGGTACGATAAGGAAAACTCGTGGATAAGGAATAATACGTACTTGTAAAAACACATGCTGATGAATATGGGTAATAAAGGACTGATTTACACTTCCAATATTAAAGGGGCACTTGCATGAAAATAAATTAGAACTGAAAATGACTTGTGAGTGTACAACTCCCAATAGTCACCAAAAGCAACATTTTCTTTACATTCAAACGAGACGAATAGAAATTGTCAAGTATTTTAGCATTTAAGTTGTGAGTAAATGACGTCATTTACTAAACCCTATTGTTCTTTCAGCCTTTATCTCAAAATTTCTCTTTGATAATGAGCTTGAAATGCAGATTTTTGGTCAGAGGGTAGAATAATCAGTTTCCAAGCAATTTTCATCGATATTCATCCAAGTGGGCCTTTAACAAATGACTACAAGCAGTATACAAAAACTTAGTTCAAATCTACGTTCATTATCACTGCAAGTTTTTCTGACACAGGCCGCAACAGAAACAGACTCAGTAATGTACTATTGCGTAGCTGGCAACTCTAGGGGAGGGGAGAGGGGAGAAAAGGGGGAAAGAGAAGCGCCTCACCCTTCCCTACTTCTTTCCCTTCACCCTCCCGTCCCCTGAGATCCGATCACACAGGCTACCTAATTAGCAATATTTGTCGTTCATTAGCTTGTTTTCTCACTTCACACGCTAGCACGTCTCCTACCCCTTCCTCCCTCTGGCTTAGAGCTTGGTCACAGGCTAGCAGTATCGGGATTCCTGTGCTGTGACTTGGCGGCACAGGAATCCCAACGAATCTCTTGGTTCGCGAAAAATGAAGGTTCGCGAAATACATCTCGTCAATTTTCACGGAACAATGTTAATGTCCAAATTAATACCAACAAGATACAGTAGAACATTAAGTAATAAGGTTATGGACTGGTCTTTTTAAAAATGTACGCCCAACATACAAATTTGGAGTTAAGAGATTTGAAAAATAATACAGTATCGCGCATGTATAGACATACGCTCAATAAGGACAGTAAGCTAGCCTTCATGGAACTGGAATCAACAAAATGATGAGCATCAATATTCTTAAAAACCATTAAAAGTATCTAACTTACTAATGCCTTGGGGTTATTCCTTTGAAGCCCTTCCAGCGATTATCGTCGACCATAGGGAACCGAAGCTCCCTGAAAACCCAGAACTGAACAGCGTTGAACTTTGTACAATGCCCAAGAAAATTTATAATTCTTTTATTCATTCTGTCAATGTTTTGTAAAATCATTCTTTAGATGACTGGACGCCTTTGATTGGTTCTACTATCTCCCTGGGGATGTGGGACAAATGTATAAGCATTATAATGAAACTTCGCCGAATAGACTACCCCGATTAGACATTATAATTATTAAGTGTCTAGGTAGCGCAGCGGTCTAAGGTGATATCTAAAGGTATGGATTAGGGTCCGGATATCGTCTCCCTCCCTGGCCTTCGAGCTAAGTCAACTGTAATATGTAGCACCGGGATAGCGTGGATGGGGCCGAAATCTTCATCCAAAACGTAAGTCGATTCGATGTCTCAGCTTCTTTGAATGTCTAGGGAGAATCGTCCCAAAATTTATTTTTCATTTCTTTTCTTTTTTATTAATCGTTCAATTGTGTATTTGTGTCCGGGGGGACCCATTTAAGTATTATAGGTTCGAGCCTCGCCGACGTCGCACATTCTTCTTTTCTTGTTCTTTTTTTCTTTTCTTTCGTTCTTTTTATTTTATTTTTTGGGACATCTGGACTGCTATCTTTGTCTTGTTACTGATAATTTTTAACTTTAAACATTTTATTATTTATTTTTTGTGTCCAAAAATCGACGCTCCCGGCGCGCCGGCCCCAGGCCTTGCCCCTTTTGCGTGCTTTCTTCATGGTAAATCCTGGGTACTAGTGTCTAGAGCCTCTCGGTCTAATGCCGAATGGTGGAGTTGCTGCAAACATGGGTCTCGTTTATTTTGCAGTTTTTGGTAAGTTTTGCAAAAAAAACAGAACTGATTGTAATAAATAATGTTTTCTTCTTGTTTATTTCTTTTGCTTTTTCGGAGATTCTATATTTGAAGCATTTTAAACATAAAAACCGAAATAGTTAATTCATTTTTACCATGCAGATTCGTTGTAAATTGTTTACCCTCACTCTTAAGGTATCAGGATACATTTCAGACCCCTATGTTTTTAGACAACAGCACGTAAGCTTTATTACAATATTTTGTTAGGACAGTATCAAGAGACCATGATACTAAGAGAGCGAAACTCGGTATTGATATCTTGGCGACTAGGTAAGGCTTCGCCATTTGATTTTTGACGAGCGCGCGGACGGGACCTTTTGCTTTTGACAATCAATTTTTTTGTTTGAGATCTTTGCGCGCGCTATGGCGTTGTTACTAAAAATAACCTTAGTCGCCACGATAATAACATTGCACAGACATCAATACTGAGTTTCGTTCTCTTAGTATTATGGTCTCTTGACAGTATACATTTTCGCGCATTTGATCATTTGATCATATCCACATGGAAAATGCGCGTTATAAGTAATAAATATTATTATTATTATTATTATTTTCTTAAAGCTGAATAAATGAAATTTTCAAATATGCTTCTATATTATTAGGTATTGATATCTGCGCGATGTGCTTAACTACAGTAATACGAGCAACAAAATCACTCAACTTGAGTCGCAACATTGCTGCGAGACGAGTTGAAATGCAATGCTGCGCGTTTTTCCACGCGACTACAAACTTGTATCGCAACAAAATTGTTTGTTGCAAGGTGAAAAATTTTGTTGCAAACAGTAGAAGGTCGTTCTACTTCTTGCAACAAAATTTTAAAATGTTGCACGCATTTATACCACTCAGCTCGTGTTGCAGCAAATGAAGTTTCTCGCCCGCGAGAATACAGGATTCTCTCAACTTGCAGCAAACAATTTTGTTGCGATACAAGTTTGTATTCACGTGGAAAAACGCGCAGCATTGCTTTTCAACTTGTCGATCTCACAGCAATGTTGCGAGACAAGTTGAGTGATTTTGTTGCTCGTATTACCTGATTACCGCACCTTTAGTGCTTAAGGCGTTAGTAACAGGACGTTGACCCCATCGCGCGCGCAAACAATGCATACGTGAAATTCGACCCTGGTGCATTCTAATGGTTCGAATCAAATTAGAAAGCTGAGACGCCCCTTTTTAGATCATTATCTTGAGGGTGTGATGGTGTGGGATTTGAAAAAGCTCAAGGCTCGTGCAATTTTGAACTCTTTGAAACCCCACTCGGTTCTTTTTTTTTTTTTCAAATTGCACTCGAAACCATATCATTTCATTCCAGTACAAAACAAATCAATATTTATTAATATGCATACAATATTAATGTACTTACATCGCACAAGCACTTCTGAAAGTTTGAGTCATGAAGTAAAAAATCAAGCTCATGTTTTCCAGCTTTAAAAAATTCAAAGTTTTCAGAGGATCGATATCAAAAACGTTTTTTTCGGGCAATATTGTTTATTCACATCAAAAAGTATTATAAACTTACAAACTTACAGTTTTGATGAGTCTACTTGAGTCACCATTGAAGTCTTATCAGCTTTCCAGTAACTGGTGCGATTCCAGGAGACAAATTCAGCAAAAAACGAGTATTTTCTTTTCTGTTCTGCCTCACATGACGAATAAAACTTGTATTTGTCAGGAGTAAAACGGAATCTTCTTCCGCTGCTGGATCCTTGAGAGTACAAAAAAAAACCCACCCCGCCAGTTTGTCAAGTTTCACAGATCAGTTTGAATGGCGGGAAATCGGCGACACGCGCGCGTGTGAAGGTACAAAAACCCGCCAAAAATGCCAGCTAGCTAAAACCACAGGCAGCCCAATAGGATATATAGAAAAGAGCAGATTACTAAAGATATGTAGAAAAGAGCGGACTTGAGGGGTCAGCTGAAGACAGACAGATAAACAGGCAGACAGACAGACAGATTAGCAAACAGACTGGCAAACAGACTGACACACATTAACTCATTTTCCCTCACTTCTTTCTCCCTCATTCATTCTTTCTTTCTTTCTTCCCCCCTAGCTTCCTCTCTTTCATTCTTAAGGAGCCCGCGATCAAATTGTACACTTTTACAAAAATATGCGCATAGTGATCTACGCCTCCAAAATGGCGGCCTCATTGGCGGATTAGCGATTTGTTCTTTTTTCTTTGATTCAAGATGGACTTAAGGCTTATGATACCAGTATACAACATGTACGATACATGAAAGAACGCTGTTATGGATAGCAATGATCAGGAGATGCAAAACCTGGTTTTTCAATGTGAACAGGTTAGATCTAGTGATCGTACCACTCTCTCTCAGCTCTGATGCAATCTCTGTTTATGATTGGTATTTTATTAGACTTTAGCCATTGTTGATGTCCACGTGCTGCAATTGCTGGTATTCTTGAGTCAATTCTGGTTAGATCTATTCTCTAACAATCGTGGAAAATATCGGTGTCACTTCTATCATAATTATTGTAAATCACGACCGGAAATGGACCGATCTGCATTACATGTGAGCACGGGTCCATATCCCTTCTTGTAAATAAAGAGAATATGATTTTTGAGCGCGATCGTGGATATTTGGGATTCTATACTTTACTTATTGTTGGATTTTGTTTATGTATTGTTGATTCATTGATATTTTCCAAATTTAAACATATATAATTACATGTAGCACTTGATATAATTGTGTTAAGCTTATCATTGTTCTTTTGAAAGTGGATGAAAGAGGGTACCACTTATACAGCAAATATTGACACTTTTCTGAAATGACAAATCATGCATCATATTTGGGTTCGATTATGCATTGAACAGCTAATATTGGTGCAATCAATTATCGCACAGATGTGCCCTTGAGCACCCTGTGTTGAATTGCTGATTTTAATCACAATTAATTTGATAACAATTATATTATGCTTGAAATTGGATCCATTGAAGGCCTATATAACTTTGGATTGCCCACCAACATTAGAATGAAGCTTGTGATTTGTTCAGATGACAAAAGCAAAGAATGTGGGGATTACAGTGAACATTGCCTTTTGTTCTACATGTAATCTTTGTCCTTTGTTTTGTTTTACCATTCTTTGTTATTTGAATAAATCACAAGCACTGTTCTGACTGTTATGTATCACCTGTAACTTTTATTGCATTTCATGTGCCCACACACAAATTATTGACATACACTTTAATTGGCAAAGCAAGTTAAGGTTCAACAATCAGATTCTATATTCATTACCTCATTAATAACAGTCAAGTGTACAGAGTTAAATTTGCCACACAAACCATACATCAAGACTGAAACAATTTTTTTGAGAAGCAGTTCATTTGTCAGGCAATGGGCAAATTTGACCTGTCAAAATTGAAGTCTGGCTGAGGAAAATTAGCAGAATAGTAAAAATAAAAGTTAACAATGTGTTAAATTTTGTTCTATCAAATATTGGAGCAGACAAATTAAATCTTATGCCAGTCAAATCATTTCTTCTACAGTAGAACTGGCACTTATGTAGCCAAGTGTAGTTCTATAGACTATTGTTGTAAACGTAATTTTAGCTTACATAGCATACTCTAAGTTTTAATAGAGAGACAGAATGGTTTGGCGATAGAAGTGCCTGCTTGACAATTGTGTATTGTTCTTGGATTCTGTATAATGTTAATACTTTGAGATTCTCTTACAATAATTAGTTGTTCTCACCGGAAGTTAAGCTAACTACACTCTGAGTAAACAGTTATGTGATACGTTACTCTCCAAATAAGGTGCTAGCATGTCATTGTAAATTACGTGTTTGGTTTCATAATAAACTAGTTCTGCCCAAGAGTTTGTTGAGTCAAGTTGTCTTGGAGAGTTCTAAACTCTCGGCCCCCACTAATATGTTACAAACGTTTTCGTGGTTCCTCCTATCCATCCAAGAAAGACCTAGTAGTACACATTGGACATGTGTATAATATTATCTGTAGGTACTGTCATTTAGATGCACCTATTGTAAATAAATCAATCATAGATTAGATCTTCAAAGATGGCAAAAGGGACATTTATTTAATGCATTTGATAGCAAATTTTAATGCAATCACACAGCTTTTTTAAATAGCAAATCACCTTTGACCAATAATATTTTGTCTGGATATTTGCAGGCCTTGTTGACTCTGTATAATAACAAAACAGCTCAAGACAGACATGCAGCTCATCATTGGCTGCTAAACACACAGAAATCACCACAAGCATGGCAGTTGTGTTGGAGACTCATGTCAAAAGACAAGGTACATAATATATGCTCTACTAGAAAAGTGGTTTTGCATTGTCAAATTTGTTATAAATATACAATAGAACTGGTACTAAAAAGGGGTTTTGGAACCCCTGAAACCCTTCTCTAGATTAATGACATTGATTGGAAATTTGGATTATTAGTCTCCGTTGTAGTTATATTGCTTCAGTTATGTTATACATAATATACATGCAGTACTGTGGGTCTGGTTGCTTGAAGACAGGTTAGCAATAACCTATGGGTAAGTCTAAAGAAAGCCTTCAGTTTTTAAACCCAGGTTAGTGCTAACTTGCCTTCAAACGATAGTACCTCAGTTGTTAGTGTACAATGTCATTTTTGTTTTATTGTTAAGGCTGCAGAAATTCAATTCTTTGGGGCATCCATGTTGCACTTCAAAATCTCAAAGTATTGGTAAGTAATCTTGATGACTAATTCATTGATACATAATGCAGTCCAGCAAAAACTTTTTTCTAATCAGTACTAACAGTTCAAGTTTTTTTCTTTAAGGTTTCAAGGTTTTTTAAAGTTTTTCTTCAACACAGCACAATACACCCTTTTCACGCTAGCATAACATTATTGATTTATCGAGAAAAGAAATTTACTCTCAAACTGGTCATATTAGTCAAATTGCAAAGTTTCATGGAGATTCCACTTAAATTGATGAAGATACTTGATTGTGGGATTTTTACAAAAAAAATGTATGTGTGAAATACAACAAGGCTCATTGGGCATGTGATGCCTGCCCACATACATTAGTGCTATTGTACAACAAAATGCATTCTGTTTTCACAGCTACAATAATAATACATGTACTTGATTTATACTGAGCTTAAGCACTGTGAATGTAGAATGTCACAAACGCAGGAAAGGTGTGCATACCATTGGTTGCAACAGCCGTTCTATTAGAAATCTACATTGTATCACGTGGCAACCAATGCCATGTGCACCTCTCCTGCATCCATGGCATTCTACTTTCTTGGTGCTTAAGCTTGCTAATTAATGAACTCTTCTGTTTGTCATCAGGTCAGAGTTACCTGAAGAGCAGTATGAACCTTTAAGATCTGAGATTTTTAAACAAATACTAGTTTTTGCTGGAGGACCAAAGATTGTTTTAACAAGACTTTGTGTGGCTGTAAGTAGAATGTGTTTTTGCAGGTCCACTAACTAACTTGCTGGTTCTCTAACAGTTTCTTAGAGCATCAGCTCTTTATATTTTTAATAGTTTTTCTATCAGTTTCATCAGGCACCTTCAAGGGTGCCGTGTACATGTGCTCATGTAAATTAAGGGGCCCCAAATGCCAGTATCCTACCATTAACTTTGTGTGATACAATGAAAAAATAAGATATACTTACGGTAGTATAAATTTAATTGGTCAATTTTTGTAGCTTGGATCGTACACTCTACATGCAATACCAGACCACTGGGAGAATGCTGCCTCTGATATCATTACAACTTTACAGTCTGTTTCATCATCACAGGTATTACGATGTACAACACACGACTACACTGTACTTTAATTCTATGGCATTTATATACTCAAATAATGATACTTGCAAATCTTTTATCTTCATTTTGTATTACACCACAGCAAAATGTTACTACAATGCATGACTGTATGCCTCCTGAGTCCTCCTTAACGTTTTATTCAATGAAAATATTTGGCAGTCAAACAAACAAAACTTTGCTGATAAAACTTATAAATGTCACAGAAGCGAAGCTTAGTCCCAAAAAATGAGGTTAAGGACTTTGTAGTATATTCTGTTGCCTGTGTTTTTATCTTGGTACTTTTTGGTTTTCTCATGTGCTCAAAATTGAGCTCAAAGATATGATAATTGTTAGAAAATCTAAAGAAAATTAAAATATTCTAAAAATATTGCTTGGAACTCCTATGTATGATCAAGATGTGGATGCATGTAACCCTACAAAAATTGATGCATGCACAGTCGTTTTGCAATGGTGTCCATTGTAATGTAAACTTAAGTATAAACGGGAAAATAATACATGTTTATTCAAATTATAATGATATTTCCATTCCAGGAGAATGTTCAGTATAATGCACTGTTGGAGTTATTGACAGTTTTGCCAGAAGAGGTATGCAGAGCTATTTTAAATAATAATTATATGTCTATCAATGAATGAGAGAGATTTTGTATGATGCATGTTTATAGTCTTGTACTGTTTTGTGGCGTGTTTGGTTGTCACTTACCAAGGTGAGGATGGCTAAGTTTGGACACACCTTCATGACAAAAAGGTTGTTGGATGAGAGGCTTTAAGCCTAGGTATGCCACTGGACAAAAGGGAGGAATTTACATTTTCTAAATAAGAGAGACTGGTTTGCAGTGATGCCCTTTTCCTTGTTTCAACCTCTCTATACGCTGCATGCATAATTTTAGTCCATGCCCAGGGTGAGGACTCCATTGTAAAAGGATTGGGTATGCTCGTCGTAAGTGAAGTTTAGAGTTTTAGCATTTTGTGGTATCTTTTAGAGTATCAAAAGAGCCCATTGCGTTCTCAAATGGAAGAAATTTGCCCAACAAAAGCATGTCGACAGTTCAATTTATGTTCATAATAATCATGTTCATTAGCTTGTTATCACTGGTATCTCTTAGGGGTTAAAAAAATCAGTCTGGCCATGCCCTTTTAAAAAGACTTCCAGTATCTTTTAGGGGTATTTTTTTGAAATTTTTCGAGGAGCATACCCAATCCTTTTACAATGGAGTCTCCCCCAGGAGTCTGTGCTGCACTCCACACACTTACATTTTGTAAAATATGAGCCTGCCAGAACTATATTTATACTAAAAGAAATTGTTCTTTTACTGAAGTTCCTTTCATCAGAACAAACAGCAACAAAGAGAATGACACTGAGGGGGGAGCTACAGAAAATTGTACCCCATGGTATGTACATGTATACATACATGCACAAAGTACTACTAACCAGTATCACTTGAAACAAGAAGTTTTACTAACTAGTCAATTAGAAAAATTCTGGGCTGAGCAGGATTTGAACCCATAAGTGATACTGGTTACAAGGCATTACATACATACAGTACTTTGTGTATGTAAGTCCTTGAGGATGATTTTAATATATATACTTGCATGTGTAGTAAGGTTCCAGAGTATACCATCCAGTTTACTGACATTGAGGATAAACAGTAGTGCAGTCCATTCTCAGCTTGTCATTCACCTTTCATCAATGGGCAGTACAATGTATTTTCATGTTTAAACTGATCCATAATTGTTAACTCAATAACAAAACCTCTGTAGCAGTTGTTGTAGGAGTCAGATTATAAACTCATTAGCAGTTTCTGTTTATTACTTGGAAACTTATTCACATTACATCAAGGCAAAAGTAAATAAGTATAGGGTTGGGTGGCATGAGTTGTTGACCCCATCCCACTTTGGGCTGCTGGGAGGTAGTACATATTATCTTGAACTGAACTTTGCTAACATTGACATTATTTCACCAGTTCTACAGATTACCCAGAGAGAGTTGACATCAATATCATCTCCACTTGGAGATAAACTCCAGGTTTGTTTTATGAATAGCTCATAATATCAGGGGCGGATTTAGGGGAGGGGTGCAGGGGGTGTGCGTGCACCCCCTCCTGAGACGACTTCAAGTTCGTTTTTCTCAATATTTTTCAAAATCTCCTCTCGGGAGTTTCCAATTTACATGATGGTGCACCCCATCATGAAGATAATTCTGGATCCGCCCCTGTTATATTTTTATATATTAAGTATACATACGGTAGTGACATATTAGCTGGGAAGGGTGACATAGCTGTTCACCACTTACCTTTCACAGCTGTTGATACATGTATGATGTTGATATTGAAGTAGTGATAGTGAGGATGAAGTGATTGTCACTGAAAAGCCCCTTCATGGGGTGGTATATCAGTTAAAATCTATCTTTCTTTCTTCCTTCCTTCCTTCCTTCCTTCCTTCCTTCCTTCCTTCCTTCCTTCCTTCCTTCCTTCCTTCCTTCCTTCCTTCCTTCCTTCCTTCCTTCCTTCCTTCCTTCCTTCCTTCCTTCCTTCCTTCCTTCCTTCCTTCCTTCCTTCCTTCCTTCCTTCCTTCCTTCCTTCCTTCCTTCCTTCCTTGCCCTATCTGCAACTAGATCAGTTTCTTTTCATTCTTTTCACCCATTTACAGTAATCGTCTAGCAGAGGTCAACAAATTAAAGGTCTATACACACACACTGTTTAGGATAACTGCACTAAATTAGGTACAGTAACTTGTACTGTTAGTAATAAATGGTGCTTTTGTTATTTTTAGGCATTACGCTGTCTAACAAGTTGGATACAGTTTGGTCTCTCAATATTTGATCTAGATACACAACTCCCTCTAATATTCCAAGCTGTTAATAAACATGAATTGTTTGATAATGCTATTGACCTGTTAGTTGAAGTAATAACCCACCCTACAAGTCACAGGTAATTATGTTAGAGAGATTAAGCATGACATGCACAGGACAAGGCAGATAGCAGAGAGGATCACATGATCTATGTTTTTACATCTGATGTACTTGCAGGTTTGAAGAGATGAGAGAGTGACTTTTCATGTTTACGGCAAATGCAAAATGACCCACCCTCGTGTTAAAACAACAATGCGAAACTGCAAGTAATGTCCACTCTTCAATCTCCACTTGTCTTATGATTGAAGCTGCATACATGTACATTTTCTTATTCCTAATAGTGGACACTCCTGTAAGGTGTTTTGTTTGTTTTGTCTTCAGTTATCCCAACTGTGTGTGGAAGTTTGCTTCGAGCTTGGTTCAGTTTCACTCCATGTTACAAAGAGCTCTAGAAACTTCAGATATGGTAAGCAAGGATGAGGAAGTACAGTTTGTAACCACAAACATAGAGGAGTTCATTCTGTTTAAAATTATTTATTAAAATAATTGATAAATTATTTCAAAAATGACCAGACATTGGTATTTAGTTTAGAAAGAAAGGCTTTTGACACCAATTTGGACCATTTGAGTAAACTTTATCAGAAAAGTCCCTTAGGTTATTTCCATTAGAAGCACTTAAATTGGGAACACTATCCTCTCACTCACTACCTCTACATTAAATATTTTTCATACATTGCTCAACTCACATATTGATTTTGCTGAGGGAGGAAAAACTGGAGAACCCAGAGAAAAAAAACCCTTGTGGCATGGTAGAGGACAACACATCAAACAAACTTAGTTCACATAATTATGATCCAACTGCTCAAGCTGGGACTTGAACTATTATACAGCAGTGAAAGGCCAGTGCACTAACAGCTTGGCCAACCATACCATGCAGTTGCAGTGGCCTACAATGGTTATGGTATCAGATCTGTAGCTGAGAAGTATGGCTAGGTCCCTTTTTTGCCCTTATTAACCAAAGACCATTACATGTATTTGTTGGTATAGTTCAGTCTAAATCAGCTCTAAATATTGCTGTGGTACTCAGGTGCCACTAGACTTGCTCCAAGTCTCTCGCTGTTTACTCTCAAGCAATGATGAAATTCCTGAACGGCTGTTATTCTGAAGATTTGCCAAAGCTGACAGTGAGAAAGGCGAGAGAGACTTGTATAACTCTTCACCTTATCAATATTCATAAGCTCAGGCAGACCGTTTGGTTCAAACTTACACTACATACAAACTTGTACACTACACTTACACTATGTGCATGTACAGCATGTCCTACATATAATTGCATGACATTGTGATGTATGTTATATTTTCAATGGATCATAATTTATATTTATGATTTTATATTTATTTTTGAGGATATAACAATGGGTCTATGTCGATTGCTGATATCCTTTGCTGAAACCCATACAAGACTGATTGTCTTCCCTGACACAAATGAAAGACAACTTCTTGGCATGAAGATCATTCAGGCTATTTTAGTAAGTCTGTTTTGTCACTTTCAATGTGTTTTTTTGTACTGCATTGTAGAGTGGTTTTTGTATGAGTAAGAAACTTACCGTGCCATACTGTGACTGCATCAGTGCCACCGTAATGGCTATAATTTAAACATTTGAAATTCCTGCTGTAACCATACTAGACAAGGCTCAAAACTGAAAAAGTCAATAGCAAAAAATGCAGAAGGCATTTTGGGGTAGAGGCTGGTAACATGACTATTCTAAACTAATTTTTCATGCTGAATGCCGAATATGACTGTTACCAAGACGTATTCTGCATCTTACACCTGTAAATGACGTATTTTGTGAATTGCTACAGTCATTTCATACTAACGGCTTTTTCATGTAATTCCAAAAGTTCCCAAACTTAAAAACAATTACCATGGCTGGAAAGAGCGTATCAAAATCAGTAAAACTGTGAAGTTTGAAGGATATCAGTTGAAAAATCAAGGAGATACGAATTTTCAAAAATCGAAATTTTGTATGAAAACACTTACAGTTATGCAAGAGATACAAACAAATTTCGATATTTGAAAATTCGTATCTCCTTGATTTTTCAACTGATATCCTTCAAACTTCACAGTTTTACTGATTTTGATATGCTCTTTCCAGCCATGGTAATTGTTTTTAAGTTTGGGAACTTTTGGAATTACATGAAAAAGCCTGTTAGTATGAAATGACTGTAGCAATTCACAAAATACGTCATTTACACGTATAAGATTGCAGAATACGTCTTGGTAACAGTCATATTCGCATTCAGCATGAAAAATCGGTTTAGAATAGTTATGTTACCAGCCTCTACCCCAAAATGCTTCCAGGTATCTGATTTTTCGAAAATGCGCCTTGTCTATACCACCATGCTTTGACCATGCTGTTTTCTCAGTCATATGAAATCTGCTCTAGCGATGATGTACAATGTATTTCCTTTCCAGGAATGTACAAATGCTTCTGGTTGGTATCCTGTTGATGAGCAATGCAGTGAGATGACTTTAAACTTCTGGTTTACATTACAGGTGGGGAAAAATTCAATATCAGTCACTCTAAATATCCTTCTCAATCCCTCTGTCCATACACCTTCCCTCCCTCCTTCCATTCCTTTGTTCTTTCCCTCCCTCCCTCAGTTATTTCTCCCTCCTTCCCTTTCACCAATCCTTCCTTCCTTCCTCTCCTCCCTACTTCCATTTTTCCTTCTTTCCTTTTTTTGTTTTCCTTCCTTTTTCCTTCCATCCTTCTTTCCTTCCTTCCTTCCCTTCCTCCTTCCTTCCTTTTTGTCTTCCTTCCTTTTCTCCCTTCAGGCTCCTCCTCCTTCCTTCCTTCCCTCCTTCCCTCCCTCCCTCCCCCAGCTTCCTTCCTTCCATCCTTCCTCCCTTTCCTCCCTCCCTCTTCCACCCCCCCTCTCCTTATTTCTTTGCTTCCTTTTCCTTTATAATAAAAAATCACCACAATCTTAAATCATCATTTATCATCCCTGCAACTGTTTTGTAATCTGTTATAGGATGAAATAGACTCTAAAGAAACAGGTCTTCAGTTTCAACTTCGAACTACATATGAACCTGTTTTTACTAGTTTATGTCAGGTATGCAAGCACAATTTGTACTTTTTACTATCAGCATTAAATGATAGACATAAATGATGGCTACATATACTATTATTCCTGTAGATATTTCTTAAAAAGATTCAGTATCCCCCTGATATGGATTGGAATGGCTACAGTTCAGGTAAATATCAAAACTATATGTTTTACTCTACATAACTGTATCCCTAATTATATAAATCAATTGTAAGTAAACTATACTATTTTGTTGTTATTATCTTTGTTAGTTTACTATTTTTTATTATTGTAGAGGAAAAAGAACAGTTTCAGTATTATCGACAAGATGTTTCTGATACCATGGTGAGAAAAATTGTGAAAAAATAACCTTGAATTGATGTTCTATAATACCCTTTACCAAACAATATATCACAAAATTTTCCATATAAATTTACTATTGCATTTTCAGATGTACATATATTGTGTAACAGGACCATTACTACTACAACAACTGCACTCAACTCTCTCATCTCTACTGGCAAACAATTCTCCTCCATCATGGCAGGTTAGCAATACTTGTAGACATGCTATATGTTTGTCTAAAGGTCTGGCCATGGATTCTCAAAGGGTGGTGGTTATCTGTTGGATTTAAATCCTTATCAAGTGGATAAAGTGATGGCAATGATTTTTAAATACATTTATCTGCTGGATAATAAATAAGGAGTGGGCTCTTTGCAGGTGTTGCATGACATTATAAATTTTAATCCAACAAGAACAAAAAATTATAATTATATTTGAAAAGAGTACACCCAAGTTAGTACAAATTCAAATTTTGAAGTAGTTTTGATGAATAGCGCAAAAGTTATGGGCTGCTGAAGCAGGTGCTTTTTCTAAAGATATGTTTGGTGGTGGGCAACAGCTTGCCCAACATTGAACGTTTCTATAGAAAAAGAGCAAACTTTGGCCACCCATTAAACTTTGGCACTATTCATCGAAACTACCTCAAAATTTCAATTTTTACTAACTTGGGTGTGCTCTTTTCAATATTATTATTTTGTTCTTGTTGGATGAAAATTTAAAATGTCACACAACCCCTGCAAAAAGCCGATTATCCAACAGATAGCACTATCCAGCTTTCATAGGCCTGTTATACATGTATGAATAGATAGATCTGTAACACATTTTTAAAGTTACTATTTTGTAATTGTTCTATTATCTTAGTCTATAGAAGCAACACTATACTTGGTACAAGCAGTATCAGAAAATGTTGAACCAGAAGAAGACATATTTTTACCTGCAATATTTTCACTATTACCAAAACTACCAACACACCCAAAAGTCTCACAAACAGCTCTTATTATGGTTGGTAAGTGAATGGAACCTTAGTATTTTGTTCTGAGACACTTAGTTAATCTACAGCACTCATCAAGCTTGCAACATCTTCCTAAGGGCTTCTAGCCTATAGAATGAGAGAATACCATTAAGTCAAAATTTTAGGGGCAGATTCAGTGGGATAGATCGGGAGGCCAGCCACCCCCTCCACCCCCCATTTTGTGGCAAAATAAATAATTTTAAACCTTTCCTTTAAGTCAATGTAATTTTGCAAATATCTTTCATTGGGATTTCTCCTTGTAGCCATCCCAATACAAATATTCCTGGATCTGCCTTTGAATTAGGGCAGTTGTATCACAAAAAGAGATGCCTTTGCAAATAATAAGGCAATCTAACATTATATGCATGTATCTTAAGGGATTGTGGGAGGGGAAATGGGACAATAGGAACATAAAATGGTGTGAAATATGTCCAGTAGCTAATAAGAGGGCAAGTGGGCAATACCCATCTGTACCCATGGCAATCATTCAATCTACTTAACCCTTGAAATTGCTTGGTACTTTAGGTTCATATTCAGAATGGCTCAACTGCCATACAGAACAACTACGGTCAGTCTTACCTGTATTACTGAGTGGCTTGACTAAAGAAAACCTAGCATCATCCTCAACACAGGCTTTGAGAGGAATCTGTGAAGAATGTGTGCAGGATTTAGAGCAGGATATTTTACAAGAAGTGCTTTCTCATTGTCAGGTAGGTCAAGACCTTGACAAACTCAACATACCTAACTAACAATAAACCAACCACTTATGTCTGACATTGCAAAAATGTAATACTTTATTGTATACCCTTGTCGATCACGATACGCACACTGTGATTGGCCGAAAGCTGTGCTTTATCAGAGAATGGAGCACTGTTCTGATGTCAGCAGCTCGAGCTTGACCGTGCGTGCACTTTTTGAATTTTTGTACTGTCAGAGAAAATCAAACTCTTTCCCTTGAATATTAATACTTCAAAATATATGATAAAACAAATAGAACATCTTTTTCCGTGCTCCATTCATTAATACAGCACTTAGGAAGTGCCAAGAGCACAAGTGTGGAGAGCACTCGACTACAGTTCGTGTCCTCGTTACACTTCTTTCATGATCTCGTCACTTCCTGCATGCTGTATTTATTTACTGAACAGAGCATGGAAAAAGCTGTTATATTTGTTAAATAGATAAACATTTACAAGTCTGTCCAATGATATACTGCTCATCCATGTACATAATGCAGGCTGTCTTACACAGGTGTATCTTTGATTACTTTTGTATAGAAAATATTCATTTCAATCTATGATTATATTCACTTAATAGGCTGCTCTTGCTGGCTCAGTTATCAAGGTAAGTGTATACAGTCTTTATTGTACACGTAGAGTATATGCTTCATTAATGAGGTGGCCTTATAACTGGACATATACTGTTGTCTGTACACTGTATACTATATACATGTACTTTGCATTATGCTTTTGTATTTGATTGTAATTAGAGACAATGTGAATTTTTTTTATTAGGAAAGAGAGCGTATTCGTTGCATGGAATGTATTGGATACACCCTGTCTGTCCAGCCCCAGTCCTTAATTCTCGATAAACTACAGTCAAGTGTTGGACCATATGTACAACTACTGGCACAGCTTGTTGTCCAACAGGTACATGTATATACACGTACATATCAAGGCTTTTTATCAACTCTGTTCTTAAGACGCAGCACACATGTGCCTTATTCTATAGTGAAAGACTCATTGCTCAGACCTTGCTGTACCAAAAAGAAGCAATCCTAAATGCATTGTTTAAAAGGATATTTGGCAGTTTGGCATGACTGTACTGAGTCAATGCAGTCATGTATAAGCATTGTGCATGCAATGTTTTTTACATGTAAAATCCCCTGTATTTTGAAGATCTCTACTTGTCTAATTTGAGATTCAAAATGTAGTTCACTCTTTGACTAGAACAGCAATAGAAACTCCTTTAATGGGAAAAATGTCCCATCTGATTTCTGTAAAAATCTTAGATTTAACCTCCCTTGAGTGAACACTGCTGTAAAGATCTTCAGAGTTATCCACCTAAATATAAAATACTGAAAATAATTTATTGTGTTTTGTTCTTTATATAGCCATCTAAAGAGCTCAAACCAAGATTACAGTTTTACCTCAAGATGTTTGCTGTGTTGTTTAAATGTTTAGATCCAGGATCTATAGCACCAAATGATACCCATCCTGTAGGTAGAGAACAACACTGTACAGTTGTAAAGGTTTCTATGAGAAACACACAGCACATAGCACTGTAGCCTGGTTCACATGTTTACATACAATGAGCATAAGGTCAAGCAACATTAATGAACTGTATACTACTGAGTCTGTTTTGTTGTTGTTGTCGTTGTTGTTGCTTTTACTTAATATGCTTGTATCACTAAGACAAGTACTGCTGCAGTACATTACTGAGCCTTTGTACAGTGTATGTTGTTTGTGCATATGCTTGTGTCACTAGTGAACAGAGAAGCACTGCTAACGAGCAATTAATACATTTATTTAGTGAATACATGTCCTTATGCTTATGTTGCTGGTGTGAACCAGGCTTATCTGTTCCAGAAATCCTTACCTAGATCATTGTATTTATTGGATAATGCTATCATTGTATTGTACTCTGGATTGAAGGATTTATCCAAGGGGTAGCCCTATCCTCTTTTTGTGCAACCAGAGCCAGCAGAGCAGGTGTTGATGCCAAGCTCATGCCATCTGTTGTTGAATGTGCTATATTTTTACTGCCAGAAAATTCTAATTTTAATTACTATATACAAATTATGCAAAAATCTGAACATTAAACTTTAAGGTAGTTCGTCATTACAAGTGTATCAAGTTAGCACAAAATTGCAATTTCATTAATTTCTTTCTATCCATAGGCAGCGGCAGTATTAACAGAAATCATGTCATCCTTGAAGTCCCTTGGTGGCTGGATTAGTGATAATGAAATTACACAGGTAAAAGTTGTGTCTATGAACGTATTTTAAAATCCCAATTATGCAACAGCCTTTTCTGTCATGGCACCCTTAGCTTACATATGGAACATACTTTTTTGGCCCTTGGTGCATGCTTTGGTGATAATTTAAAGTGTTAAATAAACAAAATAGCAATAAGGATAATGAAAAATGACTATTCTCTAATAGAAGTATAATAATGATGATTAGAGGAAATATGCCAAAAATAGTCAGTCTGCAAGTCCAGATTTAGGGTTCCCATGCCATGTTGTGTTGATGGGTCAAGATTCAAAACTTGTATCCCCTCACTTCTTTGTCCATTTTCCAATGACTACTCTTACACTGTATATTTGGCTTTGTTGATTAACTTGTTCTCTTTCTGACGCTGAAGGGTTGTGAAATGAGATCCTTCTCCCCAACATTCTCTCCTCTTCAAACCAGCTTGTGCTCGTCTTGCTCATGCTTATTACTGTTGTTTCTCATCTGATTTTATTGTTTGTTTCTCATCTGATTTCATTGTTTGTTTCTTCCATAGGATCTTTGTCTTTGTCTTGAAAGAGCAATAGATACAATCAGAGATCACATGGGGTCTCTTGTCTCTGAAATTGCAGAGCTCCTTGTGGACTTCTTTACAAGGGTTCCACAAAGCTGTCTTCTTGATACAGCTACTATGGTTAGAGCAAATTAAGTAATGCTACCCTTACATTGTATATTCTTGGCATACTACCAACAACCTACTGAAAACTTACCTACTGACACCTTACAAACCACCTATTGACACCTTACTAACCACTTCCTGACACCTTACCATCCACTCCCTGACATCTTACCAACCACTTGCTGACACCTTACCAACCACTTGCTGACACCTTTCCAACCACTTACTGACACCTTACCAACCACCTTTTGACACCTTACCAACCACTTTCTGGTACCTTACCAACCACTCCCTGACATCTTACCAACCACTTGCTGACACCTTACGAACCACTTGCCAACACCTTACCAACCACTTGCTGACACCTTACCAACCACTAACGACACCTTACCAACCACTTACTCCTTACCAACCACTTAATGACACCTTTCCAACCATTTACTGACACTTTACCAATCACTTCCTGATACCTTACCAATCACTTCCTGACACCTTACCAACCACTTACTGATACCTTACAGACCACTTACTGACACCTTACCAACCAATAATGACCAATCAATTCATTTACCATACCAATTCCAGGATTTCAGAATTTTTGTCTTACATTTACTTCAATATTGTTCTTGCAGTTCATTGGTATGTATGGTGGAGAAAAGCAACACATGGCCACTGTAGCTTTAACATTTCAAAGATTATCAACCATGGTTCTACAAATTCTTCAGCCTAGTAGGTTTATCATGTTTGTTCAATAAACATTAATTTGAACATTAACATTTATATTAACTTTAAACTTTCTGTTAAAATAGAGTTGCAGGAGTATCCAGATATTCTTCAATCTTACCTAGCTTTTGTACAAAGGGTATGTGATAGTTACATAGATTAGAATTTATTGGTTTACTAATATTGCTAATTCAATGCTGATTTGTTTTATTCAGGGAATTAAAACAAATACAGAATTAATATTTAATTATGAGGGAATGGCAGAACATGTTTTCCAATGTGGTAAGTATTACAACAGCATTTATGATTTATAATTTCAAAGTGTACGAATATATATACTGATAGTGTTGGAGATAAGGATAATGATCATGTTGTTGTTGATGATGATGATGGTGATGATGATTACCATGGTTATGGTGATGTATGACCATGGATGGTGATGAAGGACACGATTAGGGGTGATGATGCCGATGTTGGATGGATGATGATTGGTGATTGGTGATGATGATGATGATGATGGTGCTGGTGGTGCTGGTGGTGATGAGATGATAATGATGATGATGATGCTGATGATGATGATAATAATGATGACGATGACGGTGACGGTGATGATGCTGCTGATGATGATGATGATAATAATGATGACGATGACGGTGACGGTGATGATGATGATGATGATGATGGTGATGATGGTGCTGGTGATGCTGATGATGATGGTGATGATGATGATGATGATGATGATGATGGTGATGATGATGGTGGTGATGATGATGATGATGATGATGATGATGGTGATGATGGTGATGGTGATGATGATGATGATGATGGTGATGATGGTGATGATGGTGATGATGATGATGATGATGGTGATGATGATGATGATGATGATGATGGTGGTGATGATGATGATGGTGATGGTGATGATGATGGTGATGATGATGAATGATGATGATGGTGGTGGTGATGATGATGATGATGATGATGGTGATGATGATAAGTGATGATGATGGTGGTGATGATGATAATGATAATGATGATGGTGATGATGATGATGGTGATGATGATAAATGATGATGATGGTGGTGATGATGATGATGACATATTTTTCACTAGGACTTGCTGCTGTTAGTGTTCCAGAAATTCACAGTGTTAGAGCAGCCTGCCATTTTCTTGTGAGTACAAAACAATGTATAATAGTAGTGCTATATAGTGACGTTCTATCAGAGTTTCCAAGTCGAAACGTCTTGAAAAGTAATGGAATTTAAAACTCACATTTCTGGCCTGGAAATATCTTGGAATTATGGAATTATGGAATATGTTTTCAGCTAAATGACAGGGCGGGAAAATGTTTAATAGTCTCTTATTATAAGGACACCACAGGTTTTTTAAGCTCAATATTTTGTAAACACGCTCTTTTGGGCCAAAGAACAAAATATCAAATGTGACCAAAATTCAGTGAATACGATTTTGAGATATAATGCCATGTACTTTGGGAGGGGTGTCATTTTGATCAGCAGAAAAATCATTGTTTTAATAAATATCCCCGCGAATCTTTACTGTAACGTCACGAGGATTAGTGAAACGTTTTTACTAGAGCTACTAAAAGTGTAGCAGTTACTGTTTGTCATACTTCATTATTAGTTTATGAAAAAACTATGAAAACAGCCGCTTAGCTGTTTTTCCGCTATGTCCAGCTAAACTGGTTTAGATTTATGAGCCAGGGAATTTTAGGAAATACATGACTTGTACTTTGATATGATAACCAAAATGTTCAGTCTTAAGTGGGTAAAAGTTGCTAATTTTGAAGTCATGAAATTGGATTGAAAGTAATTCTTGAAACTAATTCTTGAAAACATTGCACTTATTCCATAAGTCGGTTTGTTCGCTCTTCAGTTGGGCTTCCTGTGGTGGTTGAGCGACCTAGCAGAATAAAAGAGCGAAAACTACGGCATTATTTCTAACTAAACTCTTTAATGTTTATGACAGGTAACATTTATTAGCACTTATGAAACTCACGAGAAAACAAGACAAATCCTAGAGGCTTATGGTCAACACTTAGTTCAACAAGTTATAATGGTACATGCAATATTCATATTATATTATATATTTATTGTGTTGCCTATTTCATTTTCTTACTCATATACTGTATTTGGTTAGGTCACAGGATTCTGTTAAGTTCACAGTAATCAGTGGATGTGGCACGCAGGCCCTTCACTTATGGCACGACACCCGTAATTATCATCATGTAAACAGAAGATTTGTTGGTCTGACAGGGGTGCCACACCCAAAATAATCGGTCCACGTGCTAAGATTTAGGGGTGTCGTGCCATAAAAAGGTTGGCGTGTAAATATCTTTGGCATGACACCTGTAATTACCATTGCGTGAACAGAAAAACTGTTATGTGAAGAGAGAAAATTTGTTGGTCTGATGGGGGTACCGTAACCCAAAATAATCAGTTCACGTGCCAAGATTTAGGGTTGTCGTGCCATAAAAAGGTTGTCGTGTAAATGTCTTTGGCACGACACCTGTAATTACCATTGTGAGAACAGAAAAACTATTATGTGAAGAGATACAATTTGTTGGCCTGATAGGGGCGCCGTACCCAAAATAATTGGTCCATGTGCCGAGAATTATGAATGTCGTGCCATGAATAGGTTGCCGTGTAAATCAACCTTTAACATATCCTTGCTATCTCTCATGAATGTACCTGTACTTGGAATCCCAGCTGTACACTGCTTGTTGTTAATTTTTGTTTCTTTTAAGGCCATTGGAGGAGGAGTACAGCGACAATCAACTGACTACTTAGCTGAGATATTGCTTAGTCTGAATAAAAGATGTATTGAATTACTATCAAAATGGTTACAGGTAACAGATGTCTGTGTTAAAACTTGTTTACTTGCGAGTTCCTATTTATGTTGTTAACTTAACGGGTGGCCGAGTGGTTAGACCTCTCGCCTCTCACCGCTATGGTCCCAGTTCGATTCCCGGACGGGGCACTTCATGTGAGTTGAGTTTGCTAGTTCATTATCTCCCTTGCTTTGAGGGTTTTTCTCCGGGTCCTCCGGTTTTCCTTCCTCCATCAAAAACAAACTGGTGAGTTGAGAGTTGGGTGTTCAGAATATTTAATGTAGTAAGGAGTGTGTGCGAGAGTATCAGGACTTCTGCATTGTAAAGCGCATTGAGACGTTGTGAAATGCGCTATATAAATACCTATCATCATCATCATCATCATCATTAATTTGCTATCAACTTGCTTGCAGTCAATCATGCTTGGCAACCATCAAATGAGCAATCATATTTATATCTTCTGCAAACACTAATAGTTGTTTTTCGCTGTTTGTATTGTAGAATGTCTTACAAATCGAAGGCTTCCCTTCAACATTTGTTACTGCAGAGCAAAAGCACCAATTTTCAAGTGCTGTCTTAAGGTATGTTGACTGGCAAACTGAATAAAAAATTACAAAGGTCGTGGCTGGAAATGAGTAAAAAGTTTCAATTCCCCCCCCCCCCCCCTCCACATCTCACACTTTGCAAAGTCCGACAATTTTGATGCTAGTGATGGTTCAGTTGACAACATTGAAGATTATTGTTTTATATTTGTAGAGGACGAGCACAAAAGAAGAGATTTAAAGAAGCAGTAAAAGAATTCTCGCTGTTATGTCGTGGTCTCCATGGCATTTCTTACTAAGCTACTCCAGGGATGTTAAAATAGATTTTATATGGCTGTCATAACTTGCCTGACCCCTGCCTGGCCCTGCCTGGTCCTTGTTGGTCCTTCCTGGTCGTACCTGGCCCTTGTATGTTTAAAACCTCTCGTGCAGTAGAAATTCCATGTCATAATCATTCCAGGTGTTGTGGATTTTCACAGGCTCACACAATCTCCTCGAAATAAAATACAGTGGTACCTCTATTAAGCGAACCCCTTATTAAACGGACACCCCTTATTAAACGGACACCCCTTATTAAACGGACACCCCTTATTAAACGGACACCCCTTATTAAGCGAACCCCTTATTAAACGGACACCCTTATTAAACGGACACCCTTATTAAACGGACACCCCTTATTAAACGGACGCCCCTTATTAAACGGACACCCCTTATTAAGCGAACCCTTTATTAAACACTTGCTTAGGTCCTGAAATAGACGAATGTTCAAAAATGGCGAGCTCATTGTTCACGCGAACGAGGCCAGAAAGGCCTCAAAAATTATCATGGCATCAAATGAGTCTAAGTATATCCTGTAAAATGCACAGAAAATAGGTATTTGAAAAGGAAGAGGAACACATTGTCTTTCAAGGACTTTGGCCTCGTTCTCATGTACTAAGCCTTACATATTGTAAATTGAGCCTCTTTTGTGCGGACTCAATTAAACGGACGCGTACATTAAAACAAGCCTATTTGGTGATTTTACATAACTAAGAACTTTCATGAAGTGGACATAAAGGCCTGGTAATAGGAGCAACAAAATCGTGCAACTTGTCGCGCAACGACCGGAACATTGTTGCGTTGCAAGTTGCAAAGCAAATGTTGCTCGTATTACCGCCCCGCGCGCAACAAATTTTCTTTGTTGCACGAAGTAGAAGCACTGTCTACTTTTTGCAACCAAGAAAATTTGTTGTGCGCGGGGTACGTAGTAGTACGAGCAACGATGTTGCGCGACAAGTTGCATGATTTCGCTGCTCGTATTACCGGGCCTTAACTTAGAAGACATAACTTAGTTTTAAATGACATAACTTTTGCATGTCTTATCTCATGCATGAAAACTATTTGCTTAGGATTTTTATTTCGCCTGTGATCAAACACTGTCTTAAATTGCCTGTAATGTTTGATTTATAATGTATTTTGATCATATTTCCTGGTTTCCCATTTTATTAGTCAGGAACAATTAAATGTTAATTATAAACCAATATTGCAATAAAATACCCCTTATTCAGCGAACAACCCTTTGTTAATAGAGGTTCCACTGTACTTAACAGAGAGGCTGATTCTCGTACCGGGATTAAGAAATCTATATGGTATCTAGACCAACACATGTAGATCAACATTTCTAAACGAACTGAATGAGACAACACGGAAATGCTAGCTGTGACTGATTGGTTTCTCTTGAACATTTTAAGTGGTCTATAATGCAGTGTTAGACATGAGAGTGATTGCAAACAACTCGTGAAATAAAGATGGAATGTTAGTGTGTAATAGTTTAATAAAACAACCCGTGAAATAAAGATGGAATGTTAGTGTGTAGTAGTTTAATAAAACAACCCGTGAAATAAAGATGGAATGTTAGTGTGTAATAGTTTAATAGACACAAAAGAAAACAATGGAAATAAGGTCTACTAGTGTCTATTAGTCTACTAACTATTTCATGTTTTTGTTTTTTGCAATCACTCTAAGTGCAGAAATATAATACAAACTGTGTAATTCATGCATTTACAAATGCATAACTAAAGCTAAAAAAAGCAGAAACAAGGAATACTGTATATTTGATATAAATGATTAATTATGATAAGATGGACTTTGCTATAGATATAATCAATTGGGTTATAGTGACTAATCTGCACTGTGCAGTAAGTGGTCGGTAACTCATTTCGCCGACCACTTAACGCTACGTCACTGCACCGCACCGACCGCTTACCAACGAATTACCTTACGGTGTAGATTACTCACTGTTACCATTAATTGTAACGATTTTATAAATAAAATCAAGTTAATATCAATTGTCTGTTTGAATTTCATTGCTGTATTTGTGAGTCAAATGAAAACTGAATAATTGCAATCCCACAATAGCCCACTCCTTTCAAAAATCCCTTAAACATACAGAGTGCAATATATACACCAAGATCAGTGATCAGCTAGGACCAATTGTAAGGCTTGGTGTGATCAGGGTACTACGACATCATCGGGAACCTATACGGGGGCAATACTCCTTGTCGCTCGTTTCTCTCGCAGAGGAAATATGGTACGTTACGTCAGAATGACGTCATAAGGAGTATTTTTTTCTGGGAAAAAACGAGTACCCTAGAATGGCATAGCATTTTTCGTTCATGTTAATTATGCTCTGGCACCCATTTATTTAAGAATTCTATTTTGTAGGTAGCTGTGATGATACAGTGGTTTTCATTAACCCGTGAAACACACTTAATGTATTACTCTTTAATACACCCAGAATACACCCTAATTCCAATGTATTCTTTTACTGTTACTTGACTTTCAGACTATCACACTTTAAGGTAGTTCGGGACCCTTGCTACTGCGCATTTCCACGTGCATTCGAGCACGCGCACTGTTATTAAAGAATATTCGCTTGTCCGTGGGAAGTCTGGGCACTAGCGAGTCAGCGATTGAAAAACGAAGAATTTCTATTTTTAGCGGAGAAAAATAACATTTTATCGACCAAACTGCAAATTTTTTTATCACAAAATATTGTACACCGTGTAAAGTAGGAGCAAAAGCTGGAACTTTAAAATTTAGCGAATATTATCGGTCGTAAAAGCCGGCAAGAACAACGGTAAAATGGCTGGTTTTTGGTGTTCGTTTTCCGGAAGAGTTTTATCTTATCCACATGTTCTTCTCCAACTCTTTAAATAATACAGACCCTGATTTTATGAACGATTTGAACTCACAATCTTATAAACTTTTCATATAAAGAAAAAAAGTACACTCCTATCGTTAAGATTTTGAGTAAAAAAATTTTTTTCAATGCCTCTGCCGGTCCTTCAAAAACGCGAATTCTGAAAGGCTATTTTCGTGCATTATCAGTTGTTGATCTTTCGCTTTTTCGCAAATTGTTCGGCAACAACTTACTTCTAAATGTTTTTCTACATCATATGGTATCATTTTGTTTGCTTTTAAACATTTTTGGTTTTTCCAATTTTTTTATATTTTGACCAGATGTCGCAAGGCCATTTTTATTAAAAAGTGTCCAAAACACCTCACATCTCCCCCCTCATATCTCGAGAGTGACCTCGGTGACCCCCTTTTTATTTCACGTTTTATTTCCACCATATTCTCTAGAGGAATTTTGAAGACAAGTTTATCGTAAAATCAATGAGTCCCGAACTACCTTAACTGATACATGTACTTTGTTTCACGGATTAATGAAAACCACTCTGCTAGTTTCAAATGCATGTTAATCATACAACAAATAGTTTACTTATCACTGATCATGTGTTGCTTCCGTTTTCATTTATCAGGGGACTCCCCTAATTATAAACCAACTGCCTAAGATCCTTTTCTTTCTCGAGATCTGATTGGACGAGAGGGTATACGTGAACGTAAACAAGTTTTGCTGTTTTCCAGGCAACAGCTCTGCATGAGCGGGCAATAATATTTGCATGTGAGCAGCAAATGTTTGTACACGTTTGTTAGGTGATGTGAGTTAAATCCACTCTTCGTTTCCACTGAATAATACAACAAATGGCTGCTTCTAAGTGTCCAAGTGAGTCCGAATTAAATGATTTTTTTCTGGCAATGAGTAAACAGATCATTGGAAAGAAAACTGGGGACTTAGATGATTTATCTTCATGCATGATGAACATGATTAATTTTCCTTTGACTCTTTCTGAACTGGTTGATGAGTCTTCTAGATCTCCATCTGATGAGCTTGATATCTTTGGAAGCTCGAATGAAGACCCAAACTGCTGTTCACCCAAGGGGGACATAATGAAAGATGTTTTGAATCTTATTTGTGGAGCTGATGTGCCTCCTCAAGCTGTTGAGTTTGATGTATTTGGAAGCTCGAATGAAGACCTAAATTGCTGTTTCTCCAATGATGCGGGAGACATCGATTTTATGGTGTACCCAGGAGATAATGCAATAATTGTCGATGAATCCAACATTGAGTATAACACCAGTAGCCCAGTCTTTGTTCGTCTTCGTGGTGAAGGTCATCCTGTTTTACATTGTTTGGCTGAGAATTCTGACTACGTTGCTAATTCCAGTCTTAAGGAATTCCATCCAAAGCTATTTGGTAGTTCAGTGAACTTCACTTTAAAACTAATGGCTAAAGCTTTCGCCAAATGTAAGATATCTAGAAATACCCTTGATAACCGCAACGGGCCTGCACATGAGTTCATGTTAAGGTTTATGGCTGACTGCCCACAAAACGAAACGAAACCAAACCAAACGGGACAACAGAACGACATTCTTCCACAGTCATGGAATGAAATGCTAGATGATACCGACCAAGACGGATTCAGAGCTGCTGTCGAACTTTTCCAAGGCCTACATACGTCCTGTAAAAAAGACTCTTTACATCATAATGAACGTCAAGAGGAACGTCAAAAGGATAAGCTGATTGGTTCAGGTGGTATAGATATTGTACCAGCGTTCAAAGCAAGAGGATGGCCCAAAGTAGCAAGGGGGTGGATCAATCGTGCTGATCGTTTATGGCCAGGTCAAGAGGTCATTTCCAACATTTTGGAAAATG
This sequence comes from Telmatactis stephensoni, assembly GCA_029948255.1. Taxonomy (NCBI): domain Eukaryota; kingdom Metazoa; phylum Cnidaria; class Anthozoa; order Actiniaria; family Isophelliidae; genus Telmatactis; species Telmatactis stephensoni. Next base: position 129,883 of record JALIZF010001715.1, on the reverse strand, counting down.
GTTTTCATCTGGTTGTGAAAACGCCAAAGGACAGTGAAAGACACGATCTTGATTTCCGCTTGTCTTTTTCACGTGCCGAGCTAGTCTTGAGTGGTGAACTAAACGAGATCCAACGAGACTGCTACCGATGTTTGAAGCTGTACTATCGATCTGCACTCCAACAAAGAGAACCTAAGATTATCACGTCCTATTTCCTTAAGACCATACTGTTTTGGACAGTGGAAGAAACAGGGATGGAGATGTGGAACGAAAACAACCTTGGATGTTGTGTGATGATGCTTCTGGAAAAACTGCTCAAATCCCTGGAGGGCAAGGTCCTTCCGCACTATTTTGTACCAGAATTCAACTTGCTAGAGGAAGCTGCTAATGACTATCCACAAGGACTGCGAGACCTCGCTGATGAAGTGAAGAAGATATACGAAAATCCAATGGAGTACCAAATTGCTTCATCAAGGGATACTAATTCAAATGATTCAACTCCATCCCACGACATCGAAGAAGCATCTGTCCATGAACAACAACTGAGAGTTGATCGAAGTGACACCACCATCGATAGCATGAACTACGAAGACTTTCTAGTTGTCTATAAAGAATGTTGCAGTGATGTCTATCATAATCTACAGTTAGTGGTGCAACAGAACAGTGACGGGGAGTTTATTGAGGATCCTGTCATGAAGTCCATCGTTATGGGCTTACTCCAATCCATCGACAAGGGGCTGCAAATAGATTATTGTACTACGGAAACTGTAGATCCAGCCGAAGAGGCAAGAATTGCCAATCTCTCCAAAGAGGAAAGAATGTTGCTTGCTGTAAAAGAAATGGAATCTGAAATGTTCCTTGAGACGGGTGATTTTCCAGGTATGATATATTTCGCCACGTTTATGACGCAGCAAGAAAGTGGTCACCGTCTTAGGAAACAAATCCTCATAAATTTGGATAGGTTCCTCGTGAAAGCCATGGGTTTATTTGCAAGTCAAGAGGAACTGACGACCAAGCAGATAAATGACGAAGATATGATGCGTATCGCACAAGGATTAGTTTTACCCTTTACCCAAGATCTCGTTCGCGATGGTGTTATGTCACAAATGATAGAGACGGGTGTGGAAAAATTTGGTGATGTCATGACTCAAGACTTATTTGGTTGTTCTCCTGCACGAGCAACTAAACAAGACGATGTTGAAAGTATTCCTCTTGACTAAACATTTCTTAACTAAGCAGCCCGGAGGGAGGGAGGGGAGGGAAGGAAGGGGAAGGGGAGACTCCTATATGTAACAAGTTAGTGATGCTCGTAATTGGAAATTTCGAATATTACCCCTAAGAGGCACCCTATATAGTTATTCTGGTGAGAGTGGCAACAACTGATTTCTACCCCTAAAAGGTACCAATTGAAAAAAACAAAAAATTGAAGAATCCAAAAAATAAAAACGCCTTTTATGGATGTGCTCAAGATACAAAAGTCAGATCATTAAAATCGTCTCAGTAATGCTTATTTTAGGTATTTAATTTTCCGAAAACACCCTACAAAATATCAGCTAAGTCCCTGGTAGTCGTCCAAATTCTGAGACCCCTAAAAGGTACCAGATCACTGATTTTGGCCCTAAAAGGTACTACGAGCATCACCGCCAATTTGAAATCGGAGTCCTCCCCTTCCCCCTCCACCCCCGGGCTAATAATAAGTATTATAACATAGCTACAATCTTAGGCGCGCTCTTATTGGCCAAAAAGCTATGAACTATTTGCCCATGGGCTGCACTGCGCGCGCACTATCTTCGTCATCGCCTTTTTCAAATCGTTTGTTCTAAAGATGGCGACACATATAACACGCGCTCTGATTGGCTGACAAATCTATGAACTATTTCCCCATGGGCTGCACGGCTCCGTTTTTAACGTTCTATATAGGCTCTGTTATAAATCAATTAGACAACAGAAAGCCGCTTGTCCATTGCGTTATAGACGCACTTGAGAAAATATAAAGAACTCTTAACAAACTAGAGTCGCACTCGGCTACGCCTCGTGCCACTCTTACGTTTGTTAATCGTTCTTTCTATTTTGTCTCGTGCGTCTATAACGCCATGGGTGCGCGGCTTTCTGTTGTCTAACTGATAAATTCATTTACATAGTTGTTTATATAGTTGTTTATATAGTTGATTTAAGTTCAATTATTTGTGCTATCATTTTTATAATGTAATAGATTTTGTTTTTATAGTGTTAAAGTTATGAATGAATGAATGAACTAATTAATTAATTGTGTTAATTAATTATTAATTAATTTTTTGTTATCATTTTTATAATGTAATAGGTTTTGTTTTTATAGCTTTAAAGTTATGAAATGATAAATTAATTACTTCCCACAGTGTACGATATTGTTTAATAACCTGAAATTCTCCAAAATTTTGTTGATAAGAGAGTGAACAATTAACCATAATTGAGCTGCTGGGAACAAGGGTGGTGAGACTACAAGCATACCCCGAGTGTACGCTCCATAGAGCGTCTTGCTATCTAAAAATGTTGTGTTATTATCTGAAACCATCGTGTTTTTACTTAAATGTCGTCTAATTGTTGTTTGAAAGCATAAACTATTACAGTATCTGAATGAGAGAACGAAAATGAAAACGAAAATAAAGGAAGAAAACAACAATGTCTCTTTCAAGCCACCATAAACATATATAACTAACACTTTTTCTTTGTTTCTTTACTTCTCTTGGTCCATACATAAAACTTACTAGACTTGGGTAACACCCTGACACGATACTCCTGTGAGTATCACAAAGAGAAATTATGTTATGGGGACTGCAAGGTCAAAGCGTGTTAATTCAAGACAAAGCAGTTCCTTCGCTGTAGCAGCTGTAGCCTTTCTTTTTTCTTAATTTTAAAGACTTAATTGTACACACGTCTAGCTCTAGGTTTAAAAAGAAACTATCTGATTTGAGTAACCCTGTCTTGTGTCCTATGAGTCAGGAGAGGGGAGGGGGGGGGGGGGGGGATGGGCGTCGGAAATTCCGAAAATGGCCCCTAAGGGGTACTTGGAAAATAATTTCGGTAATTTTCGATACTGCTTGTATAGATAGCGGCTTTTTAGTTGTTTTGGAAAAAATTAATATATTGGAAAGGAACGTTCAACGGATGGAGTGTTTCAGAAATCGTAAATTAGAGTAGATTAGAGTAATGCGAAAGACCTAAAACCGACCAAAAACCCGACAACCGAACGTATTTCAATATCAGCGGTGTTGACTGTATATCCTTCCATGGAGAAAAAGGACGAAGGACGGTTTTACAAAACGTATGTACTGTGCGTACCAAAAGCCATAACTGTGCTTCTGAGTTATAAACAATTCCAATATCAATATGTTCTAAGATAAGTCACGCGATCCTCAAGACTTCGCGTGACAAAAAACAGACACGTGATCACTTCGTGACTTTACAAATTGAATTGCACAACTATAAGCACGCATCCCGCATCTGACCATCCGGCGCTGACAAGTCAAGACATACAAAACAACACTGTACGAAGCGCTTGTTAGTCATGACTACGAGATACAAACTGTTCCTTGTTGCTTTTGGTAAGTAAATTGTAGTTTTAACCAGAAGTTTTGATTGCTCTCCAAGGCATTGAGGTCGTCGTTTATGTACAGACAGTAAATCGATGCTTGGTATATTGAGCAATATAGTCGCTTCGCAAGAAACATGCAGTTGAGTGAGCTGTGTATTATGCAATGTCTCTTTTTCAGTGCATATTGTACTGACAATGGCGATTTGAAAAAATGCAGCTTTGATCACTTTAATTAAACAAATAATTTACATGATGAATTTATAAACATCGAGTTCTTGTATAAATATGAACGAAGGTTTTGGATAGTATAAAGGTTACTTGTTGCAAAGGAACCAGTAATTAATATGCGTTTTTACAAAATACTACATTTCTTTTCATGTTTTTTTAAATTAATTAATTTATTTCTAGTGTTGCTTGAAGTGTATACAAATGCATCGGAGTCCCACGTAAGTAAGCTAGTCATAAATAGAGTTAAGCAATGGTCCGAGTAAGAGGTAGGCAACTTTCTATTGTTCTGCGCCAATTTTATACATATGAATGTCTTGATATTGATCTCTCTATAAAGGATAGGAGCTGGCATGTAAAAACTCTCCCGCACCGGCTATCAAGGTACAACCATTTTCGTTATTTACCTATGGATAACAAATTTTTCATGATAGAATGTGCAAAAACCAGGGGCGGATCCAGGTGGAGTTCCTTGGATGCCCGGGAACCCCCCTTCTCATCCTAAAAATACGATAACGAGCAAAATGTTAATGCTTTCGCTTGTTTTTTTTATTTACGCTCGCTAAAATACGTTCATGACTCGTAAAAATACACAATGGACCAGTAAAGGTGAGAGAAAACGCCCCATGAAAACCTGATACAATTAAAAATTAGAGGAAAGGCACGGGGAGGAGACGGGCGTTTGGAGAACGTTTCGTCTACGTAAAATAGATATTTTTTATTAATTTCCAAGCATTCGGTCCACTTGGCCCATCATCAGGGATTGAATGGATTTACCATTTTTTCTTTCTCTTAGTGGGTGTTTACATGACACTAGGATCATCCTAGCAGGCGAATCGATATCATCCTACCTGGTATACATTTACTGCATTCTGTTTAGTAGGATGATCCTAGTACCCGAAGTGAAGACACATACAAATTTCCATGTAAACAGAATGCAGTAAATGTATAGCAGGTAGGATGATTCGCCTGCTAGGATGATCCTAGTGTCATATAAGCATCCCCTTAATATATGGGTAGTTACATACAGTTTAACTAAATGATAGTCTTTGCACATGGCAAAATTCTGGTTACATAATACATAAGTTGCAACGTGACTTTAATACATAATAGAGAAATTACACGTGACCCGGCGTGTGGTAAATCCTATTCGTGCCAAATATTCAGTTTATTGTATTTTTTCTCATGATTTGATATCTTTTTTCTTGTAAATGTAAACGAACAAAGTTCAAGTTCAAAGTCCAATTATAAGCGCGCAAAACAATAGCCGAGAGACGCGTCCAATTTTCCATGTTCCCGACATAAACATTTTGCGATACTAAAACTCAGGAAAGCTTATGTGAAGGGGCAACCAGATATTAAATAAAATAGAAAATGACGCGGAAACTTTTGAAGTTATGAAAGTGATTACAATTTTCGAATAAAGGCATATGAAAGCTATATATATAAATGGTTTAGGGTTTCAGTGGCGGGACCGCGGTGCCTCCCCCAGCGGCAGATGCAGGACTCAGACTGAGGGGGCTCACTTAATATTTTACATTGTACAAACAATAAATACAGGTTGTTAGTCGGGTAAGCGAAAATACGACTCACGTGTATTGTTCTTGATATTTTTCTTTCTTGATGTAAAAATGTTTTATTTTTAGGATGAGAAAGGGGGTTTCACCCAAGGACCCCCCCCCCCCCCCCCCTCTTTTTTTTTTCCTGGATTCGCCCCTGCTCCCCTTGTTAAACTCTGTTGAGCATCTATGGTCGAAGAGATTAAAAACATTATCTGTTAATACAAATTTTCCGGGTAAATTACAAACTGGGGGCCGGGTCATTCAGTGGAGAGCGGTTACTCGCCCATGCAGTGAGACTTGCCGTTAGTAAACAGTCTAGACTTATTCCATCAGTTGGTCTGTTCGCTCCTGATTTGGGCTATACATAGTGCATCTTGCTTGTCAGGGTGGCAAGGGTGCATGGCGTAGCGGCTCGCCTTTCACCGCTGTGGTCCGGGTTCGATTCCCGTCTCGCAGCTATACATGAATTGAGTTTGTTTGAAGTGTTGTTCTCTCCCTTCCAGAGGGTTTTTCTCTGGGTTCTCTGGTTTTATTTATTTATTCATTTATTTATTCATTAATTCATTAATTAATTAATGGATGAATATCCATCCATTTATTCATCCATTCATCCATTCATCCATTTATTTATTTATTTATTTATTTATTTATTTATTTATTTATTTATTTATTTATTTATTTATTTATTTATTTATTTATTTATTTATTTATTTATTTATTTATTTATTTATTTATTTATTTATTTATTTATTTATTTATTTATTTATTTATTTATTTATTTATTTATTTATTTATCTATCTATCTATCTATTTAGTCTTTTTGATATAATTCCGAAAATCTATTAGAATGATTAACTCTATGTTTCTCTTTTTTTAGTTCTTTATAAACAAAACAGGATGTTTCAAGACAAAAGGTTGTATATCATTTCCAGAGTCCTGCAGTTCGTCAGACGATTGTGATTATCTAGTTACCTACACGGAACAACAAGACGCAGTCGCCTTTGAACTGAGCTCCAAGAATGAATACGCAGGCTTTGGTCTTAACACTAAACAAGCAATGGTAAGGACAATACCAACTAAACGTGCTCCCCCCACAGACTCATTTTCACACTTCTATTTCTCTCAACTTCCAACCCTAAACCCCCTCCCCCCTCCCCCCTCAAAAATCGTCGTTAAAAATCGTCTCGTGTACATGTAACACCGCCTTTAGACTTGATCGGTCGTGGTAAACATATGCAGGAGAAGTGTCAGTACACACAGATAGAGCAGAATTCGTATGACTGTGAATATGGCAGCGTCACGGTGACGACACAGTTACGGAAGGAATTTGGATGTTTTTACAGTCGTTTTCGTATGAGTGGAAAACTTACCGCACCGTATCGTAACTGTAAGAGTATCATAGTTTCTATAAAAACATTTTATTTGTTATCCTCGCTGACACGCCACACAACTTCTTTATTTCTCTACTTTATAATGAACAATCCCTTATCTCACAGAAGATGATGTACAAAATCGAATATTTCAATGCATAGTCGGATATTTTGAATGATTTTTAGGATGGTACTGATGCAATTGTATGTTCCAAGACACTCAATGGTACTTCGGCCCTAGTTGGTCACTATTTACTACATCATCACAACACACCATCCATCTCTAAACCTGTAAGTTAACAAAAACTATCGCAAAATTAAACCATCTCGAACTCCCAAGGAGAACCAAGAACATTGCGAAAAGGCAGGATTTAAGATAACTGGCGTCACTTTTTCATATGGTTGAAAATAACCATACAAGCAATACAAATTTCAAGAAGAACTGCGCGCGCGGCCGTCAATTCGCATCAAAATGGCGGGAAAATTCAATGTTTGGATCTGTCTATAAGTCGTCTAGTCGCATCAATATGGCGGGAAAATTCAATGATCGGATCGTTTTATAAGGACTTAAGTCTAATCAAATAATTAGTAAAAAAGATACCTGAGGTACAATGTGCCGCGCGCTGATTGGCTGGCTACCGGGTTTATATCAGGAGACAGATCAGTCCATGTAGAGCACTCGAAAAGCAACTGAAGAGAAACATTTAGCTACGCCTTTTGTTCCTACGCTAGCTTTTCTTCTGTTCTACATTTCCCATGCATATGCGGGGTTTTTATCACAGCCAATGCGTTTTATATTGCTTAAATATATATGATATATATGATTATACATATATAATTAAACAATATAAATCTACTTTTAGAAGCCTTCTGGTTTGACAGACATGGCCGGTGCGTATGAAAATGGAAGAATCGTTTGCAGGTTCGTCTACGCTTGCCTAGAATGGTTATATACCTTTTGTCTTTTAGCATGACATTCTGGTTTTATAAGCAAAGCATATGTATAGCTATAGGAATACATCGGGCACCTAAATCTATTTTTTTCCCAAATGAAATTCCTAAAGATATTTGTATATTGACTACTAACCGTTCGTCCACAGGTTCAAGAGGTCGTTTGATCCAACTCCGCCGATGAAGTACAACTTGATGAACGCGTATTACTTCATGTACGCTAGAGGAAAAATATCAGGTATCTTTTCAGTTGCTGTCGTTTGGATTTATCTGAAGTACGATTACAAAGTATGGGATATTTACATGGTTAGATGAGACAGCGTGTCGGAGCGCAGCGATTATCAACATAGTTATTATAGCTATTATACTATTTCATGTATTGTTGCTGTCCTCCGAAAAGCTATAGTCATGCCTATACGAAATGAGCACTGGTAGCTATATAAATTAGTTAACTCCTCTAAAGTGGACGCCCTCGATTAGAACGAGCTGTTGCTGCCCACCGTATAGCACAGTGCACAATAGAGAGAGAGTTAACATACAGAAAAAAACAGCTGTATATCGTCCAATTTGATTAGGGCCACCTGACAGGGGTGTCGCCGTGAGAGAGATCTAAGTTTATCAAAAATTGTCTTGTTCGTACCATTTCAACCTTTGAGCAAAGCATATGCGTACGTAGGACTCACTTTGGCTTCACATCTTTTCACATATACATGCAAACTAATATACTTAAATAGACTTAATTAAGTTTTGCTTAACTGATTTCCATCTTGTTCTGAATTTTTAGACACTGGAGGTCTTACACATCACGTATGGAGAAGTATCTCTGAAAAGAAGCAGAGGCTTGCGTCACGTGGTCCAGTAAAAGAGTCCAACACAGTGTTGATAGCAATTCATGGTAACTAGCAGCTCACCATAGTAACCACAACGTCACTATGGTAGCCATTCCATTAAGCTTTGCGTGGTCACACCCTTCTCTTTTTACAGTCATAAATTCCTTGAGATATAACGCGTGCACGCTGATTGGCTGGCTACCGTGTTTGTATAAATCAAAAAACGGAGACACGCTCTCGCAAAACGTAAAACAGACGAAATTACACTCAATAAAAGCAAGCTCATATAGCGGTCGCTCTCCCATGTACTGTGATATAAACAGTCTGGAAGATGTATAGAGACATTCGACTACGCTTCTAGAAACAATCTTGGACCGAAAATCCTGAGACAATTCAACATTTTGCTCACAAACTTGAGATGGAATTCGAAAGCACATGCACACTACATCATCCTCCCTCACCTCAATGTTGTTGTCAACTCAAAATCAGGCATGTTGTATGGGCAATCCTCTGAAACAACATTGAGAAGAGGGGGAAGGGGTTGACAATGTTTTTGATCTCTGTGGTGAAGGTAATGAGTTGAGTATGTCCAGGATTGAAGGTTTGAGTATTGCTGATCAAACTCCTATTGTATATATACAAGAGACCATAATACTAAGAGAGCGAATCTCAGTATTGATGTCTGTGCGATGTTCGTGGTGGCTGATAGAAACAAACGATCCCGTCCGCGCGCACGTTAAAAATCAATTTCTATTGTTTAAGAGCCTTGCGCGCGCGATGGCGAAGTTACTAAAAATATCCTTAGTCGCCACGAACATCACACAGACATCAATACTGAGTTTCGCTCTCTTAGTATTATGTTCTCTTGATTTATATCAGTAGAGACGCGCTTGTTTAATATTGCTTCTGTTACAATGCATTCTTCTGAGTATTTAATTTTGTTTGTGTGCTGTTAGCTGGATTAATGCTTGTAGCATGGATAGGCTTCGCGTCTGTGGGAATATTCACCGCTCGTAACATGAAGGCATTGCTTGGTCAACAAACATGCTGTAACGTAAAACTTTGGTTTCAGGTACGTCAGGACTCAGGGGCGTATCCAGAATATTTCAAAGGGGGGTCACACTTTCCATTTTCCACCAAAGGGGGGGGGGGGGGGTCACACTTCCAATTTCTCAATCTTTCTCCAGTCAGATTTTTTTATTTCTATCATCTTTTTGTTTTCAAAGGGGGGTCACGGGCACCCTGGGACCCCCTCTTGGATACGCCCCTGGGACTTGTATATTACTGACTTTTTACGATATAATAGTACCGCTTAGCTTCTTCTTTAGAGGTTTATTTCATGTGTCTGCACATTGTATGACGAATCCTTATCTAGCCAGATCAAACTTTGGGGTGATGATCTAGAGCCTACAAGGGCTAGATCCTCCATGCATGGTTGAGATTTAGAGCTTGTATGTCTAGAGTCTGCAAGGGCGCGGCTACTTCATACTACAAGAAGAGTTACCCTGCATATAGAGCAATGGCTACTCTTTCTTCTCGTTGCAAATTCGTGTCCTTTAACAACAACAACAACAAGAACATCAGAAACAACAGTTATATAGGCGTTTATACGTTTCTCTGATAAGGATCCGTTGACGCGCCTCAGAACACCCTCGGACACCCTGGGCCTTTCCTTCCAATCCCTTCCCCTTCCCTTCTCGCCGACGGCCTGACCTGGTCACCAAAGATCGCCTTACTCAGACGGATTTGCTGGTCTTTTGACTAATACATAATGATGATGATGATGATGATGATGTATACCGTTTTCTTGTTACAGCTTCATCGTGGTTGCATGGCCCTTACTACACTATTTACCATAGCTGGTGTAGTGGTTATATTCATCTATGCTGGGGGCAGCTGGTCTAAGGTATGACCAAAATAGCAAAACTTTTAAACACAATACCTTTGGCATAGCTAACAAGGGCGGATTTAGGGGAGGGGTGCAGGGGTGCGCACCCCCTCCTGAGATGACTTTGGGCCCTTTACTTCTCGACACTATTCCAAAATACCCTCTGGATCTGACCCTCTGGAGTTTTCGATTTCTGTAACGCTGTAACCTCTCCTGACGGATTGACCCTGGATCCGCCTTGGGTAGCCATTTCTTCATTAGTGTAGTGATATTTAACGCAGTTAAATGTTGGCTTCTGTAGACCGCTGGATGGCACGCCATTATTGGTGTTACCGTGGTATCCTTGGCAACGCTTCAACCATGTTTTGCCATGTGTAGACCTAATCCGGAAAGTCCAAAGTAAGTTGTATGGCAATTCTTTGATTATATTCAATTATTTTGTAATCAACTTAGCTCGCAAGAACGGACACTTAATTGTTACAAGGTATAAATTTCGCGCAATTTGTAACACTTTCTTGCACGGAAGAGGACACGGATACATCGTAATGTGAAGAAGAGGTAGATTTTGTACATGTCAGCAAGTTACAGGGATATGATAAATACTTGATAATGATGACTTTTATCAAAGAAATGGACGGCGTTCCAAAGGCCCGGTTCACACGACGACATAAGCATAGACATAAGCATAAGCATAAGCATAAGCATAAGAAAATAGAAAAGTTTTGTTTCTTATGCTTATGTTTATGGCTATGCTTATGTCGTCATGTGAACTGGGCCTAACTAGTTACAATGAACTCTTCAAAATACATAGAAATTACAATAAGTAAACATGTGCGAGCATTCAATGCAATTTTGGGTTTTGATACAGATCGTAATAACCATGCATTCCGAGTTTATTTAATTACACAAACACGCAAGCTAATGTCAATATAATCGTTGTAGCTATGCTGTTTTTATCAAGATACTGCTTGAGCTAAGAGCAGTTGATGATAATCCTGAGTTCATATAATGAAGGGGTGATTGTGCGATGGAATCAGAAGTGACGTTGCCGAATGCATGTCTTTGATTTGTTTTTGTTTTGTTTACAGCCGGTACATATTCAATGGCCTACATCGATGTATTGCATTCATTGTCTTTGTACTCGCAAGTAAGTGCATTGGCATGTTTGCCGCAAATGTTTTGCGAGTATTATGCTTCGCGTTTTTCAAAACGAGAATATCAGTAAGTTTTGGTTATCATAAACGAATTAAGCAGAAGCGGAAGCAACACACACAGACTCGTTCAGTGTTGCATTTCGTTGTTGTTGTTGTTGTTGTTGTTGCTTGTACTTATAGAGTGGTTTTCATAAACCCGTGAAATAAATACTAGCAGTTAATGTGTAATAGTCAAATAAGAACAAAAGAAAACAATGGAATTAGGGTCTACTAATGTGTATTAGTTTAGTATCTATTTCACGGGTTTATCAGTGAAAATCGCTCTACTTGTATCACTAATCAAAAGACAAATACTGCAGTACATTAGAGTGATTACACTTAACCCGTGAAATAGTTAGTAGACTACTAGTTACTAGTAGAGCTTATTTCTATTGTTTTCTTTTGTATCTATTGAACTATTACACACTGACATTCAGTTAGTGTTTCACGGATTAGAGTGATTTTCATCGGACTGTGAAACAATTACTAATAGTCAGTGTCTAATAGTGTCTAATAGTTGTATTGTAACAAAAGAAAACAATGGGTGCAGAGTCTATTAGTGTCTATTAGCTTAGTAACTATTTCACAGTCCGGTGAAAATCACTCTAACCCGTGAAATAGTTAGTAGACTACTAGTTACTAGTAGACCTTATTTCCATTGTTTTCTTTTGTATCTATTGAGCTATTACACGCTGACATTCAGTTAGTGTTTCACGGGTTAAGTGTAATCACTCTACTGAGTATGTGTGTTACTTGTGCTTATGCTTATGTCACTACTGAAAAGACAAGCACTGCTAATGAGCAGTACATTACTGAGTCTGTGTATGTTGCTTGTGCTTATGTCACTAGTGAAAAGACAAGCATTGCTAATGAGCAGTACATTACTGAGTATGTGTATGTTGCTTCCGCTTCTGCTTACGTCGCTCGCGCGTGAAAAAGTAACACAAAAATTTTCTTTCGAGAATACAATCAACTGAAGTTCTGCTTGTTGCGCGGGTAGCAAAGAAATATATAGGGAGGGATGCGGCTTCGTATTTCAGACTATTTGTCCCTAACATGAGCCATTATAAACATTGAACTTGGCTTCGCTCTCAAGATCGTTGCGCGGTCGCAGGAAAAGTTGAATTGCATAGTGTTACATGTCCCAACCATCTTTGCATACAACGTTGTAAGAAAAATAGCATTGTGTAATTCCGTGGGGGAGGGGGGGGGGACTCCTATATATAAGAGGGTGGGGATGCTCGTCGGAAATTTTGAAAATGACCCCTAAAAGGTAACCGAATCTTATCCTGATGGGCGTGGCAACAAGTGATTTTTACCCCTAAATTAAAAAGGAACCAATTCAAAAACAAAATTTTAAAGAACCCAAAAAATATTAACTCCTTTATCGATGTGCTCAAGAGATACAAGTCAAATCATTGAAACTAGTCCCAGTAATGCTTATTTTAGGTATTTTATTTGCCGAAAAACACCCTTAAAGTTACCAGCTAAATCTCTGGTAGTCCACTACAGTCTGAGACACCCTAAAACCAGATCTCTGATTGTGACCCCTGAAAGGTACGACGAGCATCCCCGCCCATTTCTGATCTGAGTTCCCCCCCCCCCTCCCCCCCCTCCGTGTAATCCGTGCTTTAAGGTTAAACTGGTGTTGTTGTATTTGTCTTTTAGTGACCAACTGTTATCTTGGAGTTGACTTGTTTAACCAACCACCATTAACCAATCATCGTGGTTTCTGTGTGATATCTACCTTCATCGTGGCCTATGGAACCGTATTTATACTCTATGAAATCTACATCCTCGTTTGTTGCCGCAGAAACAAAGACGAAGCTTTGTTAGATACTGAAATCAAAGATGGAAAGAGGAAGAATCCTAATGCTGGCAGGAGAAAGGTAAATACACAAAAATACACTGACACTGTACTCTCTTTAAGACGAACATCCCTGACCTACCCTTTGAAAGTAGCTATTATTTGAGAGGTGTTTATCCAAGAGACCATAATACTAAGAGAGCTAGCGAAACTCAGTATTAATGCCTGTGTGATGTTCGCGGCGACTAAGGCTATTTTTAGTAACTTCGCCATCGCGCGCGCAAGGCTCTAAAACAAACAAGTCCATCGATAAATTTCTAAACCCAAAATTCAACTATAATCGGCAAGAATAATTCTGAATTCGAATCATACTGAACAATTTGTAGAAGTATTTTTATTTTCTCGTTCACAGGGTAACTCGACGGTTGGTTTCGTGGTGTACGTGTTCGTCATTCTTGCTGCGATCAGCATCTGTACAACGCTTCTATTTTTTCTTGTACGAGCAACAGAGAAGCAAATAAGGGGATAAAAACGTTTTGCGTCTAGAATCTTAATCGGTAGAAAAGCCGTTTCACGGCATCATTGTCGGTGCTAGAATGTATCCACATGTAAATAGTTAAAATTTAAATTAATTAAAACATTGTGAAATGTATGGACGTATCAATGTTTGATGATATATATATGAACCAGTCGAGCATTCTCTTCTCTCTCTCTCTCTCTCTCTCTCTCTCTCTCTCTCTCTCTCTCTCTCTCTCTCTCTCTCTTTCTTTATGTAAGAAATTGATAACCATATGAAATCCAATGGAAACGAGCATTATTGGAGGTGTGTTATCATAACAATAATATTCTAGACCACACTAGTCCTAGACCATATCCAGTTCTTCTTTACTAAGACTACTAATCTTTATTACGCGTGCGCGTGCATGCGCGTAGACAAAATTGGGTTCAGTTCAGACGACGTCTGTGTTCAGTTCTCTTAGCAGATTCTGACATCAATTTCTCGTCTTCTCACTCAACAGGACACGAAAATATAAATGATAAAACCAAAATTTCAGTAAATTGCTATATGTACTCAACTTACAAATCCGTCGGTGTGTAATTTGGAGTCAAGATATTTGTAAAGTTTTGTTGTAGAACTTACCATGCACAATGAATCCAAATTTTACTGAAACCTCGGCGTAAAATGGAGTTACTATAATATAGCTGATGCTATTCTGAAGTCCTCGGCGTTTGTCTGCTTAAGCTTTAGGATTGTTCCTGGAAATGGGTCTTCCAAACTGATAAAAAAAAAAAAACTTTGATAGCCATCCAGGACTGAATCTGATCTGTGACTTGTAATGGTCTTGTAAAACTTTATAACCTGATGCGCCAATCAAGTATCAACAAATCCCTGGATAAATGTATTGACTACATTTTGATTGGTTCCAAAATGTCCCAAAGGATTTGGGACAATCATATTAGCATCACAATGAAACTTCGCCGAATAGACTACCCCGATTAGACATTAATATCATTAAGTGTCTAGGTAGCGCAGCGGTCTAAGGTGATATCTAAAGGTATGGATTAGGGTCCGGATATCGTCTCCCTCCCTGGCCTTCGGGCTAAGTCAACTGTTATATGTAGCACCGGGATAGCGTGGATGGGGCCGAAATCTTCATCCGTAACGTAAGTCGATTCGATGTCTCAGCTTCTATGAATGTCTCGGGAGAATCGTCCCAAAATTTATTTTTCACTTTTCTTTTATCCTCTATCAATTAAAATCAAATGATTCAATATTTTATTCGTGTCCGGGGGGACCCATTTAAGTATTGCAGGTTCAATCCTTGCCGACGCCAGACAATCTTTTTTTTTCTTCTTCTTCTTCTTCTTCTTTTTCCTTTTCTTTCGTCTTTTCTTTTCTTTTTAGAGTAGAGCGATAGCACTAAAACCGTGAAACAAGTACTAACTAAAAAGTACAAATAGTACTAATGAAACAATAGAAAACAAAGGGTTTTGCTACTAATTGTCTCTATTTAGTTACTAAGTTATTTCACGGTTTAAGTGTTATCGCTCTATCTAGACTGCTGCCTTTGACTTGCTACTCATGATTTTTAACTTTAAACACATTTTATTATTCATTTTTTGTGTCCAAAAATCGACGCTCCCGGCCTGTCCCAGGCTTTCCCTTTGGTATGGTAAATCCTGGGTAACTAGTGTCTAGAGCCTCTCGGTCTAATGCCGAATGGTGGAGTTGCTGCAAAGATGGGTCTCGTTTATTTTGCAGTTTTTGGTAAGTTTTGCAAGAAAAACAGAGCCGATTGTTATATAAATGGTGTTCAAATAGTGCATGATTCACCTCTGATCTCTAATGTATTTAAGAAGTACTAATTTCAAATCGATAAAAACAACTAGTGACTTTGACAACTTCATGCAGTCAAGAACTCAAACTGAGTTAGTTGTTGGTCGTGTAGTGACAAATCGACGTATTTCAATCAACCTACAAATGCCTTTCGATCTATAATATTTTATTATTTTATTTAGTGTATTTTATTTAAAAAAAATTGTCACACTACTGTTATATTTCGTTAATTATTAACCTAAATTATTTTGAAGACTGTGTAAGTAAACCACAAAACCACTGAGGCATTTACTTCCGTGTTAAAACCTCCATTGTTTCGTTAACTATTCTAACACTTCATTTTGATTGAGAAAAGAGGCTTTGTTTTTGACTGTTGTAGATAAAATTCATGTACAATCGTCGATTGAATATCAATATTATCTATATTTAGCTTACATTTTCAGATTTATCTATATTTAGCTTACATTTTCAGATTTTTTAGGTGCGATGTTTGAGACGTCAGTAGTGGTTTTTACGATCGTTTTTACACTGCGAGGATTAGCCGAAATTAGTAACTAATTAGTACTAAATAGTGCAAAATCCTTTGTTTTCCATTGTTTAATTAGTGTTTTTTGTACTGTTTACTTACTATACTGCTGTTTCATGATTAATGTAACTTAATTGCTCTAGAGTGTCAGATTAGGTGTCTATTAGGTTACCTATTATTAGTGCTTAGTGATGGCACTTATCTGTGAAATAGATATTAGTCTAACAGACATTAGTAGACACTATTTCCATTGTTTTCTTTTGTTCTGATTAGACTATTAGGCACTGACTATTAGATTTTGTTTCACGGTTTAAGTGTCATCACTTATTATAAGTGTTAGAGTGGTTTTCATAGATCACTCTAATGAAAACCTTCTAGTGTTTGTACTCTATTAGTACTTACCAAGAATGGTTTTATTAACTCCTAAAACACAGTGTATTACATACATACATACATGATTGAGACTCCCTCAACAGGGCTTTTCAGCTCAATTTACAAATCCTAACTATTATTTTCTAGAATACAAATTTTGAGGATAAGCCTGGACATAGGATGCAACATTTTCTGCAACATTGTGTATAACATAGTGGTGCACCATGTGTCAACCCCTGCAACGTTATGCACATTGCATGTAACATTTACAGGGTTTAGGGTTGCCTTTTACTTCTGCATTATTACAGGGGATGGTGGAAGACACAGTGCAATAAATTTTATTGTGCTGTGCCCAATGTTGCAGAATATATATGTTGTATTGAGTATGGAGGCCTTTAGAGACACCCTTCTTCAGATCAAAAGATTTTATTAAATATTCTCATTAAATATAATAACTTGCATACATTCAGTTTTCAAGGTTCAAATTTTCACTTTCATTGGGTTGAAAGCTGAAATGCAGGGCTTATTCAAGAGGCTGGTATATTTTGGCTTATTCGGGAAATTCAGAAAGAAACTGACTTGTGGTTTGGAATTTTCCACTAGTTTAATTTTTTTAGGGCACTGTTCTGCTTTCTTTATCCACTTTTGTATCCTTAATTCTATTGAAATCTCTAATCTATAAATCACCTTGTGACATGTATTGGTTTTATCAATAAAGACTATTTTAATTAATATTAAAATTAATATTAATATTAATTAATATTAATTAATATTAATATTAATTGATATTAAAATATAATTCTTAAATATGTACATTAACTTACCCATCATAAAACCCTTAGCTAACCTTCTGAAAAATTCAAACCAGCAAAAAAATTAAACCAAAATTATTGTGCTCTTACTAGCTTTTTTTTTTTATATTTACAGGTGTTTTTGTTGCTGCAAGGTGCATATTGGCAGATAAAAGCTTAGATTTCCATGTGAGTAATTTATATTTGTGCAAGCCTGCAGCCTTCTTATTAATTGTTTTTGTGGAAAGTTCAGAAATAATGTTTTAGGTATTTGCTTTTTTAAAGTTTTATTGTTCTACATTGTGTAGATTATCATCCTAATGATTATCAGAGTAGAAACTAAAAATATTTTTAAAAACCAAAAAAGAATGCTGATAGTTGGTGGTGGTCCCAAGGGTATCTTCTTAACAAATAGAACAGCTTTTTCCGTGCTCCGTTCAGTAATACGTACAGCACACAGGAAGTGACAAGAGTACAAAAGAAGTGTAAGGAGAGCACGAGCCGTATCTCCACACTTCTTGAGTGCTCTCGGCACTTCCTAAGTGCTGTATTAATGAACGGAGCACGGAAAAAGATGTTCTATTTGTTTTATTATATATTTTGAAGTAAATATTCAAGAGAAAAAGTTTGATTTTCTCCGTACAAAAATTCAAAATGTGCGTGCGTGCGTCGAGCTCGCACTGCTGACATCAGAACTGTGCTCTGTTATCTGATAAAGCACAGCTTTCAGCCAATCAGAGCACACGTATCGACAAGGGTATATAATAAAAGAAAGTATGTGACATTATTCCACTGTAGAGCAAATTTAGTCTAGAGCTGGGTATCAATTCAAACTCCAAAGGGCAGCAAATGCAATAGGACAATGATATTCAAAGAATTTAGTTTGGAGTACTGTATTTGTTCTAATAGACATCCTTGGCCTCTATTTAAAAAAAGAGCTCAGCAAGGGATTAGTTATTAGAGATAGGTGGTTATTAGAGAGAGGCATTTATACGTAATACAGCAGCTGTAATACATGTAGATATACAGTATATTCAAGATAATGATAATAAACCATGTAGGAAAAGACAAACAAACAAACAAACAAAAACCACACACACACAGAAATTGGAAGGATGTGGGTTAGGTCCCCATCTGGAACTTTGATCTCTTCATTGCATGAATAACTTGTATTATATAAAGGTATATTTATCATATTTGGATTCTGTAGTACACATGTATAGAAGGGGGTATTTATTGGTGGTTCAGGCATTTATTTCAGATATTTTTAGGAATTGAGGTGGTATTTACTAGGGAGAAGGTGTATTTGATTGTAGGCATCTAATTTTCTTATAAATACAGTAGGGACATGGAGCACCACTCAAAACTCATGCAGTACCCCCTCCCCCTCCCAAGAACTGAATGACATAACAATTCATTAAAACCTTTTATGTAGGTTGACAAGTCAGGATGTCCTAAGACAAAGGGCTGTTACTCATTTCCTGAGGAATGTCAATCATCAAGAGACTGTGACTACCTTGTAACGTACGTCCCTAGCAAGGACTATGTGACTTTCTCTGTGAGTGCTAAAGGTGAATATGTAGCCTTTGGTGTCAATGACAAGTCAGCCATGGTAAGTCAAATATTAGGACAGATACAATTGTAGTACAGAAACACATATGGAGGGGGGAGGGGGAGAGTTAAGTAGAGGGTGTATGCTCAACCCTAGGAGATTCAATTTTAGTTGAAGGGGGAACATCAGATGTTAAATATTGACATCCTTTACATTTTAATGATTGACTTGTTGAAATGTGGGCACCCCAATAGACGTCCTAAAGTTTCTTGCCTCAATGTTCTCCAAATACAATCCTCTTGAGGAATAAGATTCTTTGTTCAAGGTGAACATTCTTTCGTGTCTTCCTAATTAAAGGATTTCAAACAAAGAAATGCAGTTCCCAAGAGCGACTGTATTAGGAAAACATTGAGGCAATCAAAGGAGGTCTGTTGGAAAACATTTGAAACAAGACTTGATCTGTCTGAAATATGAAATTGAAATATGGCAACCAATTTGAACTGTCATTGTTCTGGACTGACTAGCCTTGTATTCTAACGAGAGGCCAGTCAATACAAAACAATAGTTATATTCAAATTGGTCATGATATAATATTTTGATAAAATTTCAGTGTATTGATACTTAATGAATTATTATTATTATTATTATTTTTTTAATTAATTAATTTATTTATTTTTATTTTTTGTGGATTTCAGAGTGGTACAGACAGTATTATATGCTTTAAAACATCCAAAGGAGTTCGAATTCGGTCATTTTCCATTGATCGGCCATAATGCTCCCAAATATCCATCTAACAATGCCTCATTGGTCAGTATCTAATAGTCATTAAACTACAAAACATGCACTTTACATTTATCACCTCAATAAAATAAACGATTATGTTTGACAGTTGGATTAATTAGTCTTTTATCTTTGTACAGCTTCCTGCTGGAGTCCACACTATTAGCACATCCTTTGCTGATGGTATCACAAAGTGCAAGTAAATATATATGATCACTGGCCAGCCTTTTTACTAATTATTAATTAAATTCCTTTTTTTCTAAATAGGATAATTGAAGAGTCCCACCTGAAAAAAAAGTGTAGTGATCGTTCTCTGATGGAACACTAGTCTAAATTCTCCTTTGAAAATAAAAGATTTTTTTTTGGAGACCAAAAACCAAAAAATGTCACTTAGGGAGTTTTCATGGGTACCCCTTCATCCCCTTAATTATTTGATGCCTTGGATAATTTGTGATTTACTTTTACCTTCAGATTTCAAAGAAGTAAAGTCCCAACAAAGTTTATGAGCTATGATCTCCACCGGAATCTGTACATGGTTTTTGCTCGAGGAACAGTGAATGGTTTGTATTTAAATTACCTGTAAATTTAATTTAACCATTAGATTTACAGTCCAGTGAATTTGAATATTTCTTTTGCTGTAAAATGCAGACCTTGAAGGGCTGATCACTCAGAGGAAAAATGAAAAAAAGGCAAAATATGGGGAAAATGGGTAAAAAACGACTGAAGGGAAATGAGTAGGAAGTGAAAAAGAAATGTTAAAATGATATTAGTATCAATTAAACAAAATATAATGTTAAGTAAGATATAGAATATGAGCAGGAGACCTTTATGGGCATTTCAAATGGCAAGCTGCAGGCAAGCCATTTTGTGCCCATAAAGGTTGGATGTGAATAATTTATATTACTTATCAAACTTCTAGTTTAGTTGGTCAAGAAAATCCAAGTAAAAGGTGCACGCAAATCAGGACGAATCTCTTGCTAATTTAAAAACTCCTTCACAGTTGTGATTTTCTCTTGTTTTCTCATGAATTATTAATGAATTTTATAATGCCATGCAAAAAAGACACACATCCATGGCTCCTTAGGAGACAAGAGAGCAACAGTTTTTAAGCCATGCAATCAAATCATCAGATTTCACTAGACTGGTGCATATTTATATTATAATATTGCATCATAATATAATATTTCATTGTCTTATATTGCAGACAAATTCATTAATAAGCACAAATGGAGTGACAAGTCCTGGAAAATGGTCAATATCTCTACAAAACTAGAGATTGAGGGAGAAGAGTTTGATCTGTTACTGGCTCATGGTAAAGACCAGACAAATACAATGTATTTTTAATACGTCACTCAATAAATTTATAATTAATCAATGTCAGCAAATTACAGTATGTGCTTCAGAGGCAGATCCCTTTACAACTACCTCAGTCTATAATACACTTTTTGAGGGAGTGTGCCCCCTCCCTGCTCTCCATCCTCCTCCAAAAAAACCTACTGCCATTAAATTTGGTTAATTTAATCAAGCAAATGTCAGGGCTGTCAACTCTCCTGGATAATCTGGGAGTCTCCAGATTTTGGGCCGTATCTCCTGGTCTCAAGATTGGAGCCTCAAATCTCCTGGATAATCGATCGCTTGAATCTTGAAATCACTGCCATTTTAACCGAAATATATGGTCTTCTTTACCCCTCCCCCACTAAGCATGAAAATCAAGTGCATACGTTTTGTGTCTCAAAGATGCTGTTCAACCCCCCACTGAGCCTGAAAATCGATCAAACCTAAGGAAAAATGGCGATCTCCAGATATGAAAGCCTTGGGGGTTGACTAGCCCCGAAAGGTGTTCTGCTTGGATGTATGACAGCCTTGTTGTCAGGGGGAGGATGACACTCTTGGCAGCCTAATGTTTGGCAAGGAAAGGTGGGAGGGGCAAGGTTCCTTTTCAAGAAAGGGGGTCAATTTGGAAAGACACCTAGCTGTGGAAGCAGAAAAGGCAAGCAGCTCAGGGGAGAGGTAGGGAGCAGTAAGGCAAAAGGGTGATGGTGAGGCTTGAAAAGCCCTTGGGTGGGGGAGGGGGTTTGAAGGCTTCTAAATCTTGCTTTCTTTGGGAGTATGCTTTTTGGGTAGAAAAATTTTACCAAGGCTTCTTTTTGGGTACATGTACCTTGCAACTTTGTTGTCTAAATTGTCTCCATTATGAGGAGATACAAACAGGCTTTTGGTAGTTTGCTTAGACAGAATTTTTTGGTGTGGTATGCATTGCAGCCTTATTGGCCTTTTTGGAGCTTATTATTTAGCTTATTACTTTTATGCCTGGGTTTCCCACCTCCAAAAGTTTTTAGTTGATCAGTAGCCCAGAGGGGGATACTCCATTGTAAAAGGATTGGGTATGCTTGTTGTATCTTTTAGGGGTAAAAATCAGTGATTTGGTATCTTTTAGGGTGTTAAAATTGTTAAAATTGTTATTAAATGGAAGAAATTTGCCCAACAAAAGCATGTCGACCATTCAATTTTATGTTCATCATGATAATATTCATTAACTTGTTATTGCTGGTATCTCTTAGGGGTTAAAAATTGTCCAGCCACGCCCTTCTTAAAAGACTTCCGGTATCTTTAAGGGGAATTTTTTAAAATTTCCAACAAGCATACCCGATCCTTTTACAGTGGAGTCCCCCGGAATCAGTAGGTCTTTTTCATGTCAGTATAGATACATGAACATGTAGCTCAGTGAGATCATCCTCAATCCCCTGGAATTGACTATGAATTTACAATCTCATGGGGAATTCTTTGTGTGTTTTAGCTGGACTCATGTTCTTGGCATGGATTGGCTTTGCAACTGTTGGTATGTTTACATCTCGTTACAAGAAATCTGCTTGGGGTGAAAAGAAGCTCTTCAATGGTCATATTTGGTTTAGAGTGAGTAACAGTTGTAAAAAAATAGCAAAGTTTTCAAGATGATGAAAAACTAAATCTGTTTTCTTGCAGATTCATCAAGCTTGTATGTTGACTACAATTTTGTTGGTAGTTACTGCTGTAATTGTCATATTTGTCCATGTTGGAGGATGGGCCGAGGTATGAGAAATGTGTTATCTACATTATTGCCTGAAATCATATCTGAATTTTTGTCACATGTAGAGATTAAAATTCTGTTCCAAATTTATGTCAATTAAAATCATGCTCAGGGACTTTAACAAAATAATTATACACAGTAATGACACTAACATTATAACTGTTTAATAATCTCCTTTGTCATGGTCAGCCTTCCTATAGTGCATACTATCCACAAACAAATGGCTCTTACTGGCCTTTAAATGGGATAATTATATAATTCATACTTGTCTTTCTTTTTTATGTCAACCTAAATCTTATCTTGTCTTTTATAGGGTGCACATCCTTTTCTTGGAATATTTATCATTGTATTCATGCTTGTTCAACCTATAATGGCTTTCTTCAGACCAGAACCTCAGTCTTACCAGTAAGTAAAGGCATAATGGGGGTGGTACATGTACGTTAGTGGTGGCTCGTTTTATTAATGTTTGGTTTTATTATTGCAGGCGCTTTATGTTTACATGGGCACATCGTTTTGTTGGCCTGGCTGCATTTGCTCTTGCAAGTAAGTTTTATTATTCAAGCCTGTAGCCAGCATTAAGGCAATCAAGACAATTGCCTTGGAAAGTGTTTCTCATTTCCAGTAATTAGAATAGAATAGAATAACTTTATTTAGATACAAGACATTGAATATGAGCACTGCTGCTTGAATCATTACTAATTGTCCCCCAACCAAGCCTAGTGATCGAGTTATCATCACATTTTCTGGCCTAAGCTACCGTATGCCTGGGAGCAATTTGGTCTGACTATGGGCCTGTTATTACTTTATCATGACCAGTCTAAACTAATGAATAGTTCATTACAAGTGAAAGCCTTATAAATGTATGTTATTATATAATTGCATAAAATAATAGAATAATATTAATGTTTTTTAATAGAGCGCAACTATTTAGTTATGGACAAACTAATAAGAATTCACTGAGGCATGAACTACACAAAGAAACACACAGACAGCTAGATACATTGCTATTATTTGCACTGTTCTGCTTCACTGCTACCACTAGTTTGTACAAATAGTGCAATTAGACAATACTGTACATGTTAAATATTATTTCATGGATATATGGTGTGTACTCTATGGTTCCAGTTATCAACTGTTTCCTGGGAGTTAACATGGTTGATGAGTTAAAAGAGAAAGGCACAGCTATTTTGGCAGTCTTCCTGGTATTGCTAGTCCTCTTGGTGGTGGTGTATGAACTGTTTCTATTCCATGAAAAGACACCAGTCCTTGCACCA
The DNA here is from genome assembly GCA_029948255.1 of Telmatactis stephensoni. Taxonomy (NCBI): domain Eukaryota; kingdom Metazoa; phylum Cnidaria; class Anthozoa; order Actiniaria; family Isophelliidae; genus Telmatactis; species Telmatactis stephensoni. Next base: position 105,807 of record JALIZF010001715.1, on the reverse strand, counting down.
TTCAGTGTGGACAGCGATGGACAGGACAATGTAGAAATCAGGACACCTGCTGACCAGACAGTTAATGAGGAACCTACAACACCCCAGACACAGGATGACAAGGTGGGATTCTTGTTATTAGCTTAATTTTGTACTTTTACAGCATGAAACTCAGAGCTACTATAATTGTATAACCACTTTTAATGTAATTTGCATATTTTTTGTCTTGCCATCCTCCAATTAGCATTTAAACAAAAGATACTTTATTACCATTATTGTTGAAGTGCAACCTCTGAAGTCTCGTTTGGAAACTTTCATTCAGATGGACATCAATCAAATCACTTGGCTGATACAAATAATTTGCGATTCCCAAGAAAAAATGCCTCAGATTTACAATAAACGTTAAAATTGCACATTCAAGCTAATATTTAATATATTAAATTACCTTGCAAATTCTAGGCATTTTTCTTGAGAATCACTATTTGTAGAATATTGGTCAAGTGATTTGATTGATGTCTGTGTGAATGCTAGTTTCAAATCTCGACTTTGACCTTCACAGGTCGCACTTCAATGATAACAGTAGTAAGAAAAGAGATGATCCTCTGAATCTGACTTGATGATTGCTCAGTCAAAAGTATATGAATACAGTATGTTATGGCTAGTCATTCTTTTGATTTGCACTGTAACTATCTCTCTTCTGTTCCATACCAAATGCTAAATACATTCTGTAGCTGATGGGCCCAAATATACTGTACATGTGATGAACACCAGTTCTTGTCGTCGTCCCTCACATCTATGAACCAGTGTACAGGCATTGTGGAATTATCTCCTTTCTAAATACATGTGCTGACCAGTCAACTATAAAGTATACAGCACTCTTACTGAAACTATAATGAGATGGAAATCTCTGGTAAAAACAGACAGCTAGTAAGTGCTGGTCCTTTAAGTGTATCATTACAATAACTAATATTGTATTTCTTTATTACAGCGTGCTGAAACATACCGAAGCGTTGCCTATATTTTCCTCATTACCCTATCCATTGTCTGTTGTTTGGCATTCATTATTGTCCTTGCAACAGTCTACTGACATCACTCTGACAACAGGTAATATACATTTAATATCTAATTGCACATGTTCAAATTTTAATAGTGATTTTAATGATATCATCACTTCTGATTGCAGAGTGCAATGGGAGGAAATGCTCAACTTCAGATGAAATGTTCCTTTCCATCGTATTGTCCCCAAGACCACAGTTTATTTTCAAATAGTCCTCTTAGTTTGTTTGTTTTCTGTAGGATCTTTCACCACAACCACAACCACAACCTGTGAGGAGACGTCATTTTCTCTTACCTTCCTAGAAGCGATGACTCATCGTTCCTAAGGAGGTAAGAGAAAATAATGTCTGCTCGCAAGGTACACAACAACCACCACCACCACCACCATTACTGCCTTTGAGTAGATTTCATATGACTGTGAAAATGGCACCACATGGTAACAGCACAGTTACGGCAGGAATTTTGAATGTTTTTACAGACATCACAGCACTGACATGGCCATGGCATGGCACAGGCCCGTTTCACACTCATACGAAATATGCTCTATGAGCATACAGTTGTAACCACAACATCACCACTGCCATCATATTCATCATTATCATTTTTTGTCATAATTTTATCAGTGTAGCAGTCATTGAACTACAATGTATAACTGATGTATTATACATATACATGTACCTTTGGTTACTAGTAATAGTCAACCATCATCATCATCATCATTATCATATTCATCATCATCATACACTTCAGCATGTGCACTTTTATTCAGGACAGTCTGCAGATGTTGTAATATTATTATTGTTTAAGTACCCAAAATAGGTGGTGAAGTTGACAGAACAAATAAGAGCTATGTGTGTGGAAAATTGAATTGAGGATAGTAGAATATGAAATTGTGAGTTCAACAAAAATTCAAAATTTTACATTTGCACAATCAAACAATAGAAATAATAATAATAAATAGTAATAGAAATAACAGTAAATAAATACAATAGTAATTAAGCCAGATGATATGCATTGCACTGTGTGTAGTGGCAGGATTCAATTAAAGAACAATTTTATTTAAAAGACTGCTGAGGTGCTGTAGATGGCTTTGTTACTTGAAAACATTTACTGTGATTTGTAATTTTTCAATACAGAATTAAAGAAAAGACCAAATGAATATTAATACATTAATTTTGATGAAATAATATAGATTAGACCTTCAATAGCCTTTGGAAGGCATAAATAAATAACAGTTGAATAGAGATAAATTAAAATTGGGGGGGGGGGGGGGGGGGGGGGATGGGGGGGGGGGGGAGAGGACTGCAATATTGTTGGAACTTGCCAACAGCATTATTTGTAGAAAACTGTAAACCTAGGATTTATGTAAGATTGCTTCATATTTTCTTCATTGTTTTCATTGTTCAATGCCAAATCTGCTTGCACATCAGAAATCTCTCAGTATTTTATGGGTTGTGTATAGACCCAAGCAAAATTAATCCTTGTTTGAAAACAAAAGGATTGTTGTCATGCCAACAAGACAAACTCAGACAATAGTTGCCATGCCAACCAATGAAATCTGAGTTGCCATACCAACTACTAACAATAATAAAGCAAACTGTGCCGTGAGCTGTCATCCCAATATCACATGATGCATTTGCATGAGTTGCCATGTCAACCAATCTGCCAAAGTTGCCATGTCAACTGATGTAACCAGGGCCATTGTAATAAACTCAGCCATGAGTTGCCATGGCAACCAATCTGCTAAAGTTGCTATCTCAATTGATGATTAAACTGGGACCACTTATTTTGCAAACTTGGCCATGAGTTGCCATCTCAGCTGATGAAACTGGAGACCATTGTAACTTACTGTATTATGCAAACAGCCATGAGCTGCCATGCCATCCAATCCACCAAAGTTGCCATGTCAACCAATGTAACTTGCCTGGATCAATGTAACTTACTGTACAAACTCAGCCATGAGTTGCCTTGCCAACCAATTCATCAAAGTTGTCATGTCAACCAATGTAACTTGCCTGGATCAACATAACTTACTGTACAAACTCAGCCATGAGTTGCCTTGCCAACCAATTCATCAAAGTTGTCATGCCAACTGATGTAACTAGGACCACTGTAACTTACTGTACAAACTCAGCCATGAGTTGCCTTGCCAACCAATTCATCAAAGTTGTCATGCCAACTGATGTAATTAGGACCACTGTAACTTATTGTGCAAACAGCCATGAGTTGCCTTGCCAACCAATTCATCAAAGTTGTCATGCCAACTGATCTAACTAGGACCACTTGTAACTTATTGTGCAAACTAAGCCACGCAGTTACCTTGCCAACCAATTGTTCAGTTGTCATGTCAACCTGATATAACTAAGGATCATTGTAACTTACTGTGCAAACTCGGCCATGAGTTGCCTTGCCAACCAATCCAATCCCTCATGTAAACCAGTTAAAGAATGTGCATTGCATGCTACAATGTTCCAGCTCCGTCCACAGCACAACTTGTGCAAAGACAGTCTTTCGGTTAGAGTTTCTACACTTACGGCAGAGGGCAGATCCTGATAAATAAATGTAAGAGCAGAGTGAGTACCAGTATTTGAAGAGGTCTCTGCAGAAGTAATGTAGCATAAGTGATCTCTGATCACTCAATTCTCCTTAGAAAATAAAAGATTTTTGGGAGAATGACTGTATACTTTGATCAGAGTTTGTGCACTGATGTCTTCACAGTCTATATATTCAATACATTACCTGTTTGTTGGCTAGAATAAGTAGCAGTGCATCCCTGAGACGTTTCTCAGCCATTAGTTTTGCAAGTTCATCTTGAGCTTCTGAGAATCGCTCAACATTACTACTGTCGATAACAAAATATGACCGCTGAAAGAAGAAAAAAGAGATAACACGTAGAGCTACAGTGGTTGTTGTTGGTAGGTTTGTAAGTGCAGAAAATATGTGATTTGGTCAGAAAAGGGACCAACCTGTGCATGAGTGTTCATTTTAGAGAGGTGGCCATCTCTGCTAGGCAAGAGTTCACCATTTTAGAATGTTACATTGTATTTCCTCTGGGTATATCATTAGCCAAGATGCAAACTAGGTTACTATATACTGTATATACAGTACTGTACATTTGTACCTTGAGTATTTAAGTAATAATGCCTCCATAGTGGTCGTAACTTCTGTAATCCTCCCACATCCCAGATGGTGAACTTAAGACTTTTGTGTTCAACAGTCTCAACATTGAATCCTGGCAAAACACAAAGAAATGACAAACTAATTACTGTACATCATATCAATGCTGTACATTAAATTGTTGAAATAAATGGTATTACAGTCTTTTACCCTGGTCTAGGGGGAGGGGGAGGGGAATTAGCAAGGCTTTGGTATGCTAAGAGGGGTGCAGACAGCAGGGCTGGATCCAGGCTAGGTTATCTTTCAAGCTAGAGGGAGTGCAGAGGACCCAGAGAGTATTTTGGAAAAATGGAAAAATCCAGCCACTGATAGGTCAATATTACCTAATTGAAGACTTGGTTCAGGGTGAGATGGGAAGGGCAAAAAACACACCTTGTCAAGTGGCAACCATATCCCCCCTTCCCCCTCCATAATTATGAGAACATGCATTTTTGCATTTGGGCCTCTAGTCAGAAACAGAATGTACTGAGATGTGACTGTGTCAGTGCCATGTACAGTGTGATTATAAAACATTCTAAATTCCTGTGTAAAAACTGTGACATATTCCATTGATTGAACAACAGTTTGCATATACTATCATGAGTATGTGTTAAACTGATAACAAGATGCTATATTAACATTCACTCAGGCTACAAGGCAGCCCTGGATTAGTCTGCACACTTGCTCATTTGATGACCTCAACACGGATTGAGACTTGGTCTAATACAGGTAGCCCAAGTAAAAACCAAACTTACCAATGGTTGTTATGGGAGACACAAATTCATCCTGCTTCAGTTTAAACAAAATGGATGTCTTGCCAGCTCCATCAAGTCCAAGTGCTACAGCTCTCATTTCCATTTTAGGCCCTATGTGAACTCTATTGTCTTTAGTGAATGCCACAGGGATCCCAGAATCTGCATTGCACAGTTGTGCAATGTCAATAAACTGTTGTTGTTGTTCTTGTACTGTCTCAAGTAAACTGTGAATGTTGTTACGTGCTTGAATTACCTATTTATAAAATGATTTACATTATTGAAGTTTACAATGTAATTTTAAAATTAATAAATTAAAGAAATAGTACAAAGTTCTAAGGATGACTGATAATATTATTCATTCAAATGGTCAGTAGTTGATTTGCAATATTTTGTTTTTGAGTAATTGAACACAAAGATACTACATGTAAAAGCAAGTATCCAGTGGTGAAAATATCTTAATTAATAGGTATTTTATTTCTCCTTGACTCTGTGCTATCACTGATATTAAGAGTGGGCTATTATTTAGTTGTACATGTAGAAGATGATATCATTTAGACTGCAATCTGTAAGGGAATTTCCGGGCAGTGAATGGAACCAGTCTCGACTGCCAGAGTGGCAACATCTTACACATAAATACATACTACTAACACCTCATTTCTTAGGACTAGTTCTGGCTAATGCTGAGAAAGTTCTGTATGTACACCATAATTTGGAACATAGACATCGGCCTACCACTTTACTTCAAAATACCCTAGTTGTCTTCTTCAGGAAAAAGCAGATTAGTGGTCGTCTTATATGTACAAAGTACTTGCCATTAGATAATTTGGGATGTTATGATTGGTTTGTTCATCCCATGATTGGTAAGTTACCATGGTTACCATGCATGGGTAAAAAACCAAACAGAAAAACCATTCACAAGGCAAATAATCTGCATACTTGCCTCTGCATCTGTTCTCTGAAGAGATTTCTCACACTCCAAGCAAACAGAATTAACTTGTGAAATCAAAACAGCCATGTCTTCTTGTTGTTGTCGTAAAGAGAAAAGCTTCTCTCTCACATAGTTGTCTACAACAGCTAGTCCTGCTTCTTCTTGCCTGTTGACAGTCTCACGCAAGTCATCAAAAAATGCTCGTATTCGGATGCGAGCCTCTTCTGCAGTTCCTTGTACATGATGTTGTACTAGAATCCCTTGATCATTTTCTTGGATTAACTCACCTCCTAAGAATATGCAATATTTATGTAAGAGATCAGCAGTATTCATAAGCATGACATTGTAAAAATTGTGGTGAATAGTACAAATTCCTTAATTGTTTCCCATTGTTTAATTGCCCAATTTCATTATGACATACATCATATATGACTCCACAGCTAACTGATACTGTGGTAAAATGAGTGCACATGCATGACATTTCGTGGGTTTACCCAAGTTCACATCTTTACCACAGGGATCCCAAGCAATATTTTTAGAATTTTTGTCAATAGATTTTTCTGTATTTTTTGCCAGCAAAGTATACAATGTATCATGGCCAAATGTTTTCAATGTGGAGGCATTTTGTAAGTAGCACATGCATGGTACATTTTGAAGCAGTGTCCAGGCAACTCCTTTTTTCTCCTTTTGGGATCCTTTGTTGAAAGCACAGGAAGCCCAAGAACAGAGAAAACAGGACTGATGCCTGAGGAGGTTATACCAACCTTCAATGCTTTCAATAACTGATGCAAGTTTTTTGGATGCTTCTGTAACTTCAGTAGTAAAAGTTCTAACATGCTGGATAGCATTAGTTACAGATGATCTCATATTTTCTGCTTCAGTTTCTAATAGTGCGTGCTTGTGATTCTGGTGCCTGTTGATATACATGTAAATCACTTGTTTTACTTTGGGATATACAATGTATCTGTAGATGAGCCTCTTGATTTAAGGGGTTTGAGTTCACATGGCCTCTTAGCAGCAATGGCCACAGTCTGTATAGACCACTGCACAGCCTAGTAGCCAGCATAGAAGCAACCGGGCGGGGCAGTTGTCTTTCCTCCTGCTCCAGTGTCACATTCCCCCCAAGGACAAATTCCCTGGGACCCTTGTCCAGCTTTTGCATTCTGGCTATTGGCTTTGATTGACTATATGCACTGTGTTATGTTATGAAGTAGAAAAAAATGCTTTCTTCTTTCATTTAATTCCCTTCCATCTCTTATTCTTATTTGTCTATCTACTTTTCATTGAAATTTTACTTAAAAACAAAATGTACCTTCCATAATCCTTGCACACAAAACACATCAGTGAATTTTCCCTGCAAGCTTCTTCAAGGCATGTAAACTCTATTACATGAGTTGAGTGGAGAGGACATTTTGGCTTTTCTCTTGGCTTCTCTGATAGTGGAATTCTCCTATGTTTTGTCAGTGTTTTTGTAGCATGAATATTCTCCGAACAAGCTAAACATAAATCAGTGCCGCAAACAGTACAATATACACTTGCTTTATGGGCATCATTCTCATCGCAACGGACACGCCCATCGAGTGTTTCTTCTTCAGGTGTTTTCAGTGGTCCTGTAGATACTTGTAATTTCTCTAGAAGTTCAATCAATGCAAAGTTCTTTTTCAATCCCCATACTCCAGAGTCACTGAGCTCTGTAACTTGTCTGTCGAAGGGACAATGTAGTGTCCGTCCATGGACGGGTAGTCTTGTTAGACAGTCGTGGCATACTGTGTGACCACATAACAGTAGTCTAGGGACTTTGTCGCCATGCAGCTGGAAGACATCCTCACAGACTCGGCATTCAAGTACCTAGAACATAAGGGGTTTTTACTTCTATATTAGTGATTTTTATTTGACCTATTATCATTAGTATATATAGCTGTTTCCTTCTTGCAAAGGCCGAAGGGACACCATAGCAGCTTACACCAATACATTACTGTGAGCTGTAAAAAGCCATAATTTTATCCACTTAACTAGATTAGGATTTATCCAACGTATACGGTATATAGCCCTATCCACCCTTTGTACGAACTGGGCCCAGTAGTCTTTCCCGAGTGTCAAAGAGCCGTGTCTAATTTCATAACAATAACAATGAGTGTTAATTAGTCTATTGGCCAATAACTCATGGGTCAATTTAACACCTGTGTCGCACAAGCATAGCAGAAATAATGGAATATTTGTGGAAATGAAAATGATTTATTTATAGCTACTAAAACGACGTCCAAAATAAACATGCAAGTACGATTCAAACTCCACCCTAAGACAAACACTTTAGCTAAGCTTCGATAAATAAACAGAGAGCTAGAGACATATATTATAAGGCATGCTTGATAACCTAATAAAAAAGTTAAATCTAGAAAAATGATTAAATTAGCAAAGCTCTGCCACAGTACAAGCAAACTTACATTTGAAGGACGTGTCTTGGATGACGCTGGACATATTTCTTCCAAGTTTGACGCCATTTTCTCGACTCAAAATCGTCAAACCATTACTAAATACGGTACCAATATACATAGAAACCCATACCTGAATGACTGTGTAAAATTCAAGCAAGTAAATGTGAAGAAAATCCTTAAAAATCTTCAAATTTTTCGCCGACTTTGTTTTCACATATACATGCGACGACGATGTAAACAATACTTTGTACAGCGGTTATGTTACTGCGTGCGCATATGTTTTATGAGAAAACGCATTACTGTGGGCTCATTTCTTGTAGTAAAAAATCAAAACATGGATTCTGGTCTTAGAGAAAGGGAGCATTACTTGGCTTTAAAAGGTGATTCTTGAGGATCTAACCATCTAAAATGCTGTATAGATAATCCGACTTTTTTGTACTTTCATAATTTTAAAATCGATGTAGGTCAGACTAAGCTTATATTTACATTGCTATAGTTAAGATTAACTTACCAGCTTGATTTGATTTTCAAAGAAATTCCAAGACCATAAGTTTATTATATGCAAATTATACTGAGCTTTAATTCCATGAGTTTATATTGATTTTATCATGTAGTAATGCGGCTTACCAAGCCGTCCATGTATACCAATGTTCCTGTTCAATGTGAAGAACAAGATCTTCCTGGACAAGTATTCAAAGACTCTCATGATGCTGATATAGCAACTATTAAGAATGTATATAACTTTGCTCTGGGAGATCTATTGGTGTTGCCACAAACATTTGGGTATGTAGTTGTCATTAGGTACATGTAGAGTATACAATCATGATACCCCTTTCCTCACCCCCTGTCGGCCAACAATTATTCTCTACTTTAACCATTACAAGGTAACCAGATTTTGAAAATGGCAATAATGGTTGGGGGTCTCATGACCAGATATGTTTGGTTGTGAGAATTCACTATTCTTAAGAAAGGTTGATAGTTTATAATATGTGCATGTTGCATTTATTTTTATTTTATTTATTTATTATTTGTTTGTTTTTAGGAATATATTTCTTGGCGAAACATTTTCAAGTTATGTCAGTGTTCATAATGATAGTAATCAGACTGTCAAAGATATTGTCATCAAGGTAAAAAACTTAATAAAAAATATATTAAAAGTGAAGCTTGATCAAGATGCAACTTCTCCTTTGAAATCTAAGAGCACAAAAGGAGAACTTAGAACTTGATCAGGGGTTAAACTTACATTATATGCTGACTAACATCATAGCTCTTAACTGAAAGAATATTTAAAGTGTTGAGATCAAAAGTTTGACTTCAATGTACATCTTGATATTGCTTTTCTCAAGACGGACCTCCAAACATCATCCCAACGACTCACTCTATCTGGTGCTGCCAATATGCCTGTTGCTAAACTAGACCCCCAGCAAAGCTTTGACCAAGTAATTCACCATGAAGTAAAAGAACTAGGAACTCACATGTAAGTTACTACATTTATGTCATCCGCAATGTAACAATTACTGCTTAACAAATGATACAATTAGTTGAATACTGGGTGGATGCTACCTGGAAAGCACCAAGTGACTACCTTCGAGCAAAGTGTATGTTTCTATAGTGAGGCGTCCTTGATTAATGAGGGCACCTCTGCAAGGCAGACATCTCTATTTAATCAGTTATCATCCTAGCTGAATTATAATAGCTCTCTCTATACGTGTATGCATTATAAGAAGGATACATGTATCTTTCCAAAGCATGCTATAAAAGCTATGCATGCATTATTATTTATTGTCCAGACAGGATTTGACTCCCTATTTGTTTAAATTCATCTTTGCATGTTTAACTATATGAGGCTGATATATTTCCAAGACAGACAATTACAGCTGATTCACTATAAAAAATTATCAGTAATTGAAGTAAGTTTATATTTCTTTTTAACAGCCTTGTGTGTGCTGTAAGCTATTCAACAACTGCTGGAGAGAAGATGTATTTCAGAAAGTTTTTCAAATTTCAGGTACGGTGAAATTGAGCAATAGATTGCCATTGAAATAGTTACAAACTTGCAAGCAAATTTGATCAAAATTTCATTTAATGTGATATTTTACTCATTAGGTTCTAAAACCATTAGATGTCAAGACAAAATTTTACAATGGAGAGGTTCGTATTCACTTTTGATAGCAATGAACTGAGGGTGCATTTATTTTTACTCCAATGGAGAGAGAGAGAGAGCCAAGATAAAGAGTACCCTGTTGGCCTCAAGTCCATCAGCGTAAAACTGTTGCAAGTCCACAACATTAAATAAAGTTCCTTAAGTTAATTTACCTTTAAGGTTTCTTTTTAGCTATTATTGAGCTATAATTGGTCTTGTTTGTTAAAAGTTCTCCTAATTTTATTTTTCAGGATGATAGCTTATTTTTAGAAGCTCAAGTACAGAATATAACATCTAGTCCCATGGTCATGGAATCTGTGCGACTTGAACCATCACCATCATATAATGTAACAGATCTTAACTTAGTTGATGCCGATAACAAAATATCAAGGTATGTATAAATTTAGTACTTATTAATAAGTGGTTGGTAAGGTGTCAGGAAGTGGTTAGTAAGGTGTCAGAAAGTGGTCGGTGTTGGCAAATGGTTGGTACAAGGTGTCAGAAATTGCTTGGTAAGGTGTCAGTAAGTGGTTGGTAAAGTGTCAGTGAGTGGTTGGTAAGGTGTCAGTAAGTGTTTGGTAAGGTGTCAGTAAGTGGTAAGTAACTTGGAAAGGTGTCAGTAAGTGATTATAGGATGTCAGTAACATGTTACAAGTGGTTAGTGAAAATGTCCATAAATGAATACACATAGGATATGGAAGACTGGTAGGGTTTATGAGACATCCATTCCATAAATGAAAATTATATTAATTTGTACAATGCCTGTTTCTTTTCTTTTAGTGAAGAAACACCAGCAGAAAGTGTATTTGGTCGTGGTTCATTCTTACCCCCAAGTGACACAAGACAGTATTTGTACATGCTTACTTCTAAAGCACCTTTTGAAAGAAATCCAAAGGTAAAAAATATAAATCCAAGAGTAAAGTCACATTTTTAGTACTGGGCTCCATGTGACTCATGCTGATTTGTAATACAATACAAACTAAACTGTTTGCTACTTTTCGTTTTTTTTTTTTTGTTGTTGTTGTTTTTTTTTGTGATGTCGTTTTGTTTTTTGTTTTGTTTTTTGTTTTTTGTAGTCAGCTTCTGTAGTTGGAAAACTAGACATTGTCTGGAGAACAGCATTTGGTGAAAGAGGAAGACTGCAAACAAGCCAGCTTACCAGAGTGGTAGGTTCCTGTTTGGCTAAAGAAAAGAAACTTAACACTTGAAAATTTATACATTAATTGACGACTGGTCAGAATATTAGTAACAGTCTCGAATGCCAATAAATTCTTAGTTTCATTGTTACAACTCATAACTAGTTGTGTTGATTTGTCAGACACCAATACCCACAGATATTAAGCTGACAGTGTCCAGGATTCCTGATGCAGTGCCTGTTGAAACAAGATTTTCTGTAGAGTTTAAACTAAATAATACATGGTAAGTTATTCAAGTTAATGCGGATCAAAAATTTCATTTAGTGAGCTGTTAGTATGTACATTTTGATGGATACATGTCTGATGAAATAAGGGTGAAAAAACAGTGTTTCTTTCTCTATTATTTTCTTTTCTCCCTTTTTCTCCCTTTTCTCCCTTTTCCCCCTTTCTTTTTTGCCTTTTCTCTCTTTCTCTCTCTCTTTTTTCCTTTCTTTTCTTTTCATTTGTTCTTTCTTTTTTCCCATAATTTACAGTGACCGTAAAATGGACCTCCAACTCTTTATGACCAAAAGTAAAGATGGCTCAATGATGTGGTGTGGTACTTCTGGAAAGGTAAACATTGAGGATGTTCTTCTTCTTGTTGTACTTTAAGTTAGTATACAAGTATTCAACTGCATTACATTTACTTCTTTGTAGAACCTTGGGTCTCTAGTTCCTGGATCAAGCTTAGACCTTAACCTAAATCTTCTCCCCCTATCAGCAGGACTACAGGTAGGCCTAGGTTTTCCAAAGCAGGTACAGGATTTCTAAGGCTGCAAGGAGGGAGAATGGCTTTAAGCTGGTGATACATGCTGCAAATTTTTCTCATGCTGGCAATGCAATTTTAGATTTTGTTGCAGAGAAAAATTGCAACATCTGTCATCATGCTGCAACATTCAGTATGAGCGTGCAATGTTTAAAATGTTGCAGAGAAAAGTTAAAACATTTGAACTTTCTGCAACAATTTTTTTTGTTTCGAGACATTGTTGCCACCTATGTTGCCAGACATGATACACTCGGCAATTTTGCTCTCACAACAAAATCCCTAAAATTGCATTGCAAGCTCAAGAAAAAATTGCAGTGTGTACTGCCGGCTTTAGAATTGTGTTGCCATAAAACTTGCAAAAACTTTTGAACAAATTTACAGTAACTACTGTATGGAATTTTTTGTAGCCAAAAATGGTGATGATCCATAGTTGAATGAGTAGTCTATAGTCCATTGTCTAGTCCAGCCCTTTGTCCATATTAGTCCATTCTGTGGTTCAGTTTCCGGTACAGTTCAGAGTCCATTGTCCAGTACTCCGTTTACAACATGCTATCAAAAAACAAGACAGTGGCTGAATTATTTTGTAACAAAATGTTCTTAATTTGCTTTCAGAGTGTAAGTGGATTAAGAGTGGTTGACAAACTGTCTGGTCGAACTTATGAGTTTGACAATATTGCATCAGTCTTTGTGTATTCATCCTTAAAATCCCCATTTAGTACAATGGATAATTCTATTTTACAAAGCATTGAATAACAATAAATATTGTATAAAGTGTAAAATATTATCAAAATGATTTAAAAAATTAAAATGTTGCATCTATAAAAAGATGTCATTTATTGCTGGTTGCAAGTGATGTCACGTCAGCCATTTGGATGAGCTTTAACGAGATTTCTCATTAGCGTCTGTTGTTTGCTCATCCAACGTGAACTGCTTATTTATTTTTGATTCTCAAGGGAATCAAAGCCTTCAAAGGTTAATATACAGTGTCCACTCCATTAGAATGAAGCTTGTGACTTATTGAAATTATAAAGAACAGTAAAACAAAGAATACAGTTGACAAGTAGAGCAAACATACAGTTAATCCACATCTTCTTAAATCACAAGCCTCATTCTAACAGTAGTGCATGGCCCAAAGTGTGATTTGTGCTTCCATTTGGGCCATCAGAATAGCATAGAAGGACTATATTCACTAATAAATAAAGGGGTTGTGCTGATTATAGGATTTATTATTATTTATTTTTGTATTTATCTATTGTTTTATGCACGACCCCACAAGCTACCAGCTTTAACTATTATCGTGTGGAAATAAAGTTTATTCATTCATTCATTCATAAAAAGTATGAGAGTATAGCGTGCATTTAAAGTAGCTCTAGTGTTCCTGCCTCTGCAGGCAACTCATTTTCACTGTTGGGATTCCTGTGGTAGGGAAAAGAAATAAAGGCAAAGGAAATAGGAAGAGAAAATAAACAATGTACAGTTCTATTGGACCAGTCTTGACTAGTGGCCTGACTGGCATTAGAGCACGCCAGTAGTGTACTCAATGAAAAACTACCATGAGACACTTTAACGTATCTCACCAGAATTTTTAGGTACAAAAAAAGGTCAGGTTCAGACCTAGCGACCCTTTTCAAATTGAAATTAAGAGGCTGTTAATATGATGCCAAGTTGTCACTTGTAGTCGAGATAACTCTTGTTTTAGTGAACATTCCCAAGGAAAAGAAAAGGAAAGAGTTATCCCGGCTAGCAGGGCCAACTTGCCTTCATATAATCAGAGCTTAAATCTGTTTTCTGAGAGAGCGAACGATATCATGAGCCCTATCTCGTCCTGTGAAATATGCACCATGGACGTAACCATTATATAATTCATGTGTCGCCTCTCCTGAGAAATAAACTGTCTGAACGTTTTTCTGCAGACTCGAGTAATCATGACTTGACATTGTTATGGGTACGTTGGCCCACGTCCCTAGAAAAAACTCGTCTAGTTGCCACTTAGGCGCATACAGGTCAATCATTTCTGGTATATTATCACCATAAACTTTCCTCAAAACTACCATTATTTCAGCTCGAGTAATTTGATCATCTTGGTATTCCAGTCTCTGAGCTTCTTGTTGGGTTACTGTGATTAGCAAGATATTTGTTCCTTTAGGGAGCCGCAAGTGTGCTTCGAGATTTTGCCAAACAGGATAATACCCTCGGCGTTCAGATGCATAGAATATATATTCATCGTCGTCCCAAAATTTGTCAGGAAATTTGACAAAAATCTTGGTGTACAAGGCCATATTTAGCTTAAAAATAGCTTCCAATTTCCAGGCGGGAAGATCAGGAGAAAATTGCACCATTCCACGTTTTAGTACTCCAATACTGAAGGTTACCAAAGCGCGCTTTGCAGTGAAATTACGACCATCACTAGTAATAACTGTAACACCGTTTTCATTATAAACTATTGATTTTACTCGAGTATTCAAGTTAAGCCTTGTGTCGTTTTGTACCAAAAATTCATCGGCCATTTTTTGAACAATATAGGCAAATCCCCTTGGATCGGTTATAAACATTTGCTTTCCTGTCTCGTTTATAGCCGACTTAGTCTTCATTTTAGTTCTGAGAGCGATATACTTCGGAGGCACTGCGTATTCAAAATCCGCCATATAATATTCATATACACTTTCTTCGGGAGTTTGAGGTCTCCATCCAGCCAATTCATAAGCAACACGCCAAGATACATCCTCTTGTCTATTTTTCCTTCTTTGTCGTCTTATTTGCTCCATATTTGAAGTTGCTTGTTGATATAACGATTTTCTCCCTTTAATTGTTGTATCATCACCTGTTGAGTTCCTAATAACAAACGACCCCACTTCAACATTCCCTTTCAAACCATATTTCTTAGCGAGATCTGTTAGTGGGTTATTTTTGGTTCCTTGAATCCAGTTGGCTCCAAGTTCTATGGTGGTGCCATGAAATTTCATGCTTCGCATTCTGCCACCAATTCTATCTTTGCCTTCAATAATAATAAAATCCTTTATGCCTTCGCTGTGGAGAACTTCAGCTGCAGCGATTCCAGACATCCCAGCTCCCAATATCAGTACATCTGTGTCATAATTATCTGATTCAGTTCTTGAAAAAGTTCCTCCAGAGGGGAGAAAATAGGTAAAGCAAAGGAAAAAGAAAGAAATATAAGGTAGCGTCATTATTCGTGAAATGTTATAATATAGAGGTGTTACTTCTGGCTGGTTGTATTATTGTTTATATTCTATATGATAATTTTTGGTATTTGGTCAGTGATTGGTTATCAACTGCTATCATAAATTCATATATTCTGTTCAAAACCTACATCTCTTCTCATGCAAGTCCTTATTACAGTGATTGACAGAAATCGCGAAAGAAAATAATAATATTGTGTATAACAAAATAAACACAAAATAGAGCAATAGAATTATGCTCTTCCACCTGTTAGTGATATAACTGATGTAAAAACAGAGCTCTGTAAACCTGTTCAAGCTAGCGTCCTTGACAACCGTCGTTAAGCAACTCACTGGAGTTCCACCGCCAGGTGAAGAAACCAAGAGCCATGCAGTGGGAGATGTTCGTCCAAAACGTCGACAAAAACTCAAATTAAAATTATTCGTTTTTATGGCGTTTAAATATGTTTTTCATAAAATCTATACAAAATCTATACAGTGGATAACTCTTATCCATGCAGTGGATAACTTTATCCAACCTTCGTACAACCGGGCCCAGGTCTCTACAGAATCTTATGAGTTGTATTTGATCGTTAGAAAACAAAACTATTCTGCACTGATAAAATTGTCCATAGTTCAACTAGTGATCAGGTCACTGCCTGGAAGCCATTTACCAAGGCATATTGCATCCACACAGGAGGAGTTATGCATTATGGATTGGTGATCAAGGATTGATCATGCATGACACGTACTACAGGAAAGCACAGATAGGCCTACCCCGGGCCTAAAATCGCCGTGATCTTGGGCGATATTTGGCGATATTAAGCGATAATGGACGATTTTAGGGCCCGGAGTAGGCCTACAGATATCATACATCCATAGTAGTCCAGACCCAGGCCTCTTTTTACCCCGCTCCGCTTCGGTAAAACAGAGTCCAGAAGAACGTGCATGCGCATGCGTTACATGAACCAATCGGCACCGTAAAATTTTGGTGTGACTAGTACTGGTTACAAAGCCTTTCGACAGGTCATAGATACAGGGCTTGAATTTGCTCCAATTTGGGTAAAAACGTGTGTTTCGTACAAGTGAAGGCATACTTAACTACCTCGATGAATTCGTTTTCAAAATGAGCCCCATGTAGCTGATTTAATTCAGATAACCTTTCGTCTAACCCTTCGTAAACATCAGCCATATTGAACGATAGCCCAATCTCGTACCCAGAGCCTGCGTTCCTCTTGGTCAGCGACCGAGAAACGAGAGGCTCTGGCCAACACAGTTATTTGGAGCACTCTGATTGGTTGACAGAACAATAGAAGGAGCGTTTGAATTTTACATTCTTCGCATATTTTGAGAATCGAGATTTCCCGGAATTACCCTAAATTATTACTTCCAGATCGATTTTCGATAAGTAAAATTGTTCAGGGTAGCCTGAACCATTGTCAGAATATAAAAAGATTGTCAGACTACTTCATGTCGAGAGGATGTGAGCAAGCGATAAGATTTAGTGCAGTTTTAATTGGAGATTTGTGGCCCGTCGGTCGTTGAAGGTCGTGCTTCGAAGAGGGCCGTTGGACTATCGATTCAAATTCACTTCACAGGCTTCAAAACGTGAAATAAATCACACAAATGACTCAAATAAATATCATTCTTTACCTCTGAGTATATTTCTAAATACGGTGCATAAAAATAAGCTCTCGATCAGCAATTTTCTGTCACAGATTGAGCTTGACATGCGCAGTTAAGCCAAGTCCGCAAATAGCGGACTAGAAATTTGTGTTGGCCAGAGCCTCTCGTTTCTCGGTCGCTGACCAAGAGGAACGCAGGCTCTGGGTACGAGATTGACGATAGCCTTGTAACCTGATCACACCAAAATTTTACGGTGTCTGATTGGTTCATGTAACGCATGCGCATGCGATTTCTTCCGGACTCTGTTTAGCGAAGGGGAGCGGGGTAAAAAGAGGCCTGGGTCGGGACTAACATCCATAGGAGATCAATAAATGCTCCTTGGGTCTTCCAGATCCAAAATCCAAAACCTGGTCTACACAAATGTATTTTAGTTGGATTTAAAAATGCTTTTTTCTGTTTTGCTCACTAAAGTAGCATTTTCTTTAGTCTAAATTTAGAAATTAAAATGAAGAAAGATGTGTTTCAGTCCGAGTTTTCAGATATATCTGAACTATCGTGTACGTGGC
This sequence comes from Telmatactis stephensoni, assembly GCA_029948255.1. Taxonomy (NCBI): domain Eukaryota; kingdom Metazoa; phylum Cnidaria; class Anthozoa; order Actiniaria; family Isophelliidae; genus Telmatactis; species Telmatactis stephensoni. Next base: position 88,046 of record JALIZF010001715.1, on the reverse strand, counting down.
TTACGTATAGAGCGTGAGAGAGGCGCTCGCTTACAATGGTTAGTATATATGACCTGATAACAAGCTATGGAAACGCAAGTCTTGTAATCAGGATTCAGTTGCATAAAACGTAACATCGAGCGTAACCGCTAACGCTGTCAGACATTACTAATAGTGGTTTAACTGGGTTGATGAACGTTATGATAATTAACACAAGTTCACATTTACGTTCATTGAGTTAAATTTTACGCAACTGGCCAGGCCCAGGCGTTTCTCTAACCAACGAAAACCAAGGGGACTTCCATGGCTCGATTATGGCTGCTTATATCATGACTAAACATACAATCTTAATGAGCTTTTATCAGGTATTTTTAAATTCATAAACAGAAAAAGAATTACCATAGCTGGAAAGAGCATGCTAAAAATAGCAAGACAGTGAAGTTTGAAGGAATTCAATCTAAAATTCGCGAGAATGTGAATTTTTGAAAAGTGTGAATTTGTAAGAAAACCTTTGCTGGTAGTCATCTCTTGCCTACCAGCGAATGTTTTCATACAAAATTTCGATTTCGGAAAATTCATATCTTCGTGATCATGAGTTTGAAAGTTACTTCATTCAAACTTCACAGTTTTACTAATTTTGACGTGCTCTTTCCAGCTATGGTAATTATATTTCTGTACTGCGACTTTTGGAATTACATGATAAAAGCTCATTGTATAAACTTTTGTACAGGAGTCCATCCAGGACTCGTTTTAGCCAGCGCAGCTGGAAAAATGACACCCTGGTTAAATGAAGTTTGCTTACTTACTATCGTTAATCATGTTTTTCAACCGAAATCTCAGAATGTTGAGGCAAAGGCATACCAATTCTCAAAACGCCCCTTTGGGATCCCGTCAGTAGCATCTTTCAAGAGACCATAATACTAAGAGAGCGAAGCTCAGTATTGATGTCTGTGCCATGTTCGTGGCGGCTAAGGCTATTTTTAGTAACTTCGCCATCGCGCGCGCAAGGCTCTTAAACAATAGAATTCAAACGGTCCCGTCCGCGCGCACGTCAAAAATCAAATTCTATTGGTCGAGGGACTTGCGCGCGCGATGGCGAAGTTACTAAAAATAGCCTTAGCCGCCACGAACATGGCACAGACATCAATACTGAGCTTCGCTCTCTTAGTATTATGGTCTCTTGCATCTTTTCAATAAATTTTCCACCGCAAAGCTTTATTAGATTTTCAGCTTCAGTATTTTCACCCACAGGTACTTCCTCTTCAACATCTCTTCAAAGAGGGCTCGGTTTCAGTAAGACTTGAATTGGGTGTTCTGCAAGAAACTTCTCAAGATCAATAGATCAATATGGTCTTTTTCTTTGTCTCTTTTGGACAACAGACTGCAGACAGCGCTTATGTTTGGATGTCTTCCGTCAAGAAAGTCAAAAGCAACTGTTTCTCTCAATTATCAAGTTTGATCACTCAGACGAGGATAAACATGAATGGCCGCCATTTACGTAATAATTGTAACCTTTATCTCTATAAGTGTAATACTGAGTGATATCGATTTAAATCAATGTGATCGGAAGCTTGGATAGCTTATATTTAGCTTATGTTTGCTTTTGGGTGTGGCTCTATATCCAGGATTGCTTTAGGCCTAAGCCTTTAACATTGTGCAAGATTTCACATTGACACCACGAGAGGAAAAATCTTTTGTACAATTTCAATATATTTTATCAAAAGATACAATAAAAAAATTATTGTTGTTTTTTCAGATATAATGTATTTCATAGCTATAATTCTCCAATTAAGTAGCCATTAGAGCGTGTGGCTCTCAATTAAAACTTACTCAGTATACTCTGCCTTATCAGTATGCTTAATTACACGTTACTTTTGTATTAACACAAGATGCTCTTTTTCTCTGTTTCTGAGATGATTAATTCCATGCCCATCGATGTGTAAGTGGGCGTGGCTCCATATCCAGAATTACTCAGGACATAAACCTCTATCCAAATTTCATTCTTGCTACCCAAATTTGAATCCCCGATTCGATATAAAAACTGCACCATTTTACTAGGCTACCAACTTAGGGGCGCGGATGTGATGAGCAAAATGCGCAGAACAAGGTGCGCTTAAAAGTCACTTTTGGCCATAGGAAAAATCAAATTCCATTGGTTGCGTCTTGCACGGAATGTGACGCCAACTCCCTGTTTGGCATCAATCCATGAGTTTCGCTCTCCAGTGTTCTGATCTCTTGGCTTGCAAAAAGTTCATCAGTTTCTTGACAGAAAGCTAGCTCTACTAGAGTTTGTGATCCTCGTCTGATCTTCGTAAACGTGTTAGCTTTTTGAACTCTTACCATTCGGCTAATGGTTGATTTTAGTACACAACAACAATTTTCTTCGTGTAATTTTATTAACTTTTACTATTTTACCATACTGATTATAATAAGGTTAGGTAGGTCTTATTCGTATCTTATTTAAACATGACATTATTGCTTTTTAACAGTCGTGGTTCGCAGGTTAGGTCTCCAACTCTTCAATATGACCTCAGTTTCTAAAAAGAAGACAAAAAGAACTAGGAAAACCACTAAAAGTAAACTTAAGTTAATTAATGTTTGATAACATTCACTAGTCTGATATTTATTTCATAGATTAAGGAGAACACGAAGCATTGTATGACGACCATAATAAGGATGTCTGCGTAAAAGCTCACCTGCAGGATCAACGTCCTTGGAGCTTTAATTTTTGCCATAGTAGGCGATGAACACTGAATCATTTGGATCACGCTCTTGGAGCTTTTTGTCACCGCCGGTCTTGAACGCTAGATGATTTGGATCACGCTCTTGGAGCTTTTTACCATAGTAGGCGTTGAACGCTGGATTACTTGGATGATGCTCTTGGAGCTTTTTGCCATAGTAGGCGTTGAACGCTGGATGATTTGGATCACGCTCTTGGAGCTTTTTGCCATAGTAGGCGTTGAACGCTGGATTATTAGAATGATGCTCTTGGAGCTTTTTGCCATAGTAGGCGCTGAACACTGGATCATTTGGATCACGCTCTAGGAGCTTTCTGCCACCGCCGGTCTTGAACGCTAAATCATTTGGATAACGCTCTTGGTCGACTCTTGGAGCTTTTTGCCATAGTAGGCGTTGAACGCTGGATGATTTGGATGATACTCATGGAGTTTTTTGCCATAGTAGGCGTTGAACACTGGATTATTTCGATCACGCTCTTGAAACTTTCTGCCATACTTCCCAGGAAACACTAGATGCTCGTGATGAAGGTCTAGCCGCTTAACCTCCAGCTTCGCAGCAACATCATTAACCATCAATGTAAAGAGAACTGCGACTACAAGGTACTTCATGTTTTTTCAATGGCGTTGATCTAAACAAATACAAATACTTCCTAAGCGCGTTAATATCTAGTATCAGTGTAAAACTGAATCCTACCGTTCCACTTTAACCGTATAAATGAGTATTTGTTTCGTATCAACTGCATGTTTTCCTTCTCCGAAATGTATTTGTGGAATTGAAAATGAAACAGCTATGCATTATTTCTTTGTATGTCCGGCGTTACGCTGCTAAACGTAATTCTCTTCTTACCTCAGCTACACGGCAGATTTGTGGCACTTTATGCATAGACAAATGCTTCTTCAAAAAGGCAAAAACTCAATTGGTTGCTATGTGGTTGTAAGGAATTAGATTTGAAAAAAAAATTCGTAAACTGTTTGTTGAAGTTCAAAAGTACATTGTAGCCGCAAATTGTTTTTAAAATCCTTTTTTTTTGTCATTCATTATACTTTATTTGTTTATATAACTTATGCTGAACTTTTGGATGACCGTGTTTTGCTATATTTTTGTGTTATTTATGTATGTGTATATTATTTTCTGTTGTTTATGTATGTGTTTATTATTTTCTTTGCTAGTTTTTGATTAAGTATTGTAAAAAATTGATGTGAGCCCCCAAGTTAAGCTAAGTTGCTTTTGGGAAAAATATGTTTAAAAAAAACGTGTAGGGAGTGCCGAGGTCTTTACATTTTTGACGAGAACGTATGTGCTCTTGTAGATCAGGGCAGGCTATGTCTCAAGTCAGTTGTTACTGGACAAAAGGTTATACGTCAGAGTCGAGTAGAAAATGTTACCTTTGAACGGAATTCTTTGCTCTTCAAGTCTTGTTAATGTCGTGAAGTCTCAAAGAATAGCTTCAACGATAAAGATAGAGTATAGTTGTACTTTGTGTTAAAATAGTTGTTTCAAATAATTTTCTTAATTGACAATATAATTAATTTGACCTGCATGTTTTTCGACCAATCATTATTGAACATGTCAAGGCCACTGAATAACAACAGCAGCAAGACAACCCCATTCATCAACTGTATACTGAACAGTAGACTTTTTCCCTCCTCGCGGTTGTCCGCGGCTCACGGCGAAAAGAAATAGCTCACGGCGAAAGGAAATAGCTCACGGCGAAAAGAAATAGCTCGTGGCGAAAAGAGTTAGCTCACGGCGAAAAGAAATAGCTCACGAAAAGAAATACAACCAAGGATTGAATGGGTTACCTGTGGAATGGAGGAAGTTGGTACGAGTTTAGATATCCGCTATTTTGAAGCAGTTCGAAGGACGTATGCCCATTTCACGAAGATGACAAATTTTGTTCCAATTGTATGTGGGAAAGGTAAGCATATATCCATAAACAAATGAAAAGTTACTTACAATTGCAATCAAGGAATGTGTTATGAGGGTCTGAATGGGGGATCACCATATCAGTTAACAGCTAAATTTTCCATTATTTGTCAGTTATCAGTTAAATATTTGGACCTTTCACAGTTATCAGTTAAATTCGTGTTAATAATTAAAAGAAACTAATTTCTTCTGAAGATTATATATATAAATAGAATAGATATTAGGGCAAACATACCAATTTTGAGTATGTGCAGTGTTCTTCTTTCCTTGAGAGAAAATAGCCTGTGATAATTCATCACTTAGTACATTGTACAACTATACTTCTACCATGGCATGGTTGTTCTTGTACAAGTCAGACAAGAATACTTAGGTTCGATTTTCGTCAAGCCACTGGCAACGTCGAAATTCGATTTGGTTCGACATAGTATTTAATAATTAATTTAGTATCTGAGCTACAGGTTTTCATTATCACATGTTGACCTTCCTAACAATTTTTGGCCTAATTTGGATAAAAGAGCATAATTTTTGCCGATCCGTTTTTTGCGCTTGTGCTGGGATAATTCATAATTTTTGTCATAATTTGGAAAAGAGCTAGAGTATCATTTTTGCCGATTTCATTAAATGAACAGTGCTAGCATAATTTAGGATGAATAAGCCCCTCAGGGATATTTTGATTCTATTTGATTTTAGATTCTAGGCCTAGCGTTCTCCTACATCAAGATGACTGCACATACACCCATTGGGCTTATTTTCAAATCACTGTAATTGCACTCGCACGATTTTGCTCAAAATTACTACAAATGAAAACTCAACAAGTTAGTTGGTAAGCTTTGTTTTGTCATTGTTAGAGTGCTTACAATATATCCGTGCAAAACTTTGTAAGAAATTGCAATAATTTGCATTAATTACACAATAGAAAACAAGGATATCGATTTCGCGCTATTTAGTACAATTTAGTTCGCTAACTCTTTCAAGGATAGAGTGCTTACAATATAGAGTGGTGGCACTTAATCCGTGAAATATAGGTATTAGTCTAACAGACATTAGTAGACACTATTCCTATTGTTTTCTTTTGTTTTGATTAGACTATTAGACACTGACTATTAGATTTTGTTTCACGGATCAAGTGCCATCACTCTATCCGTGAAAAAGTTAGCAAACTAAATTGTACAAAATAGCGCGAAATCCGGTCCTTTGTTTTCTATTGTTTAATTAGTACAAATTAGTGCAATTTCTTACAAAGTTTTTCACGGATATATTGCAAGCACTCTAATCTAGTCAATAGAAATTTTCAGACATTTACAATGTTGGGCCACTAAGCAAGATGTACAGCTTGGGCTACCTGTGAATCCACGAGTTACCTACGTCATTGGCGGTTTGATTGGTATATATTGGTCAGACATTCGTAATGAATTTTAATTGATAGAATCCTGTAGGGTGCCAGAGATCTGCTTTATATTATCTGTATAATGGTAGTCAAAAAAAGAAGAAGAAAAAAAGAAAAAGAAAAAGAAAAAGAAAAGAGAAAGGAAAAAAAAAAAACCTGAGCACATGAGAGACATCATTCGATAAGGCGGTATAACTTCAGCTTAAAGTCCGTCATTCCCAAAGCCGTAGTTCCTGACTTGTTCTCGCAGGCCTAAAAATTATTTTAAATGTTTCTTCAGTTCAGGAAATAATGACCAGGAAATGGACGTGGAATAAGCTAAAAGGTAGTTCGAAAACAGAATTTAAATGATGCTGGTTTTCTTCAGAAAGTCATATCAAATAATTGTCAATAAAAAGTTGTCATTCGCAGTGTAAATCACAGTTAACAGTTATTTCATTAGTATTAGTTAACAGCTTTGAAAAATATAAATTCTCAGTTAATATAACAGTTAATCTAAAAGCCGTTTCTCAGTTAACAGTTAACGTTCAGACCCTCTTGCAACGCAACAATGTTGCACGAAATGTTGTACGGTTTTGTTGCCCGTATTTCAGTGCCTTAAGCAAAGAATTAACGAAACTAGTAGTCAAAGAAACTTGACTTTTGTGGTTTAAAGAAGAGCAGTAAAGGTTTAGAACCTAAGAAAATGAGAGCAAAATGATAGTTCTATAGAAGAATTTTCTGAGAAAATACTGAGAAGCCAATCAAATGTTACGCGCGCGCTTCAAAATACAACGAATAACACAGAGCTATAGTTGGACGGTTTATTTTCTTTTAAAAAATGAATGTGTTTATAAATAGGAATACAATGATTCCGTTAATTCCGTGGTTTAGACCAGCCGGCACGAAAGCGACTACTTTTGATGCGAAGTTTGGCTAAATCATTACCAATACTTAGGAAATGCTTGAAAATTGTTTGTCTGTTAATACTTGAGAACCGATTTGTAAAGTAAACTGAAAGCGACTTTTGATACGTAGTTTGGCTAAGTCATAAGTGATATTCAGGGACACATTGATTGTTGTTTGTCTGTTAAGTGGAGATTTCAATATCGAGTATTTCGTTTTGGATTAACGCTCAAATTCTGTTTTTACTGATCAGATAGAAATTGATCTACTTAGGTAGATACAATACCTGTTTAAAGCACAGTTTTTGAATTGTACAAAGTTATTATATATCTTGTATTTTTTATTCAAATTTAGCAACTTTCAAGCAAAATGTAAAGAATCATATATAGCAATTGAGCAAAAGAAGGCCTAAACTAAAACTCGTTTTCGATTTAAATTTTCACTTTGGATTACTGACACTTTTTAAAATCCAACTTTATTTATCAAAAAATAACCTAAACGTTCTGAACGTAATAACTTTAGCTTTGTTACAGTTATTCTTCAGCTGAATAGTTTTTGTTGCCCAATGCCTTGAACGTGAAAAAATCTCCTCTTAATACTTGACAACCATTTGGGAAAGTAAACTAAATTAAGCGACTTTTGGTGGGAAGTTTGACGAAATTGGTCATTGTTAAGGATCATTTATAATAGGTGTTTGTCAGAGAAAACTAGACAAATGATTTGTGAAGTACACTACACTAAAAGCGACCTTTGAGATGCGAAGTTTGGCTAAATCATTATTGATACTCAGAGAATCATTGAAAATTCCCATTTGTCTGTTAATACTTGAGAACCGATTTGTAAAGTAAACTGAAAGCCACTTTGATGCGAAGTTTGAGTAAATCATTCAGTATTGATACTAAGGGAACATCGATTGTTGTTTGTTCGTTAATACTTGACAATGATTTTGTGAAGAAAACTTAAAGCGACTTTTGTGATCAAGTTTGGCTAAATCTTAATCATTGATTGCTGTTTGTCTGTTACAGTCAAAGAAAACGGCTCAAGCTTACCCCGGCGCCAGACATCGAAGGTTCGGTTCATTTTTGCGTTATTGAAGTCTCTATCTTTTGAAGTTTAAATTTTCCGTTACGTTATGCAAATTTCAAAACAAACCTTGACGTCAAATTTTCAAAATGAATGGAATCTTCGATGTTTGGGGTAAGCTGCTTGAGCCGTTTTTATTTTAATACTTGAGAACCGATTTGAGAATGATGATCAACGTGTCTGGCGGGATCCGGTGACCAAAAAAAATTTGAGCACAGCCTTCAGGGAAGAAAAAGAAATCGTGCACAACAAAAGTGCCAGAAAAAAATTCGTGCCGCATGTTGAAAAAAATTCCTGCACCGCCATGAAGGACAAAAAAAATGTCCTGCACAAAAAAATTGCCCAACCCTCCCTCGAAAATCTAATGGTCCGTCCTTAAAGCGTTTAGTGTTTTCAGAACGTATTTTGTAAAGGAGTTTCAAGCCAGTGACGTCACACGTGGGTACGTGCATACATCATCGTGTACCTGAGAGCCATCTTACCAGTATTTGCACGAACAAAACATTCTTTCTTGATCCTGTAAGGACTTTTTGTTTGACAACGAATGAAGCTGTTTTAGTGGCAAGTGGATTTGTTCACTTATGCAAATGACTACAGTTTTTGTCGTGTTTGTTTCCACGCCCCCAGCCTCAGTGTTCCTGATCATTTGTGAATGGTATTAAAACCGATCAAATAAATTCCATTTGAAGTATAATTATACTGTATCTTTGTCAAGAAATTTTGGGTGCAATCATACCATATTTTGTGATTGATGTTGTTCTTCTTCGCAACTTTAACAAGAACAGCAAAGTATTCCGTTCAAAGGTAAAATTTTGTACTCGATCTATAGTTATACCTTTTATCCAGTAACAACCTGTGAGTATGAGTGTCCAAAAATGATTGAGAAATGGCCTGCCTTCTGCAAGAGTACGTCAGACGTTCTCGTACACAGTTAAAGAACAGGCGCGATTTAGTTACACGCTCATATGATTTTGAATATTAACGTACTAAGTTAATTCATTTATTTTTCAGACCTACGCCATTACAGACATGAAGTACCTAGTTGTAGTAGCCGTTCTTCTCTTTACATTGATGATCAATGATGTTGCCGGTTATGGTTTGGCCGACGAGATTAGAAAATGGCTCGGTGATAAAGGTAAAGTACTATATTTAACGGCAGTAGTTCCTTTAGCACAAGCTAATCTCCCTGGAAGCCGGTGCGGCTCTTTACCCCTTCTTTCCATCAGTACTCCGTTTTAAGGATATTTACAGAACTTAAAGCTATACAGAATGGAAAGAAGTCGAAACAGTGCGAAGTTAAGTTACTGGGATTCGAACGCGGGACTTCTTGCTCTGAAAGCCGTGCTCTAACTTGAACTGAGCTACACTTGTTCTCACACACGTGTTGCCTGATATGCCTAAGGTAATTCGTCGTAGATCGAAATAATTTAGTGTTTGCCAAGAAAGATACGGCAAAGAAGTCCTCAAAACTATGATTCAGGTAATTTGTAAAATGATCCTGGTCAATCAATAATACTAGTAGCAATTTTTAAATGAGTGAAAACTTTATTATGTTGAACTGAACCAATGACCATTTTTTTTCTCGTGACTTTTTTCTCTTTGTAGTTTAAGCACGTACGATTAGATGTTAATCAGGCGGTCAAAGATCTAATCGTAACTAATTAAGGGATTGTGGCGCTCAATTTCACAAGCAATGATGCCGTAAAAATAAGACGTACCTTATATACCTTATATATAAAGATAAACATTAATAGGTAAAACCTTAACTAAGGACTGATATTTTTTCATTTTCAAGCATTGACCGAACGCAAAAATCATTCAACTTTAGAATAAGTGTTCTCTGAGTTCTCGGTTTCTGAATCACTTTTCCGCACTTTTATATTATTATGAGGAAAACCAAGATATTCTTGTGCAACTTGTGCAAGGTTTATATCGACTCCCAAAATGCAGAATTTAGTAAAGGGTGAAATTTTCCCTATATTTCGCGGCTTCTTCGTCGGGGGTTAAGGAAGAATCAATTGAATAACGGTTTGAGAATGCTTTGGAATAATGAACTATTGAATGTGAAACCCAAGGAATAATAAAAAGATGAAAAAGGAATAATGAATTACAGAAAAATAGAAAAAGAATAAGGAATAATGGGAAACAGTTAAATGATGCATTCTTGACAACACGTGTTTGGGAATTCTTGGAGATATTGTCACGTGACATGTACTCATAAACCAAGGCCAGCAAACAATTGTAGGTATAATAGTATGAAAGAAATCACGAAAATAGTCATTATTATTATCACTGTCAATTGACGTTGTTTGGATTTTGATCAGATAGCGCTTCTTTATCCCGGATGTGCTCATCCGTTTGCTCATGGAGAGTTCTTTCTTTCTCTCTCTGACCGAACGGATGAACACAACGGCCGGGATAAAGACCGCTATCTTCTGCCATCTAAAGAGCTGCACTGATTTCCATCACATCAAATCGCTACTGAATTTTTCACCCGACTTGTTTGCTGATTAACGTCCAAACAGCGCCAATTTTGGTCTAAGTGGACTCTTTTTGCCGGCCGTACGGATGAACACCTCGATAATCGACAGTGATAGTATCGGGAATTCCGTGCTATTTGAAGAGGCCTTTCAATTAATCAAAAGAGAAAAAACAGAACTAAAGAAAGCGGGACAAGCCTCAATGGAGCTTGTGCTATTCAAATAACTGTCAGTTAATTCTGTTTGCTTTGCCTGACTGATGGTTTGAAGTAAACCAAAATACTGCTTAATCTTACTGTAGTTTTGCCTTTTTCAGTGGGGGTATAACCGTCCATGAAAATGAGTATTTTCGCGATTTCTTTCATACTATTCTACATGAACTCATGATTGTTTCATTGTCAAACTACATTTATTTCCTACTGGAACATACACACTTCCTGAAAATTCGCCCTCCTTTTGTTTTGTTTTCTATATTTATCCTCACATTGGACATAAACGGTATTTATCTCTTTGTAATTTGTAATTTATTGTTAAATTTGTTTGTCAATTCGCGTGCAAATAAAGAATTGTTGTTGTTGTTGTTTTTTGTTCCGGTTTTCCGTTCCCATAGTCTTCCAGGCAGTATATTCTAAACTAATAAATGCAGTGCTCTACGTATTGCTCTATACGTATTGCTTTTCCACTGATTTACTTGTAAGTCTAGTCCAAGACTGGTACGTAGCTGAGCATCTTCATAATAGCTTTTAAGAGGGGAATTTTTTTCAAGTTCGAGCAGTGAACAATAAAAACTCCTGAGATGAAGAACAGCCGTTTTACAAAACTAAAATCATTTCTTTCAGAAAGTTTAAGTTGTTTGTAAGTAGTTTTGGCCGACGAAAGTTGAATCAAAGTGTTCATCCAAAGCGAAAATTTGGATCGAAAATGAGGTTTAGGCCTTCATTTGCTCATTTGCTGTATGATTTCTTTATATATTCAGCTTGAAAAAGCTTAATCCCAACACGTACACCTTCTATAGAAAAAGTCTTTGTACAATTCAAAAATGCATTTTAAACAAGTATTTTATCTTGGTATACATCAGTTTTTAACCGGAAGAAAAAGAATTTGAGTGTTAATCCAGAACGAAAATTTGGATTAAACTTGCACCAAGGTCTAGTTTTTGGCGCTTTTCGCCATTCTTGCTCGTCATTAAATTAAGAAATATCCTCTTAATGTGCACTTTTCTTTAGCAAATAAATGAATAGCTCTCGGATTGTGCGTTCACTTATCAGGATACAATTGGTAAAAACGAAGTGGTTAAAACTATTTACCTCATTGCAAAATGTAAAGTTTGCAATGTAAATAGGTTTTAGCCTCTTCATTTTACCGCATAGTCCGAAAGCTTGATCATATTTATTCTATTCACTTTATTTGCTGAAGAAACACATTTAGCTTAATTGTATCTCAACAGTGTTCTATATTCGCTAATTCAATGTGTTTCTCACTGTTCTTATTTATCCGTTCATTTTTTATTCATTCACTCGTTCTTCTATTCTTTATTCCCCTCGTTTTTCTATTCATTTGGTTTACAAGATATCTTTACCGCTGTCCACTTTACTTGTAGACACGTCAACATCGTTTTTCTCCAGGATTCTTCAAAGGGCAAAGATTTACAAAGGTTGGTGTATTATACTAATAGGGTAGAAAAATAAATGTATATAACATCATTTATTTTTCCAGGCTCTTCTCTGCCATCTCGTGTTGACCTCGTTCTCATCTTGGACACCTCGTCTGCAGTACGTGGTCAGCGGAAGTCTTTGCAAACATTTGCTTATCGCCTCGTCAGTGAGTTTAGCGTCTCACCCTCTACAACAAGAGTGGGTCTCATTCTGTGTTCAGCAACCCCTCATTTGCAGTTTGGTCTAAGCAAGTTTGTCAACAGGGAATGTACACTTAAGGCAATAAAAAGAATGAGGTGAGATAGACTAGGCGCAAAACTGAAAAAGTCGATCGCAAATAGTGCAGAAGGCATTTTAGGGTAGAAGCTGGTAACATAACTATTCTAAACTAATTTTTCATGCTGAATCCGAATATGACAGTTACCAAGACGTATTCTGTAATATACGTGTAAATGACGAATTTTATGAATTGCTGCAGTACGTGATTTCATACTGAGCTTTTATCATGTAATTCCAAAAGAGGGTCTCAATGGGGTGGTGGCTATTACGGTTAACGGTTGATATTTTGGCTTTTTTACGATTACGGTTAAAGTGGGTTAATAACTAATTTCCATTGTTCTTGATGGTTAACCATTAATTTTCACTGTTCAGAACGCTGGAAAAAGCTATTACGACTAACTTTTCATTACGGCTGACGGTTAGTTTTTTCCTATTATTACGGCTTACGGTTAAATTTTTGGACCCTTTTACGGCTAACGGTTAACCCCACTGAGACCCTCCTAAAAGTTCCTAAACTTTATTTTTTTTAAAAATATGGTTGGTATCTTTTGCATAGCAACAAGTGTTTTCATACATATATAATTTCGTTTTTTAAAAATTCGTATCTCCTTGATTTTTCAACTTATATCCTTCAACTGCACAGTTTTACTGATTTTGATGTGTTCTTTCCAGCTATGGTAATTGTTTTTAAGTTTGGGAACTTTTGGAATTACATGATAAAAGCTCAGTATGAAATCACTGTAGCAATTCACAAAATACGTCATTTACACGTATAAGATTACAGAATACGTCTTGGTAACTGTCATATTCGCAATCAGCATGAAAAATCAGTTTAGAAAAGTTATGTTACCAGCCTCTACCCCAAAATGCCTCCAGGTGTCTGAATTTCCGAAAACGCGCCTAGTCTAAGACTACTAGAAAATTGTTTGGTTCAGTGAATCAAAATACGAGGATTAGGGTTTGAGTTAATGCCCTGTTGAGATAAAAGCGTTCTTCCTGGTAGGTAAACTAAACATTTTCCATCGTTTCTGCTCTCCAACTAGTACTTTGGCACCATTGACACTAGTGAAAACGTCTGTACATGCGTGCATATTACGATGAAATGTGTGAGTTTTAGCTTGAAATGAAATGCTCGTGTTCTCGGTGTATACATAAAATTTCTCTTGTATACTTTTGTGAGACATTGAGATATTGCATTCATGAAGACATTATGAGTGAATACTGGCCCTAAGTTTCATGAATTGATCTTAAGTTTGGACATTTTGAGAAAACCATTGTTGAAGGCAAATATAAAAGAGAAATCTGCACAAGTTTACAAAAGTACGAAGACGTGGCTACGAGCATGCGCAGATGTTTTTCACTAGTGTCGGCGACATTTTGTTTTCACTCAAACTTTATCCCACAATGCATTGCGTATAACTCTAAAATCAAATTCTATTGTTCGAGAGCCTTGCCAAGCCAACACGTTTTATAAGAAAACTGCACAAGAATAAGTATGATTGCAAACTATTGTACGTAGAAATTTTATTAAATAGAAATCTAGTCTTCAAAAGGAAACTTGTTAAAACTTTAAAATCTGTCTACAAACAACAATCCAAAGATCTTGTTTGTCGGGAAATTAATCTGGCTATGGACTGATTGGATGTCTGTTTGGTCGCTATTTTTGGAGTGGAACTATTTGCAGGGTTAGCCTCGTTTCGATGTAAAACTTCGAGCCCGCACTGTGAAATCCAGCGGTCTTCCAAAATGGCGCGGGTAATTCGAAAAAGGATTATTGCTGGGTTGCTTCGATTCCTGGGTTGCGTCATGGCAGCCATCTTGTATAAACTTTGACAAAGGATTTCTCATTAGTATGTGCTTTTTTGACCGCTACCACTTCCTATTTTTCTTTTGTCTTTTGATTCTAATGAAAATGATTGATACCCAGCAACACAACAAAAAGCAACAATCCTGCAATCAAGATGGGACAATTCTTTATTGATATCATTTCTTTATTTTTCAGCCAATCACAAACACAGCATTGCCAACAAGATAGGTCGCTAAAACGAGCCTATAGAATGCTTCTAAACTCAAGAAAACATTCATCTTCCAAAAACAAACCCCATCCCATAATTGTTATAGTCAACTCGAGCCCGTTAGACAAACACTCGTTGTCAGCGGTAGTCCTTAAAAAGTTGCGTGACTTTGGTGCTGAAATATTTTTAGTGACAATTGGTCACCCTGTGCCCTATGTTAAGAAGCTTCAAACACTGTTTGAATTTCATCACCTCAACGTTAAATCTACGACAGAGCTTAACGATAAAGTTACTGTTATCAAGAATAAAGGTTTGTATTGTTGGGTTCCATCCATTCCTTTTTGGGAATCAAAAGACAATGAAGCGGTAGCCGAGGGTCTCAATGGGGTGGTGGCTATTACGGTTAACGGTTAATATTTTGGCTTTTTTACGATTACGGTTAAAGTGGGTTAATAACTAATTTCCATCGTTCTTGATGGTTAAGAATTAATCTTTATTGTTGAGAACGCTGGAAAAAGCTATTACGACTAACTTTTCTCGAGTATATTAAGGCCTGGGTCAATCACTAATTGTATAAATTTTGGATAAAAAAATATTTTGAAGACAAAGAACATCTAAATGAACGTTTTTCTTCTATAAGTTACTAAACTCGACGTCCTTAAATTTTTGAGGGTACTTTTAAGATGTCACGTGACCTGATGACGTCACAGTGATGAAATATTGTATTGTAAACTTCAAAGCAAAATGCGGTCGTGGGTATAACCCCAGTCTTGAAAGTAACCATGCTTAACTATGAGCCTTAATGTGCTTCCAAACAAACAACCTGGAAAACCTGACTACAGTTTTTCTTTAGTGAGATAAAGCCCAAAACAGGTCACGTGACTTTTACATATTTCTTTTAAAAATGGAAAAACTCAACAATGTAAAGTGGATGACAAGTTTTTCGGGCTGTATGTTGTGAAGCACATCCAGGCTCACAGTTAAGCATGGTTACTTTGAAGTCTTTAGTAATACCCGCGACCGCATTTTGCTTTGAAGTTTACAACACAATATTTGATCACTGTGACGTCATCAGGTCACGTGACATCATAAACGTACCCTCAAAAAATTAAGGACGTCGAGTTTAGTAACTTATCGAGGAAAAAAGTTGATTTAGATGTTCTATGTCTTCAAAATAATTTTTATCCGAATTTTAAGTAATTAACGATTGACCCAGGCCTTAATATACTCGAGTTCATTACGGCTAACGGTTAGCTTTTTCCTATTATTACGGCTTACGGTTAAAGTTTTGGCCCTTTTACGGCTAACCGGTTAACCCCATTGAGACCCTCGTAGCCATGTTGGATGAAATAACAATAGACGCTAATGAGAAATCTTTTGTTGAAGTTCATCCAAGATGGCTGCTGTGACGTCCGCAATTATTGTTCTCACTCATTGCCGTTATTGTTTTCGTTGGCAGCTTTCTAATACAAGTACTACTAACTTTATCAAGAAAGATATCAAAAATGCGCTTATAAGTTCTTGGTTGGTGGATTATTACAAAACGCGATAACTATTGAAAACGCTTGTTACAATTCACTTTCAAATAATTTATTACAATACACGGTGAGGAGGGTGGGGATGCTCGTCGGAAATCTTGAAAATGACTCCTAAAAGCTACCCAAGTCTCATTAAGGTGGGCGTGGCAACACATGGTTTTTACCCCTGAAAGGCACCAACTGAAAAGCAACAAATGTGACATTTTTGAGTTTCAATATTATTGAAGACAGAATCTTTGAACACCTGTTTAAGTTTGAGGCATCTGATTTACTTAAAAACACCCTATGAGATATCAGCTTAGTCTCTGGTGGTCCACTACCATTTGAGACCACCCAAAAGGTACCGGGTTGCTGATTTTGACCTTTAAAAGGCACGACGAGCATTCAAGCTCCAAATATATGGAAATCCCCCTCCCCCTCCGCCTCGGGAGATTTGTTGTCAAAAATTGTTGAACGATGTTTCTCAGTCACTTTGCATTTTCAGTCACTTTCATTTGCTAGTACCGGGTGTCAATAAAAGTTTTTCCATACATTATTCTCCATTATTTTTCTGAATCAGGTGTTGACAGATCTTGTGTTAAAGGTGTTGTATACGATGAATGCCGACGACGGTGCCAGTGTTCCAATGGTCGTATGGTGAATTGTTATCGTGTAAGAAAAGACTTTCCCTCCATGTCGCTAGAAGAACGTCGTCTGTACATCCATACTCTCAAGACTGTATCCACAGTTCAGCCCTATAAACGAATTTACGATGAAATCACTCACTATCATCCAAGATTGTTTGATGTTGTACATAATCTAAATTTCTTTTTTCCATGGCATCGATGGTATCTTTTAGAATTTGAAAACTTTTTACGTCAAATCGATTGTCGTATCACCGTGCCCTATTGGGATTGGATTCGAGCAGTTTCCAAGGGAACACTATTTAGAGCTTCTCACATCCGGGATGTCTGGCACCCAGGTCCTCACGGTCTTGGCGGTAATGGTGAGGGGCCCAGGAGATGCGTTCAAAATGGTCCGTTTGGTCAAGGTAAATGGGCTCCTCCATCAGAATTAAATGTTTCTTGTTTGACACGGGAATTCAATGACTGCTTCGGAGAAAAATTGCCAAACAACGATGACAGAAAAGGATTTTTTTGGCGCCCTTTGAAAGAATTTAAAGACTTTGAAGAAGATGTACGGGAGGGGATGCATGATGACTTCCATAATGCAATCGGTGGAGTTATGTCTTTACCTGCTTCTGCCAACGCGCCGGAGTTCTGGTTTCACCATGGCTTCCTGGACAAGATGTGGGCTGACTGGCAGAAACGTGGATATAGGCACAAACACCAGTATTACCACACTGTGAAGTCAAATCTGCCAGGAACCAAGGTTAATGGGGCTTTGTTCATTAACTTGTCTTGTCAACCATCGTGTGTACGAGTGAAGTATGACGAACCGAGAGATGGTGATTTTCCAGACAATAAAGTCATCCCTAATGTCAAACAACCTGCACCAATATATGATTGCTTTGAAGATGAAGACGATGATGATGATGATGATGATGACAGAAGAAGAAATTGATGATCTGACGTTGACGACAAGAAGCATAAGCAAAAGTACACAAATTTAAGAAAATGTGAATGTGTGCAATCTTTAATTTAAACAACTTTATTTGCACATAGAGAACATTAGTTTTACAACTGATAAATGAATATAGATTGAATAAATATAAACGAAGCAATAGTACAGCATAAAAATATTTGATGTGTTGTGCCTAGGGGCTACGTAAACTAAAGGTTGTCAAGTTAACCCCTAGATAATTTAAGTTAAACCATACAATGCTTGAGCATATTGAAAAGGGAAAAAGAAGGATAATTATACTAAGGAGTTTGGTTGAGAGACTTAAGCCAAAATTATGTAAAAATAAACGTCAAATGTTTTATTTTAATTAATATTACTTGAGTTCTATATATTTACTAAGATAAGAATCAATGATGAGTAAGTCTGGAAAGATGATACGTTACGATAGCGTTACTCGTGATAATGTTTTTTCCCTGTGTCCACCTCTGCGAATTTCCACGTCCATTTCCTAGCAGCGTTAGAAACGTCTAATAGTAGTCTACGTTTGTGATTTCGTAAGCAACATATTGCACACTCGAACAACAACGAAAGCGTGCGATGAAACGTGATTTTCGCTTTTCATTGGCTATGGTGTGCAGTTGTATGTTCCCCAAAGGCCTGATCACACCTTGTCTCAAGTAATACTCCAGATCAAGCTAAGGGCGCACAGATCTTCGGTGGCTGGAGAATGAGGTAACAATCGCCGTTATTTTCTGTGACACAGCTTTCTAAATTATATTGTCCTAGTTTATACTAAACAATTCACTCATTTGCGAACAAACTCCATGCCTTTCAGTATAAACAGACCCCTGTTCTCTCCCTCCACCTCATCAGTCAATGTTTGGGGTACCATGACCACCTCATGTTCGCCACGGGAGAATGAGGGGACATTACGACGTACACCATAGCAAACTATCATTGATAGATTTTGAAAGCGTATATAGGTACCAACATGTAAGAATAGTTAAGGTGATTCTGCATCGTGTGTGTATCAGGACCGATAGCATTCGCTAGTCCGTGTCTATTTGGATCTTTTTGTGGGTTTATAGATACAACTGATACAATAAGAGGAAAATGATATCAAAAACCCTGTGTATTCACTATTATTTATTGTCATTCTGATGGATTAATTTGCTTTGAAGTGAATCAGTCAAGTACTCCTTCACTCTCAAGTAAATTATTCAAATTTACTTCTGATCATTCCCACACACATCTACCAGATCTACAGTTCTTGGTTAAATAGCTGGTGATAGCTGATTGTCTAAACTTGATTGATTATGCAGTCTTTTTCCATACGAAAATATTTGAAGTCCTGTCCTTTTCACGGTGATCTTATTAAAGAAATAAATAGTCAACATCAATAGTATTGGGGAAGACTTTGTAGAGAAATATACATGCCTTCAAGTACCTTGGGTTAGGTTTAGTGGTAGCTACTTAGCCATGTAGCTATAGGTAACACTGAATATAGCTATGTAGCCAATTAAGCTAAAGCTAGCAATAATGTAGCCAAGTCAAGTCAAGAGTACGGCACGAAAATGGAAATTCTGACTTTGACAATTTATATGATATATTTTTGTACAGATAGTTCACTCATCACCCCTTCCATCTTATAAAAAGTATTGTTCCCTACCTGTTTCTTAGGTTGCAAGAGCCGGTATAACCCCTAAGGTTGTTCTCTTGCAACCTCCACAAATTGATTGTAAAATATGATATTATTGCGGTATATAAATGTAAAAAGTGTGGAAATAAATAACCTTTGAACCTTTGTCAGTGTATGCCACAACTGAAAAACCTTTGTTATTCAAATCGTCAGTCTTTTTGTAAAAGACTGTTATTCAAATTTACAGTATTACATGTTATAAATTTGCTATCATAAAAAATTCACCGTAAGCCGTAATAATAGGAAAAAACTAACCGTTAGCCGCAATGAAAAGTTAGTCGTAATAGCTTTTTCCAGCGTCCTCAACAATGAAAATTTTAAAAATGTTTAACCATCAAGAACAATGGAAATTAGTTCTTAACCCACTTTAACCGTTATGATCATAAAAAAAGCCAAAATCTTAACCATGTTAACCGTTATAACCGTAATAGCCACCACCCCATTGAGACCCTCAAGTATGCATGTCTATATTCAAGCATATTCTTTTCGAATATGTGCTTTTTTAGTCTGCGTTAAAGCCGAATAATTTTAACCAAGGGTTATTCATGATACATTTAGCATAAATTATGATGATAAAATGATGACGTTATCCGATAAGGGTTAAGCGCTAGACAACCATGCAAAACGACGTCTCCACTTTACATTCATTCATTTGCAGTACAGTGCAAGAGTTGTTGCTAGAATCTCTATCAGATTTTTGTCATAAATAATCTGTCATATGCATGTTTTTGGAAGAAGAAGAAACCAGCTACATTGCATCATTATCGTAAGTATCGACATAATTTCGTAAGTAGAGTGCTTACAATATATCCGTGAAAAGGTTAGCGAACTAAATTGTACTATACTGAGACCTTGTACTGATATGACCCTTATGCATAAACATAAGTGTTTTATCAGAGTTAGTTAAAACATGCCTACATGTTAAAGCGTGCCTACTGTTCCCTAAAGAAGGTTTTACTCCTCTTCACGAGTAATAATAAGCATATTTATTAAAAGTTAAAAATAGAAAATTGATTACTACTGTGTGCTTTTACTGTGTGCAGAAATATCCAGACATTGTCTGATGTCTGAAGGAATGCTGTAGTTCCATAGCTCAGGAGCAGCATTCGAAAAAGCTCGCGTCGTTTGCCATACGATTATTTTAGCCTGAAAGAACCTCTGGTTAAAAGATTAAATGATTTAGATCTAAGGGAACGAGTAGGCAGGCAACAGCTCCCTCGCGGATGGAAAGAATATCGATTGTTTAATTTTTTGGGTCTTTGTTCTCCGTTGCTATCCATTGTAGAAGAGCTGTCTCTGACGTACAGCAGTTCGAGAATCTAATGGCCCGTCCCTAAAGCGTTTAGTGTTTTCAGAACGTATTTTGTAAAGGAGTTTCAAGCTATTGACGTCACACGTGTGTGTACGGGCATACATCATTATTGTGTACCTGAGAGCCATCTTACCAGTATTTGCACGAACAAAACATTCCTTCTTGACCCTGTAAGGACATTTTGTTTGACAACGAATAAAGCTGTACATGTTTTAGTGGCAAGTGGATTTGTTCACTTATTCAAATGACTCGAGTTCTTGTCATGCTTGTTAGTTTCCACGCCCCAGGCCTCAGTGTTCCTGATCATTTGTATCAAAACAGATCAAATAAATTCCATTTGAAGTATAATTATACTTTATTTTTGTCAAGAAATTTTGGGTGCAATCATACCATATTTTGTGATTGATGTTGTTCTTCTTCGCAACTTTAACAAGAACAGCAAAGTATTCCGCGTTTAAAGGTGAAATTTTGTACTCGATCTATAGTTATACCTTTTGTCCAGTAACAACCTGTGAGTATGAGTGTCCAAAAATGATTGAGAACCGCGCGATTCATCCTCACTGTAACCCATGCAGGAATAATATTCTGTCGCTCGTTTGGGTTCCCGAGGATGCGCGCGATTTAGTCTCAGACTCATAGTAAGTCAATTCATTTATTGTTCAGACCTACGCCATTACAGACGCATGAAGTACCTTGTAGTAGCCGTTCTTCTCTTTACATTGATGATCAATAATGTTGCCGGTTACGGTTTCTCCGACGAGATTAGAAAATGGCTCGGTGAGAAAGGTAAAATACTATATATTTAGCGTCGGTAGTAACTTAAGCACAAGCTAATCTCTCTAGAAGCCGGTGCGTTCTTTTTTTTTTCTTCTTTCTTTCTTTTTTTTTCTTTTTCTTTACCCCTTCTTTCCATCAGTACTCCGTTTTAAGGGTATTTACAGAACGTAAAGCTATACAGAATTGAAAGAAGTCGAAATTGTGCGAAATTACTGGGATTCGAACTCGGGACCTCTTGCTCTGAAAGCCGCGCTCTAACTTGAACTGAGCTACACTTGTTCCCATACACTTGTTCCTGATATGCCTAAGATAATTCGTCGTGATCGAAATAATTTAGTGTTTGCCAATTAGAAAGATACGACAAAGAAGTTGCAAAACTATGATTTTTTTTCGTGACTTTTTTTCTCTTTCTAGTTTAAGCACCTGCAGACCAAAACGAAAACTGATTCGAAGAAATCGCAAAAATACATCATTTTCATGGACAGTTATAACCCCACTGAAAAAGGCAAAACTACAGTAAGATTCTGTAATATTTTGGTTTACTTCAAATCATCATGAGGCAAGATGTAAATTACAAAGCAAACCGAGTAAATAAACAGTAAATAACAGTTATTTGAATGGCACTACAAGCTCCCTTCAGACTTTCAATCATTTGTTTAGTTTTGGTTCTTTTCTTTTCATGTGAAAAGCCTCTTTAAATAGCAAGGACTGATCCCAGTTATTATCTCTTCCGTACGGTGGACAAAAAGAGTTCACTTACCCCAAGTAATTGAAGGCTGATCAGCAAGCACGTCTGGTGAAAAATTCAGTAGCGATTTGATGTGATGGAAATCAGTGCAGCTCTTTAGATGGCAGAAGATAGCGGTCTTTATCTCGGCCGCTGTGTTCATCCGTTCGTTCAGAGAGAGAAAGAAAGAACTCTCCATGAGCAAACGGATAAGCACACCCGGAATAAAGACAATGGCGTCTTTTTACATCAGAACCTTGTCCGATTTCTGAGAAATTTGCAGCCATTTGCCTACAAGCCTTGCATGAAAATAGTACCGATAATTATTTTTCGATTCTGCCAATTAGATCAAATAATTCGAGATATCAGACGATCTTTAATGAGAAAGGCTTTATGAGAAAAATTGCTCACATTTCCAAAATTCCACGTGAATTTTTTCCTATTTCGTTATTCTAGTAGAAAGTCACAGAGGACTACATACAACATGTATCGCACCAATTTAATCCTTAGAAGTTGCGAATTTGCGCTGCCTGTTACGACGCAAAATTATGTAGTCAAAATTTGACTAACGCCAAAACCTCAACAAAATTTCAAAAACATCGAGAATCATATCTGCTGTAATAAAAGACAAATATCTATTGTAACTTGTGTACAAAATATGGAGAAACGAGCAGCTAAACGCCAATGTTATCCTCGAGCAAACTTGGGGAGTAATTTTTGTGACCACGAGGTGAACGTTGCGAATTTGTATTACTTCGACTTCTAGAAATTCTGTAGAATTGTTTCGTGAAATTTTCTAGGTATGGGATAGAACAAGATGCTAACATACCTGTTGCCAAGTGCCGTTGTCTTTGCTGCACTAGGTATAATTCAGTAAGCTTCAAAAGTAAGCAACTACATTGAGTCGACGTTTGAGCTGCCAAGGTAAAACCCTCATGGTTTGTTAATTTATTCAAAACAACACCTTACTATCTGTTGCAAAATTCCACACGGGATTGAGACTTTTGGGAGTAAAGACAGTAGTTCCCTGAATCCAATTGCTTCTGAGTCTAAATTGACTTTTTGTAAGATTTAGTGTAATTGATTGACTTGTACACTTTGAGACGCATATTGTAACAAATACCTTTCGTTTGATCTAAATTAAAGCGTCAAATACAGTAGACAATGCGGCACCTTTCACCGTAATGCAACGTACAATGAGTCTGATGCAACATCACGCAATACAGGAAACCCATTTCGCTCCAAAAAGCGACTAGTATTTATCAGTTAATAGTTTATCATACGTCTTCAGCAATGAATTCAGACTTTGGCCGTCACGCTACAATGAGTTTGATGCAACGTCATGCAACACAGGCAACCAGTTTACGCTCCATATAAAATTAACTACGCGTATTATTATTCGAAAACAAAATTATGGCTTGAAATTGCTACTAGAGGCTAGGGAGTACACAAAAGACACTTCATAGAAGTAAAAAAATATTAAATGGGTAAAAACATTCAGCTCTCAATGCTTCATGGGCTTCTGCTTTGGACATATCCACGAGTTACGTCCACTTTCATTTGTTTTACAAGATATCTTTACCGCTGTCCACTTTACTTGCAGACACGTCATCATCGTTTTTCTACAGGATTATTCACAAGGCAAAGATGAACAAAGGTTGGTGTATTATACTAATGGGGTAAAAATAACAGGATATAACAGGGGTCACATTAATTTAAACATCTTAACAGCTCAGAATTGTGCAGAAGGCTTGTGCAAGAAGATTGCTTTGAAATAATAAACCATGCTGCGTATGAATTTACATTAAAAATCAAAGAAGCGTTACCACATTCGTTGGTTGAAACCATCTCTAAATCAACAGCTAAAGCATGTCAATCTAAAAATAGTACAATAACCTTTCTTTTCTTTCTTGACAATTGTTCATATAATGTAGTATAAATAGGTTATCATTGTAAAATCTCCTCACTACTGAAGATGGCAAGTGTACGTAGTTGCCAGATGTCCCGGGGGGGGGGGGGGGGTACTCCCATATATTTGCTATACGGGTACGTGCCGCCAAACAGGGTATGGTTTTCAGCGATTTTACTCTGGAACAGGGTATATAAAATAGCTCTTTCTGTCTTTGGAACAGGATAGCTTTTTTACAAAGTACGTCTGGATGTTGCAAAAACGTCGCTCTGTAATTAGGTACCAAAAGAAATCAGTCGGAAAATCAGATTGACTCTTCATTAAATGCTTGACAAAACCGATAACACAAACTATTGCATGTAAAAACGCTAAACATGTCACTGGGACAGGGTATATTTTTGTGGTACTTACTCTGGAACAGGGTAGCGTTTTAAGCTTTTTTACTCTGGAACAGCGGCACGTCCCTACCCAAAACTGGAAGGAGTACCCCCCTCCCCCCCCGGGCCAGATGTATAGTAAACGACACCAATGAATGAATGAATGTGGTCTCTAGTCTACGAATATAACATTGAAATAGTCCCACTAAAAGATGGTTCATTGAAATGAAAATGAAATGAAAACTTTATTTAAGGAGGAGACCTCATCACCCTTAAGTGTTTTTCATGAGGGACCTCCATATAAAACACATGATTACAAGATAAAACTATAAAAATTATGCTAATATACTGTATATATGTAAAACTAAATTAGATAAAAAAATATTATAATCAATTATAGATTACAATTACTTACTATATGGCAGAAAAATATTGTTTCTTAAATATTCTATAACTCTTAGAAGACTTAATTGTGTCTGACAAAGAATTCCATTCGTTTAAAAACATATAATTAGATTTTGATTTGCCCCAGTTTGTCTTTACTGGAGGCAAAGAAATGGCAGACTTATTTCTGGTATTGTACGCATGTATATCTTCACCCTTAGGGTTACTATAAATAAAATCATTATTATTTCTAAAAGAATTATAAATAAAAGATAACCTGTGAAATTTTCTTCTATAACTAAGATCCTTCCATCCTAAGGAAGCTAATGCATCATGGCTTGAGGAAAAACTAGCTTTGTCAATAATTATCTTAGCAGCCTTACTCTGAAAGACTTGAAGTCTATTCATAAGAGTGGAATTAAATCTATCACCCCACACAAGGTCACCATAATCAAAAATGGGCAAAATAATTGTATTAAAAATAATTTCCCTAGATCTAATAGGTAGTAAATACTTAATTCGTTTAATTATACCTAAACTTTTTCACATATGAAATCTGATCAGCCCAACTAAGATTTTCATTTATCACAATTCCTAAGTATTTATAATGTCCAGTTCTTTCAATGGTTTCATGGTTAATCTGTAGATTGACTTGGCTCAGCTGCTTCAGTCTCTTTGGACCACCAATGAGCATTAATTTTGATTTTTTAACGTTGAGAGTAAGTCTGTGTTTGTTTAGCCAGTCTTTAACATGATTTAGATCTTCATTAAGTTTAGTTTCCAGTTCAAGTGCATTTCGAGCTGAACAGTAAATAGCAGTGTCATCAGCAAACAACAAAGCTTGGCACTTCGACAGGACATCAGCAAGATCGTTTACATAGACTAAAAACAGCAGGGGTCCGAGAACACTTCCTTGTGGTACTCCAATGTTGACTTAGCGCTTAGATGAAATGGAAGTGTCCACTACAGTTTGATAACCACGATTGCTAAGATAGGACTTAAACCATGGGATAGATAGTGTATCAACTCCAAGGGATTGCAGTTTTGAGAGAAGTATACGGTGGTTTACAACTAGCTAGTGTGAATGAATGTATGTATATGACATTATTCATTTTTCCAGGCTCTTCTCTGCCATCTCGTGTTGACCTTGTTCTCATCTTGGACACTTCATCTGCAGTACGTGCCCAGCGGAAGTCTTTGCGCACATTTGCTTATCGTCTCGTCAGTGAGTTTAGCGTCTCACCCTCTACAACAAGAGTGGGCCTCATTCTGTGTTCAGCAACCCCTCATTTGCAGTTTGGTCTAAGCAAGTTTATAAACAGGGAATGTACACTTAAGGCAATAAAAAGAATGAGGTGAGACTACTAGAAAGTTGTTTTGTTCAGTGAATCGAATTGCGAGGGTTAGGGTTTAATGCCCTGTTTGGTCGCTATTTTTGGAGTGGAACTATGAATTGCTTGGGTTGCTTCCTGGGTTCCTGGGTTCCCAGCAACAGAATAAAAAGCAACAATCCTGCAATCAAGATGGGACCAATACTTTATTGATGTCATTTCTCTATTTTTCAGCCAATCACAAACACAGCATTGCCAACAAGATAGGTCGCTAAAACGAGCCTATAGAATGCTTCTAAACTCAAGAAAACGTTCATCTTCCAAAAACAAACCCCATCCCATAATTGTTATAGTCAACTCGAGCCCGTTAGACAAACACTCGTTGTCAGCGGTAGTCGTTAAAAAGTTGCGTGACATTGGTGCTGAGATATTTTTAGTGACAATTGGTCACCCTGTGCCCTATGTTAAGAAGCTTCAAACACTGTTTGAATTTCATCACCTCAACGTTAAATCTACGACAGAGCTTAACGATAAAGTTACTGTTATCAAGAATAAAGGTTTGTATTGTTGAGTTCCATCCATTTCCCTTGGAGTATGTGTACAATTTGTCTGCGCATGTCAGTGTTTTGGGTTTCAAATTTAATTCACATCGCGAATGCAAGAAATTTTTTGTTGACATGGAACATTTCGTTGGCGATCTCTTCCTTCAAAATTATGTTCGACTAATGAAATATTGAGATCTAAGCAGTCTACCTACTGCTAGTGCGCTGTGGATAATGATTTAAATCGAAGGCACCCCATGGCCAGATGGGAAAATTCACGTGTCAAAGTCAGTATAAAGCCGGGTAAGAAGGACGAGAATCGGCACTCGGGACATTTATCAAAAATTGTTGAACAATGTTGCTTAGTCACTTTGCATTTTCATTCACTTTTATTGCTATTAGTGAGTGTCAATAAAAGTTTTCCATACATTATTCTCGATTATTTTTCTGAATCAGGTCTTGACAGATCTTGTGTTAAAGGTGTTGTATACGATGAATGCCGACGACGGTGCCAGTGCTCCAATGGTCGTATGGTGAATTGTTATCGTGTAAGAAAAGACTTTCCCTCCATGTCGCTAGAAGAACGTCGTCTGTACATCCATACTCTCAAGACTGTATCCACAGTTCAGCCCTATAAACGAATTTACGATGAAATCACTCACTATCATCCAAGATTGTTTGATGTTGTACATAATCTAAATTTACTTTTTGCCTTGGCATCGATGGTATCTTTTAGAATTTGAAAACTTTTTACGTCAAATCGATTGTCGTGTTACCGTACCCTACTGGGATTGGATTCGAGCAGTTTCCAAGGGAACACTATTTAGAGCTTCTCACATTCGGGATGTCTGGCACCCAGGTCCTCACGGTCTTGGCGGTAATGGTGAGGGGCCCAGGAGATGCGTTCAAAATGGTCCGTTTGGTCAAGGTAAATGGGTTCCTTCATCAGCATTAAATATTTCTTGTTTGTCACGGGAATTCAATGACTGCTTCGGAGAAAAATTGCCAAACAACGATGACAGAAAAGAAATTGTTTGGCGCCCTTTGAAAGAATTTAAAGACTTTGAACATGATGTACGGAAGTGGATGCATGATTACTTTCATGATGCAATCGGTGGAGTTATGTCTTTACCTGCTTCTGCCAACGCGCCGGAGTTCTGGTTTCACCATGGCTTCCTGGACAAGGTGTGGGCTGACTGGCAGAAACGTGGATATAGGTACAAACACCAGTATTACCACACAGTGAAGTCAAATCTACCAGGAACCAAGGTTAATGGGGCTTTGTTCATTAACTTGTCTTGTCAACCATCGTGTGTACGAGTGAAGTATGATGACCCGAGAGATGGTGATTTTCCAGACAATAAAGTCATCCCTAATGTCAAACAACCTGCACCAATATATGATTGCTTTGAAGATGAAGACGATGATGATGATGATGATGATGACAGAAGAAGAAATTGATGATCTGACGTTGACGACAAGAAGTATAAGCAAAAGTACACAAATTTAAGAAAATGTGAATCTGGAATCTTTATTAATTTAAACAACTTTATTTGCACATAGAGAACATTTGTTCAGTTTACATCTGATAAATACTATAAATTGAATAAATATAAACGATCGGAAGCAATAATACAACATAAAAATATTCGATATGTTGTGCCTAGGGGCTACTTAAATTAAAGGTTGTCAAGTTAATTTAAGTTAAAGCATACAGACAAGGCGCAAAACTGAAAAAGTCGATCGCAAAAAGTGCAGAAGGCATTTTGGGGTAGAAGCTGGTAACATAACTATTCTAAAGACTTTTCGAGATTGAATTTTCCACACAGCTTCCAGTGGATGATTTGTGCTACTTTGTCGTAAAAAAATAAATGTACTGAATGCTTTGTTTATAGTGGAAGAGCGCTTAGCTATCCGGCTAGTTTCTAGGCACTCCACTGAAATAATCACAACTAAATAGTGTAAAGAAACCCAACTGGCATATATGGTCGAGACTGACCTGAATTTGACCATGGCGAACCCGGAACAAATGCAGTTTCAGCTAGTGGCCAGAGCAGGACTCGAACTCGGTGTCACTTGATTCTGAGACCGACAGTCTGACCACTCGACCATGCTGCCTCCTCCTCGTGTTTCCAGGTTCGATATTGGTTTTGAGCTAATACCTTGCATTCAGAGAGAATATGGCTGATAGTTTCCTCCCTTTCTCCACAAAGCATGCATAGTGGGGTTACATTCTGCTGGTCGATTCTTGCCTGTATACTATCAGCCCTTAGCGCTTGGTCCTGGGCAGCCATTATCAGCCCTTCCGTTTCCTTTTCCAGCTGACCCTCCTTCTTCTCCTTCTTCTGTTTCTCCTTCTCCTTCTCCTTCTGCTGCTGCTGCTCCTCCCCCTCCCCCTCCTCCTTCTTCTTCTCAGCGTCTGGACTAGAGATAATCCCGAACTGATGAAATTTTAGGTTTTTTATGTATGTGTCCCTGTATGAAGAAGATATGTGTGCATGTACCTTGTCTTGTGATCCAGCAAACTCATGGTTAAAACGGAATCTATACAAGGCGGATCGAAAACGCTGCACGAAGCTCTTAGAAATTATAAGTGGTAGTACATCTTTTCGCTAAATTCACAAAGTTTGCTCTTCATTCCAAAGTATTACAATATATTTTGTAATTGACAATTAATCTTATGCAAACAGCACACTATTTTGGATCAAGTAAGTTAAGACATGGATTAACAGCCAAAATCAGTTTATTTTATTTTATTTTTCTCCTGTGATTGATTTTTACTCACTCCTACCCAAAATTGGAATCAGAAACACATAAATCTATGTCCTAAAGATTTTTAATCGAAACATTTTGGCGTAAGTGGTCACGTGACCGAAAACGTCACTTCACTGGAGCCATGGTAGGCCAAACGTTGCAAAATTCAAGAACTTGAATTTGATCACATTAATTCAAGGATTGCAATCACATTCAACAACAAAATTCACATTCAGCATATTCAATTTTGAGCATATTCAACAGAAATCTTGATCACATTCAAGGATTACTATCACATTCAGCAACAATATTCACATTCAACAAGTAATTCTAATCACATTCAACAGATATCCTTAGGTTTAAACAAATCACATTCGATAACTTCATTTACAATTCATCGAAACATGCAACTTATCAATCACACTCAACAGACATAATTTATTCACATTCATCGCGAAATGACATGTCAACAAATCCCACAATACTTTTCTTTTTTCTAAAGTGTCACCCAAGTGCATACTGGGAAATAAATGTAGCACATGTGGGTTCAAAATGGCGAACTCGTCGGCGAACTCTAATAATACTACAGATAGCCCGGAAGATAGGGAATCAATTATCCGAGAAGTACAAAACGGCATTCGCGAAGGATTACAAAGTCGTTCTTCAGGTACACAAGGTCCTATCAACAGAACGTCGCAGTTTAATACGAGGGTCTGCGTCATTTGCTTCGCAGAATTTGTCATCGGCTTTACCTACAGTTGTTATCTACGAGTCAAAGTACAACAGGAGTCTAGATACAGATTAAAGGAAAACGACAGCTTCCGGGGCATCCATGCAGATTCCCCAAAGAAAAGAAGTCGAAAAAATGCGATGAGCCGATTCCAAAGAGTGTCTACTTATTGGACGAGCCGGATCCCGATGACGACGAGGAGTACAGCGTGACAGAATCCATGATCACTTTGAAGGGAGAGTGCGATCTTTAATGTAGTGGCCACTAACAAGAGAGCAGCCCTGAAGAGCACCGTGCTGTGAAATAAACTGCTGAACAACTACATCCAATTCTTCATCTGGTAAATTGCCGTACCCAGTTTCTTCTTCAATTCCAAACTCTTTTACACATCTCCAAATTGTCCATCTAGAAACAAGCAACATCTTAGATATGGTCTCCCAAGTAAAACCAAGTGATCGCAGTTGAATCAATGTGTCCTCACTGTTTTGTAGTTTGGGTCTACCAGATGTGGAAGTTGGGCGGACACTAGGCGATGCTAAAATGAAATCTTTTAACACAAAAGAAACGAGGCTTCAAAAGAGAGTTTTTGTACTTTATATTTTGAAAACATGTAATCCATAGAATGATATATTTTCTATCTCGAAACCAAGAAATTCTGCCGCAGGAAAATCGATATGCCACAAAACAATAGAAAGCCCCCGAGTTCATACCCGCATTATAACTTAAAATACCTTCAAAGAATTGATCCCAATGTCCAACATTAGTTTCCGCCATTTTGAATATAACGTATTGTTATTCGAGGCGCAATTTCGTAACCCCAAAAATAACAATTTCTCGTCAGTTTCAATTCAATAATTTTAAAAGCAAAGCAGCATGACAACTCTTCGACTGTCCAAATGTTGTTCATGTATCAGACTACTTCTCAACGAAGTGGCACGTCAGAAAGTGCTTTGGATCTCCGCCATCGTACGCCCACTTAGACATGAAATTGGGCTGAATTTTATCAAAATTCATACAAAAACGTTTAGTGCTCCTAAAGAATAATCTTTTGGTCAACTGTTTTCTCCCTTTGGTGAGAGGTAGTCTGATATATGAACAACATTTGGACAGTCCATGAGTTGTCATGCTGCTTTGCTTTTAAATTAAAATTATTGAATCGAAACTGACAAGAAATTGTAATTCAATATCCGCTTAAACGAATTTCTCCAAAATCCGTATGCTGCTAGGCAAAGTCCTAAATATTAACGCCTTGTGTGTCGTTTTAAAAGTTTAGGTCGGAAAACGCATAAAATTGCATGGGATCTAAAACGATGACGTCATTATTTCGTCGCTATGGTAACCCCGATGTAAAAAAAACACATACCTTTAAAAACTTTAGTCTTTATGTAGTAAGTGGACGAAAGTTCATAACTGTGGGTGCTTTCTTGTAAGAACTATAGTCGTTTTAATTTTACCGGTCGAGCATTAGAGAAATTGTAGGAAGCCTCCTTAATTATGTCTTTATTTATGTATGGAATTGAACTATGGGCTTGTGCTTTTGAAGGTAAATATCTTAGCGAGCCGCATCGATAGTTCTTTGTAAATGTGCTTTCAAGTTTGAATATACAAACAAGCATACACCTAGCTATCAAAGACATCATCAGCTCTAGAGACAGGAAGCTTTGGGAGAAAATCACCAGTGACTGCAATCACTGTTTACACGACCTCCTTACGTAAACGTGCGCATCATTACATTCTACGGACTGTGCGAACAGGACGGGGCAACTAATTAAGACCTAATTTTAATTCAATTTCTCTACAATTTTCTTATAGATTTTTTAACGGGTTTTTGATTCATGGAAAAAAATTGAGAGGTATCCATGCATTTAACGGGGATAATTAATGATAAACATGGCCAATAACCGCTGACCAGCGATTTTTTGAATTTTTTTATATAATATAGAGGATATTACATGGGCGCGCGGAGATACGAATTTATCTTCGAGTGTTGAGAGATCTTGTTGAAAAGATCTTTTCAACAAGAGAAGATAAAACCGTATCTCCAAGCGAACATGTAATATTCTATTTATCATATAATTATCAAATCAAGAGACAACAAACTATCTTTAGAGTAAATGCGCTGAATTAACCATGGTAACGATCTGGTAACGAAAAGAACAAGTTTTCGAACTTAAGAAATATAGGTATTTTATAAATAATTATATGATAAATCATTTTATCCAATGTTAATGCATAAAGAAGTACAACGAATGTAATAATAGCTTCTAAAGACCGAATCCAGGAGAGAGGGAGCGTCTCCAAGGAAAACCATGGTACAGTGATGTCTGCGATGTGACGTCACGGTACTGGCGTGGTATAGCTTCAACATGATGGCGGCAAAAGAATATTCACAGGTTTCCTTGTAGTTTTTGCACCCTAAACGTCCAAGTATATTTCTGAAAATCTCATGAAAATTTAAAGATGTTCACGGACATTCATCTGCATGAATCGCAACGTTGTTGAGCGAAGAAATCGTGCGTTTGAATTTTTTTCCGTAACCTGTGTCGTCTCAAAAACTTGAAAAGACGAAGAACTCAACGAACATTTTCAAGGCTGGTGGACCCTGTTGATGGATTTGTAGCTTCAAAAACGTTTCCCGTATAACTGGATCATTGAAGATTATGTATGTCACGTTTCGTAAAGATGCCTTCGGTAGAACTGCTTAACAATCCTTCCAAAGTTGGAAAACAAGAGTTTTCATTTAGTATTTATCACCGACAGGTAGCCCAAGCTCACTATTAGTGGCTATTTATAAGAGAATGTTTATCGCTCAATAACAAAATTTCTATCTTAATTTCAAGAACATTTCATGAGACTTCTAGAGTTTGTTTTTCATGCTTTCTTCTACTAAGCAAAACTATAGAAATTCGAAGCTAATAGCGCACTTCATGCAAAAGGCCTATTACTTACGAGTATGTGGAACTTTTTTCGGGGTTCAAAATGCTCTTAAACCCCAGTAATTTTTTTTCTCGTGCGTCCTTCTCCTCGAAGAACGAAAAATGGCGGGGACTGAACATTTTGTAATCTGTTTTTCGGAGCATTTTTCGTTGCTACGTACGCCATCCGTGACGTCACATCGCAGACATCACCAGCGCGCGCCTAATATATACCATTGGAGTCACCTCCTCCCTCCTGATTGAATCCTTCACAATGATAGCAAAAACCAGAAATCATACGCAGAGAAAAATACATCGCGAATCAATCTTTTTGGCGCCACTTTTTACATACATATAGCTTAGTTAACCTAAAACTGAAAGAGAAAATAAAATTATGGGGTATCCACGCGATTTAACATGCCTTTTTAAACAAAACAAATCGAGAGAAAACAGCAAAGAAACGTATAAACGTGTCAGCGCCGGTCCGGAATATCGAAAGCCGGTCCAGAACGCCGGTCCGGACTGGAGGATTCCGACCGCTCTGCCATATAATAAAAAAAGGATACGAAATTTTAGTTGCGAAATTTCATATATAATTTACCGATCGGCCCCTATAGCCGTCATATGGAGTACTTCATGTTCTCTGTACATGTCATATCGGTAGGTTAACGTATATACGTTAGCAACTTAAGTGTTCTTATTGGAATTGCTTTTGATGTACTATACTTACAGAAATACTTTTCTTTATCAGATCTGCATACCAAGACATATGGAGGAGGACGAGGAGAAAGAAGACATTGAGAGGCCTGAAAGCTGGCAAACAGTGTTCTCCTTTTCTACGTTTGGTTTCTTGTCATATTTTGAGTACAGTGTGCTTGTTTCCAGCGCAGAAGATATTCTTACTGGCAGTACAGCACCTACAAGTAAGAGAGTGAACCCCTAGTAACAAATCAACTCATATGAACAATCACCATTCAAAACAATCGATGCATTTTGGTTTGTCTTTTAAAGTTATTTCGTCTCTCCACAAGATAAACTAGCTAATAATGGCTAGAAAAAGAAAGCAAATAAATTAGAATCTACTATTAACTATTAGTTTGAAATATCTAAATCCGAGCCTTCAGACGGTTTTTGAACCCGAGTATCGAAGAAGAATCATACACATATTCTAACATCTTTAGTTAGTTTTTTTCGGGTTAGAGTATTTTTCTTGTCTGTTCGACTTAGTTTTTAGTTGTTCCACTGGTTAAATCACTCCAACCGCAAAATAGATTTTAGATTAATACACCTTAGAAGATTGTAATTCTATTGTTTTCTTTTATGTCAATTTGTGTCCGTGGAATGACGAACGATTGGAACTGGGTCCGAACCCATGAACGTCGCGCAAAGCTGTTCTTCCTATACTTCCTCAATTGTTTTTGTTGTTGTCTTACTTTTATCCATTCCTCTTCATCGTCTTCTTTTGCTCTCTCTTATTCAAGCCCGGTTTTCACTTGTGCTTCCGCTTGCGTTCATGTTATCTCAATAAAAAGTGGTCCTTATGCTGCTCAGTCATGCTTGCGCCGCTTGGGAAAACCAGGCTTTAGATGACTCTTAGGGGGCGTGTTTACGCTAGTAGTCGTCTTCAAAGTTTCAGAATGTGAGAAAGCGTCATCTGATGTTCTGCCGAGAGAAGGAACCTCGGCGAGGACGGCGAACGCATAAAAATGTTAGAGTGATTTAGCAAACACCACGCGACGCTAAAGAGGACGCCGCGCGCGCTGACGAATTTTGTTCGAAATGACCGTTGACGTTGCCGACGTCAAGAAGAGAACGTGAAAACAAGCGAAATGGCGTCCTAAACGTGGCGTCGCAATGTTGCCTCGGTTGTCACGCAACGAATGAATGTGATAAATTCCTCATCTTATGTCCTGTTTTCGCGTCGCGTCGCGTTTGCTAAATCACTCTATTCTCTCGCGCGACGTGCACAGCGTTGTCGTTTTCGTGATGTTACATATCTAGGCTACAACGCGTAAACGTTTTAAATTTTTGAAAGCCTCAAAAACTCAACATTGTTGCCATGTTACACGGCTACAACGGTGTGCAAAACCTGTTGAGACACTGCCCCCATTTTAGTCGAAATTCGCCATCCCTGTTTTAGACCCCCCCTCCCCCCTCTCACAATGTTGAGTAGGCCTGGGAGATTCCTGCTAGGTCCAAGACCCATCCCAACCAACATTGTTTCCGGGCAGGGGAGTTCGACATTTATACCCATTTCAAGACCTAAATGGTGGGAATTAAATAACGTTGTGCCCATTTGAGAGGACAGTGTCTCAAATATTCTGCACACCGTTTTCTGAGACCTGTAATATTAAATAACTAGAAAAAGTAATGCAATTAAATAATTGCCATGTTACACGGCTAGCTTTTGACATGCTTTTTTCTGTTTTTGTAGGTACGATTTGGATCTTTCTCCAAATACCACTCACAATTCTTCCGATCGTGACTTCATATATTTTCGACCGTGTACCATCGCTCGTATTTATCCTTGCCGTTTTTGCATTTAACATCTCTGGGCTGCTATCCCTCCTGTTGGCTGGATCTCATATATGGTTAAAGTACTTTGCCATATGTCTAATTAGTTCTGGAACAGCAGTATCAGATGTAATGGGGATCTCTTTGACGGCCCACTTTCACAAGACGACGGTAACTGCTTACAGTGCTGGTATAGGAGTTGCTTATGTAGCTGGGTCTTTATATGTCACAGGTACTGATCACATTCCAATTAAGTACCGCGACGCGAATCAGATCGAACAGAACTGCTAAACAACTCGCCCCTGATGCCTTGTCATAATCTCTTAAATCAAGGCTCTTCTGAGACTTAGCTTAGTGTGTACTGTGCATGTTTGTGACGGTCCTCCAAAGCAGGCGAAGATGATATTTCTCTGTGGAATCAGTCCAAACTGCATTTTCCAGAGGCGATCCCCAAGATCAGCTCTAGTAGAAAAAAACATGTATATGTAATATGTAAATTCCTTTCCTTTTGTAGCTATGACAAGTTGGTTTCAGTTTTCCTACAACATTACCATCGCTGCCGTCATCGTGTTGCAGTCATTGGTTTTTCTTCTCGTTTACTGCTTGCTTGAAAAACGCCGAGAAAACACCAGCAAAGGCTACCAAACTATCACCGACAAAGACACGGACCCTGACGAATGTCCAAGCTTACATCAGCATCTAACTTTGGCGGAGAAACACCGCACCCTTTTTGATGTCTTTCCAAGTATTTTCCAAGTTTTCGTTGGAATGCTATCCATTGACTTAGTTTTGAGTGGTGTCACCACTACCTTAGTGTTTTCCAATGCACCCTTCTCCCCAGCAGACCATTACAAATATTACATCATTGCCTCCTTTTTTGGGCTGTTTCTTGGTCATTCGTACCTGGGAATGGCAGACTGCATCAGACCAGGAATGGCAGAGAAGATACATATTAGTAAAACGTGGTTGCTAGTGGTGATAATAATGTGTTATGTCATCGTGTCCGTTCTCGCTTCCCTTTATAGATTTATAACTAATGTATGGTGTGTTTTAGTCTTAGTATTTTCTTTAGGAATTTTTGCTGCAACCACTCATACTAACGTATGCTTTATATTAGGGGAACAAGAGGATCCCAGAAAAAGGGAGTTTGCTATGGGGTTGGCTGTTTTTGCAGTGGAATTTGGTGCGTTGATGGGGGTTATTATAGCGGCACCAGTTGAAAAGCTACTGCAAGACCAGTGTGTAGCGTTTACCAACCAAACAATGACCTGTTTGACGAGAGCTTGATAATGAAAATAAAGAGTTATATTAGTAAGGTGTGCAAAGATTCTTCGAGTGGGAGATGAATCGGAAAAAAAATCCACAGATAGAGTTTGAACCCGTTACTATATATATATACTAGTCTTGAGTACCGACCAGACGCGTTGATGCGTTGCATTGATGGAGACTACCGTGTAACAGCACCTGTTGAAAAAGTACTGCTACAACACTGTATATCGTTTCCCAATCAAACAATGACCTGTAATTTGACAAGAGCTTGTATTGTGATAGTAAATATTAAGATGAATTTGGAAAGCCGGCGAACTATGTTTTCAAGCCGTTGAAATATGTTGATCTCAGTGAGCTTATACTCCAAAAACTTCAATTAGAGTTTACCTTAAAAACAGGCACGCCAAGCAGTCTTCTTCGAAAAATCCTCAAATTTATCACCAGGAACATTTTTTCTTTCTCACTGTGCTTTATCGGCGTTCATTGTTAGTTTAAAACATTTATTATACGTCGGTATTACGTCGTGACGTGTTGCACGTCAAAACCACGCGTCACGTGGTACAAACTATAATGGAGATCGCATTTAAATAAGAAGGATAGGTGAGACCCCAAACTTGAATTCCATAAATAAGAAAGGGATAGATCAAAGCGTAATAAAGCATAACAAGAACATCAGTGCTAACAAAATGTTCAATCTCAGATAGAATGCCAATAGTTTTAGAAAGCTTCAAACAAAGTTGATTAATATGATTTTTCCAATTAAGATTAGCGTCAAATACAATACCTAAATATTTGACAGACTTGACCTGATTAATATAAGTATCATAAATTTTCAATTTTAGTGAATGTGCAGGAGAATTTTGGATTGAATGAAATAAGATAAAATTTTGAGCCAGTCTGTTGCTTCTCGTCCATTCACCAACCATTTTAAGTTCGTTGTTAAGTGTTTTTTTCAAGATCACTCGTATTGTCAGAGGAGTAATAGATACTAGTATCATCTGCAAATAAGTGAAACTTTAGAAGAGACGAAGTATTTTGGTAAATCGTTAATGTAAAGTAGAAATAAGAGAGGCCCTAAAACTGAACCTTGTGGAACCCCACAAGTAATAGATAAAATGTCAGAACTGTGTCCATTTATAGAAACAAATCGCTTTCTATTAGAAAGGTATGACCTAAACCAGTCACAAGCAACACCTCTAATTCCATAGTGATATAACTTTGATAAAAGAATTGAAGGGTTAACAGTATCAAAAGCTTTCTTTAGATCAATAAAAATCCCACAGCCAAATTCTTTTTTTGTCAATTGAATTGCATATCATCTCAGTAATACTTATAAGAGCATGGGAAGTCGACATATTTCCCCTAAACCCAAATTCACAAGTCATACAGAATATTAAACTTATTGAGGTAATTATTAAGACGAGAAAACATTAATTTTTCAAAATTTTTACTAAAGACAGGTAGGACAGATATTGGTCTATAATTGTCTTTGTCTACCCGAGAGCCCCTTTTAAAAACAGGAGTAACTCTAGCAACTTTCAGCTTATCATAAAAAATACCTGAACTGAAGGAATCATTTACCAGCACAGATAATGGTATAGAAATATCATTAGAAAGAATCTTTAATAACTTAGTTGGAATACTGTTAGGGCCAACTGATTTACCACTATTTAGTTGAGAGATAATAGAAACAATTTCATTGGATGAAACAGGTGACAAAAATAGAGTCTGAGGGTAGTTCCCTCTAAAATAATGTGTGAAGGACTGTATTTACCTTTAGGAATCTCCTTATCAGTGGATTGACCAACATTAACAAAAAAATTATTCAAGGAGTTAGCTATATCACAAGGATTGGTGATAGGTTTATTATTCACTATCAATTTAGAAATGGGATTATTCTGATTTTGATTGATATTAATCAATGACCTTATACCATTCCAAACTTTTTTCATGTTGGACATGTTGTGGTTGAAGTAGTTACAATAGTAGTTCTTTTTACTCTCCTTAATATCAAGCACAACAATATTCCTAAATTTCTTGTAAAGATACCGAATGTCCTGATTATAAGGATTTTTTAATAATTTGCGATATAGCTTATCACGGTATTTAATTTTATTCAGTATGAATCTGGTTATCCATGGTTTGGATTTTAATTTAATTTTGTGCTTGGACATTTTCTTGATTGGTACATGAGTATTTACACACGATCAAACATTATTCAAAAACATATCAAATTAAGTGAGCGGAAGTCAGATAAGAAATTATCTTCATTGAAATGAGAGTAATCAAACTCAAAAGCCTGAATGTTTTTATAACTCAATTCATAGTTTTCAATAATCAGAAATTGTGGGAGGTGATCAGCTAATTTAATACCAAGGTTAGCACTAAGTGAACTATGATGAGACATATTTGTAAAAATATATATTATCAATTATAGTAGCAGATTTCTCTATAATTCTAGTTGGTTGAAGAATG
This sequence comes from Telmatactis stephensoni, assembly GCA_029948255.1. NCBI lineage: Eukaryota > Metazoa > Cnidaria > Anthozoa > Actiniaria > Isophelliidae > Telmatactis > Telmatactis stephensoni. Next base: position 48,802 of record JALIZF010001715.1, on the reverse strand, counting down.
AACGGAAGCAAGGAATTGGCACATAAAGAATTTTTAAATTCTTAAAAGAATTCATTTGTTTCATCGTGACTCACATAATTTAGTAAATTAATGTTAACCCTTTCGCTCCTACAGCGCCCGAAACCGGCCGTAAAAATTCTACTCGTTTAAAAAATTACTTCTTCCTAAAAAAGGACAACTCAAACTCAACTTTGGTACGAAAGTAAACTCTAGTAAATGAGTCAAGTTTTGAAAATCAAACATTGTGAAACAACTGGCGATTTCTGCAGAAATTCGTCATTTCAAGGCAAGGAAAGGAAAAAAAACACATTTTGGGCTCAATTTTCATCGTTGAAAATCACACATTTTGGACCTCAATTTTTCTCAACAAATTATCCTTTCCTGCACACGAAACAGCATTAACAACCAAATTCAGTCCTAGTCTTGTGTTCTCATGGACTTTTTGGCCTTCTTTTCCTTTCACGGACACAGCTGCGGCTGATTCATTGTGGCCATTTTGCAAGCACGTGTTTTTGGACTTTTTCGACCTAAATGCATTCTGGGTAATTCGGCTCCTACGCGACAGCCACAGCCCTTCCCTCCATCTTTTAGAGTTTTTAGTAAAGTCTCGAGCCCCCTCGGAATTCTGCCCAAATTTCGCGCTTGCTGTGTTCCTTGATCGTCACAACTCCCAAAAAATGCCATGGCAGGTCCGAGAAATTGCCCTTGGACGAGCTTCAAAGCACACTTCGTGTTGCGGCCACTCAAAATTCACCCAGTCAAAGGCTACGAGCCAAAATGCCTACGAAGTGTTACACCTTGACGAATTCTTACGGCAAGTAAGCTCTCTGCTACTTCCAGGCTTAATGATGCCCAGCCAGTAGGAACCAAAGGCGAAAAAAGGCTCGAAAATTCACAGAAATCCAAGTTTTCTGGACTTTCAAACGCCACCATCACTCGACCAAAAACGAAACCGCTTCAAACTGGTTTCAACCAGTTAACTTGAGCCCTCAATAGTACAAGACAGCAGAAGTTTCTATGGTTACTCCAGTAAGCAGGCGAAAAAATACACAAATCGATTATGACCTCAAAATCGCGTAAAATCCTCAAAAATCCCCAGTAGCGAAAGGGTTAAAGTCTCCCATTAGTATAGGTAATAGCATGGTTTGTAGTGATATTTGGCATAAATACCACGAGTGATACTTTTAAAATTGTTAAACAAAATTTGGGACAATTTTGAAATATCACGAGTGGTATTTATGCCAAATATCACGTACAAAACATGCTATTATTTGTTAATAATATAACCTAAGAAATTTCTGAAAATTTGATGAAAAACAACCGCGAGGTTGAATCGCTTTACAGACAACTACTTCGAAAAGTGAAAACATAGTTTTCAAGCCTGTGCAGATAAAAGAAGAGCTGACAATATTCAAGACAAGTAGTAAAAAGAAATCATTCAAAGTCAAAACTACATTGAGAAGGTAAAACCAGGATTTTGTTTTCGATTTTAATTTGGTCTGCATCAGGACTTCACTGAAATCAATCAGTGCGGAAAAACATAAGCTTACTCGCGAACAAGTTGTCATTTGTGACATGCTAAAAACGGCATAGTTTGAAAAAAGATGACAAAAAAACTTTCTAGATAAGATAGACAATAAATGCATAAGTGTAGAAAAAAACTTTTTATTACCTTTCATGAACTTTTCCGCCATGTACATGTCAATCCTTCCGTTTGAAGCTATTTTAATTTGACAAACTTTCACTTCACGTGTCGCTATGATTGATCATTTATCATCTTTTCAGCAGAAAAAAGAAAAAACGAACTCTTCGTAACCATCAAAAACCCGTTTCTCTTTCATTTTATAGCTTTTTGACTTGTTTCCATGATTAAATCACTTCCTTTTAACGGGAGAAAGCTTCCCCATCTGGCCGCCATTTTCTCTTAGCCTTTTTGTCAAAGAAAGAAAGCAGTTGCCATGGAAACTGTAATTTTCACATGTGAAATTACAAAATTAAGCTGAAATACCAGTGCTCTCAGCCAATCAAATTGCACAAATTTCTTAGGTTATATTATTATTACTGAGAAAATACACTTATTTTCCTTTGATAATTTATGAAAAGTTAGCTCAAGGTGTTCTCTGAAACTCTTAGGATTTGTAGAAGGGTGTCTATATGCACAACAACATGGTGTATTTTTAGCTTTGACATTATGAATTTCAATCCAAATGGTTTCAAAATCATCATCCGTTACACTGAGGTCAGACCTTAAAGTAGCATTTAAAGATTTTTTTAACATAAAAAACAACAACACCACCAGCACGGTGATTAGAATAAAAATAATAACCATCAAGACTATTGTTCATTTTAAAGCCTGACTGAATTTGTTCTCTTGTTTCACTAATACCAATAACATCAAAAGGAAAAGTTAATAAAGAAAGAGTAGCACAAAGATTCAGATCAAAATGAGCTTCAAGACTGCTTAAATTGACATGAAACATTGAGAAGGAAGGATTATCAGAGGTTAACAATAAATTATCAATTAAAATCAGAGGGCAAGTAATACTTAGAATTAATTGAATTGGGTATATTATTATCAATATCAGAATTATGTAAATGCGATAGTCCTGAGATTTTAGACAATATATCCAATGATGGTAATAAGTCAAGCTCACGAGGTCTTCTACCATGTTCTACAGTTAAGGGACCATTCATTTTTTATCAGAGAGAGGGGGCGGTGGAAATATGGGGGGCCATTCAAAAAAATCAGGCCTATAGAGGGGGGGCCACATGTAGAAGAATCAATGTCAAAAGGGGGGGGCATTCAAAAACATCACACCAATGAGCTTTTATCAGTTATTTTTAAGTAAGGGAAACAGAATAGAACATTTCTGAGTTACTACTTTACTGCCTATCGCTGAGCGGCTCGCGCTTCGCGCTCGCAAATTAAAATGTACTGATATTACAAAATCCGGGGGAGAGGGGGGTCATTAAAAAAAAATCAGGCTTATAGAGGGGGGCTAGTTTTTCTTGTATGGACACCTGCTGGAATTCCGCCCCCCCCCCCCCCCCCCCTGATAAAAAATGAACGGTCCCTAATTAGATTACAAAATTCATTGTTTTCTATTAAAGTTGGAAAAGGGAAAAGCATAGGATATACAGTTTTTACAAAGCCAGGCCAGATTATACGATTGGGCCTTTTGGTAATCTTTGGATGAAAGGTTGTTACATTTAATATGAGACCAAAAACTACAATGATCACAGTAGGCAGTTAGCTGGCTAATCTTTAGTGTCTTAAGACGGCAGTGATTACATAATAGTCTAGTCATAGACAGTCATATAGTGTTTTTTACTCACGTATCAGTCTACGTATTAAGACCTTCAGATGGATCAACCATTCCATAGAATACCGGAGAAGGGAGCCATGTTCAGTTTCTTAAGCAGTGAAGAATTTTCAAGTTCAACTTTTTGTATAAGAGATTCGCGCTTGCTGTCTTCAACATCACAATCAGTCCAAAGTACTTGTAACCTTTTCTTTCTGTTGAATTCTTTGATTCTTTGAGCGTTCCTTTTCCGAAACGCAGGAGATCTCTGTTTCTTTGCAAATGGATGTTCTTGGCGGCCACGTATAATCTACATCTCGATGGAAAGTCAGATCAGTAGAATGTCAAGTCCAGTACAAGGGAATCTAGTTCAGGTTCTCCTTGTTGTAATTACGAACGATAAGCAGAACAGTTAGGTTCTCCACCAGCTTGTGAGAGGTTCTTTGTAAGGAATCGTCTGTCAACTCGTTTATTAGACTTTGAACAAGAGCTAATTACAAGCTAAGCAAGGGTTGGCATGGTACTACAAAGCGGGATAGAGCCAGGCCAACCAGAAAGACTTTCCTTTAGTCGGAGTGGCTTTCAGAAGGAGTTCTTTACTCGACCACTTTCCTTACTTAGGGCTGTACTTTCCAATCAACACTGAGTCGTACCCCGAACTTGCCTCGCTAGTTTGTACAAAGACTAGCGATTTAGCGATTAAGGGAAGATTTAGTGGTTCCTTACTAGTTTCGAGATTTTTGGATGGAAATGAGATTACTATTTAAAACGACAGTATAATCTAGCGAATTATAACGCCCTGCTCAAAATTGCTAAATTTTGTACTCGCTAAAATTAGTATTTTGTGGATAATATATAGATAATATATTTCATCATTGAATCGACGTAGTGTGTATTGATGTACGCTCCTTGATTTAATCTCGTGACTAGCCTGTTTTCTGGTATTTATAGATAAAACCATGAAAATGTAACTAGAGTGTTTGCGGCACTGATTGCGCTGATACTGCATGAATAAACTTCATTTGCGCTACTTCGATTTGTAGCCCAGAGATTCATGATAAATCGTCTCAAGTTATTTATGATTCCAGGCCCTGTCTTATTGCACCGCGCATTTTTTTGCGCATGAGTTCGGAAAGCTCAGAATTGCGACTTTCAAAAAACGAAATTTTGTATGAAAACACTTGTCATTATGCAAGAGATACCAACAAATTTTTGAAAATTCGTATCTCCTTGATTTTTCAACTTATATCCTTCAAACTTCACGCGTTTTACTGACTTTGATGTGCTCTTTCCAGCTATGTCACTGTTTTTAAGTTTGGGACTGAACTTTTGGAATTACATGAAAAAGCCGTTAGTATGAAATGACTGCAGCAATTCACAAAATACGTCATTTACACGTATAAGATTACAGAATACGTCTTGGTAACTGTCATATTCGGATTCAGCATGAAAAATTAGTTTAGAATAGTTATGTTACCAGCTTCTACCCTCAAATGCCTTCTGCTCTTTTTGCGATCGACTTTTTCAGTTTTGCGCCTAGTCTATTGATAAACTGGAGCACTATGGGATAAGGCGTGAAAGGACTGGTCCCGGACTGGTTCACTTCATACATATTTGGTTTGATTTTAATTAATTCGCTGAAACTCAACCAGAGGACAACCAAAGGCAACACCATGTGAGAGTTTCAAAGGAGTTAAAAAGTTATGAATTTTATATAATAAATACAATATGAGTGTACAATATCGTATACAACACGGACACGACTATTGTATATTACTTATCAAACGTTTAGATTAGTTCTTTTATGTTGCACTAAAATTTTAGAAAGAAAAGTTAATCTGGCCGAGAAAATCCAAAACCTTATGCAAATCAGGACGATTCTGTATCAATATACAGACTCCTACAGGGTCGTGATTTTTTACTCGTGCCCGGTCTAGGTTTACCGTTCAATCTATCTATCTATGTTTCGTCGTAGTCGCAAATGTGTATGCAAATTAGGCAGGCATGGAAACGAGGCCACGCATGTTCCATCGCGACAACACTTGACTCAGCTCCGAGTTTGACTTGCATCAATCAAAGCAAAGCAGTGAAACTTTCTGAGCAAAACAGAGTTATTTTCACGAGTCAGGAATGTTTAGTAACTTAAACTTCACTATAAATGCAGTCGGATCGAGCCATTGTGTTATAGGAGTCTCTCGTGAGTCTCAATCAAGGTATTAAATTCAAGCTTCTTCATTCAAAATTTACTTACAAATCATCGCCGATATATATTCAAAATAATGTTAGCTTGCAAATCTCGCTTTCTAAAACATGACTAAGCTGGTTTGAGACATATATTTATATCCCTCTGTTGTTTAGACTTTTGGAATTTTTAGATGACTGGCATTTTCATGTTACTGACAGTTGAATTATATTTCCATGTTCGATTTGGTTTACTAAAAGCCGGCTGAAGTGTCTTTCACTCGTCAAGATATTTGTGTTTGGTACTAAAAATCTCTTTGGTACTTAGAGAATAATTTGAAGGATTCAAAGCGTTATCAGTTCTGGAATTATATTCCTTGTGCAGTCAAGAGCGTTCATATTTCCAGTTTGCTGATTTTGAAATATATCACAAAAGAATAGGCAACCACAGGGAGCCCAAACCAAGAGTTTGGTTGTACTTATCAAGAATTTATGCCTTTTATTTCATTTTGATATTCTACTTCTAAGCTATTATAGTACATTTTTGTGTTAAGTCTTTGTTGCGTACATCTATTTGAAACTGTATAGAAATTATTCACACAATAAGTTTTCAGGGAGGTGTATCTCATTTATTAGCCAAGTTTGTATGATAACCTCTCTCTTTCATGAGGAAGATGTATAAAAGGAAGATTGGTGCAATAAATCACTTGATGAGAAACTTAAATGCTGAAGGATTTGTTTTCTGCCTTGTTTCTGGTGCTTTTCTCCAGTAATACACTACGGTCAGAACAGTGCTTGTGATTTGTTCCCAAGCTGGCTCAATTCCTTGGGCTGGGCACGAGTAAACGCACCATTGTGCGTCTAGTTATTGATACGATTCATTAAATCACATATAATAATAATGAATAATTTCCAGAGGTTGCCCAATACTGAGCGCTTTGCACTAAATAATTTACATACAATAGATTAACGAAAAGCTAATATTACTACAATAACAAATAAAAAGATAAAGAAAACCTAATTAATATAGTAAATCGATGAGCTTGGGCTACCTGTGGCAAAACGAACGAATTAGTGACAACCATCGTCAGAAACATTCGGATGTTTATATAGCCCTTCTTTTAATTTCTTTAAATCTTTTTAATTCGGCTGTCTTTTAGGAACTGTTTATATGAAGGCGAACCAATCTGGTAAGACAGTGGGCTGACTTCTTTTGTTTTCTTTTCTCTGCGGGGCGCACATATAAACAGCCCCTTACAAAGTTTTTATTGTTACGTTCGCACTAAATTGCTGCTACTTCGAATTTTTATCCCGTCAGTGTCTGACAGATTTACTTGCTATTCAATTTTTTTTCCAGCGAAAAGGGTACAAATTTTTAGTTGCGAAATTTCATTTATAATTGACTGATTGGCCCCTAGCCGTCACATGGAGAACTTCACGGTCATGATCACTTGTCATATGTCGTATGGGTGAGTTAACGCACTCAGTATACAGGTCAGCAACGTGCTTTTTAAGAGTTCTTATTGTAATTTGCTTTGGATATACTGTACTTACAGAAATACCTTTCCTTACAAGATCTGCATACCAAGACACATGGAGGAGGACGAGGAGAAAGAAGACATTGAAAGGCCTGAAAGCTTGCAAACAGTGTTCTCCTTTTCTACGTTTGGTTTCTTGTCATATTTTGAGTACAGTGTGCTTGTTTCCAGCGCAGAAGATATTCTTACTGGCAGTACAGCACCTACAAGTAAGAGAGTGAACCCCTAGTAACAAAGCAACTCATATAAGCCTACTCTTGGGTGTAGACTCGCAGTACCTGCAAAAGAAGAGTTGTTGTTTAACTCGCACTAACTCGCCTTTAAGGCACTGTTACACGCTGAAACGTTTATCTGCAATTTGTGTCGATCGCCGATGCGAGACGAATTTCATAAGGGGTGTTACACGCTGAAATTTCATCCTGAAACTTGTTCAAATTGGTCGGCAGGAGTAGAAAGCAGTCCTACTTTTCGTGAAACCATCTCGTGAAACCGATCCGGGAAAAGTTTCAGCTAAATGATTATGTTACGCGGTGCAATGCGTTGTGAATCTTGTCTCGCCACGGCGATTGAGGCAAGTTTCAGACGGGGAAGTTTCAGCGTCTAACAGCGCCTTAACTCGCATAGGATTTCATAAAAGTAAATAAGGGGGCGCCATTTTCCTTTACCTCGCCTTAACTCGCTTCAACTCGCAGGGTTGGGGAAGTACCATTTTACCATAACTCGCTCTAACTCTGCGAGTTAAAATGATTTAGACACCTGAGTAGGTCTTCATATGCTTTCAACCATCCAAACAATTGATGCATTTTGGTTTGTCTTTTAAAACTATTTCGTCTCTCCCAAGATAAACTTGCTAATAATGGCTAAATAATCTCGCTAATAATGGCTTGGAAAATCCTATCCTTCATGGCCAGAAAGTACTCAGCGTCACTTTATTTGAATTAATTGAATTACAAGTGCTTCAGTGCAAACATGAATTGACTTTGGCGCTTCAATGAACGCACACAAATCAACCAAAAACATTCAACCTGAAGCGTTTTAGAAGCGAAAATGGACAAGTAAAGATTTCATCTTTTTGCTTCAAATTTTGTATGTGTAATGCACCAGTCTCCCCACCCAACCCCAACCCCCTGGGGCGTACCCAGAGTAAAGCGGTGACTTTCACATAAAATCACTAACATTTTCGTTTCTCGGTTGACAGGGATTCACTTGCATTACATTTGGGGGCTAAGACTCTTGGCGCTAAGCTAAGGTTATGAAACTCTCTGTCATCCAAGCCTCTGTTTTTTCAACTTCTCACTTCACCATGACACTGCGCGACACGCGCCCGTGAGCTCATGTTTCGTCGCCGTTGTCGATATTTCAATTTCCCTCTCACCTGACCCCATTTCCAAACTCCCACCACATGCACTCCATTTCAAATGTCTTCCAAACCCTCCATTCACTCATCCACTAAAATGTTTTTAATTCTTTCTATTTTCCTGCTCTCACATTTTTTCGGTCCCCACCCCAACCCCCTTGTCATCTCTTACGCACTACACACCCAACATACTTAAGGTGGCTCGATCGAGTTTTTCAGTAGAGCTACCCGTCGTCTTTGAGTGAAAACTATTTGTTCATGAGCAGTCTGATAGCATATTAAGTATTACACCCTTATCAGACAAAGATCAAAGTTTATGATGACGTATGTTATACTGAAGATCGGCGCTATTATGGCGACGCCTTAAAAGAATTCCCCTTTTTACATATTCTCGATTTTAATGAGTTCTAGGCTTATTCTTGAAAAATGTTCTTGTGATCTTGTAGTTAACATCATTGCCTTTAGCTCTAGCGAATTAAATCAAATTCTGAGAGAGCGTTTTCGAGATATCATTGATGAGAGATTTTAACTGCAAAATCGAGTGTAAACAAAACAACTTTTTGAATCTTCTACAATTAAAAAGAAAGTAGCACATCTAAGTTAATTTTCGATCTCAAATTGTCGTAAAGATATCAAATTTGGCTACTGAAAGAGACGAGAGAAATCCCATTAATTGATATCGAGAAAAGTGAGCCGAACTCATGTATATGGACATGGTGAATTTGCTTCTGTTGCCCAAATTTCGCTGTATTTTTACATAAACTGCAATATTTAAAGAACCCTTCGATAAATATTGTTTAAAAATTAGTATGGCTTAGTTTAGGTAATAGTTGATATGATATAGCGTTTTCAAATTCATTGAATTATTTTAAGGCTGTGAAGCTCGAAGTCTTGTTTGGAAACTTCATTCAGACGGGCGGACGTCAATCAAATCTCTCGAGCTATACAAATTTGCGATTCCCAACCAAAAATGCCTCAAATATACAATAACACTGAGTACATTTAAAATGTATATTTATCTAAACTTGCCTTGCAAATTCGAGGCATTTCTCTTGAGAATCGCTATTTGTATCTATCGAGTGATTTGATTGACGTCCGTGTGAGTGCTAGTTTCGAATCGAGACTTTGACCCTCACAGGTCGCACTTCAACGATAACGGTATTAATATGTGTATTTTCGTAAATTAGAAATAGAATGTATGGGAAATTGGCGTTCTTATTGCCAAATTGCGAAAATACACATATTGATTAACGAGATGGATTCACATAATATAGTTGTTATACATGACATATACAAAATTTGCCAGCAAATAAATGAAATCTTCATTCGTCCATTTTCACTTCTAAAACGCTTCTAAAAGGCTGAATGTTTCTTGATTAACTTGCATGTGTTCATTGAAGCGCCAAAGTTAATTCATGTGTGTACTGAAGGGCTTGTAGTTTAATTAATTCAAAAAAGATGACCGTAATTTCCGGCCATGTGAAGGCTCGGATTTTTTTCCGAGCCATTATTAGCTATGCATTTTTTTGTATTTGTAGGTACGATTTGGATCTTTCTCCAGATACCACTCACAATTCTTCCGATTGTGACTTCATACATTTTTGACCGTGTACCATCGCTTGTGTTTATCCTTACCGATTTTTCTTTTAAAATCTCTGGGCTGCTATGTCTTCTGTTGGCTGGATCTCATATGTGGTTAAAGTACTTTGCAGTATGTCTAATTAGTTCTGGAACAGCAGTAGCAGATGTCATTGGGATCTCTTTGACGGCTTACTTTCACAAGACGACCGTAACTGCTTACAGTGCTGGTATAGGAGTTGCTTATGTAGCTGGGCCTTTATATGTCACAGGTACTGATCACATTCCAATTAAGTACCGCGACGCGAATCAAATCGAAGAGGACACAGAACTGCAGAGCACCTCGCCCCTGATGCCTTGCCATAGTCTCTTAAATCAAGGCTCTTCTGGGACTTAGCTTAGTGTGTACTGTGCATGTTTGTGACGGTCCTCCAAAGCAAGCGAAGATGATATTTCTCTGTGGAATCAGTCCAAACCGCATTTTCCAGAGGCGATCCCCAAGATCAGCTCTAGTAGAAAAAACATGTATATGTAATATGTAAATTCCTTTCCTTTTGTAGCTATGACAAGTTGGTTTCAGTTTTCCTACAACATTACCATCGCTGCCGTCATCGTGTTGCAGTCATTGGTTTTTCTTCTCGTTTACTGCTTGCTTGAAAAACGCCGAGAAAACACCAGCAAAGGCTACCAAACTATCACCGACAAGGACACAGACCCTGACGAATATCCAAGCTTACATCAACATCTAACTTTTGCGGAGAAACACCGCACCCTTTTTGATGTCTTTCCAAGTATTTTTCAAGTTTTCGTTGGAATGCTATCCATTGACTTAGTTCTGAGTGGTGTCACCACTACCTTAGTGTTTTCCAATGCACCCTTCTCCCCAGCAGACCATTACAAGTATTACATCATTGCCTCCTCTTTTGGGTTGTTTCTTGGTCATTCGTACCTGGGAATGGCAGACTGCATCAGACCAGGAATGGCAGAGAAGATACATATTAGTAAAACATGGTTGCTAGGGGTGATAATAATATGTCATGTGATCGTGTCCGTTCTCGCTTCCCTTTATAGATTTTTACCTAATGTATGGTGTGTTTTAGTCTTAGTATTTTCTTTAGGAATGTTTGCTGCAACCACTCATACTAACGTATGCTTTATATTAGGGGAACAAGAGGATCTCAGAAAAAGGGAGTTTGCTATGGGGTTGGCTGTTTTTGCAGTAGAATTTGGTGCGTTGATGGGGGTTATTATAGCGGCACCAGTTGAAAAACTACTGCAAGACCACTGTCTATCGTTAACCAATCAAACAATGGCCTGTTTGACGAGAGCTTGATGAATCGTGATCCAGCAAACCGGTTCAAAAAGAATCCTCTGTACAAGGGAAAACGCCGCGCGGACCTCTGCAAAATTATAAGCGTAAGTCGCAACCGCGACAAGAGCTTTTGTACTCCTTTGGCAGTTACATACCTTGAAACTGATTTCACAAAGCTTGCTCTATATTCCAAAGTCTCGTAGTGTAAATTTTAATTAAAAAGTCATTTCGGGTAAATATCACATCGCTTTAATCGGATATGCTCATAGAAAGATAGATATTCAGTGAACAAGTGGAAATCAGTTGGTTATTGCGCGGCTTTCTGATGCGAGAGGTCCCGAGTTTAATTCTCTGTCTGTCAACGACTAAACGTCTTTTCATCTGGACAACCTTTTTGAGAATGACTGTATTCACATCCACTGAATATGAGCAATCGCGCGCTCTGACTTCCTCCTAAACAACTTTAATTGATATGCATTGTAAATTATAATAGATGAATAAATAAATAGGGTTACATACAAAATTTATAGAATACAAGAATTTATTTATTCATTCATTCATTCCTTCCTTCCTTCCTTCGTTCATTCATTCATTTATTTCAAAAAAGTAAACAATTCCAAGCATTCACTTTACTATTATTTATTTATTTATTTGTTTATTTATTTGTTTGTTTGTTTGTTTGTTTATTTATTTATACAATTCACTCAATACAATGCCATCAAAAAAATCAACCTTTAATTGCACATTTTTACTCTAAAAATGATCAAATGCTACAAAACTTGAAAAAATTTTATGGTGGAAAATTCAAGAATTGAAATTATAAATGATGGCTTAAAACACATTCTTCAAACCGTAAAACACTTGTCTCGAAGATTCAAGTTTGTTCAAAAAGCTACAGTAAAAAATCACTTTTACACGATTACTATGCCGGAGTTTTTAGTTAACCAGGAAATGGATGGTTGTTTAGCTCTTGCGAGCCCGAAGCCTTATTTATTTATTCATATATTTATTTATTTATTTGTTTGTTTGTTTGTTTGTTAACGTTTGTTTGTTTGTTTGTTTGTTTGTTTACTTATTTATTTATTTATTTATTTTTAAAGCTCTTCAATCATAACTGCATATATGATAGTCACCGTCCCGATCTTTTATTAAAAACCTCTGGTAACTCTCTGTATGTGCTTGAACTAACCGTTGGTTTCGAGTCAAATCTACAAAATAACTCATCCAGCAAAAAAGCTAAATATAAAGATGTGATGATTACTCTACAAAAGCAGTTCAAACAAGTTAAGTTCACTAACCTGTCTCTTAGTGCCTTGGGTGTGTTTGCTAAAGAAACATCAGATTTCCTTGACATGCTAAAAGACTTAGGTTTTGATGATAATCATGTCAAAAATATTATCAAAAGCATTTTATATAATAATTGGCATATTACGCGCGCTCTGATTGGTCGAACAACCATGTGTGATTAGAGTACACACACATAGATGGCGTCATTGAATCTTACGCGCGCTCTGATTGGTTGGAATGTTTCGATAAATATTACATAAAACAGATAGATTCCATTTTTCCGTGCGTCTGTACTCTAATCGATGCACAGAAGACGTCAAAATGTGGTGAGAACAACTCGACTTCGTCTCGTGCCGTACTTTTTTGTTCTCACCACATTTTGACGTCATCTGTGCACCGATTAGAGTACAGACGCACGGAAAAATGGAATCTATTTGTTAAATAGAACATTGCCATAACAACAACTTACTTTATTTTCAACAATCCTGAGCTGATGAATTTTTAAACATTAGGTTTATTTCTTTTCCTTTTCAGTATATAATATATAAATATATATATTATTTTTCTCATTTGTTTTCATAATAATCAAACAATTTATATATATATATATATATATATATATATATATATATATATATATATATATATATATATATATATATATATATATATATATATATATATATATATATATATATATATATATATATATATATACACCAAATCCCTAAAACTTTGATATTTTCGTGATATATATACATATATATATCCGCCATTTTCTATTGTCTTTCCTTTTGTTCTCATAGATTTCCCTTGAGAACAACTTTCAGAACAAAATGAAAGACAATAGAAAATGGCGGATATATATATGTATATATATCACAAAAATATCAAAGTTTTAGGGATTTGGTGTATATATATATATATATATATATATATATATATATATATATATATAATAAATAATAAAGATCATTGAAAATGTTTTCCAAAGAGTGCTCGACATTGTAGGAGCATGATATGAAATATATTAGTCAAAGACTAGGATAAATGATTCATTGTTTTATTGCTAGCAACAAATTTCAAAGAAAGATTCAGAAACCACAAAACATCACTAAAGCTAAAGAACCGAAGAAATGAAACAGAACTCTCAAAATACGTTTGGAAACTCAAAGAGGAAAACAAAAATTACAATATTACATGGAAAATTATCAAAAAATGCGAACCTTACAGCAATATCACTAAAAAATGTAATTTATGTTTAAGCGAGAAATTCATAATAATTTGTAAAAAACATTTATGTTCCTTAAATAGACGTAATGAATTAGCTAGCCCGTGTAGACACAGAAACAAATTCACGCTCAAAAACTGTCATGTAACATAATACCATTATAGGTCACGAGATATTTTAAAACCACCAGCAAAATTTTAACGGTCATTCATTGTAACTTGCCTGATGAGTGTGATCGTCTCTGACGATCATACGAAACCAGCTTGTAGCAATAAAACAATGAATCATTTATCCTAGTCTTTGACTAATATATTTCATATATATATATATATATATATATATATATTTGTTATATACCAACTGTCAAAGTCAATTTTTTTCGTGCTCTGATTGGGCGAGAGCGCATCACGTGAACGTCAACAAATTTTGCTGTTTCCTTAGCGACTACTCTCAGCGGGCAACAGTGAGTTTTATTGACCGGTAATAACAAAACCGGAAGTTGATTGAGGTCCTTGGTTGAAAAAAGCGGGAAAACCAGCGCGCTCGCGCGTCCGCTACAAACTTCATTTTAACAATAACGATAAAACAGACAACACAAAAATGGAGGAAAGTGCAAGATTTGCAAGCAGAACGGACGAAGATATCGAAAAGTTACTGAATGACAAAGAGTCTAAATCCACAAAGAATGCAACAAAACAATTAAGCTGTGAAGATTCTAAGAGACTTTTGCTTAGAAAAAGGAATTTCTGCCGACTTTGAAGGTCTCACAAAACTCGAACTAAACCAATTGTTACAACAGTTCTATGTACTATGTAAATGCAAGAAAGCAAGATGGGTCTTTTTACACAAAGAACACTCTTATCTCAATTAGGTATGGATTATCACGACATCTTGCGAAAGAAACGAAATTCAACATCATCGAGGGCCCTCAATTTTGACCCTCAGAAAACAAGAAAAGAGAAATATCAGATGCGCACAGGTTAATAAGTCAGATTTGGAATAAAAATGTGTGATCATAACTATGCGTTTTGATTGTTCTTTGACAGTTGGTATATAACAAAACACTTATTGACTGGGACCTCGGGAAAGCAGTATGTTTTGTGGTCCCTCGACCGCTGATGTTTCCCTCAGCTCCGCTTCGGGAAACATCAGCGGTCTCGGGACCACAAAACATACTGTTTCCCTCGGTCCCAGTAAATAAGTGTTAAATATATATATATATATATATATATATATATATATATATATATATATATATATATATATATATATATATATATATATATATATATATATATATATATATATATATATATATATATATATATATATATATATATATATATATATATATAATTAAATGTTTCAGTTATGTGTAAGATTCAAGATTCAGACTACCTGAGAAGTGAGGTTTATAATTGTAAGAAAAACGTATTATAAAGTTTCCATTATTATTATTTCACATTTTCAACATTTCTGGCACATTTTTAAACGGGAGGTTGAAAATTAAATTTCCCAGCATGTGTTTAATTCATGCTTAATAACTTCTCATAAGTTTGTTCACATAAATTCAGATAGTAAAAAAAATTACTGAGTCCTTGAGCTCCTAAGAAACGGTCCATCAAAAAATTGTGTCGATTACCATGGTATACCAAAACGAACGAATTAGTGAAAACTATCATCAGAAACATTCGGATGTTGATATAGCCCTTCTTTTCATTATATTAAAAAATATATATACATATGTAAATATAAAAAAATATAAAAAAATTATTTAAATCTTTTTAAATTGGTGGTCTTTTAGGAGCTGTTTGCATGGAGATGAGCCAATCTGGTAAGTGGGCTGACTTCTTTTGTTTTCTTTTCCCTACGGGGCGCACATATGAACAGCCCCTTAGAAAGTTTTTCTTGTTCGCACTATATTGTTGTTAGTTGAAATCTAGAGCCAGTCATAGATAAGTGTCCGATAGCTTCACTTGCAATTTTTTCCCTTCATGAAAAAGGGATACGAAATTTTAATTAGTTGCGAAATTTCATTTATAATTGACCGATCGACCCTATAGCCGTCACTTCATGGAGTACTTCCTGCTATATATATATGTCGTATCGGTGGGTTAACGTATATACGTTAACAACGTGCTTTTTAAGTGTTCTTATTGTAACTATATTGCTTTTGATGTACTATACTTACAGAAATACTTACAGATCTGCATACCAAGACATATGGAGGAGGACGAGGAGGAGAAAGAAGACATTGAAAGGCCTGAAAGCTGGCAAACAGTGTTCTTCTTTTCTACGTTTGGTTTCTTGTCATATTTTGAGTACAGTGTGCTTGTTTCCAGCGCAGAAGATATTCTTACTGGCAGTACAGCACCTACAAGTGAGAGAGTGAACTCTTAGTAACAAATCAACTCATATGAACAATCACCATTCAAAACAATCGATGCATTTTGGTTTGTCTTTTAAAGTTATTTCGTCTCTCTACAAGATAAACCGAGCTAATAATGGTTAGAAAAAGAAAGAGCAATGGTATTAGAGTCTACTACAAACTATTAGTTTGAAATATCTAAATCCGAGTGTTCAGACGGTTTTTGAACCCCAGTATCGAAGAAGAATCATACACATATTTCTAATATCTTTCCGGTTGACAATTTCATTCATAAACTATTAGTTCGTTTTTTTCGGGTTGGAGTATTTTTCTTGTCTGTTTGACTTAGTTTTTAGTTGTTTCACTGCATGGTTAAGTAAAATCACTCCAACCGCGAAATAGATTTTAGATTAATACACCTTAGTAGATTGTTATTCTATTGTTTTCTTTTATGTCAATTTGTGTCCGCGGAATGACGAACGATTGGAACTGGGTCCGAACCCATGAACGTCGCGCAAAACTGTTCTTCCTATACTTCCTCAATTGTTTTCGTTGTCGTCTTACTTTTATCCATTCAATATATTATTTACTTTTATCCACCAATGTATCGCGATTCTTCTATCATTTTGATCTACAGAGAGACGGCATTATTTTCCGATAATCAGCGCTCGTGATTGGCCCAAACATTGAGGACTGCATCGAAGTGGCTTTCTTCAAAATCACAAAAACCTACTGAAAATCAATTCAAAATTGAGCAGCAAACATGAAAACAACTTTTTAGATAACATCCGTGATAAAATGACCAAAAACAATGACATATTTTGATAAAAAATAGCCGCTAAGTTATCAATCAATCAATCAATAACTTTATTTGAGTGTCAATGAATTCTAGCTGGCCACAAGTAGCCTACTAATTGGGGAAACTTTAAAATAAATTCTAAATAAAATCTAAATCTAAAGCTGCTAATAAAAAAATCTATATATATGTATGTAAAATCTAAAAACGTATAAAATCTATAAACTGTTGTTATATCTTTAGTTACAATATATGTATATAATAATGTATACTCAAGAGACCACAATGCTAAGAGAGTGAAACTGACCCAGCACCGACGCCCGCGAGATGTCCGCGGCGACCAAGGCACCAGCCCCAATCGCCAACGGCACCCCACAGACACCAGCTCCAGGCTCCGCCCCTCAGCATCATGGTCTCTTGGTATGCTGAAACTTTAAATAGCGGAATAACTGTTAAAACACTTAAATAATAAAAAAGTTGAATTGAATTACAGCTACACACGACTACTGAGAAAAGTAAACTGAACTGGAATCTGTTGGTCTAAACTAAATAAAATAACTACACAATACTCACGAATAGAAGTAAAAAGAAATTATCCTAAGTAAACATATCATGTCTGATAAGTATAATCGGTAATTTCGTTTTCGTTTTCGACTTCAATGACTTCAAAGTCACAGCAAAAGCGAATTTTCAGCAAAACAGACCAATTGTCCTCTAATTTATGAAGACAAAAACAGTATTGTTCAAAAAAAGACGAAACAAAAAACTATTTATGTTATCTCAATGAAAAGTGATCCTAATGCTGCTCATGTTTGCGCCGCTTGGAAAAACCAGGCTTTAGATGAGTCTTAGGGGGCGTAGGGGGCGTGTTTACGCTAGTAGTCGTCTTCAAAGTTTCAGAATGTGAGAAAGCCTCATCTGATGTTCTGCCAAGATCAGGAACCTCGGCGAGGACAGCGCGCCCATAAAAATATTCTCTTGCGCGACGTGCACGGCGCTGTCGTTTTGGTGTTACATGTCTAGGCTACAACTTTAGTGCAATGTTGTTGCGGCAAAATGTAAACGTTACAAATTTTTGAAAGCCACAAAAACATTGTTGTCATGTTACACGGCTATAAGCTTTTGACATGATTTTTTTCTGTATTTGTAAGTACGATTTGGATCTTTTTCCAAATACCACTCATACTTCTTCCGATTGTGACTTCATACATTTTTGACCGTGTACCATCGTTTGTGCTTATCCTTACCGATTTTTCTTTTGAAATCTCTGGGCTGCTATGTCTCCTGTTGGCTGGATCTCATATGTGGTTAAAGTACTTTGCCATATGTCTGATTAGTTCTGGAACAGCAGTAGCAGATGTAGTTGGGATCTCTTTGACGGCCTACTTTCACAAGACGACCGTAACTGCTTACAGTGTTGGTATAGGAATTGCTTATGTAGCTGGGCCTTTATATGTCACAGGTACTGATCACATGACTGTACATTCCAATTAAGTACCGCGACACGCGCAAATCAAATCGAAGAGGACAAAGAACTGCTAAGCACCTCGCCCCTGATGCCTTGCCCTCGTCTTTTAAATCAAGGCTCTTCTGGGACTTGGTCCCGTACTCAAGGTTCTTGTGGGACTTAGCCTGGCTATGTACTGTGCATGTTTGTGACGGTCCTCTAAAGTAAGCGAAGATGATATTTCTTTGTAGAATCAGTCGAAACCGCATTTTTCAGAGGCGAATCCCAAGATCAGCTCTAGTAGAAAAAATAAAGGGTGTGGTACTTTTTTGATACTTAAATTCCTTTCCTTTTGTAGCTATGACAAGTTGGTTTCAGTTTTCCTACAACATTACCATCGCTGCCGTCATCGTGGTGCAGTCATCGGTTTTTCTTCTCGTTTACTGCTTGCTTGAAAAACGCCGAGAAAACACCAGCAAAGGTTACCAAACTATCACCGACAAGGACACAGACCCTGACGAATGTCCAAGCTTACATCAGCATCTAACTTTGGCGGAGAAACACCGCACCCTGTTTTGATGTCTTTCCAAGTATTTTTCAAGTTTTCGTTGGAATGCTATCCATTGACTTAGTTTTGAGTGGTGTCACCACTACCTTAGTGTTTTCCAATGCACCCTTCTCCCCAGCAGACCATTACAAATATTACCTTATTGCCTCCTCTTTTGGGCTGTTTCGTGGTCGTTCGTACCTGGTACTGGCAGACTGCATCAGACCAGGAATGGCAGAGAAGATACATATTAGTAAGACGTGGTTGCTAGTGGTGATAATAATGTGTCATGTGATCGTGTCCGTTCTCGCTTCCCTTTATAGATTTTTACCTAATGTATGGTGTGTTTTAGTCTTAGTATTTCCTTTAGGAACTTTTGCTGCAACCACTCATACTATGCTTTATATTAGGGGAACAAGAGGATCTCAGAAAAAGGGAATTTGCTATGGGGTTGGCTGTTTTTGCAGTGGAATTTGGTACGTTGATGGGGGTTATTATAGCCGCACCAGTTGAAAAGCTACTGCAAGACCACTGTGTAGCGTTTACCAATCAAACAATGACCTGTTTGACAAGAGCTTGAATTGTGATCCAGCAAACTGGTTCAAAAAGAATCCTCTGTACAGGGGAAAACGCTGCGCGGACCTCTGCAAAATTATAAGCGTAAGTCGCAACTGCGACCAGAGCTTTTGTACTCCTTTGGCAGTTACGTACCTTGAAACTGATTTCACAAAGCTTGTTATAAAATAACTAAGATACTACGCGCGCTCTGATTGGTTAAAGAGCGTGTTTACATGAGGCTATGTAAACACGATTGTGATGTCAGGATCTTTGTCTAGAGCAAAGTTTGTAAACAAAATATGGTTTAAAAATGGAAGAATACAATAATGGGCAACTTTCACCAAACACTTGTTCGAGAAAAAATTGATGAAGTGAGAGCAAACTTGATTCTCCTTTGATTTCTTTATCCTTTTTTCAAGCAAAACTCTGAACCTCAGTGCCGCTTGAGCTCATTACAATCAATCGCAAAAAATGTACTTGCACATTTCTAAAACTTGTGTTGTCGTAGTCAGTTAGTTTTATAATCATTGCCATCGCTAGCCGTTTGTGATTGTTTGAAAAACCGTGATCTCCGTGATCCGCAGACATGGGTCGTATGGTGGCTGCTACGTGTATGTGTATGTAAATTTGTATGTAAATGTGTGATTGTTCAATTGTCTCGTAATGAAAGCGCCCTTGTAAACCTTCGACTCGATCACGTTGAGCTGCGCCCTTCGTAATTCAGCACTTGGCTGCGAGGAAGGGTGATGAGCTACCCCAATTTTTTTTTAAATTAATTTACTCAAAGTGCTAAATATTTTATATTTCATGAAAGAAGGACAAGTATAGTTACTTTACGCGCAAGATAAATCCCATTTTCAATAAATTACACTTTTTTGACGAACTAGGTGTTCTTTAATTCAGTCACCTAACACCTACATACATATGGTATCAAAACTAACTTGCTAGCAGATGCCCGTTGTTGTTTCTATTTTCCTTTGTCGATCAGTTCAGTTTCGCTGTATCGTCATTTGCACATGCTGTGTTGTTATGGTCCGAACTGGTCCCGCATCGGTCGTTTCAACGTTCTAAGTGATATCAACAAAAGCGACAGTTATCATCCAAAACAAAAGCGATAGAAGTAGCGAAAAGACACACAACAAAAAAGGGAGCAAGTTAAGGGGCCTCTGTTAACAGAACGAAACTAGCTTTGAAAATTAAAAACAAAACAGGTATCGACTTTTGATAAAAGTTGGTTCACACTCTCCATTGTTTTCACAGGTTTTTCCGCACATTTGTTTATGGAAGCCGTTTCTACTGCTTATAATTGTACTACTATGACAACACAGAGCTAATCAAAAATTTTGCTTTCTTCCATAGTTTTTTCTACTCCTTACTCCTTAGCACTAGCCAAATGCGCTACAAAATGTATTTTAAGTCATCTATAATTTCAATTCTGGGCCGGATTTAATTTTCCGCCATAATACATTTTCAATTCATCTTTTGTAGCTTCAATATTATTTTTGGAGAAAAAATGTGCAATAAAACATGAATTTTTTGCTTATTCATCGAGTAAAATTGTGCAGCCATTGTTTACTTGTCTGCTCACGGTACATGAGTTGATAGAATAGTAGTAGAATAACCATCAGAGCGCATTGAGAGCTTTTGGGGTGCTTTGAACCCGTCACTAGAGAGATGTAGTTGTTCTAAATATTTGAAGGAAACCGGAACGACTACCGCCCCGAATTAATTCGAATGAATGGTTAACACGTCGCATTATTTACTGAGGGTGCGCGCGCAGTCTACTTTTTTATGGCGATC